>JAJUPC010000175.1:0-661901 GCA_023614405.1 Avena insularis | reverse complement strand
CAGTGCTTCTATTGCAAGGACAAGGGTCCCGAAGCGCAATCGTTCAAGTACTTAGCGGACAAGAAGGCTGGCACCATCAAAGGTATATTTGATATACATGTTATTGATGTTTTCCTTACTAGCCCTCGTTGTAGTGCCCGGTATTTGATACCGGTTCGGTTGCTAATATTTGTAACTCAAAGCAGAGCTACGGAATAGATGGCGGCTTGCGAGGATGAGGTGACGGCGTTGCAACGGATCAAGAGTTGATGTGATGGCCGTCGGCACGCTCTCCTTAGTTTTACCTTCGATTAGTTTTAAACCTTAATAAATGTTATTATGTGCTGCGTTGAGCATGAACATTATTTCTGGATCGTGTTTATTGCAAGACGGTTATTCATTTAAATCGGAGAATAATGGTTGTTCTATTTATATGAGTAACATCTTTTATGGTCATGCACCTCTTGTGAATGGTTTATTTCTTCTAAATCTCGAAAGGGATGAAACACACATCCATAACATTGAGGCTAAGAGATGCAAAGTAGATAGTGATAATACTACTTATTTGTGGTAATTGTCGTCTAGGTCATATTGGTGTAAAGCGCATGAAGAAACTCCATTCTGATGGACTTTTGCAGTCTCTTGATTTTGAATCATTTGACACATGCGAACCATGCCTCATGGGCAAGATGATCAAAACCCCGTTCTCCGGTATGATGGAGCGAGCAACGGACTTGTTGGAAATCATACATACCGATGTATGCGGACCGATGAGTGTTTCGACGCGCGGTGGATATCGCTATTTTCTCACTTTTACCGATGACTTGAGTAGATATGGGTATATCTATTTAATGAAACATAAATCTGAAACATTTGAAAAGCTCAAAGAATTTCAGAATGAAGTGGAGAACTATCGTAACAGAAAGATTAAGTTTCTACGATCCAATCGTGGGGGCGAATATTTGAGTTATGATTTTCTCACGCATCTCAAAGCAAGTGGAATCGTTTCGCAACTCACGCCACCCGGAACACCACAGCGCAATAGTGTGTCTGACGCGAATCGAACCCTATTAGATATGGTCCGATCGATGATGTCTCTTACTGATTTGCCGTTATCATTTTGGGGTTATGCATTAGAAACCGCTGCATTCACTTTAAATAGGGCTCCATCTAAATCCGTTGAGACGACACCGTATGAACTGTGGTTTGGTGCTAAACCTAAGTTGTCGTTTCTTAAAGTTTGGGGATGCGAAGCTTACGTCAAGAAGTTGATGCCCGACAAGCTCGAACCCAAAGCGGAGAAATGCGTCTTCATAGGATACCCTAAGGAAACAATTGGGTATACCTTCTATCACAGAACCGAAGGCAAAGTGTTTGTCGCAAAGAACGGTTCCTTTCTTGAGAAGGAGTTTCTCTCGAAAGAAGTGAGTGGGAGGAAAGTAGAGCTAGACGAGGTTGTTGAACCTTCTCTTGAATTGGAGAGTAGCGCAACACCTGAAATTGTTCCAGTGCCGCCTGCGCCAACAATAGAGGAAGCTAATGACAAGGATCATGAAGCTTCGGACGATCTTGCTCTTGAACGTCGCAGGTCGACAAGGTCGCGTGCCCCTCCTGAGTGGTACGGCAACCCTGTCTTGACTGTCTTGTTAGCAGAAGACAGTGAACCTACGAACTATGAGGAAGCGATGATGAGCCCAGACTCTGAGAAATGGCTAGAAGCCATGAAATCCGAATTGGGATCCATGAGCGAAAACCAAGTATGGACTTTGGTGGACCCTCCTAGCGACCGAAAGGCCATTGAGTGCAAATGGATCTTCAAGAAGAAAACGGACGCGGATGGTAATGTTACCGTCTATAAAGCACGGCTTGTTGCGAAAGGTTTTCGACAAGTTCAAGGTGTTGACTACGATGAGACTTTCTCTCCCGTAGCGATGTTTAAGTCCATTCGGATTTTATTAGCAATTGCTGCATTTCATGATTATGAAATATGGCAAATGGATGTCAAGACTGCTTTCCTCAATGGCAACATTGATGAACAGTTGTATATGATGCAACCCGAAGGTTTTGTCGATCCTGAGGATGCTGATAAAGTATGCAAACTTCAGCGTTCCATTTATGGACTGAAGCAAGCGTCTCGGAGTTGGAACCTTCGTTTTGATCAAGTGATCAAGAGCTTTGGATTTGTTCCAAATTGCTATGAAGCTTGCATCTACAAGAAAGTGAGTGGGAGCTCGGTGACGTTTCTGGTACTATATGTAGATGACATATTGATTATTGGAAATGACATCAACATGCTTAACGATGTGAAGAGTTATTTGAACAAGTGTTTTTCAATGAAAGACCTAGGTGAAGCTGCTTATATATTGGGCATCAAAATCTATAGAGATAGACAAAGACGCCTGATAGCTTTAAGCCAGAGTACATACCTAGACAAAGTTCTGAAAAGGTTCAGAATGGATAAGGCATTGAAAGGTTCAGTGCCTATGTTGTCAGGTAAGATATTGAGCAAGGCTCAGTGTCCAGCTACGGTAAATGATCGGGAAGCTATGAGCAAAGTGCCTTATGCCTCGGCCATAGGTTCCATCATGTATGCCATGCTGTGTACTAGACCGGATGTGTCCAATGCTCTTAGTTTGACGAGCAGATATCAAAGTGATCCAGGAGTGGAACACTGGACAGCCGTGAAGAACATCCTAAGGTACCTAAATAGGACTAAAGAAATGTTCTTAGTCTATGGGGGTGATGAACAGCTCGTCGTAAAAGGTTACGTCGATGCTAGTTTCGACACCGACAAGGATGATGCTAAATCTCAGACAGGATACGTGTATATTTTGAATGGAGGAGCTGTGAGCTGGAGAAGCTGCAAGCAAAGCGTGGTCGCGGGATCTACAGTAGAAGCGGAATACATGGCTGCTGCAGAAGCGTCAAGTGAAGGAGTTTGGATCAGAAACTTCATCACTGAGCATGGCGTGGTTCCAAGTGCATTGGACCCACTAGAGATATTGTGTGACAACACTGGCGCCATAGCACTCGCTAAGGAACCAAGATATCATCCAAAGACCAAGCATATCAACCACAAGTTTCATATAATCCGAGATTATATAGCAGATGGAGATCTGAAGATCAGCAAAGTACATATAGATCTGAATATTGCAGATCCATTGACTAAACCTCTTCCACGTGTAAAACATGATCAGCACCTCAGTGCCATGGGTGTGAGATTGTTGCCAAATGTAAACTAGATTATTGACTCTAGTGCAAGTGGGAGACTGTTGGAATTATGCCCTAGAGGCAATAATAAAGATGTTATTATTATAATTCTTGTTCATGATAAAGTTTATATTCCATGCTAGAATTGTATTAAGCGGAAACATTAATACTTGTGTGGTTTGTGAACAACACCGTGTCCCTAGTACGCCTCTATGGACTAGCTCATTGATCAATGATGGTTAAGGTTTCCTAACCATAGACATGAGTTGTCAATTGATAATGAGAGCATATCATTGGGAGAATGATATGGTGGACAGACCCAAACTAAGCGAAGCAATTAGATCGTATCATTGTGTTCATCTTTGCGAAGCTTTTCCTATGTCAAATATTGTATTCCTTAGACCATGAGATAATACAACTCCCTGGTATCGAAAGAAAGCTTTGAGGCCATCAAACGTCATCCTATGAGAGGGTGATCATAAAGGTGTCTCTCAGGTGATCGGAAAGTATCTGTTGGGTTGTATGTATCGAGATGGGATTTATCCCTCCCAAGTCGGAGAGATATACTTCGGGCCCACTCGGTAATCGATATCAACACCGCTTGCAAGCATGTGGTTAAGGAGTTGATCACAAAGTGATATCGGATTACGGAACGAGTAAAGTACTTGCTGTGAACGAGATTGAACTAGGTATGACGATACCGACGATCGAATCTCGGGCAAGTAAAATATCGCGAGACGAAGGGAATATATATATGGGATTGATTGAATCCTGGCATCGTGGTTCATCCGATATGATCATCGATGAATGAGTGGTAGTCAATATGGGTGCCCAGACCCGTTGATTATTGATAGAAGATCATGCGCATATTCTCGAACCCGCAGGGTCACACACTTAACGTGTCTCGACGCTAGGATAGATTGGATAATTGGTTTATGAATTTTTGTTCGGAGTCTCGGATGGGATCCGGGATATCACGAGAGGTTCCGGAATGGTCTGGAGAATAAGATTCATATAAGGCAGTGCAGTTTTTGGAGTTCGGAATAGTTCCGGGTTAATCGGTATTGTACCGGAAGCTTCTAGAACCTTCCGGAAGGGGGCCAACGTGGTCCCACCTTCCGGGAGGGGGCATGGGCCTATGAGGGAGTGTCCTGGCCGCATTGGGCTAGGGGCACAAGGCCCCATAGGGCCCAGCCGATCCTAGAGAGTTTAAATCGTTTAAACTAGAGATAAGATAAGATAGGATTTCTAGATAAGGGAGAGTTTAAATTGTTTAAACTAGAGATAGGCTTGGAGGAGAGGCTAGGGCTGGCCGCACCCCCCTCTATATATAGAGGGCTGGTGCGCCCCCTCTCACACTCCCCTTACACCTTCCTCCAAACCCAGTTGCCCTGCTGCCCTTCCTCTCTCCCTCCCGACTGTTTGTAGGCGAAGCCCTGCGGCAGAAATTCTCCACCATATACACCACGCCGTCGTGCTGTAGATCCAATCTATCTCTCCACCATACTTGCTGGTCCGAGGAAGGAGGAGACGTCGAGGTGCCGCACGTGTGCATCTCACGGAGGCACCGCCACTTGTGGTGCTAGATCGGATCGGATCGCGAGGAGGAGAAGCGAGTACGACTACATCACCCACGTTCCGACGAACGTTCCGCTGTGCGAATCTTCAAGGGTATGAAGATCTAATCCAATCTCTATCGTTGTTTGCATATCCTAGATTAGATCTTGGCTTTCCCTCTGTTCGCTTCCGTAGAAAATTTTGATTTACTATGCTGCGAAACCCTTCATGCACAACAGAGCCATCAAGCTACCGGCCCATCTCAGCGGCACGAAGAGCCTGCATTGGAAGCTGTCGGCGGCCCAGACTCTGCGCGGAAAAGCAGCGTGGCTTCCACGGAGAACGTGCAGCCCACGCTTGAAATGGCGGGTCCTCTATACCCCGTGGATTAGATCACGGAGAGCGAACACGCTGAGCTGCATGTGAGATTAATGGGCTTATCCATTAAGGTGGTTGTTGGCTATGCCTTACCTCCTGTAGCAGGTGGAACTTACCACTGCCGACCGATTCCAGATGGCTATGCTATTGTCGGGATGGATGAGGTTGTGAAGGAATATGAGGAAGCACAGCTTGACCATGCTACAGGTGAAGGGGAAACCCAACTCAAATTTGCAGTGAAAACAACCATTCTTTGGAAGAAGGAACACATCGTGCTTCCAAATTGGAGGCCACTGGCACCCCCGCCGTCTCCGCAGCGTCAACAGTCTGAGCCGCTTCAGCCATCTCCTGCGCGGCAGCCATCTCCGGCGCTTCAGCCATCTCCTACGCGGCAGCCATCTCCGGCGCGCCAGCCATCTCCGGCGCGCCAGCCATCTCCGGCGCTTCAGCCATCTCCTCAGCGTAAGCGAAAGAGCACTGCCACGAAGAGCATCACTAGCACTGCCAGAAAGAGTTCAAAAAACTACGTCCCGCAGCCTTCCGCCAAGCCATTGCCGGTTTTACCGTGGAATCGCAGCGACGAGGAGACCAATAGGATCTCGGAAGAAGAGGTCAAGAAATTCTTTGCACTAGACGGGCCGAGCCAAAGGAGAAAATAGATCCGGCGATGGTGGAGAAGTTTTACAAAAATATTTTGAAACCTGAAACCCCACTTGTGCCGGACTACGAGCGCCAGATTTTGAAGGCGGATGCAAGGCACCGTAGGGAGACTGAAAGTAGCAGTCGTGCGGCACCCCAGAAAACAGTTCCCATGCTCGGAGAGCAGGAAAACCAATCATGCGCCCCGCTCCAAGTGTTCGACACACGGGACGCTCCTCCCGTAAATGATTACGAGGCAGAGCTACAAGGAAAGACCAATGAGATGGGGATGACTTACATTGCATACTTGAACATCATGGGCGACAATTTGCCCAAATGCGATGCCAACCCCATACAGCCATGGAAGTATGGGAAGAATCTCGTCAAGAAAGAGGAGCTCAAGAATCTACCAACAAAGATGCAAAGATTGCACAAGTGGTACCTTGATTTCTGCAAGACGAGAAAGGAAGAATGGATCACGGCGCATATAAGAGATCAGATTTTCTTGTGCGGAGACGACGAGATCGCCTTCAACATTCAAGACTTGCATTTTCTATTCAATCAGAAGGAACTCGACAAAGCTATCATCAGCCTTTATTGTGTGTAAGTACTATTTCTGTATTTTCTATCTCATCTCATTCACTTCATTAATTGCATGTATATATATATGCTCACCATATATGTATATACTATTATGCAGGAAAAAGGTTATGGAATGCATGAAAGGAGGACCTTTTGACATTGGGTTCGTTGACCCAAATAGAGTTCATGAAGAAGTGGTAAGAACCAAACCCGGGCAAACAGAAGATTTATTGCTAAGGTCTTTACTGAGACAACAAACCAAAAGGGAAATACTATTGCCTTACAACTTCTCGTGAGTACTGTTACCCTCTCTTGTACACATTCTGTTTCGGCTTACTCGATGTTAAGTGTAACTGATGATGAGTTATGCGTGCGTAGGTTCCACTTTATTCTGCTAGTCATTCAACCTGACTCAGGAAAAGTCCTTGTCATGGACTCGTTACGAAAAGAAAAAGAGCTATGGGCAGACTTTAGAGAGATGCTCCAGAGGTAATTTCAATCATATTATCGCACTAGATCGGCAACTTTCATGACAACAAGTAATTAATTACTCCTTTATCCATTTTCTTTGCCGGACAGGGTTTGGAAAAGGTTCACGGGCAGGGCCGTGGGTGAATGGTCAGAAGAACTAAAATTTGTAGACCAAAATGTAAGTAATACTAGCTAGCTAGGTCTGCGTATCTCTTTGATTCTGCTTCCAATTCCATTATATCATGCTTTATTGATTATTATTTTGATTGAACTCTCTATTCTTGTAAAGTGCGCGCATCAGGGACACGGCAATAACTTATGTGGGTACTATGTTTGCGAGTTCATTCGCAACACGATATGTGCGACGGGCCAAGCCGCACTAGAACAACTTAGAGTAAGTAAACAAAGTACACAACATTATTTTATTACCATCAATTGTGTTGAGTTTTATTCTTATATATATATTGACCCCATTCTTCATATATATTCAGATCGAACGGATGCGGGACCAACTCCTACCATTTGACCGCATACGAGCCATTCAAGAGGAATTGGCGGGGTTCATACTTGATGAGGTCGTCACGCCTGGCGGAGAACTCTTTAAATATCCCCCAAAATAAACGTTGTATATATGCTTGAACGTGTTTGTCTTGTACTTGATGCTTCAACATTTACGGAGAATACCACACAATGACGATGTTGTGTATAATAATAGTTGCTTAATTATTCATGTACTCGTATGTACCGATGACGATGTATGTGTATACCGCTCCCGATCGATTCCCCCTCCCCCTCCCCGTCCCCGCCGCGCCGCAGAAATACGCCCAGAACGGGGCAGGGGCAGAACTCTGCCGCGGCAGAGATTTAGGCCGTTTTCCTGCCGCGGCAGAACTCTGCCGCGGCAGAGATTTATCTCATTTTCCTGCCGCGGCACAGAACCTTTAACACCGGTTCGTGGGTGTTAAAGGGGGGCCCTGAGCCCTGCGGCAGCCCCACGTGCGCCACCCTTTAACACCGAACCCTCAACAGCGGTTCTACAACCGCTGTTAGAGGGCCCTCCAAACCGGTGTTAGAGGGGGGTGTGCACTAGTGGAAATATGTTACGTAATCTTATTAAATAAATATGTTTACTTAATCTTTCAACAGGACTATAATGTCATAAGAAAGAAATAAAACATAAAGAAAGACATAAACTCTATTTGTCACAAAGTAAGTGCAGACAAAATCAAATAATTGACTAAATATGTAGCGATTCTTGAGTCTATCGGATTTACACCATCCGTTAGTCCAATTTTGGTAATTGGTAGAAGTTTGTCAAAACTGTATGTTCTTCAATGATATATTGAAGACATGGTTATAATTGTTACAACAAAGCAGGTTTTGTCAAACTTATAGATGCTGGAGTCTCATAGCAGAAAATTCTCGACTCGATGATGACCAATTTTTTTTAGAATATCCAAGATTATCAAGAAAACCTGCATTTGAGTGGATCTAAAGAGATAGATTAATACGTTTAATAAACATTTTTTGAAATAATTTAGATGATGTTGATTAACATGGTGTCTTCTAAAATACATTGATATTATTCTTAGTATATACCAATAGATATAGTATATACATGGTGTCTTCTAAGTGTGCTATATATTGTAGTTAGAATAAGGTCTTCCCCGCCCTATCCTCGCTCCGGTGGTGCATCTAGTGCCGGCGAATCTCCTGGGATCTAGTCCACACTTAATGGATGTGAGTTCAAGTCAGTCTCTTCCGATTAATGGATGTCATCATTTGGCGATGGTTGCTACTCGACTGCGCTGATCGTTTGGGCTTTAGTACGGCGACTTTTCTTCTATCTACAAGAATAAGCTCTACTCCGACAGGTTTTGCCCGGTTCCGGTGATGGAGAAACGAGGATGGCGGCGCGTCTTCGTCTCGTGCTACTGTTTACAGTCGTCGCTAGGTATTCTGTGGATCTATTTGTAATTTTTATTATTTTTAGATTTCTCTGTTGTGGTGTTAATGATTATTAACAGATTGGAGAATTTAAAAAAAAAAACGACAAGGACAGGTAGCCCGCACCACACCACTACAAGGCCTCGACAACGAATGTTGTACTCGGTTGTACTCTTTCGAATATAGTAGAAAATAGCATACCGGCTCCTTTTTCGAATTTGATAGAAAAATAGATGTGGTTACCAGCTGGTTTCCAAGACTGATGTCTATCGTTTTTCCATGCCATGTGCATAGTACCGTCGATTCCACGAACCATCACGACAGGAGTACTTTGCCTTAGGTACCTACCGTGTTCGTGACGACAGTTTGCTATACAGTCCAACACGGTGCCAGTCCGTGAAAGCATCAGCACAATGTTCATTCAGTTTGTTCAGATGCCCCGATCGAAGGTTGGTAGCTAGCTATAGCTAGCCAGCCAGCGACTCAACGGTCTGGCATTAGCTAGCTGGCATGTTACATGGACCCTGCCGTTGTCATTCAATAATGTCGCTAGTGTTTTTTTTTTGAGGGTGCAATAATGTCGCTAGGTGTTCGATGACACAATAGATAATTCCGGCCCATTCTTTGTCTTCTTTTTAACAATATCAATTTTTTTAAAAAAGAGTATATATTAATATCAAAAAATACAAATCCCTCCTAACCTCTGCAACTACGCAGTGCCCTAGTGGCATTACAGATACACAGAGTCAAAAAATAAGAGAAATTATATTGGTGCCGTCTAGAAAAAGGGAATGAACCGGTACCGTAGCCGCCTCGAGAGGCTCTCCTCAAGAGCACCCAAAACCCATCTAGGGTTCCGTCCCTCTCGCTGACGACGTCGCCGGTCCTCTCCATCTCCGATGGCCCTAGGGCCTTGGAGGTGTGGCGGACCACGGCCTATCGCCGGCGGGAGGTTTTCGTTTCTTGTTTAGTCTATTTTTAGTGTCTTCTTCGAGATGTTGAGGCGACGACTACGTCTTGGAGTCAGAATAAAGTCCTCGCGGCTCTATCCTCGCTCCGGGGGCGCTTCTAGCGCTGACGGAGGGCGCATGGAGTCGTTTATCCGGCGGATCTCCTGGGATTCGGTTTATTTTCGTGTTCGTTCGTGTGTTTTCAGATCAGTTTCTTCCGATCTATGGTTGTCATCATTGGCGATGGTTGATGTCTAGTGCGCTGGTCCTTTGTCGTCTTAGCATGACGACTTCTCGTCTGTCTACTACAACAAGCTCTACTACGACAAGCTTTGCCCGCCTCCGGTGATGGAGGGGCGAAGACGGCGGCGCGCCTTCGGCTCGTGCTAGTGTTTGTAGTCGTCGTTAGGTTGTTCAATGACCTATTTGTAATTTTTATTACTTTTGGTCTTCTTTGTATTGCTCTTGATGATTATTAATAAAATCGGTGGAATTTCGCAAAAAAAAGAGAAATTACAACATTCGTAGATCTTAAGTTTTCATCTTTAAGAAAGTAAATGCTCGCAAAATAATGTCCTTTTTCCCAAATATATACTATCAGTCTCACCTAAACAGTGTGTGCATGCATTGCATTCCTTGTTGGACTGTCCTAAAATATTACTAATAGTGGGCCAACCATTGATGGTTACAAACAACAACGCTCGTAGGTTAAATTCCTTTTGATCGTCCTCATCCCACACAGGTACACCTTCTTTACGCCTCCGGTACACATCAATGTCAATGTCGGATTGCCTCGGATCTTGGATGAGCAATGGCATCATAATGAACTTCCGCTTCATGAACAACCAATGAGGAAGGTTATAGATACATAGAGTCACTGACCAGGTGCTATGACTGGAGCTCTGCTCCCCGAAAGGATTAAAGCCATCTGTACTTAGACCAAATCTTAAGTTCCTTGCGTCATCTGAAAATGACTTGAACTCTCTGTCGATTTTTCTCCACTACGACCCGTCCGAGGTGTCTCAGTATCACATCTTTCTTACGGTCCTCTTTGTGCCATCGCAATAACTTGTCATGCTCTTTGTTTTAGAACAAATGTTTCAACCGTGATATTATAGGAGCATACCACATCACATTAGCAGGAACCCTCTTCCTAGAACACGACTCGCCCTCAACATGACCAGGGTCATCTCGCATGATCTTATACCGCACCACACCACTACAAGGCCTCGACAACGAATGTTGTACTCGGTTGTACTCTTTCGAATATAGTAGAAAATAGCATACCGGCTCCTTTTTCGAATTTGGTAGAAAAATAGATGTGGTTACCAGCTGGTTTCCAAGACTGATGCCTATCGTTTTTCCATGCCATGTGCATAGTACCGTCGATTCCACGAACCATCACAACAGGAGTACTTTGCCTTAGGTACCTACCGTGTTCGTGAATACAGTCCAACACGGTGCCAGTCCGTGAAAGCATCAGCACAATGTTCATTCAGTTTGTTCAGATGCCCCGATCGAAGGTTGGTAGCTAGCTATAGCTAGCCAGCCAGCGACTCAACGGTCTGGCATTAGCTAGCTGGCATGTTACATGGACCCTGCCGTTGTCATTCAATAATGTCGCTAGTGTTTTTTTTTTTGAGGGTGCAATAATGTCGCTAGGTGTTCGATGACACAATAGATAATTCCGGCCCATTCTTTGTCTTCTTTTTAACAATATCAATTTTTTTAAAAAAAAGTATATATTAATATCAAAAAATACAAATTCCTCCTAACCTCTGCAACTACGCAGTGTCCTAGTGGCATTACAGATACACAGAGTCAAAAAATAAGAGAAATTATATTGGTGCCGTCTAGAAAAAGGGAATGAACCGGTACCGTAGCCGCCTCGAGAGGCTCTCCTCAAGAGCACCCAAAACCCATCTAGGGTTCCGTCCCTCTCGCTGACGACGTCGCCGGTCCTCTCCATCTCCGATGGCCCTAGGGCCTTGGAGGTGTGGCGGACCACGGCCTATCGCCGGCGGGAGGTTTTCGTTTCTTGTTTAGTCTATTTTTAGTGTCTTCTTCGAGATGTTGAGGCGACGACTACGTCTTGGAGTCAGAATAAAGTCCTCGCGGCTCTATCCTCGCTCCGGGGGCGCTTCTAGCGCTGACGGAGGGCGCATGGAGTCGTTTATCCGGCGGATCTCCTGGGATTCGGTTTATTTTCGTGTTCGTTCGTGTGTTTTCAGATCAGTTTCTTCCGATCTATGGTTGTCATCATTGGCGATGGTTGATGTCTAGTGCGCTGGTCCTTTGTCGTCTTAGCATGACGACTTCTCGTCTGTCTACTACAACAAGCTCTACTACGACAAGCTTTGCCCGCCTCCGGTGATGGAGGGGCGAAGACGGCGGCGCGCCTTCGGCTCGTGCTAGTGTTTGTAGTCGTCGTTAGGTTGTTCAATGACCTATTTGTAATTTTTATTACTTTTGGTCTTCTTTGTATTGCTCTTGATGATTATTAATAAAATCGGTGGAATTTCGCAAAAAAAAGAGAAATTACAACATTCGTAGATCTTAAGTTTTCATCTTTAAGAAAGTAAATGCTCGCAAAATAATGTCCTTTTTCCCAAATATATACTATCAGTCTCACCTAAACAGTGTGTGCATGCATTGCATTCCTTGTTGGACTGTCCTAAAATATTACTAATAGTGGGCCAACCATTGATGGTTACAAACAACAACGCTCGTAGGTTAAATTCCTTTTGATCGTCCTCATCCCACACAGGTACACCTTCTTTACGCCTCCGGTACACATCAATGTCAATGCCGGATTGCCTCGGATCTTGGATGAGCAATGGCATCATAATGAACTTCCGCTTCATGCACAACCAAGGAGGAAGGTTATAGATACATAGAGTCACTGGCCAGGTGCTATGACTGGAGCTCTGCTCCCCGAAAGGATTAAAGCCATCTGTACTTAGACCAAATCTTAAGTTCCTTGCGTCATCTGAAAATGACTTGAACTCTCTGTCGATTTTTCTCCACTACGACCCGTCCGGGGTGTCTCAGTATCACATCTTTCTTACGGTCCTCTTTGTGCCATCGCAATAACTTGTCATGCTCTTTGTTTTAGAACAAATGTTTCAACCGTGATATTATAGGAGCATACCACATCACATTAGCAGGAACCCTCTTCCTAGAACACGACTCGCCCTCAACATGACCAGGGTCATCTCGCATGATCTTATACCGCACCACACCACTACAAGGCCTCGACAACGAATGTTGTACTCGGTTGTACTCTTTCGAATATAGTAGAAAATAGCATACCGGCTCCTTTTTCGAATTTGGTAGAAAAATAGATGTGGTTACCAGCTGGTTTCCAAGACTGATGTCTATCGTTTTTCCATGCCATGTGCATAGTACCGTCGATTCCACGAACCATCACAACAGGAGTACTTTGCCTTAGGTACCTACCGTGTTCGTGAATACAGTCCAACACGGTGCCAGCCCGTGAAAGCATCAGCACAATGTTCATTCAGTTTGTTCAGATGCCCCGATCGAAGGTTGGTAGCTAGCTATAGCTAGCCAGCCAGCGACTCAACGGTCTGGCATTAGCTAGCTGGCATGTTACATGGACCCTGCCGTTGTCATTCAATAATGTCGCTAGGTGTTCGATGACACAATAGATAAATCCGGCCCATTCTTTGTCTTTTTTTTAATAATATCTTTTTTAAAGAAGTATATATTAATATCAAAAAATACAAATTACACCCAACTTCTGCAACTACGCAGTGCCCTAGCGGCATTACAGATGCACACAGTAAAAAAATAAGAGAAATTACAACATTCGTAGATCTTAAGTTTTCATCCTGAAGAAAGTAAATGCTCGCAAAATAATGTCTTCAATAAGGTCATTATCAGACACAACCAATTAAGTCCAGGGGTTGGATTTACACCCAGCAAGATCAGACATTGAACGTCTCCTGTGCTGCCACCCCACTAATAAGACGCTGCTACAATTCATGGATCACCAAGCCAGTTACTCAGTGCCGAAGACTCGAACCACATGTGCTCGCCCTCAAATCTCTGCTTTCATGACATTCTCCACCACTGAATTCACCACGGACCGAGAAAGAAAATATCCAATGATGGTTACAGATAGCAGAGCTCCGCAATGCTTCATTTAAAATCAAACGGTTAGAAAATGCACGGATGCGCACAACGACAATCCTCACAGATCAATAATGGAACGCATCCAGCAGTTCGCGAGACTCGCAAGCCCCCAAACCGCCAGCCTCCTCCCAAAATAGAAGCCCAACTAGGATCCCAAAACCTCGAACAAGGCCAAAGGTCTTGATCTTGGTCCGCCAGAAACCTAGATCGCCGTCGCCAGAGACCATCGCCGCTTCCGGCAGCCACCACAGCGGCGTCTTGCCACGTCAACGTTGTAGCCCCACAGGAGATCTTAAACCCTAGCCGACCAAACCGCACCACACAGTGCAGTCTGTTGTCGCCACGCTACCCTTCCGCGCGATGTGGCTGATGCCACCTCTCCAGCTCACCGTCGATTGACGGGGGGCGCCGCCACAACCTCCGTCGTTGGCGGCAGCGGTGACCACTGCTTGCAGATCGGCTGGCCTCGAGAGGGATGGGAGGAGGATCCTTCGGAGTCGCCCGGGAGGGAGGTGGCCCGAGAGAGAGTCGGCTAGGGTTTTTCCGTGTATTAGTTCCCATGATGGAGTTTTTCTAAATGGAGGGCGGATTTCACTTCCCCGACGTCTGCACCAACTACGGATGCGCACAACCATTAAGCACGAGTACTAGGATTTTTAAACTTGGTTACGTACCAAGCCTAGTCATGAGGATAAATTGCATGAGTACCAGGAGATCCTGGTCCTCAAGTATAAATTGAAACCTTAATTCGCTTTTGTGAGGATTTAAACTCAGGTGTTAGGTATGTACATCCACCTCTAATCAGTTGAGCTAGGCTCACACAACCCAATAACATCACAATGGATACATAGATTTCGTCTTCAAGCAGCATTTCTTTAGTAAAATATGTTACGGCAAATATCGTCGATGTACAAGCGTGCGACATGTATGGCATGGTTAGTCGATAGGTGGCATGCACCACTCCAAAAGTCTTGACTGTGAAGTAGATGCCATTTCTCACCCTGCTACTGAATTTGCAGGTGACGGCGGATCTTCAAGTATCGTGCCACATGAGCCATTGATCAATAAATATGCACAATTCTCATTAAATTGGGAGCACATTAATGTTCCCGGTGAATTAATGCGGTGACTTGTTTGGATCTTGTTTTGTGTCAATT
Source organism: Avena insularis (assembly GCA_023614405.1). Taxonomy (NCBI): domain Eukaryota; kingdom Viridiplantae; phylum Streptophyta; class Magnoliopsida; order Poales; family Poaceae; genus Avena; species Avena insularis. The sequence goes on along the minus strand of JAJUPC010000175.1, from coordinate 646,873 downwards.
TTAAATTATTAGGATGAGTGATGCATCCAAAAGTTAAGCATTTTTACTCATTGTTTTTGCATTAGCATAGGGTTTTTAGTATTTTACCGCGCTATCACGCACCTTTTTGTCCTTGTTTCAACAGGATCCCAATTTACTAAATCATTAATGCATATATGAGTTGAGACTATCATATTACATAGTAATATGGTATTTTAAAGTGATAAAAGTGAATTAATAATATCACTTTTTTGAAAGGAGTATATATTAATATCAACAAATACAAATTACACCCAGCCTCTGCAACGACGCAGTGCCCTTGCGGCATTACGGATGCATAGAGTCAAAAAATTAAGAGAAATTACAACATTCGTAGATCTTAAGTATTCACCCTGAAGAAAGTACTTGCTCGCAAAACAATGCCTTCAACCAGGTCATTGCCAGACACAATCAATTAAGGCCAGACCTTGGATTTACACCCAGCAAGATCAGACATTAAACGTCTCCTGTGCTACTGTTTGTAGTCAACAATATTTAGTGAACAATACTCCTATCTATACTGGAGAATAGCTTGATTTCTTGTAGGAGTAAATTTCTTGTATATAGATCATCCTCTAGTGCAGTATATCTTGTCTATGGATCATCCTCTAGTGCAGTATATCTTGTATATAGATCACCTAATTTCTTCTCGAAGCAAATACAAGAAAAAAAGTGGGCAAACAAGATCTGGAAGCTCACATGTCATCTTCAACCTCCATACCACACTAAAAATCATCATGGCAGATCTCTCTTCCAACCTCCAGCAAACCTAAAAATTAGGTGACAAAAAGAGAATAGCAATAATAAAACTTCAAGTACCTTTCAAATGTACAACTAAACTTGGGCTAGTTAGTGGAATGGACGAGGAGGGGGGGGGGGGGGGGGGGGGGCAAAAACCACAGGAAATTAGATGAATTTGCAGGTTCCAATCTCTGTCCAAAGCATGATAATCTACATGAATCATTGCATATCTTTCTCACTGCCTGTCTTTCAAACATTGCAAACTTACTTTGTCATTGCTTATGTCCAACATTGTAGATATTTTTGTGCCTGCCTATGTCCATGTTTGTACAAATGTAATCATTAAATCTTGTATTGAAAATCCTGCATGTGAAAACAGAAAAACAGAACTCTTTGTTATTACATAGGTCGTAGTTCAAGTAAATTAGAGAGAAATTGTATTGTTTTGCCTATCCAGGATAACTCATGTAAGTAGTTTGCATAAACCCACTAGATAACAGAGGAGTTACCCCTGCTATTAGTAACAAGTTACCCACCATTTTTTGATAAAGTTATCCACTAGTTGTACCTTGATAAACAACTAACATTTTGCATGATTTGATTGGCAGGGAAAGATAAGAAAAATAGATATTGACCCTAACTTCGAACCTCAAGGTGACAATTCTCACAAGCATGGTCAAGTGCAAGAAGCCAGAGGTGAGGTCAAACCTCACAAACAAATGAAACTATATGTACAAGGAGACGTCTCTCACATGCATGGGCAAATGCAGGTTCAAAATCCAGGTGTAGTATATCCTACAAGCTATAAATGTTTGTACTTGTTTCTACCAGAAAAAATTTCCATGGTAATTTAGCTCAACTACCCATGCCAATAGCATTAAAATACTCATACATGCTAAATAATGTTATCCATGGTAATTAAGTTCAATTTCATATGGTAGTACCACTAACTTACCCATACAATGTAAATAAATTATCCACACTTATTCAATTCAGTTACCCATGCAAGAAGCACAAACTTACCAACTACTTGGGTAGAAAAATAAAGTTAAACATAAGAATATTGTTCAAGTAATTAAACCACAAAAAATCAAGTATAGAGTACCTAATATACACATGCTATGATTTACACTTACAATTACCTCATCTAAAGTATGGGTATACTGCCCACCACATGGTTAGAAAAGTTATCCATTCTAATTCAGTTCAGTTTACCCATTCTACTAGTACTAACTTACCCATACATGCTAAATAAGATTATCCATGTTAATTAAGTTTAATTACCCATGCCAGTAGCACTAACTTACCCATGCGCACGGAGTCGAGGCGGGCGGCGGCCATGGCTGGCAGGAACGGGCACGGTGGACACACGCTTCACAGCTTGGGGATGTAGGAGATGAGATCTGTTATGGGGTTGATAGGGACATCTGTGTTTCTACATGCATGATATGAGGAAGACTAGTACGCACGTGCAGGCATGGAGGTAATCGGGGTAGAAGCCCAGACCGACGTAGGTGAGACCGTCGTGCCGGAACATGGCAAGATGGAGCTGAGCCACAAGATCCAGGTCGGCAGGAGGACAACGACGTCCATGTCGGGAGGGAAGGCGTGCAAAAGCGCTGAAGCAAGACCACCCGGTGGAGCCTGGTCTCGACGTGAGGTAGCAAGAGGCGGGCGCTTGCGGTAGGGAGAAGATGGGTCAGAGGTATGTGTGGTGGTTCATAGTGAAGGGAGAAGAAGACAAGGTAGCTAGATAATTTTTTTTGAAATGGGTAATCCACGGCCTCTACATTCTAGCACACAACCTGCTTTATAAAAAATGTTGAAAAAGGCACAACAATTTCTCAATGGGTCAGAGAGGGTTGATACAAACACCAACCATCTGAAAAAGACACATGAACTGCGAGAGGGTAGCCTATAAAAGCTAATCATCTCTCAATCTACTACAATGCCGCCACGAAACCAGACAGTAGATATCCTGTGCGACCATCACCAGAAGGTTGCACCCAAAAGCCATCGTATCCCGTTGGTGTTCTGGCAGCAAAATAGCCCATAGTTAAATACACTGAGCCGTCATAAGAATAACGTACAAAATGATTCAACCCGAGCCTTATTAAAAATAATATCACTGTGACATTTTCATATTGACCAACATAAAGCCGATACCCCTATACGTATGCTAGCTTTATTAGTCCTATCCATCCCTTTTAACCAATTCCCAAACGTATTAGTGATAATGGCTCGAGATGGAAGATTATATGAAAAGAACACAATACGCCAAATAATTTTAGCAAATGGACACAACATAAAGAGATGTTCAATAGTTTCATCATCATCACAAAAACAACACTTCTTACAACCATTTCAATTTCTACGGAAAAGATTATCTTTAGTTAACAAAACTTTGTTGTTTAAAAACCACATAAAGATCTTTATTTTTCGTGGTATCTTAGCTTCCAAAGATATTTCGTGGGGAGTCTCTGATGATCATTCATGAGATCCTCGTACAAAGATTTAACCGTGAATCGCCCATCTTCGGTTAAAATCTATTTAAAACTATCAGGTTCATCAATCAATTGAACTTGCATTAATTTCTGACAAAGATGCAGCCATGCATCCCATTTTGCCCTAGACAAATTCCTCCTAAAACCAAGACTAAGAGGATTGTGTGATAAGACTTCATGTATAAAGACATGTTTTCGATGCACAATATTATGCAGCGAAGGATATTGTTGTGCCAAAAGAACCTCCCCTAGCCACACATCCTCCTAGAACCGAGTTGTTCCACCATTGCCGACTATAATAGACCCTCTGGCAAAGAAATTGTCCTTTACTTGCATTAGGCCTTTCCAGAAAGGAGAGTCAGTTGGTTTAACCTGAACTTGTGCCAAAGTTTTAGTTCTCAAGTATTTATTATGCAAAAGTTCTTGCCATACACCCTGTTCCGATAGTAATTTGTATAGCCATTTGCTAAGAAGACATTTATTCTTTATCTCTAATACCTCAATTCCCAAACCACCTTGATCTTTGGGTCTGCAAATAATATTCCACTTAGTTAACCTATATTACTTCTTTTGTTCATCACTTTGCCAAAAGAAACTTGAACGCAAGAAATCCAACCTTTTCCTAACACCCTTGGGTATTTCGAGAAAGGAAAACATAAACATGGACATGCTAGTAAGAACTGAGTTGATTAACACTAATCTGTCTCCATATGACAAGAGTTTGTCTTGCCAGCAACCTAACTTTCCTTTGAATCGGGTTTCAACCGGATTCCACTCAGAATTTATGAGCTTTCTATAGTGAATAGGGACCCCCAAGGTACCTAAGAGTCAACGTGCCCGACTCGCAACCGAAAATATCTCTATATGTATGTCCCTGTTCCTTTGCATTCCCAAAACAGTAAATTTCACTTTTGTGAAAATTAATTCTCAGCCCTGATAGTTGTTCGAAAATGCACAAAATTAATTTCATATTCACCGCTTTGAAGAGATCATGTTCCATAAATAATATTTTATCATCCGCGTATTGTAAGATAGATAGTCCACCCTCCACTAGATGGGGAATTACACCACTTTCTTGGCCTTCCTCCTTAGCTCTAGCTATGAGTAGGGCCAGCATATCTGCTACAATGTTAAAAATCATAGGTGATAAGGAATCTCCCAGTCGAACCCCCTTTTTGGTATGAAAGAAGTGGCCAATATCATCATTCACTCAGATCCCTACACTCCCCTGTGAATAAAGTTAGCAATCCAAGAGCACCATAGAGGATCAAACCCCTTCAAACGAAGAGCGTGTTGTAAGAACGGCCATTTTACTTTATCATAAGCTTCTTTAAAATCGATTTTGAAAATCACACAGTCTACTTCTTTGTATGAAGCTCATGTATTGTTTTATGTAAAACTACCACCCCTTCTTGGATATGCCTTCCTGGCATAAACGCGGTTTGGGTGGGATGAATCACCTTGTGAGCAATCACTAAGATATGATTCATAGCTACTTTAGTAAAAAAATAAAACTAACATTTAAAAGACAAATGGGTCTATATTGCTGAATGTGGACCGCATTTTCTTTTTTAGGTAGTAAAGTGATGACCCCAAAGTTAAGCTTATATAAAGGCAACTCTGTTGTTTAGAACTGTGCGAAAAGCGCCATCAAGTCTCCCTTAACCACATTCAAGAACGATTGATAAAATTCCGCAGGGAATCTATTGGGACCTGGAGCTTTGTTATGCTCCATAGAAGAAATTGCCTCCAACACTTCCTTCTTTGCAAACTTCGCGGTTAAAATTGAATTTTCAAGGTTCCTCTCCTCCATAAGTGAAAAAGAGTTAGGTTCCGGCTCCCCAAAAAGCTTCTTATAATACTCAGAAATATAAGTTCGGAAGTTATTATATCCCACAATAGTACCCTCATCCTGCTCAATCTGAATTTTTTTCTTCTTCCAACATTTTCCATTGGCAATAAGATGGAAATAAGGTGTTATTTCCACCTTCCTGGATATGCTTAACTTTAGCCCATTGAGCCCATTTGGTCTCTTCATGTCCCCTTAACTTTGTTACTTGATCATTAGCCACCCGTAACTATTGCCTCTCGGCATCAGATAAGGCACATGACTCCACCTTGATATCTAGATTATCAATGATTGCTAAAAGCACATATTTCCCTTTTTATACTTACCACTCTAGTTTTTCTCCCAACCACGGAGAAATTCTCTTAAATGTATAATTATCCCCCTTTGATACCATAGTCCATTCAGAAGCCACCATCTCAAAGAAACCATCTTGGCGTAACCAAGAGAGTTCAAAATAAAATCTAGGGTTGTTACCAATGTGCGCTCTTATCCCTGAATCAATCAGAAGAGGTGTATGATCTGATCCAGACCGCGTAAGTGCACAAACCGTAACCAGAGGGATTTTTTGTTCCCATTCAACACTGGCTAACATACGATCAAGCTTTTCATAGGTGGGCATCTCTCGACGATTATCGCATGTATATTGCCTCCCTGAGAGAGCAATCTCCCTTAAATTAAGACTTCCAATGATCACATTAAAAACAAAAGGCCAGCGCGATGTAAAATTATCATTGTTTTTTCCTCTCTTTTGTAGAATGTTAAAATCCCCACCCACTAACAAAGGGAGTGTCTCATTCTCACATATTCTAACTATCTCCGCCAAAAACTCTTGCTTATGGTTGTCTTGAGCCACACCATATACTGGTATAAAAATCCATTTGAATCCATCATTTTAATGTTGCCACTAATCATAGTGTTACCAGAGATAGGCATATATATATATATATATATATATATATATATATATATATGTTACTAAGTAATTTTTCTATTCTGGCCTCGACAAAAATACTAGTGACAATCACTTTTATAAGCCTGTCACTATTGTTTTGTACTAGTGACAGGCTTAGTGTTCGTTGTGTGCGTGTGTTGTGTTGTGGCAGCGGGGTGGGTGCGTTGTCGTGTGTGTGTTCGTGTCGCATGCCCGAGGTTATGTGTTTGTGGCGGGACTGGGTTTGGAAAGACTGGGGTTCATAGGCAAATAATTTCTGGGTAAATCTATAAGAGCGAAATATGTGAAAACAAAAAACAACAAATGAAAACTAAGTTGATATATTTTCCTGGCCGTTACAGATAGAGTTTGACCGAAGGTTGGCCGGAATAGAGGATAAGGCACGGTGGCACCTGTTTGGTCGAGACGGTATGTGAAAAAAGTCCCCTGTTACTAGTAACAGGCACATTTTAAAGTTTCCACTAATCATAGTGTTACCAGTGATAGGCATATATATATATATGCATGTCACTAAATATTTTTTCTATTCACCCGGCCTCAACAAAAAATACTAGTGACAGTCACTTTTATAAGCTTGTCACTAGTGTTTTGTATTAGTGACAGGCTTATCCTTGCTTGTCCTTAGTAATACTTACTATAACAGGCATAGTTTTGTCTATCACTAACTGAAAGAACATTTCATGATCTCTAGAGTTTTATGTGTTACATAACATTACAAAGGAATATTTAATGTGTATGGAGTGCTGTAGATAATTGTCCATATAAAGAGAAGTCAAAACAGGCTTTTGGGGGCGGATTATCTGCCCCTACCAATGGCCAGATTATCCACCCTGGCTCGATCGGCAAAGGGATCCAAGGCGTGTCATGCAGTAAGGGGTGGACTTTCCCTCGGATTGTCTAGCCAGGGCCGGAGTTTTTGCCTGGACCGATTAATCCGCCCCGAAAGGGGGCCAGATATACCCCCCCGGGATTTTTTGCAAAGGGATCCAAGGCGCATCACACGGTATGGGGGCGGATTTCCCTCAGAAAATCTAACTCTAGGTCGGAGTTTTGCCCCGGCCGGATAATCCGGCCCTAAAAATAACCAATTGCTGAGTTTTGACAGGGGGTATAAATACCCAAATTGCTTCTCCTATCAGATCTCTTGATTCATTCGAAAAAGTGATGTTCTGTTCATCAAGCTCTAAACCGAGATCTCCTTCTTCATCCACCCAGAGGCTCCGATCTTTGGGGAATCGAAGGAGGAGGCTTCGATCTTCACCAACACAAATCAAGCGCATCAATTCCCCTCCATTCATTTGGAGGATACCTGATCTAGTATTTTTTGCAAATATCTAGATCTTATTTTCGGTTATTGATATTACTTGTTCTTGTGGCAGCTTGTTGTTATCAAGGGAGCCTCCAATTCAGTTGTGGATGTGTGCCCTGCTAGTTGTGTAAAGGCACCACTAGTGGAGAAACGACCTATAGTCCCGGTTCCAGAGGGCCTCTAGTTCCGGTTGTGCAACCCAAACTGCGGAATTGGGAATAGAGGTCCCTATCTCTAGTCCTAGTTCTATTATGAACCATGACTAGAGTCCACTCACGGGGCAGTGGCAACGTGAGGGTCGGGGAGGACCTCAAGTTCCGGGTCGTAACACGGTCTGAGACTAAATCTTTCCTGCAGCGGCAGAGAATCATGCGCTTTCTCTGCCGCGGCACGATTTAGAGGTTTCTCATTTTCAATTATTTTTTTGGTTATATAATATAACTTGTTGATGCATATATAATGTACATATGTTGATGCATATATAAGCTGCATATGTTGATGCATATGTAATGTACATATGTTATATGTTGATGCATATAACTTATTGATGCATATAATATAACTTGTGTTTACAAGCATACATATCTATACAATTTGGTTACATGGAGATCACAACCGGGACTAGAGCCCGTCTATTCGATTATATATTTTCATCTATGACATGGAATTTACCCCTTGGGTCTATGACATGGTCAACCAAAAATCCTGCCAATTCGAATTGCTACTAGGCGCTCCCTCGATTGAAGCCACTCTCGCATACTTTCCAACTATATATATAGAAGAATCAGATCAATATGATAATTGATGGTAATAAAATCAAATTGTGAATATATTGTTCACTTAGTTCTATAAATGTCGCAGAGTTCCGCTTGCTGACCTCCGAGCGAATGTACTCGCCAACGAAGTATCCACACAAATTAGTCCATTGTGGTTGCCTCTCGCACTTTACGAGAATAGAATTCAATCAAATAATAAGCAAGCATGATATAATTATTGAAACTATAACCAAAAGGGATGCGTGGAACTTGCTCATACTATTACATCAGCCGGATGAAAACTAAGCTTATCCTTAAAAGCACCAACTGTACCCCGGGTGAATTTTTTTCCAACCCTGCCAAGAAAAAAATGAATAAATGAGTTATTAGTTACTTGATATCTTAGGAAATGAACTAAAGAGACCAATATAGTGCGATAATGACTGAAATTACCTCTAGAGCACATCTATAATCATTGTGTACTCCGATATTTCTTTATTTAGTGGGTCCTTGATTTCAACTCTTCCAGCATGAACTTCAATTATTAGCAGCATGTAATGTGAGGTGTGCATGTTTATATACGTCAGTAACTCATCAATTATAGTTAACATCGAGTAAGAAAAAGTGAGTGTGTACACAAGATAGCATAACAATCTTACCTTAAGTTATAAGGAAACCTTATTCTCTTTCTGTAATGTTGCCTCTGTAGGTACCTTAGTAAGTTCTGCTCCGTTTCCTAGGGGAATTCCTTTAGCAATCGTTCATTAACTCGGCGTGGGTCGATGAACCCAATGTCAAAGACTCCCCTTCAATCACATTCCTCGCTCTTCATTGTGCATAATAACGTAGTGAGGATAATTATAGTTAATGAACGGGCAGAGTAAGAGACTTTATCATAGAAATAAATGATTCATTTACATAAAATAGGAACTGACGAGACTCAAGTCGAGGGCATCTTGTTGGAATATAATATACAGTTCCTCAAGATAGATTGAGATATGGTCTTCACCAAGGAAATGTTGTTTTGGAACTTTCACATCAAGAAGTAGTCGCCATGGTTTCTCTGTGACAGCCAGGTACCAATCATGCGGTCTTCGCATTTGTTTTGGTAGATACTGGATCGCTTCAGGTCTGACCAGAGACTTCCCGTATTCATATTTCCATCAAAGTTGCGTTTGTAAGGCGACCTCTCCGCCACGCAGTTGATCAACAGTAATACCAACACTTCTAGCAAAGTCCTCTGCTTGCTGATCAACACTAGATAACACCTTGAGCTGGGGGGTCGATGGGTTTGCCTGTTCATCGAGTGGGGCAACATCTCTTTTCCCGCTTGCACTACTACTTGTCTTCTTCCTAGTACGGTTATCTCAAATTGCGATGGTTGCTCAAGGAAACTCTTAGCCCACTTTTTGGATTTATCAGCAAATATCGACTTTGTCTCTTGCTTTTTCTTTGCAAAAAAGGATTTCACTTGGGCATCGGTGATCTCTTTGGTTTCCTCATCAGTCATCTCGTACGTTAACTTTTCAGGAGGCAGTGAAGTTTTCTTCACCCTTCTACCTTTTTTCTGAGTAGTAGCACCAGCTCATCGAGCGGGGACCTTCCGAGTTGCCTAACGTGGCGGCTTAGTCGGCCGGTAGCAGAGTTGGCTGACGCGGCGGTGGAGTCAGCTGACATGGCGGCGAACTCGCGTTATGGTGGTTGCCGTCCCTCTCCTCGTCATGTGGACTTGGAGGTGGTGAGCTGCGTTGAGGAGACAGTGGTGGCTTGGGCGCCAAGCCTAGAAACAAGATGTATTTCTTGCGCCATAGAATGATACCACCCCTGACTTCGCCTAGTGTTCTCTCCTCTTCAGCTCTAGGGATTTCAAGATCCGGTGATTCATATTGTGGTAGCACTTCATCCACCCCGACATGAGCAAAGCCATCTGAAATCTCAGTGCCATGCCAGCGTGCTCCAGGTTCAAAGGTCAAAGCAAAGCCGATAGCCACCTTGAAGGATAAGTTGATCACTCCCACATGTAGCTCACAACTTGTCTTCACGGTGATATTATCCATGGGGTAGCGATCCATCGGATCAACCACCATGGAAGCCACACTTCTTCTCCGGTGAGATGGGCTGCCAGCACTTTCTTGCTGCAGCTGATGAGGTTCCCCCTGCTGGCGCATTTCGTCCAGTTGCTTCTATTGCTCCTTTACTATGGCAATTAGTTCGTTAGTCATTTTTCTAAGCTACGCAACAGGTCTGCCTCCTTATCCGCCTTCTACTTCTTTTGTCTCTCTCGGCTTCTATAAGATTTAGTGTCCTCGGGAAACCCAAATTTCCACGGCACATAAGGTCCAAAGCCTTGTGTTCGTCCTTTATTTTTCAGGATTCCCAGGGGCTTTTGTCAGCTCGTCGTTCCTTTGTCGGGTTTGAACTTTCCCTCTCGAACCTCCTTGATTTATTTAAGAATTGCTTCATGGTGTGTAGCAATGTTTTCTTTGCATCCATTATTAACTCCCCTGTTTTCATGTCATACTTCGTCCCATGCACGGGTAACCAATTTCTTACCCTGAAATAATAATGTGAATATGAGTAACAAAATTAACAATGTACCATAATATAACTAATACATCTCGAATAATTCAGTTAATACAACAATCAGATCATATAATATCACTAATATATCTCGAATAATCCATCTAATTCAACAATAATATCATATAATATAACTAATACATCTCGAATAACACCTTGCTCAGTCAAACTAGGCGTCGATTCCCGGATCTTGAGCCACAGGCGGTTAACATCCAAAGGGAAGGAACCATCACATGAGCATAGCTCGGGTGAGGTCCTAGAATACACTGCCAGTAATTGGATGAACTGGCGTCCAACATATACATATAACGATCGACGTGCTCGTCCTCGTCCGTGACAGGATGTCATACCACCTCCTCGGGGGCCAGCACCCTCTGCATTGACCCTGGACAATCCGACCGCCACCAGAGAAGCTCCGGGTCGACGACGAGACCGGTATTCCTCACCAAACTGCGTGTCCCGAAAGGTAGCACCTCCCAGTGTCAGCCTAGCGGAGCCCAGTATCGGACATGTCCGACGGAGAGCAGTCCTCCGTTGTTGTTACCTAGTCGACGACGATTGTGCGGGATGGGCATATCCTAAAGTAGGCATTTGATCGGTATAATTCTAAGTAATAATACTAGGAATAAGACTAGCAATATCCCTAAATCCCTAAATACTAGGAAATATCCCTTAATACCTAACAAATATCCCTAAATACTACTACATCCCTAAATAATAGTAGTAATTATACATAAATTACTAGTAAAAATGCCTAAATACTAGTAAATAATACTACTAAATAATAGCTAAATACTAGTAAATAATACTACTAAAAATGCCTAAATACTAGCTAAATAATACTAGCAAAAATGCCTAAATACTAGCTAAATACTAGTAAATAATACTACTAAATACTAGCTAAATACTAGTAAATAATACTATTAAAAATGCCCAAATACTAGCTAAATAATACTAGTAAATAATGCCTAAATACTACCTAAATAATAGTAAATAATACTACTAAATCCTAGTAAATAATACTACTAAATACTAGCTAAATACTACTAAATACTACTAAATACTAGCTAATTAAAGTAAATCGATCCGGCGAACGAGACTCACCTACGGCGGCGCGTGCGGCGACGAATCGACGGCGGCGACGACTCCTCTACACGGACGGGCGACGGCGACGCGTGGTCGAGCGTCAGCACTCCTCTGGCGGAGGCGGCATCGGAGAAGAGGGAAATGCGCTCTCCCGGTTCGTGGCTCGAACCGGGAGAAGAGGCGGCTATTTGTAGCACGCACCTCTAGTCCCGGTTCTAGCCACAGACCGGGAGTAGAGGCCCCCCACTAGTCCCGGTTGGAGGCTCCAACCGGGACTAGAGGTGTTTTTGACCGCGCCGTTTCGCGTGTGCGCCACATACCTCAGCCTCCAACTGGGACTAGAGGTATTTTTAATTGTTTTAAATACAAAAATTTAATAAATATTGTAAAATCAATATTTTTCATTCTGTAATCAAGAAAATTATTTATTGTATATCAAAATTTTCAGAAAAACAAGATCTACAATCTAAATTTATTATCATACTCTATTACACAACTAATTTGTTTGCATATTTTAAATTAGAAATGCATTAAATCATACCTTTTGCATACTTTCGAATTTGATAAAACTTTCAACATAAAAAGTGTTTGAATTTGATTGACTAATTCAAAACATGTTTTTGTTTTGTAAAATAGTTGGTATAACTATTCAAACTAGTAACTGGGACTAAAGATATTTATGGGGGCCTTTAGTGCCGGTTGGAGCCACTAACTGAAAATAAAGATATTTTTGGAGCCTTCAGTTCCGGTTGAAGCCACTAACCGGGACTAAAGATATTTCCTGCCATTCTGAGGGCTATCGAGCCACGCGCCATGCTTTCCCGCCATTTTCCTACGCTTCCCGCCATTGTTTCCCGCCCTTTCCCTCTGTATCTAGGAGGACCGTCATGGCCATCCACACATCCACACCTTCCCCACTCACAACAATGGACACCGTATTCTAGGCCACTCTGGCCCTTGAGGAGACCGAGGCCCTGCGAGCCTCTGGCTACCCATGCCCGACGGGCTACCGGCTTCCAGCCAACTAGATGCTGAGTGCTGGAGGGGTTCCTGTCCCTCCTGTGCCTCAAGGTTCCGCACATCAGGCGGCCATCACGAACCACTTCTACCTCAATCTCACGACGGAGCAACAGATGGATCCCCATTGGGATCCCGACAACTACAAAACCTAGAATTCCTTCTTCGCTAACCGACAGGAAAGGGAGCTCGCCAGGTACAAGGGTTACGGCGCTCCCCCGGTCAACCACAACATAGCCGACTGCCGCCTGTGGTGGGTGAACCGGACTATCGTCGGCATGATGCACTACATCGGTCAGGGAGATCATCCTCGCCTACGGTGCCCGCACCCACCGCAAAGCCATAAGAAGGGTGGCAGTGGTGAATGTCATGGGTGTAGCAGCATCGTCATCCGGATACCCCTCCCCCACGCGTTGTGAATCCGAGGCCGAAGTGGCAGGTGTCATGTAATATGTTACGGATGGGATAAGGATCCATCCGTGTGCGCCTATCGACGATGACAATGATGATGATGATGACAATGACGAAGACGACCCGAAAGCTGTGTACTATAGGGCTATACATGAGTATGACTAATAATTTGGGGCCTTTATAATCCCTATTCCGTAGTCCTGTTTCTAATATCAATAAATGACTTGAGTGTTAGTCTTGGTTTGTGGCTATACTAGGAATAAAGGGGGGCCTTTTGCCCTGATTCCGTAGTCCCAGTTAGGAAACCGGGACTAATATATCGTCTCCTACTAGTGTTGGTCTCTCTACAACTTTCCCGAACTATCAAGATGTTGTTCTATTATTTTGCCGGGGAGCTAACTAATTTCACATATTACGGAGTGCCTCTATGGCCAGTTTGTTGGAGATGTCGGAGGACTAGGCTCCGGCGGCATCTCCCTCAAACTGGTCGTAGTGTTGTCCCTGCTCTCGCACACCATCTTGCAGTTCATAACTTCTACAGCTAGATCAATACGCCGGGAGCTAACTAATTTTACATATTAGGGAGTGCCTCTATGGCCAGCTTGTTGGAGATGTCGGAGGACTGGGATCCGGCGGCATCTCCCTCAAGCTGGGCATAGTGTTTTCCCTGCTGTCGCATACCATCTTGTTTACAGTTGATAACTTCACAAGGATGCCTATTTATAGATTAAGTAGCACAACATAGTGTCGACACTCACGACATAATGTCGACACTCACCCCTGTCATAATTTCGCCATCCACCAAAATAGTGTCGTCACTCACTGGCATAGTGTCGCCACTCATGAAATAGTGTCGACACTCACTGGCATAGTGTCGCCACCCATGTTTATCCCTAGTGGTGTCTCGAACCTGGACTACAGGTTCATCTTTACTATCGGTTAGAAACACCATCCGGGACTAAATGGGTTCATTTTTAGTACTGGTTGGAGACATCATTCGGGACTAAATGTGTTCATCTTTAGTCCTGTTTGGAGACACCATCCGGGATTAAATAATTTTTAGACTCACAGTATGATGTTTCTTTAGAGATCAAATGCAATCTAAAACTTGGTATATTGATTGCATCTCAAAACCAGCAAAGGCAAAATTCATAATACATATAGTAACTTGGTTCCTAAATTGCCTTGCTTATGACCACGTGGCCGTAACCATGGAGCATCTTCATCAATTAACAGGACGCTTCGGTCATCCTTCACCGCGAAGGGAGGAATTTCATGAAACTTATCATAATCTTCTGACATGTTTGTCTTCTCTTTCACTCCCACGATGTTTCTTTTCCCTGAAAGAACTATGTGGCACTTTGGCTCATCGTATGATGTATTCGTTTTCTTATCTTTTCTTTTTCTCGGTTTGGTAGACATGCCCTTCACATAGAAAACCTGAGCCACGTCATTGGTAGGACGAATGGTTCGTTTAAGTATGCAAGATTGTTGAGATCCACTGGTGTCATTCCGTACTTCTTGTCTACCTGAACCCCACCTCCTGTCATCTTGACCCATTTGCACCAAAACAAAGGGACCTTAAAAGTAGGTCCATAGTCAAGTTCCCATATCTCCTCTATATAACCATAATATGTGTCCTTTGACCCACTGTTATTTGTTGCATCAAAGCGGTCACCACGATTGTGTAAAATGTATTCCCATTTATCTCGTACCCTTGGAAACTCCATATAGTCGAAGATGCTGAGCTAGCCAAGAAGTACAGATGATCACAAATAGTGTTGTTATTCATGACATGTCTTTGCAACCAACTGCCAAAAGTTTTCATGTGTTCATCTATAATCCAGGAGTTATGCTTCCCAGGGTTGTTGGAGCGTACAACATTCTTATGTTCGTTGATATACAGAGCTGCCAAGCTGGAATTATGTAGAACTATATAGTGTGCTTGATTGAAAGAATGCCCGTCCCTACGTATTATTGAATTCCTTCCTAGTGTTCCTTTTCCACTCAGTCTCCCCTCATTCTGCGATTCAGGAACACCAATCGACTTAATGTCAGAAATAAAGTCAACACAAAACTCAATGACCTCCTCTCTTCCATAGCCCTTGGAGATGCTTCCTTCTAGCCGGGCACGGTTATGAACATATTTTTCAAGACACCCATGAACCTCTGAAAGGGGAACATATTGTGTAGAAATACAGGACCCAGAATGCTAATCTCATCAACTAGGTGTACCAGGAGATGCTTCATAATATTGAAGAAGGATGGTTGGAATACCAACTCAAAACGAACAAGACATTGGACCACATCATTCTGTAACCTTGATATAATTTCTGGATCGATTACTTTCTGAGAAATAGCATTGAGGGATGCACATAGCTTCAAACTGGGTAGTCAAAAAATTTCCGGTAGAAGCCCCCTCAATACAACCGGGATAAATTGCCTCATAAGCACGTGGCAATCATGAGACTTTAGTTTCTGGAATTTTTTTCCCTGCCATTTTATTACTCCCTTTATATTCAACGAGAAGCCAAACGGGACCTTCATACTGCTCAGGAGTTCAAAACATATTTCCTTCTCTTCTTTGGTAAGAGCGTAGCTGGCAGGAATTAGACGTCCTTCATCCATCTTCATTGGATGCAGGACATCTCGGTCTTTCATACCTTATTTGTCCTACAGTGCTTCGGGCGTATCTTTTGTCTTCCCATACATGCCCATGATGCCTAGCAGGTTCATGCAAATATTCTTCATCACATGCGTCACGTCAATTGCAGAGCGGACCAATAGAACATTCCAATAGGGTAGCTCCCAAAATATAGATTTCTTCTTCCACATGGGCACGTGTCCGGTAGCGTTATTCGGAATAGATTGACCACCAGGACCCTTTCCAAAGATTACTTCTAAATCCTTGACCATACCAAATACATCATCACTAGTACGACTGATAGGCTTCTTCCGGTGATCTACCTCACCTTTGAAATGCTTACCTTTCTTTCTTGCGTGATGACTGGGCAAAAGAAATCGATGATTCCCCGGGTACACATTCTTTCTATATTTATCCAAATATATAATTTCAGTATCATCTAAACAATATGTGCATGAATTGTATCCCTTGTTTGACTGTCCTGAAAGGTTACTCAGAGCAGGCCAATCATTGATGGTTACGAACAACAACGCTCGTAGGTCCAATGACTCCTGTTTGTGCTCATCCCACATACGTACACCTTCGTCGCGCCATAACTATATAAGTTCTTCAACTAATGGCCGTAGGTACACATCAATATCGTTTGCGGGTTGCCTCGGGCGTTGGATAAGCACTGGCATAATAATGAACTTCCACTTCATGCACAACCAAGGAGGAAGGTTATAGATACATAGAGTCACAGGCCAGGTTCTATGACTACTGCTCTGCTCCGCAAAAGGATTCATGCCATCTGTACCTAGACCAAACCTTAAGTTCCTTGCGTCATCTGCAAAGTTTGGGTACTATATATCAATTTTTCTCCATTGCTTCCCATCCACTGGGTGTCTAGACAATTTGTCTTTCTTGTGGTCTTCTTCGTGCCATCGCAATAACTTGGCATGCTCTTTATTTCTGAAAAAACATTTTAACCGTGGTACTATAGGAGCATACCACATCACCTTTGCAGGAACCCTCTTCCTAGGGAGCTCCTCGCCCTCAACATCACCAGGGTCATCTCGACTAATCTTATACCACAGTGCAGTGCATACCGAACATTTATCTAAATTATCGTACTCCTCACCGCGGTAGAGGATGTAGTCATTAATGCATGCATGTATCTTCTGCACCTCTAATCCTAGAGGGCAGACAACCTTCTCTGCCTTGTATGTACTGGCAGACAATTCGTTATCCTTTGGCAGCTTCTTCTTCATTATTTTCTGTAGCTTCTCAAATCCCTTATTATATAAACCATTCTCTGCCTTCCATTGCAGCAATTCCAGTGTGGTATCAAGCTTTGTGTTGCCACCTTTGCAATTTTGATACAACAATTTTTTGTGAAACTATAACATGCGCTCCAACTTCTTCTTCTTGTTTTCATTTTCGCATTCTCTTTGTGCATCAAGAATGGCCTGACGAAGATCATCAGCATTCTCATCTGATGCCCGTTCTTCATCCTCTTGTTCACTATCTTCCATTGCAGAGAACATTGGATAGTTTTCATCATTCTCTTCTTCTTTGTTGTCTTCCATCATGACCCCTCTTTCTCTGTTCTTTGTCCAACAATTATAGTCAGACATAAAACTAGACTGAAATAGATGGACATTAATGGTTTTTGTGGAAGTATAATCCTTCTCATTCCGACAAACACGGCACGGACAACACATAAAACCATTCCGCTTGTTTTCCTCAGCCAGTTCGAGAAAAGAATGCACGCCTTTAATGAACGCGTCACACATTCGGGAACCATCGTACATCCATGACTGGCTCATCTGCATTATATAAAAAGCTTCGATCTTTTTCACTTCATTTACTTTTTAAAATCTAAAAATTTAGTGTGTACTAACAAACTATATATATAAAATTTTACATGCACCAATTTTTTTATTGTACAAAACTCTTACCATAAAAAATGTTAAGTTTTTAATTATTGATCTAGAAGTGAAAACCTCATTCAATTCTGAGCTCCGAAACTCTAAAACTACACATGAGAACTTTCAGTAACTTTTTGCATAATCAAAATATGTCTAAAATTACACATCTAAAATCCCTCTAACTCTCTACTTCTAAAGCATGAAATCCCTTTCTACTTCTAGAGCATTGAGAAAAATAATAGTGATAGGTGAAAGAATGAATTTTCTAACATTTTAGAACCTTGGATTGAAGGGTGCCACCAATTCTTGGATGAAGTAGGGGTATATATTTCAGTCTAGTTTGCAATACAAGAATTATTAGTCTCGGTTGTAGGGGTATATATTTTAGTCTAGTTTGCAATACCAATTGGTGGATCTGGTGAACCTAGGATGAAGTAGGGGTATATATAGAAAAATAATTAGTCTCGGTTTGCAATACAAGAATTAGTCCCAGTTTGTAATTCAAGTGTAATATAGAAAAAGAATACCAGCTCCAAGAAGTTCGAAACAACTTTGTTTAAATCCATAGAGACCAAAATGGAAGAGATGCATGAAATGATTGCTTGTCTCTATCCATCTACAACCCCACCTCCATCTACCTCTGAGGCTACCACTCCACTCTCTAAGGAGAAAGCTAACGCTAACTCCAAGGAAGACGAGTTGGTGGGTGATAAAAATAATGGCTCCTCATCCAAAAAGGGAAGTGGTAAGGAGGACTATAGTGAGGTCTCTCGCTTGTATTCACCAGATCCACCAATTCCCCATCCTCATATAAATAATAGGGGCTATCCACCAAAGTTTACTACATCTTTGTTTAATCAATGGAAACTCTTGATGAAATCTCATGTGTGTAGTTCTTCCATAGATCTTTGGAGAATCATTGAAGATGGCCTCCATGTTGATGACCCCAACAACTTGATAAGAAGAGAAGTCGTTGATTTCCAACTCAATGCAACCTCTCTTCACATGATTCAGCTTGGTGTGGGTCCCAAGGACATGCCACACATTAAACATTTCAACGCCTCCAAGGAAGCTTGGGATGCACTCACTAACCTATTCATTGGAAATGGGAGCATGAGAAGAAATAGGTATGATGCTCTAAGCAATGAAGCCGAATGGTTCTATATGTTGGATGGTGAGGATCACGAACACTTGTATAGAAGGCTCAAAGGCATTGCCACTACATTTATGAAGCATGGTGCCAGACATGTTGATGATGCGTGGATGAAAAGGAAGTATGTGAGTGCTCTTATGCCATTTCAGCCTACTAATTTGAAGAGCTTACAAGGTCGACACAACTATCACCAAATTACTTCCAACGAAGTCTTGCAAGAAATGGCTAAATTCAAAGTTGCAGCAAAGAATGTCGAATATGCTCATGCCCGAGAAATTGGAATGCAAAAAGGCGTGAATGTTGCATTGAAGGGCAATGTCATTTACAAAGATGAATATGAGAGGGGCTTTGACACTGTCTCCATGAGCTATCCCGCGGAGGTCAAACATGCTCATGGTGAGTACATGGCATTCTACGCAAAAAACTTTTGGAAGGACCCAGCCAAAGCTACATCTAAAGTTGAGCGTAAGAATGGGTCAAGTGGACGAAAGGAAAAAGACCCAAAGTTGAGAACTTGTTACAATTGTGGATACTAGTTGCACTTTGTAGCTGAGTGCCCTTATCAAAGTAGAGAAGATAATGTGGGAAGGATCATTCTCAAGGAGAGGTCAAAGGCACCTCGGAAGATGCTATTTTTCAAGAAAAATGCTCCTTACTAGAAGCAACCGAAGATTGTTTTGGTAGCACAAGAGGAGTACTCATCCGGAAGTGAAGACAAAGAGGACAATCATAGCTCACGAGAGGTGGCGCCATAGCCACCACATCTACACCTCTGTCTCTCTTCGACTCTCCCAATGACAATGTCATCAACAAGAACTTCACTTGTCTTACGGCAATAGGTTCAGAGGTATCATCCTCTACCACTTCTTTTCCTAAGACTACTATGGATGTTGATATGGATGGTCATACTAGTATTAAAGTTAAAGAAGAAGTTATTGCTTTGGATTATTTTATCACTAACTTGCAAGGTGAGCACAAAATGCATTTCGAGGCTCTTATGAGTCAACTTGTCCACTCTGAAGAGCTCCTCGAGGAAAAGGGTAGAATTGAGAGAGAGGATGTAATGCAAATTGCATCCTTGAAGAATGCTCTACAATAATAATAAGAAGAAGAAGAAGAGATTCAAGTCTCTCTAGAGGAAAGACTTAAGTCAATTGAGGAGTCACATGACGAGGTTGTGGCCAATCTTGCAAAGGAACATGATAATACCATTGTCAAGGCAAAGAAGTTAAAGAAGGAAAAAGTTGAATTTATGGCTGCTCATCCTACACTTTCCGAGAAGTATGAGGCACTCAACATTCCTCACAAGGCTTTGGAGAGTGAATACTCTATTCTCAGTGAGTCTCATGATCAGATCCAAACTCGATTGACCAAGTATGATGTGTCTAGAACTTCTGAACCAACATGTGGACATGAAGAAGTTCTTGAAGAAAATGCTAGGTTGAAAGATGAGCTAGCCAAGGCACCTCTACCCAAAGGTAAGGAAGTTCTTGATGAGGTCCTTAGTAAGAAAAGGATGAATAATGGAAAAGAGGGACTTGGTTATGTTCCAAGAACCAAGAAGAATAAGAACAAGCATAAGAAGGCCAAGAATGCTCAAGAAAAGACAAGCACCGCTGAAAAGAACATAATAAGGGACATAACTGATTATTATGGTTTTGCAGGGTCTAACAATCCTCATTATGAATTATTTCGTGATTATTATGGTGATGTCTATGCTAGTTATGTGGGTCCTTTTGATAATTATATTGCTTGGTCTATTTGGGTCCTAAAGACCCTCGTAACTAACATGAGAGGACCCATTAAAAAATGGGTACCTAAAACCAAGAAGAAATTTTCTTGTAGGGCTATGCTTATGGTGGATCTAAATGGGTGCTCGATAGTGGTTGCACAAGTCATATGATCGGAAGCAAGGATATCATTACGGAGATGAGTCCAAATCATGATCAAATAACTGTCTCCCATGGTGATAAATCGAAGTCAAATGTATTAGGTCTTGGTAAGGTTATGGTTGCTCACGATATCTCACTCTTGGAAGTAATGCTTGTTGAGACCCTTGGTTACAATTTAATTTCTGTTCGTGCCCTTGGTAAGATGGGCTTTGCAGTTTTCATTGATGATGGTAATGTGCTACTCTTGTGGAGCAAGTCTATAAAGGTCGCTTTTGTGGGATACGTCGAAAATGACCTATATGTGGTGGAATTTTTGGGGAAAACTAGTGCAGGTCCGATGTGTCTATTCGCAAAGGCCGACACGGGTTGGTTATGGCATCGCCGTCTATCCCATGTCAATATGAGAACTTTGCAAAGCCTTCACAAGGGTGGCCACATTCTTGGACTAAAAGAAACTG
This sequence comes from Avena insularis, assembly GCA_023614405.1. Taxonomy (NCBI): domain Eukaryota; kingdom Viridiplantae; phylum Streptophyta; class Magnoliopsida; order Poales; family Poaceae; genus Avena; species Avena insularis. Next base: position 625,594 of record JAJUPC010000175.1, on the reverse strand, counting down.
TCTCCTTTGGCAAAGATCATGTTTACAGGGCTTGTGTTAAAGGAAAGATGCATGACTCACCCTATCAAAGGAAGATGATTATTTCATCAAAGAGGATTTTGGAGCTCATTCATGTGGATATCTTTGTTCCTCCATCTCATGCAAGCCTTGGTGGGAAGAAATATTGTCTCGTCATTGTCGATGATTACTCAGGGTATACATGGGTCTACTTCTTCAAGCAAAAAAGTGAGACTCAACAAACGGTCATCAACTTTGCGAACGGGGTTCAGCGTCAACACAATGTTCCAATATTGGCAATTAGAAGCGACACTCGAGTTCAAGAACTACACTCTGAATGAATTCCTAAGTGAAGAGGGGATAAGACACCAATATTCCGATGCGTACACCCTTCAACAAAATGGTATTGCCGAGAGGAAAAACCGGACTCTTATGGACATGGCAAGGTCTATGTTGGCTGAATTCAAGTCACCATGCAACTTATGGGTTGAAGCCATATCCACCACATGTCACTCATCTAACCGTCTTTACCTTCGCAAAATCTTGGACAAGACACCCTATGAGATACTTACCGGTAACAACCCCAACATTTCATATTTCTGGGTGTTCGGTTGTAAGTGTTTCTTTCTCATTAAAGGAGTTTGTTTATCTAAATTTGAGTCTAAGGATTTAGAAGGTATTTTTGTTGGTTATGGTGTTGAATACCACACTTATAGAGTCTACAATAAGCTCTCTAGAACTGTTGTAGAATCTTGTAGTGTGGTGTTTGAGGAAAATGATGGCTCCCATGTGGGATAAGTTGATGTTTGTGATGCAGATGTTGAAATACCCCAAGATGCCATAAGAAGAATGGGCGTGGGATTTTTCCATCCCATTGAGGAACCCCTTGTGGCGGATCAGGAAGGACAATGCTCTACTCAAGTAGAGCCCTCATCTTCACAAATCGACAAGCACCACCTGCTGTAGAAACTACTACACCAACACAATAACCTCCTAAAGTTCATAAATCAACTAAAGAAACTGCGAGTCCTAGGCCGGATTATCCGCCACATGCCGAATTTTCCGGCCCTTCGCCATCAAATGCTAGAAATGTCCAGGAATCTCAGGGAGAAGCAAAAAATCCCAGGCCGGATTATCCGGCCCTTGCCTTGATTGGACTATCCGGCCCTAAGAATTCAGTGCAGCAGCCTCATGTTATGGCTACTGATCAAGATCAAGGGCAAGCTTCTCCATCACCTGTTTGTGTTGAACAAACTGTTGATCAAGGTCAAGCAAGTGGTCAAAACAAAGACTATAATGATGAAGAAATCCCTCCAAGGAACAACAAGGAGATTGAAATTCGTCGCAAAGCTCGTGCTGATAGAAATATCGAACTTCGAGGGCATACACTCGATAAAGTTGTAGGTGACCTAAGAAGAAGGGTGTCCACAAGAAGGGATCTTGCAAGCTTCAGTGATCATCAAGCTCATATATCTATGGTGGAACCTAAAAAGTTCTTTGAAGCCCTTGAAAATCCAGATTGGGTTGTTGCTACGCATGAAGAACTTTGGAGATCCATAATTTCGAGCGCAAGAAAGTGTGGAAGTTAGTAGAGAATCCCAAAGATTGCCGCAATGTTATCGGCACTAAGTGGATATTCAAGAATAAGCAAGATGAGAATGGAATTGTCATTATAAACAAGGCAATATTGGTAGCACAACGTTTCTCTCAAGTGGAATCCGTCGACTTTGGCGGAACTTATTCTCAAGTGGATCGCCTTGAGTCTATTCGTATCCTTCTTGCTTGTACAACTCACAATAACTTTAAATTACAGCAAATGGATATTAAGAGTGCTTTTCTTAATGGTCATCTACATGAGTTGGTATATGTCAAGCAACCCTCAGGTTTCATGGATCCCAAGTTTTTGAACCATGTCTACAAAATCGATAAAATGCTCTATGGCCTTAAACAAGCCCCACGTGCGTGGTATGAGCATCTTAAAGAGCTTTTGTTAGACTGCGCCTTCGAGGTTGGGAAGATTGATCCCACTGTTTTTACTAATAAGGTTAAGGGGAGCTCTTCGTATGCCAACTATATGTAGATGCCATTATCTTTGGCTCTACTAGTTAGTCTTTTTATGATGAATTTCCAAAGCTTATGATTGACAGGTTTGAGATGTCTATGATGGGGAAATTAAGGCTCTTTCTTGGATTTGAGATCAAACAACTTAGAGAAGGAACCTTCATCAATCAAGCAAAATACATCCATGACATGCTCAAGAGTTTCAAGATGATGAATCTTAATGGCGTTGCTACACCAATGCAACATAAATGCCATCTCAAGCTCAATCCCAATGGTAAAGATGTGGACCAAACGGTATACCGGTCCATGATCGGCTCTCTCCTTTACCTCTGTGCATCTATACCCGATATTGTGTTGAGTGTAGGTGTGTGTGCAAGGTATCAACCGGCGCCTAAAGAAAGCCAATTGGTGGCGGTTAAGAGAATCTTCCGATATTTGGTGCATTCCCCTAATTTTGGTCTATGGTATCCCAACGGCTCTAATTTCTCTTTATGTGGTTATACGGATTCTGATTGGGCTAGTGACAAGGATTATAGGAAGTCAACTTTTGGAGCTTGTCAATTCTTGGGAAGATCTTTGGTATGTTGGTCTTCGAAGAAACAAAATTGTATATCTCTATCCACCGTCGAAGCTGAGTATGTGGCTGCTGCTAGTGCATGCACTCAACTCTTATGGATGAGGCAAAATTTAAAGGAATATGGTGTCAATTGTGACAAAGTGCCTCTTTTGTGTGATAATGAGAGTGCTATCAAAATTGCTTATAATCCGGTGCAGCATATAAGGACAAAGCATATTGAGATTCACAATCACTTCATTCAGGATCATGTTGCTCATGGTGATATTGATTTTCCTTTGTGAGAACGAAGAACCAACTTGCTGATATTTTCACGAAGCCACTTCATGAAGCAAGGTTTTGTTATTTTAGAAATGAGCTAAATTTCGTGGATTCAAGGAGCTTGGCTGATTACTCATGCATACTCACGTACATCTCTTCCTCTATTTGGTTTAGGTGTGGGCATAAACATAGGAGGAGTGTGGTCCTAATTGATTGGGCTAACCCTCCCTCCATAATGCCGAAAGCATGAAAAATCATTTATCTTAATATCATTTTATGATATGTCAGTTTATTGATGAGTATTGATTATGAACCCAAGATATATATCTTCGCGGTATCATACCATCCATTCCAACATGGTGGCTTCGGCCACCGCCCTCTTCTTTGAGAAGAGTTGGTTCCTTGTGGATCTTTTTTGTTTTTCTTGTATATCTTGTGTTCTTATGGAAAACACACTCAATTTTGGTTTTTATTTGATTTGGCTCTTGCAATTTTGGGTGTGTAGTACCATCTTAGTTTGGTTGTCTAAACCCAAGCCTTCCTCCATCCCTGAGCCATTTATCTCTTCCACACAAGTCCTTTGTTACACTTGTGACGGTTTTGTTTGGGATGTGCTGGCCTGAATCTGGGTTGAACAGAAAATTCAGAGAAGGGATGGATTAGCCGCCCCTAGTGGGGGCCAGATAATCCGCCTCTGGCGGTTTTTGTCTATTAAGGGTAGGGCGACGGGGGGAAGGGCTCAAATAGAGCAGAGAGAAGCACTTCCACCCCGACCCCCTGCCTCTCCCCTAGCTGCCGCCTACCATCCCGGTCCTCCCCCGGATCTTCTTCCGGAATCATTCGGGTACCTTCTCCTCGGCATTCTTCCTCCAATGAGTGAGGGTAAATCCCCCACAATCATCTTTGTATAGACATTGTTGGTTGTTGGTGGAACTTGGTCTAGAAGTTGTATTTTGTTTCATATGCATGTTAGAAACCGCAGACTAGCAATTCCTCTGCCCAATCTGCGTTGATGCTTTCAATCTGAGGCAGTTCTAAATTTTTTTGCCAAGGCCAGATTATCCGGCTTGGAAGGGTTGCACGTGGTTAAGGATTTCACGGATTCTAGCATCATGTAGTTTTGGGTTGTGGATTGTTTCTCTACTGTTTTAACATTCCTCCTGGACTTGTGTGTGTTCTTATCTACTTGCTATCCATCTTATTCCTTCACAGGTGGCTCTCGTGTTCCTCAAACTTACAAGCTCTATCCTCGTGCTCGCTATTTCAAACCCAACAAAGAAGAAGTTCTCGTTGACGAGGTTGAGTTGCGTAGGCGCAAGAGAGAGACTGAAAGGATGGTTGAACATGCAAGGAAAGAAATGTCCACTCAGGAAAATTCCAAGGGGAAGGGTAAGCAAACCAGGGTCAACTATAAGGAGATGGATGTTATTACTTATGCTTCTTTCGTCATCGTGATCTATATCCTGATGAGGAGCATGATGAAGATCTTGGGGATTCCTGTTTCTAGTGTACTGATCACAATTTCATCTTTGAGGACGTCTATTCCTCTGTGAATATCCGACCTATGTGTCCCATGGTTGATGCTTTGGTTGTGGCTAAGGATAAACCCCAACTTGTTGATGCTTTGGTTGTGGCTGAGCGGATGAGGTTGCATCACCTCATGTATCTTCAGTGCTCCTATGATTCCTCCATGTTGAAGAAATTCTTCTCCACCCTTGTGATTTGTGGTGATCATAGACGCACTATGATGTGGATGACTGGTGACACTCTTATTCAAGCTGATTTCCGTGTATTCTCTCAGGTGCTTGGTTATCCCTTTAATGGCCGTGATCGTGCTTATGGGCATTGTATCATTACTCCTATCAAGCCAAACAAGGACACGTTGCTCTCTCCTTGTTGTGGTCCTAATGGTGTTGTGGGCAAGGTTGCAAGTATGTACCCTCTCTACGCTCAGTTGGACAGTGTATTTCATGACTCCATCGCACCTAGTGGGGGCAACAATAAGATCATCCGTGGTCACCTTGTTCAGTTGCTTGATTTTTCTCATGAATGTGCTAATGCTGAAGATCCTCATGTGAATTACGCGCTGGATGTGATGGATTTTATTTATCATGAGATGACTAATGCCATGTTCGACAGGCTCTTCATTCCCTATGATCTTTACATCATGATGCTAATCAAGCATATGCTTCCTCTTAAGAAATTCAACTATGATGGTGAGCATAAAGTGAAGAAGATTTATAACAAGTCAAGGAAGACCTCCCATCCCTCGTCAGCTCTGTTGCCCGTGAGGTGAAGCAACTCAATTGGTTCCAGCGGAACATTTTGTGCATGGGTATACACCAAGGATTTGGTTACCGGTCGGTAAATCCGGTAACCGACCAGTAACCGAGAATGTCGAGCACCCTCGGTAAACCGGAAAACCGACCAAAAAATCCCGGTTTATTTGAATTTTTAGAATTTGAATTACCAGAAATGAATAATTAGAACGTAGTTCTTGTTCAACTTGTAAAGATGTCATGGCACAGTGGTAGCACACTACATGCTCGTTATTTCACGGATGTACCCGGTTCGAGTCTCTATTCCCTTATTATTAATTTTGGTTTTGCGGATTAATTTTGTTCCGGATCTAATATGCAAAAAAAGTGGTGGCTGTGTGGATCGAACTAGCAAGTTCATACATCAGGACAAGTTAACTAACCCAACGCCAATGAGTTACAGGGCATGCTGTGTAATATTGCAGCGTCAGCACGAATTAACTCGTTCTGTCCAAATTTGAATTCAAAATTTGATTTTTGAATTTGTTTGGTAACCACTCGAGATTTCTCGGTTACCACAGTGACCGGGAATCTCGAGCCCCCACGAGATTTCTTCCATTAGGCAACTAAAATCTTGGTATATACACTCACAAGGGGCAGTATGGGGCCTAGAGGCAACACCATGATATGTCTCGCACTTAGCAAGTCATACTACACCATGTCCCAGGGACATCGGGCCCATCCTCCTACTCCTTTAGCTCCCACACCATATGATTAGTGGAACACCTTCGGCACAAACTATGGGGCGCTTGAGCATCAGTTATTCCCCACCTTTGAGAGGGAGCCTACTCCTCCGGCTGCTGATGATGAGGAATATGAAGAGGAGTATGATGATGATGGCGAGGATGAGGATGAGGACGAGGAGTGACTCCTCGGGGCATTAGCATCGCTCTTCTTCCTTTTTGGCGTTTCAATGCCAAAGGGGGAGAAGTAGTTCTATTAGGCTATCGTGGATTTGCATGGGTCGGGTGCATTTGCACATTTTTATCGTTTCATTTTATCCTTGCTTGTGCCCATTTTAGCGTTGAACTCTAAATTTGCTATTTGGTTTGAAGGAGACTATGTGGTTTGTGTGGTACTTTGGATTTATCCCAGTCATCACTAGATTCATTATTATGGATTTATCTCTAGAGAAGTATGGATTAATCTAGATGCTATGGAATTATGGTATTATTTCTATGGATGCATCCGAATGGTATTATGCTTCGTAGTCTCAATGAGTGATGATTATATTGGCTATCTCTATATTATCGAGGACTTCATCCCCTTGGTGGTATGATGATTTTGTCTAAATCATTGTTTGTTTGTAGTTTCCAATTCAATGAAAAGCCTTGTACCTTCTTTTGTGCACTTGTATTCAAATGAAAATTCCTTATATGCACACATTTAGGCGGCTCCTTTTCATTCTTGAAATGATGTTGTTATAGCACCTTTATGCAAATCTTAGTATTGTCATCTAGCACCAAAAAGGGGGTTATTGAACGAACATTTCATGATCCCTAGAGTTTTTGCAAAGGGAGCCTAGGCGCCTCACGCGATATAGGGGGGTGGATTTCCACCCGGAAAATCCGACTCTGGGGCAGAGTTTTGCCCCGGTCGGATAATCTGGCCCCCACATGGGCCGGATAATCTGGCCCCAAAAATCTCCAACGGATGAGTTTTGACAGGGGATAATCTGGCTCCTCCTGTTAGATCTCTTGATTCATTCGAAAAAATGTTGTTCTGTTCTTCAAGCTCTAAACCGAGATCTGCCTCTTCATCCATTCGGAGGATCCGATCTTTGGGGAATCAAAGGAGGAGGTTTTGATCTTCACCAACACCAATCAAGCGCATCAATTCCCCTCCATTTACTTGGAGGATTCTTGATCTAGTATTTCTTGCAAATGTCTAGATCTTATTTTCGGTTATTGATATTACTTGTTCTTGTGGCAGCTTGTTTTCATGACGGGAGTCTCCAATTCCGTTGTGGATGTGTGCCTCGCTAGTTGTGTAAAGGCACCAGTTCCCCTCTCAAAGGATAACAATAGTGGAAAGGTGGACCAGGACTTTGGTGGTGAGATCCATCGGAGAACAGGGTGAGGCCTATTGTGGCATGGTGGTCTTAGTACCGCCCACCCCTCCAATGCAGACATACGTCCCTTAACAAAGAAGAAACTGCGGTCAAACAAATCTTGTGTCTCTACGTGCTTCACTACGGTTCCCTCGTTCCTCACTTTTACTCGCTTAGTAATTAGGTTTGCATATCGGGAAATTCACCATAGTTGCATATGTAGAGAATTTACCTTTGTGTCAAGCCTGAAATTGAAAAGGAACTAAAATTTGAGCACCTACTCACCCGCCTCTAGGTGCCCATACTATCCATTTTACTAACCACCTGGAGGCAATAAGCATTTTTTAATAGTGACTCGCAGTAGTGGACAAGGGTTACAGTGCTTGATATAGTACTAGTAAGTTGCATGTGCCCCTTGCATGCGAGTATCAGATAATAGAAGTATGACATATCATTATTTATATAAAATTATAATAGGTGAAGCTCAAAAAATAAGTTTTATTTCTATCCACGTCCATAATGTATTGGGTGTATATTTGGTTCAGCTTGTATTTTATATCACTTAGAAATCAACCTTTATTAGCTACGAGTACCTAATACTTGAAAATTTGGTAACATGCTAAAAGAAATAAGAGAGAATATTTTAGAATGATTGAGAACTGTCTTTGGAGGTTTGTGCATAGCGTTCATTGTGCTAAAGACTAACTATAGAGTCTTCTATATTCTAGAATAGAAAATAAAATCCAATAGTCTGCAATGTTAGGATTTGCTTGTCTTTATGTAACGGTCAATGTTAAAGTTATTCGTAAACTATATAGTGGTAAGGTAAGATATGTCCCATCGCATTCGATACACTTTATAAAAAAGATCTGGTTAAAGTGAGCACCACGCAGAATTCCTTTGTTAAGCAAGTACTAGTTCTAGTACTCCATACGAAGAGTATACTACTTCCACTGACCATGTTAAGTTGTTAACTGAAGTATCTGATGGCTTGTGGTTGATGAGCTTGTTGGGGAACCCCAAGAGGAAGGTATGATGAGCACAACAGTAAGTTTCCCTCAGTTATGAAACCAAGGTTGTCGAACCAGTAGGAGCAAGGAAACATCCCAAAGGTGTAGCTAGCTGAACTTTGGCAGGGCGCACTATCGGTGCCAGCAGCAACGTGGAGACCTGCACAACACAACCACAGAACTCTGTCTCCAACTTGCGACGAAGTTGTCAATCTCACCGGTTTTGCTGAAAACAAGGGATTAAACATATCGAATGGGAGAAAGTAATAGTTTGCAGAAAGTAAAGACAAAGTAGTAAACAGTTGTAGATTGATGTAAAAGAAAGGACCGGGGTCCATAGTTCACTAGAGGTGGATATCCCTAAGATAGATAATATGCTGGGTGAACAAATTACAGTGGGGAAATTGACAAACATAGAGAAAGCATACAAGCATATACTAGAGATTTCTATCACTTCCCCAGATTACTAGAGGCATGAACCCACTATCGAGCATAAATACTAACTCTTGGAGTTGCTAGCATCTACTTGGCCAAAATAGCTACTAACAACGAAAGCATGCAAGATCACAAATAACGAAGACATGATAGAATCAATAATCAATCTGAAATAGCATCTCAATATCCATCGGATCCCTGCAAACACAACATGTATGGATTACAAATAGATGATCTTGATCATGAACGGAGCTCAAAAGATCTAAACATGAAAGCACAAAGGGGGAGAACCAGCCATCTAGCTACTACATGGACCCGTAGTCCAAAGATGAACTACTCACGCATCACACCGGAGGCTTGCATGATGATAAAGAAGGCCTCTAGGGTAAATTCCCCTGTCCGAAACGGTGCCAGGAAGAGCTTCAGATCCCTCTCGATCTAGGGATGGAGACGACGGCGGCTACAGACTCGTTCGTGGAATTTTGATCGGGTCCTTAGGGTATCCGTATCAGAGGCAATATATAGGTGGAAGGAGAGGCGGAGGGGGTGCCTGGGGCGGCCAGACCACCCCCTGGCACGGGCCAAGCCTGGCCGCGTGGCCAGGTGGTGTGGCCGGGCCCCAGCCCCTCTGCGTCTCGTATTCTGGCTCCAGATGTCTTCCGGTAAAATAGCGACTTTGACTTTTGTCTCGTCCAATTCCGAGAATATTTATTTTCTGATTTATTGGAACCAAAAACAGCAGAAAACAGGCAGCTGGCACCGTGGCTCTTGTTAATAGGTTAGTCCAAGAAATCATATGAAAAGTACTCCAAAGTGTGGACAAAACATAAGAAAGTAGATAAAACCAAGCATGGAACATTGAAAATTATAGATACATTTGCAATGTATCAGTATCTCGATCCTTCTAGGCGTACCCTAGTTGAAAAAATACCACCACCCCACATTTCAAAAAAAGTGGACCATGCTTTTCTTAAATTTTCTATTTTTAGCATATTTCAAGGTTCATAACTTTTCCCACTTAGAGGAATTTATGTCGATTTAACGTAATTAGGTCAGATATGAAGTACAAGTAAGCACGATAGGTTTTCTCTTCAATTTTATAAATTTCATTTGAAGGTACCAACGATGTCGATAAACCGAGAACCAGCGCGAGTTTTGAAAAATGCAACTAACTTCGTGCTAAGGATCTACTGCTTTCCTACAAATTTGATAATGTCTTGAAGACATTGAAATACAACAAAGAAATTAAAATAAACCAAATATTTCCATGTGACGTCCTCTTACGCGTATTACTTGCCATGATTACCATTTTGATGGCACGTAGTGCAAGTGACATGATAGGACATCATGCATAAATCTTTTGTTTTTTGTTTTTTCTTAATTTCATATGATTGTTTTCATAATTGGTTTAAAACTATCAAAATGCAAAATCTTAGCAAGAAGTTGAACCTGTTGTCAAATCTCTCGACGGTTTCTAGTTTATTAATTGACCGTCCGATGGGTATCTCCAGAAAATTTCTCGTAAAACTTTCAAAGCAACCTGCAATTTATAGGTAGTTTGTAAACTCATAAAATATGGGAATCGTAATACAACATGTTGGTCGACTATATCAGTCTAAAAGCTTGGCTTGTGGTATCCAGATCCATATTCTTCAGACTTTTTTATGAGAAAGGACAATAATCTTGTCACCACTCAGAAAATTGAGAATATTCTTTCCTAATAGTTAGAAAATCAAACTAACGGTATTGTTTACTACAAGAAGTTGCACTCATCTACCTCCGAAAAAAATTTAATATAAGAGTAGTCTATCACGCTTACTTGTAGCTCATGTTTGACCTAATTTTACTAAATTGTCAAGATGCAAAATCTTAGCAAGAAGTTGAACTTGTCGTCAAAGCTCTCGGTGGTTTCTGATCTATTAATTGATCCCCTCATGGGTACCTGCAAAATATTTTTCATAAAACTTTTAAGGCAACCTATAATTTACTTGTATTTTGAATTTGACTTAATTTCGATAATCGATATAAAGTTATTTAAGTGGGCAGAGTTATCTAGAAAGTTTTAAAACTCATAAAACATGGGAATCATAAGTACAACATGTTGGTCCACTATATATGTCTGAAAGCTTGGCTTGGCATTCAGATCCATATTCTTCAGATTTTTTCTACACAAAAACAAACAATCTCATCATCGACTCGGAAAATTGAGAATTAAATATTCTTTCCTGATAGTTGAAAGATGTACCCAGCTATCTCCGAAAAAAACAATTAATTTAAGATGAATCTTTCATGCTTACTACGAGAAGAAACTGAATTGTTACTAAGTCTGGATTTTTTTTTGGAAAGGAGCATATATTAATATCAGAAGATACCAATTACACCCAGCCTCTGCAACAACGCATTTCCCTAGCGGTTGTACGGATGCACACAGCCAAAAAAGAAAGAAAAATGACTAAAAAAGAAAAATCCCGCTACAGTAACCCGTTCGTTGAAACAGTGATACTACCACCACAAAAACAACACAAAAAGTCTAGCTTCTCCAAAAGCGACGCCTCCAACAAGGGAACAGTGCACAAACACCATCATTGCCTGATCATAGATCTTAGGTTTTCACCCTGAAGAAAGTCCATGCTCTCAAACAATACCTTCAACAAGGCCATTGCCAGGCACAACCAATTAAGGCTAGACCCTAGGTTTTCACCCTGAAAGGTAGGACATAGAACCTCTCATGTGCAGTCGCCCCCACTTGCATGCCACTGCACCAAGTCACGAGTCACCAAGCCAATTCCTCATCACCACCCAGACTCGAACCACCATAGTCAATCCTCAGATCTCGGTGTCCATGACATTCTCCCTCAGCACCATGGAACAAGAACATGCCCCATGATATTAACAGCCAAGAGAGCTTCTAAGCGCTTCCTCTGACCGGTCAGAATAAAATATGGGTGCACACGACCGAATCCCTCCGATCCAGCAATCTCCAGGCATTATTCGCCTATGGGAGTTCATCGGCGGAGCCTTCCGGAACACGCCACTTCCGCCAGATCGATCGGGACAAGAACTGGCAGATCATCATCTTGGCGACATAAGGAATCCTAGGACCGCCGCCATTATTCGCAAGACTAGCATGCCCCCACGCCGCCAGTCACCTCCATGCCAGAGACAAGAAAGGAAAGCAGCAGTCCAAGCGCAAGGCTGCAGGTACCGACGATCCAAGGAACCGCCAGATCCCTCCGTCCCGGTCGTGGCTAGACCCATCTGGATAGATCGGCCACAGCCGAGATCTTGGCCCGACGAGCCAGCTCGCCGCCAAGCTCGCTGAAGACGAGTTGAGGGCACACCGACGCCTCCTCCCTGCCTCCCTGTCGGAGGGCCTCAGGCCCCGGCCCGAACAGCCGCGCCGCCCTGTGCCTCCGCCGTTGATCCTCCAACTCCCGAGGAAAAACAGCAGAGGCACCTCTCCATCCCTGCCGCTGTCTTCGACGCGAAGGGGGCCACTACCGCCGCCGGGGAGGGTCGGGGGGCGGGGGGGTTGGGAGCGGCGCCTAGGGTTTGGTGGCGGGGGGGGGGGGGGGGCACCAGAGACGCTCGGGAGGGAGCGGCTCGAGTGGTTCTAACGGAGGTGGCCACTAAGTCTGGATTAAGTGCAACAAATGTTTCTTCCTTTGGGAAGAAACATGGGCTGTATATACCACCGATTGTGTACATATAGAGCTGAATACTATCAAGAGACGGAACGCATAAAGGAAAAAAATTTGTAGGTGCAAGGAGAACACGACTTGCTAGACTTCAAGAAGATGATAAATCAGCGAGGTCTCTTCCAAAATTCTAAACATGATTACCGAAACTTATGTAAAAAGTAGAGCATATGAGGGATTTGGAGAGCCAGTTTAAAGTTCTTAATTTCTCCATCACGGAAAACTATGAATGTTAACCTTATTTGAGGCATGGGAAACGGGCCAGGAGAAGAGGGGCTAGGCGGAGTGAAAGGAATTACCTGATCGGCAACGTGTTTCTCCTTGCAGCTGCTGTTGGCGTCACGTCCAATACTGTCTGAGACCGAGGAAGTAATAGATCCTATCTTTGAGACCGAGGAAGTATATAGATGTTGTTATATGTTGATCCAAATTCTACAAAGTATAGGCCAACTTCTAACGAGTGGAGCGAGGCCCGTCGCCGGAGGCTTGGGCCGAAGAGAAGCGGGCGATTCGGGCCCAAACATCTGATCTGGATGAAGCGCTGGATGGATTCGATGAAAAGGATGCTAAGACCTGGTCCGCCGAAGAGAAGCGGAAGGACCGTAAGGCTTTGTCTTTGATTCAACTTCATCTGTCCAATAATATTTTGCAGGAAGTACTGGAGATGAAATCTGCTGCTGCCCTATGGGAAAAACTGGAAACGATCTGTGTGTCAAAGGATCTAACCAGTAAGATGAACGTGAAGATGAAGTTGTTCTCGCACAGGCTGCAAGAAGGTGGATCGGTAATGAATCACATATCTGTTTTTAAAGAGATTGTTTCAGACTTGCAGTCTATGGAGGTAAAATATGATGATGAGGATTTAGCTCTTCTACTCTTATGCTCGTTGCCTAGTTCCTATACACACTTTCGTGATACATATTGTTGAGCCGTGATGAACTAACCCTTGCCGAAGTACATGACGCCCTCAAACAGAGGGAAAAGATGAAAACTATGGTAGGGTCAGATGGGACGTCATCCAAGGCTGAGGCTCTGCAGGTTCGTGGCAGGACCGAGCAGAGATACAACAACTATGGCAACAGAGATAAGAGCAAGGACGGTAGAAGTCGTTCAAAGTCCAAGGGAAAGGATAAATTCTGCAGGTATTGTAAGAAATCTAATCATGTTATTGATGATTGTTGGAAGTTGCAGAATAAGGAGAAAAGAAACGGAACTTACCAACCGAAAGATAGGTCTGAAGGTTCTGGTAAGGCTGCTGTTGTTTCTGATAGTTCTGATGGTGAATGCTTAGCTGTTTTTGCTGCTTGTGCTTCTCGTGATGATGAATGGATACTTGATACTGCATGTTCGTTTCATATTTGCTGTAACAAAGATTGGTTCAGTTCATATGAGTCTGTGCAGACTGGAGATTTTGTGCGTGTGGGGAATGACAACCCATGCCATATCGTTGGTGTTGGATCTGTTAAGATTAGGACACATGATGGCGTGACACGCACGTTGAGTGAGGTGAAGCACATACCAAGCATGGCCAGAAATTTGATCTCCCTGAGTACCATGGACGTTGATGGATACAAGTATGCCGGTGGGCATCGAGTTCTGAAGGTATCAAAAGGTTCTCTTATTCACATGATAGGTGATATGAATTCTGCTAAATTATATGTTCTTAGAGGTAGCACTTTGCCTGGTATTGCTGCTGCTGTTACTTCTAATGATTCTGATGATTGTGGTAAAACACATCTATGGCATATGCGTCTTGGGCATATGAGCGAACAAGGCATGGCAGAGTTGGTCAAGAGAGAGCTGATTGATGGTTGCAACTTGAGTAAGTTTGAGTTCTGTGAGCACTGCATCTTTGGTAAGCATAAAAGAGTTAAATTCAATGCTTCCGTTCATACCACCAAAGGCATATTAGATTATGTGCATGCTGACGTAAGACTTCTATTGGTGGTGCTAATTATATGCTTACTATTATTGATGATTACTCAAGAAAGGTGTGGCCTTATTTTCTGAAGCATAAATCTGATGTTTTTGATGCTTTTAAGAAGTGGAAAGTTATGGTTGAAAAACAGACTGAGAAGAAGGTAAAGGTACTACGTACTGACAATGGTATGGAATTTCGTTCTAATGAGTTTGAGGAGTTTTGCAGTAACGATGGCATGATCAGGAATCACACCATCCCATATACTCCTCAACAGAATGGCGTGGCAGAACGCATAAACAGAACCATCATCTCGAGGGCTCGTTGTATGTTGTCTAATGCAGGTATGCATAGGCGTTTCTGGGCTGAAGCAGCCAACACAGCGTGTTACCTCATCAACAGGTCACCTTCTATTCCACTTGAGAAGAAAACTCCCATTGAGGTATGGTCAGGTTCGCCTGCTGATTATTCACAGTTGAGAGTTTTTGACTGCACTGCATATGCTCATGTTGATAATGGAAAGTTAGAGCCTAGGGCTGATAAGTGCATATTCCTTGGTTATGGTTCGGGAGTTAAAGCATATAAACTATGGAATCCTGAAACTAAAAAGATTTTGCTAAGTAGAAACGTTGTTTTGAATGAGTCCGTTATGTATCATGATAGCTTGCCATCAGATACCTCTCCTGTTGCTGTTGGAGAGGAGAGAGTTAATGTGCAGGTGGAGAACCTGCAGAAAACTGTTGATAATGATGCTATCGTTGAAGATACACATGAGGAAAACATTGATGATATTGTTGTTCAGCACTCACCTACTGTTTTGCAGCAGCCACATGAGTCCATTGCTGCTGATAGACCGAGGCATAACTGTGGTCCTCGTCCTCGTTTAATTGAAGAGTGTAATCTTGTACATTATGCTTTGAGTTGTGCTGAATAGGTGGAGAACGATTCTGAACCTGCTACATATAATGAAGCCATTGCATCCGTTGACCGCGAGAAGTGGGTTTCTGCTATGCAAGAAGAGATGCAATCGCTTGAGAAAAATGGCACATGGGATGTTGTGCGCTTGCCTAAACAAAAGAAGGCGGTCCGCTGCAAGTGGATCTTCAAGAAAAAGGAAGGTCTATCTCCCAAAGAGCCTTCAAGGTACAAGGCAAGGTTAGTAGCAAAAGGGTTCAGCCAGATTCCAGGTATTGATTACAATGATGTGTTCTCTCCAGTTGTGAAGCATAGTTCCATTCGTACTTTCTTTAGTATTGTGGCTATGCGTGATCTTGAGCTTGAGCAGTTAGATGTCAAGACTGCTTTTCTGCATGGAGAGCTTGATGAGGAAATATACATGGACCAACCAGAAGGGTTCATAGTGCCTGGTAAAGAGGATTTTGTGTGCAAATTAAAGAAGTCTCTTTATGGCTTAAAGCAATCTCCAAGACAGTGGTATAAAAGGTTTGGTTCATTTATGATCTCACATGGTTTTGAGAGGTCTAAATATGATAGTTGTGTTTATATCAAGTTTGTTGATGGGTCACCTATATACTTGCTGCTATATGTTGATGATATGTTAATTGCTGCCAAGGGCATGAAAGAAATCACTACTTTGAAGGCACACCTAAGTAGTGAGTTTGAGATGAAGGATCTTGGTGCTGCTAAGAAGATCTTAGGTATGGAGATTACCCGAGATAGAAAATCTGGTTTGTTATTTCTTAGTCAGCAAAGTTACATTAAGAAAGTTCTTCATCGTTTTAATATGGATGGTGCCAACTTAGTTAGTACTCCCATTGCTCCTCATTTTAAATTGTCAGTTTCTCAATGTCCTACTACTGATGAAGAGTTTGAGTACATGTCAAAGGTGCCATATTCTAGTGCTGTTGGTTCTTTGATGTATGCCATGGTTTGTTCTCGTCCTGATTTATCATATGCTATGAGTTTGATAAGTAGATACATGGCTAATCCTGGTAAAGAACATTGGAAGGTTGTTCAGTGGGTTTTCAGGTACCTTCTTGGCACTTCCAATGCTTGTTTGAAGTTTGGCAGGACCGGTGAGGGACTCGTTGGCTATGTGGATTCAGATTTTGCTGCCGATTTGGATAAGAGAAGATCCCTCACAGGTTATGTGGTTAATGTTGGAGGTTGTGCTGTTAGCTGGAAGGCTACATTGCAGGCTGTTGTTGCACAATCTACTACTGAAGCTGAATACATGGCTATTGCTGAAGCTTGCAAAGAATCTGTTTGGTTGAAAGGTTTGTTTGCTGAGCTTTGTGGAGATGATTCTTGCATTACTTTGTTTTGTGACAGTCAAAGTGCCATATACCTTACAAAAGATCAGATGTTCCATGAGAGAACTAAGCACATTGATGTCAAGTACCATTTTGTTAGAGACATTGTTGCTCAAGGTAAATTAAAGGTATGCAAGATCAGCACTCATGATAATCCTGCTGATATGATGACTAAACATGTTCCTGTTGCTAAGTTTGAGCTTTGCTCGAACTTAGTTGGTTTAACTGATTAGCCCAAGTGGCTATTGGTGCCGAAAGTATTTGCTTTGTTTGTTCAGGGAGATGGTTGCTGTTGATGCTACAAGGAGGAATTTGTCTCAAGGTGGAGTTTGTTATATGTTGATCCAAATTCTACAAAGTATAGGCCAACTTCTGACGAGTGGAGCGAGGCCCGTCGCCGGAGGCTTGGGCCGAGTGTATGGTACGGATCGTCGAAGACCTAGGTTTCCACCGATATATAAACCCATTGTAAGCCGCCGGTTGGGATTAGTTGCATCTGTGAAATCCCCGGCGTTTGTAAACACTCCTCGATATAGTGAAGTTTCGCTGGCTGGCGCCCGTGGTTTTTTTCCTCTCTTTGTTGGAGAGGTTTTCCACGTTAAATCTGTGTCCCCTTGCTGTGTTTTTCGTTTTCGTTCTTCGTTATCTTCTTGTCGCGATTGTAACAGATGTATCAAAAATTTTGATAAATTTCCAGATCTCGATATTTAGACAACGACGAAGTAACATATTTTTTTTTTTGAAAACCTTTGCATTTTGATTCGTTGATAGAAAAAAAGAGTTTGATTTACAAGCCTAAAAAAGGACCGAAACACCCATGTATACAACACACTCAACACTCAAAACAAGATATTATTTTATTTTTTATCGTAAAAGTAACAGATGCTAAATTAGCCGAATTGCCGAACGGCAATGCCAGCGTCGGGTTCTATAAAGCCACTGAATAATGAGGTCAATGAGACGGGTGCACTAAGCCAGCGACTCACGCAATAATGCCGGTTGTCTCGATGTGCTCCCCTTCGTGGCCACTACATCTGTTGTCGTATAGGGCCCGCGTTAGGGTTGCAGCTTCCTCAGACCTCAGCGCCCCTGGAAGCGGCGGTTTCCCGCCATTCTTACCCAGGGCAGTGGAACGCATCCGTGATGGTCCCGCTCTTCACTTGGCCAAAAGAATCGAGCGCCTCCCGGTCCAGGTAAGCTAAGGAACCTGATATGTTATTCTGAGTTCTGACGCTAGCAAATAAAATTTGCGAGATTATAATTCCCCTCTCCAGACTGGCTTCTCTAGTAGCACGATAATGAGCAGCTGCGTGAGGCCACTCAAGCAGCAAGAGAGCAATGATCCGGTCGTGCTGCTCCATGGTTTCGATAGGTCCGTGCAATTCCTTGCAATGTCTATTCCAGTTTCATTCTTCCGTTATGTACTCCTTCCGTCCTACTCCCTCCGTTTCAAAATATAAGATATTTTAGCTTTGTGAATAGAGTGTATCTAGACTGTTTTAGTGAGTAGGTTCATTTAGGTTTAGAGTGAACCTACGCACTAAAATGGGTCGGGTCTAGATACACTTCATTCACAAAGTTAAAACATCTTATATTTTGAAACGGAGGGAGTAGAAAAGAGGACGTAATACATGCAGTGCATTTTTGGTATGGAGGCAGTAGTAAGCATTATGTACTCCGTACTATGGACTCTTTTAATTAGTGGATACATACACAGTTCTTGTCTGGAGTGGAGGTACACCTACCCATTACTCGAGGAGGCTGGATTGGAGGTTTGGGCAGTGGATGTGCTTGGATGGGGCTTCTCTGATTTAGGTATGCCCAACTCTGCATGACATGCATGGGATTTTGTTCAACTGCGTTTAGTTACAACCCTTTTGATTTTTCTCCATTGGATCGCAGAAACAAGACCACCATCCAATGTTGCATCCAAGCGCGAGCATCTTTACCAGGTTGATGTTATACTTACTGCTGGCTTAATTCCTATATACAGCTGATCAACGTACTCGTTTCCTCCTCCAGGTTTAGGATTCTCTGTACTGCTTCTTTGGCATTCCTGCATGCACAAATGCTTGAGCGAATTTCTTCTAGTTGTAGATCTCTCCACACAGATTTCATGGCTTTGCATTTCACAAACAGGTGACCACAGTCTTCATCTAGTCGATGACAGCACACACAGCGTGTGTCAGACTCAATTCCCCTTCTCTGTACGTTGGTTTTCAAAGGCAGACTGTTATGGGCTAATGTCCAAATGAATTGCTTCACTTTCGGCTGGCATGATAAGTTCCAGATTTTGTTCCACTGAAACGTCTCCGCATTACCATTTGATGATGATCCATCTCTGCATGTTACATATAACCAGTAGGCAGGCTTTGACCAAAACTCCCCCTTGCTATCATAGTGCCATGAGATGGAATCCTTAAACTCCTCCCTGATAGACGTTGCTAGTATTATTTTTGCATCGTCCTCCTAGAAGGTGTTTCTCACCATCCTATTCCTTCCATGTACCCGTTGGCTGATCTATTAGCTCATTTACATTCTCATGTTGACATCCCCCTTGAGGAATCATGGGCCTTCGTGTACCATCTCTAGCGATCCAAGGATCAGACCAGAAGTTAATACTGCGCTAGATTATTACTTCTTTCAAGAGGCGAATCCCTTTCAGGATGCTTCTCCAGGAATATGACATACCTTGGATGGGTAGCATGCAGGATGGATGTGTCGGGAAAATATTTGGCCTTGAGAACTTGACCACATAGTGAGTCTAGATTTGTCAGCATTCGCCACACTTGCCTAGACAACATAGCGAGATTGAAACCATATAGATCTCTAAATCCAAGTCCTCCTTCCTCCTTCGGTTTTGTTAGGATTTCCCAACTCAACCAGTGTACTTATTCTACTTCTCTTGTTGAGCCCACCAATATATGTAATTCATCATACTCATTTGGTCGCACAGGGTTTTTGTCAAGTCAAAGCAAGACATCGCAAAGGTGGGGATGGCCTAGGCATATGCTTTGATCACTATATCCTTCCCCGCCTTTGTCAACACTTTCTCCTTCCACCCTTCAATCCGCTTCCACATTCTATTTTTAGGTATTAAAACGTTTTTGATCTTGATCTCCCAACATACACCGGCAGTCCCAAATACTTATCCGTTTTGGCCTCCCCTAATGCGCAATTCATTCAGCACCTCCCTCTTACACTTTCGGCTGATGTTTCTACTAAACATTACCGACAACTTGTCGAAGTTTATAGTCTGCCCCGAGCAACCTTCATACAGTTTTAGAATTTTTTGCAGTGTCTTGTCACTTCTCTTAGTAGCTTTGATCAATACCAACGAATTATCCACAAACAATAGATGGTTAAAGCTCGGAGCACCATTACACATCCGAAGGCCGTCCAACTCACCAGATACATCTGCCTTATTCAGCAGTGCAAAAAAACCCTCAACGGAAAGCAACAAGAGGTATGGTGATAGTGGATCACCCTGTCGTAGGCCCCCTGAGGTTTTATCATATCCCTAGACTCTACATTCACTCGGACCTGATATATAATCGAGGTGACACAAAGCATGATCAGCTCAATCCACTTCTCCTGGAACCCCATCTTTTGCATTATTCTCTCCAGGAAGGACCACTCCACAAGACCAGCCTTCCTCATATCCATTTTTTTACCACTACATATCCTTCTCTACCACTTCTTTTGTTTTGCATGAAGTCTGTACATTCATATGCCAGCAATATATTGTCCGTGATTAGTCCTCCATTCAGCAAATTAAGTACATCAGTTGTCACCTCCTCACCTACTATGTCCCAGTACCTTTTGTAGAATATGGAAGGCATGCCATCCAAACCAGGAGCTTTGAGACCACAAATACTTTCAAGTGCTTCCTTCACCTCCTCCGGAGTGAACTCCTTGCAAAGAAATTCTTTCATTAGTGGGGTAGCTCGAGGGTTGATGTGATCCAAGAGTTCCTCCATTTGTGCCCCTACATTAGAGGTATAAAGATTGATAAAATAGGTAGTCACCACCTCTTTCATTGCCCCCTCCTCCTCCACCACACCACCATCCTCCTTCTTTATTTTTTTTACTCAGTATATACCCTCCTCACCTGGCTGGGCCCAATACTCTTTCTCCTCCATCCTTCCAGTTCTTTCTTAAGTTTGCTAATTCTCCTGTCAACATCTTCAAGCACATTGGGTCCCCATGTCACCAACTCACCTAGCACCCCCTTCATTGCCCTGGTTGTTTGTTTTTGTTGACCATGCACTTCCTTCTCCCAAACCTATTTTACTATTTCTTTACATTATGGTTCTTCCAGCCATTGTGCTTGAAACCGAGGCAAGACGCCCTGATCTGGGATTCTCCTCATCCTCTCCATACCATGTGTCTCCACGATCACTGAGCGGTGGTCCGAGTGCATCGCATTCCCATTGACAACCTTAAATCTAGGAAATCTTTGCCGCCAAGAAGCATCGGCTACATCTCTATCCAGCCTCTCCCTTATGTACTTCTCCACCAAATGGCTCTGATTTCTCCAAGTGAAAGCATCACCTACGAACCCCAAGTCTTCTAACTTACAATCCACCAACGCCTCCTTGAATCGGTCCATATCGATCTTGTCTCGGCACCCCTCCTTCTTTCTCCCACGAGTGTAAGATCTCCTTGAAATACCCTGCACCGAGCCACAATTTGTTACTTTGATTTTTGAGTACCCAAGAAGCTTCCACGTATTCACCTTCTCCTCCGTCTTTGGTTCACCATAGATCCCGGTAAACCGCCACCCAAAACCATCTGCTTCCATAATCTCCGTATCAATATGATAGTTTGACATGAACGGGAGCACTCTTAGCTTGACTTCACTCTTCCAGAAGATTCCGAGACCTCCACTATCCTTCACCATCAGATTCGGCATACCCAACTTCCATCTTAGCCACTCCATCCGTTTACGATCCATTTTTGTCTCTCACAAAAAGAGAACGTCAAGGTCCTCCTTCTTCTGGAAATCCAGAAGTCCTTGAAAAGTTGGTCCATTCCACTCCGGAGGCCATTCCATTCACCAAGTTTCATTTCGACTCGCAGAGCCGCTCGGGCAGTGCCCCGCTTCCACAGTTTTGTTAGTATCCACTCCCTCCATACACTTCTCCTTTGAGTCCTTCCCTCTCTTCGATTTTACCACATCATCTATCTCCATTTCTTCCCCCTCCCTCTTTT
Source organism: Avena insularis (assembly GCA_023614405.1). Classification (NCBI taxonomy): domain Eukaryota; kingdom Viridiplantae; phylum Streptophyta; class Magnoliopsida; order Poales; family Poaceae; genus Avena; species Avena insularis. Next base: position 603,785 of record JAJUPC010000175.1, on the reverse strand, counting down.
TACCCAGAACCTGCTGTCCTCCTTCTATATTAGCTTTATTTTCACTTGCCATCCTCGTGTCGTGTACCTCCCATTCTTGTCTTTTCCTTCTCCCTTCTTCCTCTCATCTGCAGCCACTGCCTTCATCACATCATTTTTAATCTTCCCCAGCCTATTCACAACCTCCACTGCCTCCTTTACTGTCCCCGCCATTACCTCCTTTATTTTTTCCATATCCCCTCCATTACTCATAATTTGCTTATGTTCTTTAAAGCCCAGTTGCTTTGGTTTCAAAGAGCTTCCTTCCTTCTCCTTAGCACTAGTTAGTTTTTGTGGACTCATTACTTCCTTCTCACCCCTTCACTACTCTTCCCACTTGTTTGAGAGGATGTACTCTCCTTTCTCCAATTTGTGGACTCATTAGCGCGACCCACTATTTATGAACCCAATATTTTAATGCCTTCTTCCGGTACTCTCATTCCAACTCCTCCTTGGCTCCTCTCCAGTAAATTTCTTTTGTGGCATCCATTTGTGCCACTTTCCATATTGTGGTTCCTCCCCTCTTTTCAACTTGATCAAGCATTCCTTATCAACATGACCAATTGCCCCATATATGAAACAGAAATTGGGAAGATATGCATACTCAAACGGACACCAGACTGTTCTTCCATTGTCATCAACCTCTACCATTGTTTCTCTCATCAGTGGTCTTGCAATGGGCATTAGAACTTTAACCCAAAGGTATTTACCCATCACTAAACCATCCTCCACCCCATGTACCTCCACAAATTGTCCGATCCGCTCCCCAATGGACTCCCTTGTATATCTACTAATCATTCCCAGCGGCAATTTGAAGATGTGAACCCAAATTGGAATATGACTAAACACATAATCGTCTGTGTTTTTCCTAGCATTAAAATCCTCCATCGCCAGCAGATTTTCTCAAACATCCACGGCCCTTCCCCAATAGCCTTCTTTCTCCCTGAAGCCTGATGGAAAGTAAATAAGAATCTATTCTCCCTCATATCTTACAGTCGACACCTTTCATCGGGCACCAGATCGGGCCACAAGAGCTTGGGCGATCGCCTCATCATACGCATGTTTTTCTGCCAGGAGCTTTCCAACTGCCTTCTCCTTCCCCAATTGCGATGAGGATGGAAGACTCCATGCCATCGCCTGCCGATCGCCAAAACATGACGTGTGACAATTATGGAAACCGCCACACACAAAGGGCGGACTGAAATGAGTGTTGAATCGCGTGTAATACATTGTCATTGTTATTTTGTTTCACCGTGTTACTCATCCGATTTTCTTGTTTCTATTATATATTTTCACTAACTTGCAGATGATCGATCTTACCAAATCAAAATAATTTTCTAAATGTAGTCGATTTATATAATATCCCGGAAAGATAATACTTATCTTTGGCTAATCTTACAATTCATAACTTGACTGGGCAGGCAGATATCATTTTCCCTTGTGCAGTTCATGAGTATTGCTCATGTGACATGACCGTGTATTATGTTGTCTGGTGATTTCATTTGCTACAATCCTTACAGTGTAACACCTTCTTTCTGTAGTTCTGGAGATCATACGTCAAAAGACCTATGGTGTTAGTTGGACCCAGCCTTGGTGCTGCTGTTGCCATTGATTTTGCAGTGAACTTTCCGGAAGCGGTAAAAATATTTTAAGACAACATATCTCTTCTTTGTTTCCAACTCTTTGAATTTTTAGCAGATAAGAATAGCAGATACAGATATTTATCGATCGATAGCACTTTTTGTGATTTAAAACTATCTATCCAATTGATCCACTTACTAGCTTTCTGACTACTCAAAAGTTAAGCCAAAAAAAATAGAAATCCCACAAGCCAAGTTTGTATTAGGGACACAAGTAGCTAACTTTATGTTTTCAATATTATTCACACAGGTGTCCAAAATGATACTCATTGGTGCTAGTGTATATGCTGAGGGCACAACAGATATGACGAGATTTCCTGAATTTGTTCCGTATGCTGGAGTGAGTTCTTTTCTTCCCTTAAAAAGAGTTATTATTTGCTAAGTTTTGTAATTAATTGAGGTATTTTGAGTCGGGTTACTTTGGGCTTCAAGTTAGCATAATTTTCTTTAATAATATTTTTTTCGTTTTTGTTGATATAAATTGTGTTACATGTTTATACTTCACGTCTTGGTATAAATGTATAATGTTTGCTAATTAGAAACAACATGCGAAACAGGGCCTAGGTTTGATTTTTCATTGAAGACCAAATATCCTGAGAGAAGTTTAGGCCAACTTCATTACATGTCCATTCACTGAACTTGCAAGTAGCAGTTTAGGCCAAGTTCATGTTTCCAGACGAAGGAAGCAAACATCAAGAGTTCCAGACAACCTTTTTTCCTAACCAACCTGTAGGCACAGCCGAGTGAGGCTCGGTTCCTAGTTATCAAGTTGAAGAGGTGCAACTTTGTCGCTAGAAAGGTGGTTTTAGGACGATCTTTGTATTGTCTTTATAAGATTTCGTTGAATAAAAAATAAAAAATATTGTATGCATCATTTTAATGCAAAGGCCAGAAGTATCACAACCGTATTGTGCCAGACCAACCTACATACTACTATCTCCGTCGCAATTTATGTTGCATATAAGGTTTTATCAAAATCAAACTTTACAATGTTTGACCAAGTAGTTTAATACAAATATGATTTTTTTTCATACAATCCCCATAACATAGGGATCAGGTTCCACTATCATCAAATAACGGAACAAACCACAAACCAAACACATAGATCCATAGGTTTTGAGATCCTGGAGCTACCATATATCTATAGAAAACATAAAATCAAGATGATGGGGAGGGGTGTGGAGAGAGAGACGCAAGAGAACACCGCATTACGCTAGTGTTTTATAGGAACAATCAGGAAAAGAGGGTGCATTATACAACCTCCCCTCACAAAAGGAACCCAAACACCACTGGACCAAGTTTTTCAAACAACAACTACCAAATCCTCCTCTCTCTCCCTACAATTTTTGCGCCCATTTAGCAACCTTCACTTTTCTCCTTCACCATATTCTGGTGATCTTGTACTTTTACGACTGGTAGATGGCAGTCCCGGCAGAGGTACTGGCACTGTATCCATGGCCTCGGCATCTTCGAGAGCGTTCCTTTGCAGGACATCAGCACCACTCCTCAATGCCTCCCTTTCACCATCAGTGTGAAGGCCTGCCCAATACTTGATAAAAAACACAAGCATACATAATTAGATCAACAGGGGAGCTTATCAACTTCAGCTCAAAACAATCTCTGTTCCTGAGATTCTAGATGGCTCAACAAATAGAGGCTAAGGCCCTAATCTGTACGTTACGGCTAACAGCTAGATACCGTGGGATCCGCCAGAAATACTGAGAAAAGGAATCAGGCTTATTCACAGCATCCACTGATTTCGCAACCACACCCACACACATTTTGAAGCCCCACATGTGAAGAAAAGATGACCAATAGACTCTTCCTGATCACAAAACTTGCACCTCGTATCCCCGTTCCATTTTCATCTTTTCATATTATCTTTTCGTTGGGATTGAATTGTGCCAAATCATCCACAACCATATCTTGATTTTCAACGGGAGTTTTGCCTTCCTAATCTTATTATTTCGAGCTTTGATTGACTTAAACGTCCGCACCAATTATTTCTATGGCATTATATAATTCTAATTTAATTATCGTTTTCATTCCACAACAAATAAAAAATTCCAGCTTAACAATTATGTGTCTTTATTTTGCAAAATAGTGTAAACATATGAATTAAAGCTACACAAATTATTCTCAATCCTTGAGAATTTAATAAAAGTGATTTGAACAAAAAATTTATGTCTAGTTGACACCTTCCAACGATATATTACGTGTATCATTTAAATATACCATTTAAAAATAAATCTAAAAATAGTTCCGTACCGATATCTATGAACTACGAAGAGTAATTCGAAAAATTCTTTTAAACTGTTATAATTTTGCGAACACATTTTAATTAAAAAAGTTGCGCCTAGTTCACAACTTTCCAATGCCATATTATTAACGCTATTCGGATAAACTGTTGAAAAATAATCGTATGTTTTTGTTCAGATCTGAATTTCCATATTAGCAAACCTATTCAAAAACCATGAGAAATTGGGAAAAAATTTAAACACAAAAAAGTTGCAAAATTTTATTGTGTTTTAAACGGTATATCATTTGCGCCATTTGGATAGGAGGTTTGGATAAGAGATATAAAACGTGCGGATTTTCATTAGCTTTCTAATGATTGAGAAATACGAGTCAAAATACGTATCTCATCAAAAAGTACACTAGCTTATTTTTTAGCAGTTTGTGGGGAAGTACAATTGCTTGTCAAAGAAAATTCAAACGTGGTGGTCTGAATAATATTCTGTGACTAGTTTTGTAATAGTATACATATATAGCAAGTTCAAAAATACGCGTATCACGTATGGTGTCTGGGCACCTTGGTACCCCTGTTATTGTAACTATATATATAATAATTTTAAAACTATATATTATTTTTACGTCACGTAAATTTTGTTTTACTTCGAAATATTGAGAAGAATATAAAAAATTTAAAAATGACATAATTTTTTTGTTTACATGCCATATAAAAATACGACGTAAAATATGTATTTGTGATGTTTTTTACACTATAATAGCTTATAACACTAGTGGAAAACGGGCATTTAGTCCCGATTTCACAACCGAGACTACGAAAGCGGGACTAAAGGTCCCTCCTTTAGTCCTGGTTCTGCACTAAAGGCTCTCACGAGGCTGCGTCGAGCGTGCCGAACCTTTAGTTCCTGTTCGGACTAAAAAAAATCAATTTTTTCCAAATTATTTTTAAAACTTTTTGTTCAATTTTTTATTGAACTTTTGAATTATCTGACTCGTTAATCTCGCACATCTCTTATTTTTAATATTAACTATACTTAATCTTAGGTCAAATTATACTTATGGTCAAAATTCCCGGTCGGTCACCCAATTTTATCACTACCGTATCTCCAACACAGTTAACTTGCCCATTCCATCTCTCCCACCTCGCACGAATGATCCTTATACCTTGTTGTCAAGACTAGTATACCAATCCTATTAACTCATATCAATATGTCAACCGTCTTTATTTTTGAAATTATGAACAACTATTTAAGTAAACGATAATAAATAAGTAATAATAATATTTTATTCCGATGAAAATAAAAACTAGTTAAATTAATTTTATTCATTTTTACCACTTATTCATTTAATATGACATAAATAATATCTTCAAATCTGTAAATCGAAATTCGACAACTAATATATCCATTATTATCATAAAAAAGTGAGGTTCAATTATGACATAAAAAAATTACTAAAATTTTTTTAAAATAACTTTTTCTATTTTCAAATTTTAAGAATATTTTTCCGCATGTTTTGATAGGTTGTATGTTTTTTCTTACATCGTATGCAAAAGTTATGGCCATTTGAATTTTTGGTAACAATTAAATCACTTAATATAACTATAGTTCAAAGGATTTTATTTTTGGAATTTTTTTTAGCATGATTTTGTAACTAGAAAAGGCGATCTCCTGCCAAGGGGGTGGTGAAGAGCCGTTCTCCTGTCGTAGCAGGATTTGTGACCGTTTTCCTACCGCGGTAGGATATGAGATTTTTTTTTGCCCGTTTTCTTTAGTCCTGGTTCGTATCAGACCAACCAGGACTAAAGGTCACACATTTAGTCCTGGTTGGTGATATGAACCGGGATTAAAGGGATTTACACCGGCCACAGCCTACCGCAACCCCTTTAGTCCCGGTTGGTGTCTCCAACCGGGACTAAAGGTCCCGTTTGACCCGGGACTAAAGATTATTTCATTGGAACCGGGACTAATGTGAGCATTAGTCTTGGGTCTAACCACAACTGGGACTAATGCTCCGAACTAGGGTGGATGAAAGGCTCTTTTTCTACTAGTGTAAACTCCATTTTTTGTCCATTTTTTAGTTGTGGTGAATATATGAACATAATTATTCGTATACAAAACATATTTTTATCAATCTAACAACGTAGAAATATGTTGGGTGCAAAATAACTATTCTGCACCTTGAGTGTTGAATAGGGTTTATATACATATATATATGTTTTATATACGAATAATTATGTTCATAAATTCGCCCACAACAAAAAACTCGACAAAAAATGAAGTTTATGAGTCATTGTAGTGTAAAAAACACCAAAGATACCTCTTTTACATCGTATTTTTTATAATTATGTTATTTTTAATTTTTTTGTTTTTCTCAACTTATGAAATAAGATAAAATTTACGTGATGTAAAAATAACATACAGTTCTAAAGATAAAGGGTAGATGTAGAATAACTATTCTACACCTAGGAGTCAAAATAATATACGAAATCCCCAAGTGTTTACATGGCAGGAGTGCAAGGCACATTTTAGACACACTATTATTTTAATTACCAACCCACCAACGGGCACTCCAATTCAAAGCAGTAACAAATATCATGCCCGAACACATCACCCTGGCGACTTTTGTCACTATACAATAAAACTTAATTATGGAGAGACTAGGAGTAACAAAAAAATATTGTCCATTGAAAACTTAAATATAAAAGAACAAAATCCCTTGCATGTAGCCCCGTTAGGTTGTTTAGTCACACTGCCACAGTCATGATTAGCATTATCCTAAGTTGTTGGTTATGTTTTCCCTAAAAGGAACTTTTAATGTTGGACTCTTCACTTGGCATCAGAAAAATCAATCGGTATGTAATGTTATACTTGGTGGAATACGATTCAATATTTTCTTTCTTTTTGTGTTCCCACAGGTTTTCTTACTAAAGAGTCTTCCACTGCGATTGTTAGCTACACGTTTGGCTTTTAAGAAAATTCCAGATGGAATAATATTCTTTGATTGGGTCCAAGTAAGCCTCTATTTATTCCTAAAAATTAAAAGCAGTAATGATCATATTTGTGTTGTCGATGTATTAGTATTTTTTCTATATCTTTTTAAGTGGTGCTCGTGTCATCTAGATGATTTGGACTTATACTAGATTTTTATGTATGAAATTAATTGAATGTAAAAATACTATGAAGTAGTGTTGATTCTTTGGATGCTTCAAATAGGATGATCCAAACCTTTTTACTTTGTGTCCTAAATTTTTATATTGAATGCAGATTCTATTATTTTATCTTATTTTGGGGTCTGAACACATATATTTTGTCTTTACTGACTTTAGATTGGCCATCTGCATTGCCTACTTCCATGGTGGGAAGATGCTACAGTTCAATTTATGATCAGTGGCGGTTATAATGTCATAAACCAAATAAAACAGGTTCTTTTCATTGAACTTGAGAAATATGAGTTTTCCCACTGTTGATGTTCAATATTTCTTGTTCTTGTCCAATTACATGGTCTTATCATGAAGGATGTTGCAGGCTCGTAGTTGCTTCCATTGACTATTCTTTTTGCTCCCTGTTTTCAATAATGCTAGAGGCCTTTTCCTGCTGCAATAAGATTCACGAGATTTGTTTGAAAAGAAAAGTGTGCATTGCCCCGGCCTCTGCACCAATCGGTGGACGTGAGATTCAAATATGCTCTAAGGGAGGGGACACACCATTTAAATGGTAGCACCATTTTTTTTATATGGACACATCAGTAACATGACAACCATCTTTATAAAATTTTGGAAAGATTTCTCAAAAATAGTTGTACTTCTAGTCATGATAATTCTAGTTATTTTTGTGTACGTGGTTGAAATGTCCTTCATCCAGTATGAATAAACCCACTAGGTGACTAAATGTATTAATTTCATTATTTAAACTTCATAATGTGATGGGATTTTCTCGAGAAAAGAGGAAAATCTTCTGGCCTTCATTACACTAACCATTAAAATAACAACAACTCAACGTACTACAAGTACTAGACATGGAACTCACCAAATTACTCAATAAGCCCTTTGATTAAAAAGGCGGTTACTAGTTACTCAGTTATGATGGGAAATTACCGCGACATATCTGAGTTACCTTTTTGGGCGCAGAAGAATAGTGAATCCAACTATACTCCTTTTTTGTTGACAGGTACCTCATAAATGTCTCGTCATATGGGGAGAGGATGATGAAATAATTAGCAATAAACAAGCATTCGTAAGTTGTTCGAGAACGCTTAGATGTCATACATGGTCTCACCTGCAAGATATATGCATGCTGTCATTGTAATGTGTTGTCTCTGCGCAGAGGTTGCACCAGGAGCTCCCAAATGCAACCCTAAGGCAGGTGCGGCAGTGTGGTCATCTTCCTCACGTCGAGAAGCCAAGAGAATCCGTCACCCATGTTCTTGATTTCCTAGGAAGTGAGAAAATGGACAAGGCAGAGGAGGCTTCATATACACTAGCGTATACCAATATTTTGTCTTCTACTAGTTGTGTAACCCATGTTCTTGATTTCTAGGAAGCTTAAATATCTTCGCACTAATTTTCCATTCTCAAATGGTCTGCAGGTCTCGTGAACAGGGTCAGATTATTTAGACACACTTGTGTTTACACTCGGCTTCAAGCTGTTGGACTTAAACGAAGCATTATTACAGCGAGCCAGCGAGGCCGCCATTCCCAGCTACACTCTTCACTCTGCACCTGGGTCCTTGGAACAGCCGAATGGGTGCACTAGAACTATGTATGTACTGATACAGCAGGCAAGGCCTTTGCCGTGCAGATGGAATATTTATCCTAGGCCAGTACTTGGAGAACAGAGCTACAAATATTAGATACAACTAGCACTATGTATGTACTGATACAGTCGTACCACCCCCGTTCCATAATATAAGCCTATTTAGAAAGCTGTTTTAATTTGCTAAAAAGGCTTATATTGTGGAACGGAGGTCTTCTGTGTCTTAACTGTTTCCATTGTCCTGTCTATTGTTAAAGTATTTTTCAACACTGGACATTTTAAAACATTGTGATCCGCCATCATCTTACACCCTTGGCAAATCCTTTTTTATTTTTCCCAACTCTTTTACCAGGAGAAACGTTTGCCTCAAGAGCAAGCAGTTCAGGATGTAATGGGCAAGTACATGTGTTGTGCTTCTTGTATTCACCACAAACGCTACATTTTCGCACACCCTCTTCATCGACAAGATTCTCATGTCTATCAAATTCTATTTCAGCTTCATTCTTTCCTTGCTTCTTCTTCTTCTTCCCAGGCCCCACTGTTTTGTAGTCTGCTGTCTTTTTGGCATGTTTGCCGCTGCCCTTATATTTTTACTTATGAGTTTTTTGTATACCTTCTCTGCAGTCTTAGCCTCAGTGCTCTGTTGATCCGGACCTATATTTGAATTTGCATCGGAGAACTGTGACATGTCAGGTTCAAGTTATTTTGGATCTGGACAAGGTTTTCCTTCATCATCATCAGCCGCTGTTGAGAAACCCAATGCTTCTAGTTGCTCCACCAAGTTCAGTAAACCTTGTTTAGCTAGAGCTCATTGCTCATCGGACTTATTAGCTGTTCTAGCTACATTCATTGCCAATTGTAGTACCTCATTTTGCTACTATAAGAATGATGTCCCATCGAATGACACTTTGTAGTCTCTCATGTCGAATGTCTCCCTTGTTTTAGGCTTTTTGGTGTACCTTTTGAGTATGTACTTATCGGGAACTCTTTCCACCCTCAGGTGTTCCAGCATGCAAATCACATGTAGGCAGAACAAACCTATTTTTAAAAGTAAATGTTTGTTAGTTCCAGCATTCTGTAAACAAACACCTATACTTCCTCTACCAATTAACTATACTTCATTATAACAAACTCCTATACTTCCTGTAACAAGCACCTACAGTTTAGTTTAATAAACACTTATACTATCATGTAACAAATTCATCTATACTTCTTATAACAAATAGCTATACTTCATTCTGTTTTTCATTTGTACAAAATTTACAGAGTTCTGCCAAGTTCAAATCTAAGTAAATAGTTTATACTTTTCTTTAGAAAAGTTTCATATGTGTCCTCCCAAAGCAGGAACTCGCACGAGTATTCTCCCTTGATAGGGTTAGCAACCACCTTGAAATCGTGGCTTGACCATGCAAACGTTTGGTTGGTTCGTGATATGTCACCAGATAGTTATGTTCGTCATGTTTTGGATCTGGGTTTGGCATTTCCCTATAAAGGGTTCTCTTCTTAAAAAATCTTTTTGTCTCTTTGAAAACATCTCTTGTGTACTCCTCACTGAATTGATGTCCGAACCCATACAATGTTCTTGTTTCAGGATATGTCTACAAAATGTGGATTTAACACCGTTACCCTCATGCTGCTTTCATAATACATTAACATATTACTGAGTACATGCCTGGTAAAAAACTCTTACCATTGATGCTAATGGTTGGGCTTTCTCTGTTTAGCCCCTAATAAATATGCAGTTATTGACTTGCTCTACGAATCGGTGAAGGTTGTTATGTGCATTCACAAGTGCCCTCTTCATGAAATAATTCATGCTTTCACTCCCTTGTGTCGACGCCATTCTTGTAGAAGACATTCTTGAAGTACTATGAAATCAACTCCTTCCTGTCCTCCACATCGTCTGGATCATGGTATCATTGTGCAGGTTGTACTTTGTGACATGTTTTTTCCATTCTTCGAAAAATTCTATTGGCATAAGCAACCAGTTAAGAAGTCATGTGAACTCTTTCTTAAAGTTTGTAAACTTCTTCTGCAGCATGGACAGCTGGATGTGGTACTTCCATGTGACATGCCATCTGCACCACATGTGAAGTGTATAAATAAACACGTCGAAGATTGCGACTGCCTTGGAAGAGCACTGATCTGTGTTCAATGAAAAGTTTTCATTAGTGTTAGAGAATAAAAACTATCTGCAAGAAAGCAAGCATTTATCGTTCGTGCAACTGCCTAGTTAAATTTATATTCGGATGTTTTTGATTCATGCATCTCAAGAATGTTGTAAAAAGCCATGCAAATGATTCTTCCCCAAGAAAGAATTGTTGACTGCTCCTACAAAAACCTCAAGAGGCATATCATACATATTGGTTTTGTACGTTGTGTAAAAAATTATGCAATCTCCGAATTCGTGGTACGCTCCCCTACAGCTCGCATCGCGAACAAATGTTCTTGATATGGTCGCCATCATCAATCTCAAAGTCACGGAAGTACTCTTTGTTCACTACCTTCATCTCTCCAAAGAATGATAGAAGATTTTGTACGTCATCATAGTTGTATTTTTTTGAGTTAATTACTTTTCTGCAAAATATGATTCATGTTAATATTAACTCATACTTATTTGCAAGGTTTTTTTACTTCTTCTGAATGTACATACATACTTACCTGAATTAGCTATATTTCACTTAAAATAACACCTCTGACATCCTTTAAACATCGCCCATACTTCCTTTACCAATAGAATATACTCCCTGAAACAAGATTCCTATACTTCATTTAACATACATCTATACTTCCTGTAACAGAACTATACTTCATATATCAGACAACTATACTTCCTATAACATACATCCATACTTCATGTAACAATCAGTTATACTTCATTTATCAAACAACTATTCTTCTTTTCCATTACGTAGATACACTCCCCTTCAAACATATAAACTTTCCCTGAAACATGTAGCTATACTCATTTAAAAATGCATAGTTATATTCTGCTGCAAATATCAAGGGAATATGTCCTGAGAGGTAATAATAAAGTTCTTATTATATGTATTCCAAGTATATGATAGATGTTTATTTTGCATGCTATAATTGTATTAATACGGAAATGTTAATACATGTGTGTTTAATAAACAAATAGAAAGTTCCTAGTTATGCCTCTCTTTGAACTAGCTCGTTGATTAACAAGATGATCAAAATTTCCTGATTATGGACATTGGATGTTGTTAATAACGAGGTCAAAAAATTTGTGAAATGATGTGATGAACATTCATCCGAAGTATAGCATTACGATCAAAGTCATTGTGTTTATATTGCTATAATATTATACGAAGTAATCCTAGTCCTTAGACCATGAGATCATGTTAATTCTAACACCGGAAGAGTATCTTGATAACATCAAACGTCACACCATAAAATGGTGACTATAAAGGTGGGTTCAGTGCTACGAAAGTGTTATGTAGAAGATCATGGATCAAGAGTGGGATTTGTCCATCCCGATGACAGATAGATATACTCTGGGCCCTCTTGGTGATATCAAATTAAGAATAGCTTGCAAGCAAGTGATGTGATCACTAGAATGTTATATCATGGAAACAAGAAAAGAGTGCATGTCGGTAACGAGATCAAACTAGGTATTTGGATACCGATGATCGAATCTCGGACATGTAATATATCACGAGAAAAAGGTACTAAGTTACTAGCGTTAAAGGTTCTCATGATCACAGAAGTCATCGTTGAATGTGTAGGAGTCAGAATGGATCTCTAGGTCCCACTTTTGATTATTCATGTGAGAGGGGTCTCGATCATGTCTGCATTATTCGTGAACCATAGGGTGACACACTTAAGGGTATCCAAACACCATTTGGAGCAAATATGTTTTAGACGAAAGAATTGCAAAGCGCTAGAATTATTTCAGTGGACACCGAAATTGTTTCGGGTGAAATTGCTGAAATTAGTTCTGCATGTGATATTGAAATATTGAAGGGGGTTTTATGTGAATGTTTGTTAATTAAAGTAATTAACAAAATTCTAAATAAAATAAATAATAGAGTTTTATCAAATGAGAGTTTCATTAAATTTTGTGGAAATTTAATGCATGTGAGTGGATGTGTGAGTGGAGACATGTTTATGTGAGTGGAGCTTCCACCACATGAATGAGGAAGAGGTAGGGTAACCCCCCCTTGGGCGCCGGCCATGGGGAGGGGCAGAGCCCCCCTCTCCTATAAAAGGCCTCCCTCTCAAAGTACACCTCCTCGTTAAGGATCTCTCCCCCCTCTAGATATATTCCCCCATGGTCTCGGATTAGCGAGATACATGTTCCCAGTGGCATTTCGTCCGAAAGGAGTTGCTGCTTCCGCTGATTCACTGGAGCAGGGAGGTGGAGGTTGTTCGGTGGCCTGAACGTGTGTGTGAGGATGGATGTGCTGCTGATTTGCGGCGCTAGGACTTCCACACGATCTTGAGATCATCCAGCGTTCGACAACATCATCCACGAGTACATTCTCATTAACAAAGGTTTGTTATCTTCGAGGGTAAGTTATCTATGGATGTATATCCACTTGTTGCTTGTATCTACTAGATAGAGCCTGGCATACAATAGTTCCCGTCATAGGAAAATTTTGTTTTCTTTGCTGCGAACCCAACAATGGTATTAGGGCCTGATGTATGCGTAGGTCCTTTGCACAGGTAGTTCACATATGAGTATGTGGGCGATGAGGATCATGTTATTGCTTCTTTCATGTATTTTAGATATTGGTGGCATAGTGGGATGAAGCGGCCCGGGCTAACTTTACATGTCCTTGCACATGAGACCAGTTCCACGCTTGACATGGAACTAGTTTTGCATAAGTGGCTAGCGGGTGTCTGTCTCTCCTACTTTAGTCAATATCTAATTTACAACGAGTTGCTAATAACTTAGTTATCATCGTTGTGGTTCCATTTTCGTAGGTAAGACCGGTTCTATCTTCGAAAAACCTAAGCCACATAAAACATGCAATCGATAAATTAGAAGGGTCTAGTTTAGATTGTTGTTGGGATAGTGTTATGATATGGTAATCTTGTAAGTTTATGTATAGATGATACTCTTACAACACACCTAACGTGTAAGTTCCATAGATCTTGGCCTTACACATAAAGGAATGATAGAGATCATACCACGATGCACATGATAATGATCATATGGAAAGACCATATCATCTCACTTTACACATATGATGTTTGCATCTTATATTGCTTGTTTGGCGTTTTAGTAGCATTATAAGATCATCCCTCATTTATATATCAAGATAAAAATGTGTTCTCCCTTAAGTACGCACCGTTTACGTTTTGCCACTTCAAGACATCGCGTGATGATCAGGTGTACTTGAATCCATGATCATGTTTCGGGTGTAAGACAGTATTACACACGCGAGTACTAAGGTTCTTATTTGGCGAGCCTAGCATGTACATACATGGCCTCGAAACATGGACCAAAAGGTTACGCATGAGTCATATATTTTATATGATGTCCATATAGATGCTCGCCTTTGCAGCTACACCGACTCACGTGATGATCGGACTTGGTGTCAAGGATTTGGTTCATGTAATCACCAAAAAGACACGAGAGATGTTGTTTTTGAGTGGGAGTTCATTTGTAATTTGGATTAGTTGAACTCAATCTATCATAAACTTAGTCTAAACTTTAAAAATTCTATTGAAGATGGCATCACCTGCTTTTAATTTCAATGTGTTCATAGAGAAAGAGAAATTTGCAATGAATGGTAGCAACTTTACTGACTGGGCCATGAATATGAGGATCCTCCTCAATGCTGCACACAAGCTATATGTGCTAGAAGCTCCACTAGTCCCTCCACTAGCTCCTGATGCCCCTGACAAGGTAAAGAACATCTATCTGACTCATCAGGAGGACCACAAATTAGTTCATTGCGGCATACTGTATGGGCTAGAGCCAGAACTTCGAAAGCGATTTAAAAACAGCAATGCCTTTGATACCATGGGTGAATTGAAAATGATTTTCGATACCCATGCTGCCGTAGAGAGTTATAGTGCTTCTGAAAAGTTCTTTAGCTGCATGATGGAAGAGAATAGCTCCGTTAGCAAGCACGTACTCAAAATGTCTAGGTACGCCGATAGGCTTGTGTCCTTGGAAATAACGATTCCCATTGACTTAGGCATACATCATGTTCTCCAATCTCTCCCACCTAGCTACAAGAGCTTCGTGATGAACTATAATATGCAGGGCATGAAGAAGTCTCTCCCCGAGCTTCTGTCAATGCTTAAGAAAGAAGGGAATATGTAACTAGATTATTGTCTCTAGTGCTAGTGGGAGACTGAAGGGAATATGCTCTGAGAGATAATAATAAAGTTGTTATTATATGTATTCCAAGTTTATGATAGATGTTTATTTTGCATGCTATAATTCTATTAATACGGAAAATTTAATACATGTGTGCTTAATAAACAAATAGTAAGTTCCTAGTTATGCCTCTCTTTGAACTAGCTCGTTGATTAACAAGATGATCAAAATTTCCTGATTATGGACATTGGATGTTGTTAATAACGAGGTCAAAACATTTGTGAAATGATGTGATGAACATTCATCCGAAGTATAGCATTACGATCAAAGTCATTGTGTTTATATTGCTATAATATTATACGAAGTAATCTTAGTCCTTAGACCATGAGATCATGTTAATCGCTAACACCGGAAGAGTATCTTGATAACATCAAACGTCACACCATAAAATGGTGACTATAAAGGTGGGTTCAGTGCTACGAAAGTGTTATGTAGAAGATCATGGATCAAGAGTGGGATTTGTCCATCCCGATGACGGATAGATATACTCTAGGCCCTCTTGGTGATATCAAATTAAGAATAGCTTGCAAGCAAGTGATGTGATCACTAGAATGTTATATCATGGGAACAAGAAAAGAGTGCATGTCGGTAACGAGATCAAACTAGGTATTTGGATACCGATGATCGAATCTCGGACATGTAATATATCACGAGAAAAAGGTATTAAGTTACTAGCGTTAAAGGTTCTCATGATCACAGAAGTCATCGTTGAATGTGTAGGAGTCAGAATGGATCTCTAGGTCCCACTTTTGATTATTCATGTGAGAGGGGTCTCGATCATGTCTGCATTATTCGTGAACCGTAGGGTGACACACTTAAGGGTATCCAAACACCATTTGGAGCAAATATGTTTTAGACGAAAGAATTGCAAAGCGCTGGAATTATTTCAGTGGACACCGAAATTGTTTCGGGTGAAATTGCTGAAATTGGTTCTGCATGTGATATTGAAATATTGAAGGGGGTTTTATGTGAATGGTTGTTAATTAAAGTAATTAACAAATTTCTAAATAAAATAAATAAAAGAGTTTTATCAAATGAGAGTTTCATTAAATTTTGTGGAAATTTAATGCATGTGAGTGGATGTGTGAGTGGAGACATGTTTATGTGAGTGGAGCTTCCACCACATGAATGAGGAAGAGGTAGGGGAACCCCCCTTGGGCGCCGGCCATGGGGAGGGGCAGAGCCCCCTCTCCTATAAAAGGCCTCCCTCTCAAAGTACACCTCTTCGTGAAGGATCTCTCCCCCCTCTAGATATATTCCCCCATGGTCTCGGATTAGCGAGATACATGTTCCCAGTGGCATTTCGTCCGAAAGGAGTTGCTGCTTCCGCTGATTCACTGGAGCAGGGAGGTGGAGGTTGTTCGGTGGCCTGAACGTGTGTGCGAGGATGGATGTGTTGCTGATTTGTGGTGCTAGGACTTCCACACGATCTTGAGATCATCCAGCGTTCGACAACATCATCCACGAGTCCATTCTCATTAACAAAGCTTTGTTATCTTTGAGGGTAAGTTATCTATGGATGTATATCCACTTGTTGCTTGTATCTACTAGATAGAGCCTGGCATACAATAGTTCCCGTCATAGGAAAATTTTGTTTTCTTTGCTGCGAACCCAACAATGGTATTAGGGCCTGATGTATGCGTAGGTGCTTTGCACAGGTAGTTCACATATGAGTATGTGGGCGATGAGGATCATGTTATTGCTTCTTTCATGTATTTTAGATATTGGTGGCATAGTGGGATGAAGCGGCCCGGGCTAACTTTACATGTCCTTGCACATGAGACCAGTTCCACGCTTGACATGGAACTAGTTTTGCATAAGTGGCTAGCGGGTGTCTGTCTCTCCTACTTTAGTCAATATCTAATTTACAACGAGTTGCTAATAACTTAGTTATCATCGTTGTGGTTCCATTTTCGTAGGTAAGACCGGTTCTATCTTCGAAAAACCTAAGCCACATAAAACATGCAATCGATAAATTAGAAGGGTCTAGTTTAGATTGTTGTTGGGATAGTGTTATGATATGGTAATCTTGTAAGTTTATGTATAGATGATACTCTTACAACACACCTAACGTGTAAGTTCCATAGATCTTGGCCTTACACATAAAGGAATGATAGAGATCATACCACGATGCACATGATAATGATCATATGGAAAGACCATATCATCTCACTTTACACATATGATGTTTGCATCTTATATTGCTTGTTTGGTGTTTTAGTAGCATTATAAGATCATCCCTCATTTATATATCAAGATAAAAATGTGTTCTCCCTTAAGTACGCACCGTTTATGTTTTGCCACTTCAAGACATCACGTGATGATCAGGTGTACTTGAATCCATGATCATGTTTCGGGTGTAAGACAGTATTACACACGCGAGTACTAAGGTTCTTATTTGGCGAGCCTAGCATGTACATACATGGCCTCGAAACATGGACCAAAAGGTTACGCATGAGTCATATATTTGATATGATGTCCATATAGATGCTCGCCTTTGCAGCTACACCGACTCACGTGATGATCGGACTTGGTGTCAAGGATTTGGTTCATGTAATCACCAAAAAGACACGAGAGATGTTGTTTTTGAGTGGGAGTTCATTTGTAATTTGGATTAGTTGAACTCAATCTATCATAAACTTAGTCTAAACTTTAAAAATTCTATTGAAGATGGCATCACCTGCTTTTAATTTCAATGTGTTCATAGAGAAAGAGAAATTTGCAATGAATGGTAGCAACTTTACTGACTGGGCCATGAATATGAGGATCCTCCTCAATGCTGCACACAAGCTATATGTGCTAGAAGCTCCACTAGTCCCTCCACTAGCTCCTGATGCCCCTGACAATGTAAAGAACATCTATCTGACTCATCAGGAGGACCACAAATTAGTTCATTGTGGCATACTGTATGGGCTAGAGCCAGAACTTCGAAAGAGATTTAAAAACAGCAATGCCTTTGATACCATGGGTGAATTGAAAATGATTTTCGATACCCATGCTGCCGTAGAGAGTTATAGTGCTTCTGAAAAGTTCTTTAGCTGCATGATGGAAGAGAATAGCTCCGTTAGCAAGCACGTACTCAAAATGTCTAGGTACGCCGATAGGCTTGTGTCCTTGGAAATAACGATTCCCATTGACTTAGGCATACGTCATGTTCTCCAATCTCTCCCACCTAGCTACAAGTGCTTCGTGATGAACTATAATATGCAGGGCATGAAGAAGTCTCTCCCCGAGCTTCTGTCAATGCTTAAGAAAAAAGGGAATATGTAACTAGATTATTGTCTCTAGTGCTAGTGGGAGACTGAAGGGAATATGCTCTGAGAGATAATAATAAAGTTGTTATTATATGTATTCCAAGTTTATGATAGATGTTTATTTTGCATGCTATAATTCTATTAATACGGAAAATTTAATACATGTGTGTTTAATAAACAAATAGTAAGTTCCTAGTTATGCCTCTCTTTGAACTAGCTCGTTGATTAACAAGATGATCAAAATTTCCTGATTATGGACATTGGATGTTGTTAATAACGAGGTCAAAACATTTGTGAAATGATGTGATGAACATTCATCCGAAGTATAGCATTACGATCAAAGTCATTGTGTTTATATTGCTATAATATTATACGAAGTAATCCTAGTCCTTAAACCATGAGATCATGTTAATCGCTAACACCGGAAGAGTATCTTGATAACATCAAACGTCACACCATAAAATGGTGACTATAAAGGTGGGTTCAGTGCTACGAAAGTGTTATGTAGAAGATCATGGATCAAGAGTGGAATTTGTCCATCCCGATGACGGATAGATATACTCTGGGCCCTCTTGGTGATATCAAATTAAGAATAGCTTGCAAGCAAGTGATGTGATCACTAGAATGTTATATCATAGGAACAAGAAAAGAGTGCATGTCGGTAACGAGATAAAACTAGGTATTTGGATACTGATGATCGAATCTTGGACATGTAATATATCACGAGAAAAAGGTATTAAGTTACTAGCGTTAAAGGTTCTCATGATCACAGAAGTCATCGTTGAATGTGTAGGAGTCAGAATGGATCTCTAGGTCCCACTTTTGATTATTCATGTGAGAGGGGTCTCGATCATGTCTGCATTATTCGTGAACCGTAGGGTGACACACTTAAGGGTATCCAAACACCATTTGGAGCAAATATGTTTTAGACGAAAGAATTGCAAAACGCTGAAATTATTTCAATGGACACCAGAATTGTTTTGGGTGAATTTGATGAAATTGGTTCTGCATGTGATATTGAAATATTGCAGGGGGTTTTATGTGAATGTTTGTTAATGAAAGTAATTAACATAATTCTGAATAATATAAATAAATTTTTTTTATTAAATGAGAGTTGCATTAAATTTGGTGGAAATTTAATGCATGTCAATGGATGTGTGAGTGGACGCATGTTTTTGTGAGTGGAGCTTCCACCACATGAATGAGGAAGAGGTGGGGGCACCCCCCCTTGTGCGCCGGCCATGGGGAGGGGGATAGCCCCCCATCTCCTATAAAAGGCATCCCTCTCCTCCCTCTCAAAGTACACCTCCTCGTGAAGGATCTCTCTCCCCCTCTAGATACATTCCCCCATGGTCTCGGATTAGCGAGATACATGTTCCTAGTGGAATTTTGTCTGGAAGGACTTGCTGCTTCCGCTGATTCACTGGAGCGAGGAGGTGGAGGTTGTTCAGTGGCCTGAACGTGTGTGTGAGGACGGATGCGCTGCTGATTTGCAGCGCTAGGACTTCCACACGATCTTGAGATCGATATGGTCCACGAGTCCCATCTTGTTAACAAAGCTTTGTTGTTTTTGAGGGTAAGTTCTATATAGATGTATATCAACCCGTTGCTTGTATCTAATAGATAGATCCTGGCATATAATAGTTCCCATCATAGAAATTTTTTGTTTTCTATGCTGCGAATCCAACAAAATATTCAAATATGCAACACATATATTTTTTTCTATACAACCAATTAATATACTTATTTGCAGAGTAAATTTAGTAGGTTAGACATCTTTAGTAAGTCACGACCATGAACTGTCAAGTACCGCCCCCTTCAAACGAACCATATAGGATAGACATAATGCTTTGATGACGAACATTCTGTAATTTCAGAAACTTAACATACTCTCGGAGTGACGGGTCGAAGGACTTGCGAGAGTGGAGGAAAACCATCATGATGGGGCTTTGTATCATACGATAGTTGTGTTCGTACTTGATATCAACAATGACGCTTGAGCCATCTAGATGGTATTTCAATCACTTCCATGCATTGCAGCCAGGCCGCTTAGATCTTTTGTCACACTGTCTCTCACCTTTAGAAACTATTGCCTTGTGCTTGCCTTGACAACTACAGTACAGGTATCGACTGTAACCACTATCATGTCCTATTTTCGTCCCAAATACCGCGTGTAGTGCGTATGTCTTGTAATGATCATGTGCTTCCTTCCAATCAAGGAAACTCATACCCACTTTAGGTATAAGGTAGTCTGGTACATTAGCACTCTGCAAATGTAAAAGGACACGTAAGCATTTTAGAAAATAATTTTGATCTTGTTTAATGCAAAGGAATTATAGAATTTGTGTTTTGTTTAAGAATAGAGCCATACATGCAACTTACATGAGAGTAATTGCGATGTTGTAGAGGAGTATATTCATCTTCTTGGAGTATTGGGCAAGGAGGCGTAACAATAGAGGTGTGTAGCAGTGGTTCATAAGGCGTCTTCATCTGTTTTGGTGCATGTGGGAGGAGTCCTAAAGATGTGTTTACTCCCTTCTCTTGTTTAGGTATTTTTTCCATTCGCAAAGGCCTGCATATAGTCCTTGTTTGGTGGATGCTGTTTTGTAGCCCAAACCTTAGCTGCTGTTACTGCAAGACTTGGTGGAGGTTCTGTAGCCCCAACCCCCAACCTTAGGTGTCATTCTCGCTGGACAAAAACTTGGTGGAGGTTGTGTTGCTCCAACCCCATGTGTATTCCTCGCTGAACGGAAAAATCATGGTGGTATTATACCTTCAACCTCAGGTGCCATTATTTTGCTACGAACACGTGATGATGGTTCCTGTTGTGCAGATGCAACCTTACGGACCAATTCTTGAATACGAGCTAATACTATGGGACCATCATTGTCCCTTCCATAGAACTAATGTTCTAGTGGACCTGGTGTAACCAGCGGCGGTGATTCAATATCTTTGTTATCCTATAGTGGAAACATCGAAGAATCACAGTCTGTGTTACCTAGTGAGTAACCAGTGACAAAAAAATTGGGAGTCTCAGGTGTTTTCCATACATGATCACCAATCTGAAACTTTAGGGGCAATTCGTGTGGCCCAATAGAACTATCTCCCATCAAACCATCCCGCTAATACGAAAAACTGTAGGTTCTACTTCAATGTGCAGTAAAATGATACTTTAGTGTGTATTAGAATCATACTTCCTTAATCTCTATAATCATACTTTCTAGTCTGGGTTTGTTTCCCTTATCTTAAATGGACATTTTTACATAGTACTTGTACCCGTACCTTTTTTAATTTGTTACTTCTACTTCTCTGGAACTGACGACCATACTTCCATTTCAACACCATACTTCTATTTCAATAGTTCGATACATTCTTTTGGTCGGGATTCTTTTTTTCCTATCATTGATGGGCATATTTTCCTCTGTACTTCTCTCTGCACCTAGTTATTTGTTACTCCCAATTCACTTTGAGTCATCCATACTTCTTAGATGTACCTAGTTATTTTATATTTGAATACTTCCATGTGAACAGGAATATCAGAACATATCATATATCATATGACACATAGTTAGCAATATAATACCTTTGTACCAGAAATTTCTTGACATTTCAGAGATGAAATGTTGCAGTCAGGCTGAAGTATAGTAGTAAATGTAGAGGAATGTCCATTCTGTTCATCAAACTCTGCTAAATCATTCTCTACAGGTGTTGGAGGATGATTTAATCAAGCAAATGACCTCTTCTCATTCAATTTAGTTGGCTCTGTTGAGTGGATTTTCATAGGAGAAAGAGGACGATTCAATCGAGGAGATGACCTTGTCACCATGTTTTCAGGAGGCTCTACTGTCCAAATATTAACATGAGCTGGGGGATGACTGAATCTAGGAGATGACCTCGTCACCACGAGTTATTGATTTCATGTCTTCCGTCCAATAGGTACCAATTTCTTTGCAGGTGCCATTGTTAAGATGAAGGAGCTCCAATTGTGTTGGGGAAAGAAAAGTTTGATCAAGAACACCACGAGGAAGCAGATGTGAGAAGCTGTACTGCTTGCTTCTCCACGCCGTCACCGTTTATCCTTTGAACCGTGCCGAAGAAGAATGTATACTTCTGGGGGAGCTCACCGGCGAGGAGGAAACAGACGACCGTGTTTTGGAGGGGTAGCTCGCCGGAGGTGGGGCAGACCTCGCACCATCGACGCCGGTGCTCGCTCGCTCGGTCTGCAGCAGATGATGAAGAAGCTCTTCTAGAGAGGGAGCTCTTCGGAGGTGGGCGGACCTCGCTCCCTCGCACCGGCATCCCCGTCGGTGCTCGCTCGCTCGGTCCGCGGTGGCGGATGAAGAAGCTCTTATAGAGAGCTAGCTCGCCGGAGGTGGGAGGACCTCGATCCCTCGGACCGGCGTCCCCATCGGCGCTCGCTCACTCAGTCCGCTCGATGGGGACGGGCATCATCGACGAAGCATCTTGTCGTGAGGAAGGTTGGCGCGGGACGGGGAAGGCGATGGGGTATAGGTACCTGGTCGGTGCCGGATGGAATCAGTGCTGTTTGGTTCGGTGTTAACCTATATAGGGCGTATCATGTATAGAATATTATACATAATGATAGAATATCTAACCCTATATATATATATGGAAAATCCTTCTTACAACTAGGTGTAGTATAGGTAATCCCAGGTCGCATATACTCCATAAAAAAGTATATATGATATTTTATGAGTTATAGTATGTTCATATATTATATATAAAAGACTTCCAATCAAGTTACGCGAAAAATGATAGGTTGATCCTTAGTTTGTACTACATATTCAAAATACCTTCATATTTATACATAAAAAGAAAGTATGTGATAGAATCATACATACTATCAAAAAAGTAGTATGTATAATAATCTAAATAGTATTTTGTACTTCATACTACAACGTACATACTCTCCGGTATGGTACATACAACCTAGATTGTGTGAAACACACGTGTGTGTAACTACATCTGGGTGTAGTATCAATATGTCCTATATATTGTAGAATATTTTGGAATATCTTCATTTGTAGAATAACTATTCTACAACTATTTTGGGAACTTCACACAACTTCCTGACATACCATTGAGGATCTACGTTTTAGCGGATAATATTTTATGTGTAGTTTTTGAACAACTTATCTGAAAAATCCATGTAGTATACCGTTGAAAAGGTATGGAAATTTAGAATATTTTATGTTAAGAAAGATTTCCTGAATTTATTATGGTTCAAGAATAATTTTAAATATACTAAACTCTATTTCGCGAACTTTGTCATTTTCATACATTGTTTTAGCCGCTATTCTCGAACTGCTTATCGAATTAATGCATGCTATATATCATTAGAAACATATGGAATTTTCGAAAACTTTGTATTCACAAAGTTTTTTGAAATTCTGCACGGTTTTAGAGAAGATTTAGATATACTAAAATATATTTCTGTGAAATTTTGTTTTTTTACTGTTTTTGAGGTCTAAAACCGTTGGAACCGTGTGAAAAATACGGAACTTATTCATATTGAAAGTTTTTAGAAATTATAGATGGTTTTAGAGTAATTTCAGTGTCATGTCAACTATTTCAAATTAACGTGCCTTCGGTAGTCGGGTGAGGAGGAGCGGCATGATAGAGTAAAATTAGACATATGTTAGTGCCAATTACTTAAGATGAAGGTCTATTTGTGTAATCGGAGATCATATGGATGGTTTTAGTATGTAGGATTTTCGCACATGAAAAACAAAGTACCTGTACTGGTTCTAGCATGCATGTGAACTTTCCGCTATATGTTAGTGAACTTCCGATCGAGATATAGACGCTGTCCAATGTGTTTGGTCTTTTCATCGTAGTTTTCCAACACATTATCGGAACGATGCAAGTGATATACTGTTGAAAAACTATGCAAATTCTCCATCTTTTCATATAGACCACATTTTAAGATTTTTATAAATTTAAGAGTAGATTTAAATATACAAAACTCTATTTCTAATATCTCTTGTTGTTTTCACAATGCTTTTTTAAAGTTAACTTCAAGGTTATACGTAGTGAACTACTAGTGCTCACTAAATGAATATTTGTGTTTTTTAACTTGTTTTTTATACTAAGTGGACTACAAGATTGCGTACATTGAACATTTGAAATATGAAGATAGAACTTCTCATATCTATTTGTTATTTACGTGACATTTTTTCTCGTGTATGAATTTTGAACTTAGTGAATTGTCAGTTCGCGAGCCTTTAACTGCTCACCAGCTAGTTGTGAACTACCTAGTATCGAAAGTGAACCTTCATACAAAAGTGAATTTCAGAGTGGACTTTAAAATTTTATATTGTGAACTTCGGAATTTTTGAATAGTGAACTTCTATTTTGTGTGCTTTTCTATGGTCAATTTTTTCTGAGCGGCATAGTTTGCAGACTGAACTGCTTAAAACTAGTGAGGTTCACACCAGCAGAATAGTAGTTCAGGTCAAACAAACTTGGTGTGATATTCATTTATGTCATCCTATTTCTTATTTTACTTGTAGGACAACTCTCATATAGGTATCAAAATAATGGACAACTATAAATTTGAACAAGAAGAGGTTCTAGAAAAGATAGACAAGGATTATAAGAACTCTAATAATTATAAAATATGATAGTTCTCCTAATAGAGGTCTCCTATTGCTAATCCATTTCTAATGTCACGAACCTACAGTCAACACAATGCTCTGATACCATCTGAAGCGATCCAACCCGTTAAAGAATTGGATCTTGTGTTTACCGTGATAGTCCCTTGGATCGATTAGCAAGCACACTCAGTTTCCATAAATAAAAGAGTATCAATGTGTCACATTCTTACAACGAATGATCCAAGAATATAATTATTACAAGGTTTGCTTAGCTCACAGCTAGCTCAAATAAGAAAGTTCAAATAAAGTAAACAATAGGTAAAGGCTCCATCACGCCACAGGCAACATGTTGAGTGAAGATTCGCAACCTAAATGATAACCTTACTCGTCCTGAGAATATCCTGCAACATGAAACGTTGCAGCCATGAATGATCAATATATTGAATGTATTGGCAAGTGTCACTAAGAAACTGTAACATAACCATAATGTACTAGCATATTCATAAAAAGCACACACCGCTTTGTCCTACTTTTGCAAATCAAGTTTGAAACCTCCAACTTCACTAGACAAATTTCATACTCCAACTCTAAATCCATACTCCATATTTACTAATGAACATTTCAGTAAGTCAGGCTCAACGCCTTTACCATGCAACTCACTATTCAACTGAACTCTAGTGCACATGTCCGTAGTCAAGCTCAGTGCCCTACCATGCCACTCTCCAAATAACTTGTCTATGCTCTTGTAATTAGTTAGGTTGAACAACCCTACCATGGCACTCAACCAAACAGTCTACGCTCATGTCAGTAGTCAGGCTCAATGTCCCTACCATGGCATTCGACCTCTACTAGTTAACATGTCAGTAAGTCAGGCCTTGGCCCTTACCATGCAAGTCAAATTATACATTCTCTTCCATCCATCTAAACAGTTCCTTTCTTCAAATCAACACATGGTCTCTTCCACCATACCCATGACATACTAAAACACACCCCTTTTCACTACACCACGGTCATGGCACAAAACAACAATTACTTTTACGCTCTACCAATACACACAACATGCATAGAACAATAAATGGAATGTAAAGAAGCAAGTTTCACTTGCCTTATTTGTTGATGTTGTTCACATCCTCTTTTCCAGAACAATCTTTACTCTTCTCACACTCTAAACGATAAAAATGATTCACAATCAACAACAAGAAAAAACAATAAAATGGATATGCAACAATACAATAAAACAATGATGAATAAAAACATGATGATGCTTTAATAGGTCACAATGGTTGTATTTCGTTCTCTAGACATTATTATATCAGATGATGCATATGGAAAACATTTTAATGCATAATTTTTTTTATTAATAAAGATATACTTATTTAATAGAGTTTAACTCACTTTAACTAAGGTTCTGATCTTTATATCGTATTAAATTAATAATTGAGTATCACTAGATAGACAATATTCATGGCTTTCATTTGCCACTAGTTTCTCCTCAAAATAATTTATAGAATAAAAGTTATAGCCAAAATACTCATTTATGGTATTTAATCGTAGTTAATTATTTCGTACTGTGACAAAATCAACTAATGGTACAGTGGTGTAGATTACAATTTTCTAAATCCATAGACACCAAATTTGCCAATTTTGGAGTTGCGGCTATTTTCCTATGAATTAATTACCATTAAATAAATTTAAATACTCCAGAAATTATTCATTTGACAAAGTGCACATTTCATTGCGGAATCAAATTCTACACAACATTCTAAATCCAGGGATATCTTATTTGCATTTTTTTGACTAGTATTCTATTTTATATGCATTTTACATGATTGAAACAATTTTTCTGCCTATGTTCTTATTTTCTGGAAACCGAGGGAATATTCCCCAGAAAATACTGCTGACGCCAGATACTGACTCAGCCCACGGTGCTGACGCGGCGTGAGGTGGCACCGACGCTAGACAATAAGCGACCTGGGCCATCGGTGGACGATCGGACGGCTAGGAAGCTGAGCTTCATGAGCTCACCTTGGTGGCGATGGTGGACGGCAGCGGCAGCTCAGATGGTGGTGCTTGGCAGCGCTGCAGTAGTATCCGCGACATCGGGGTGGCCTACGAGGTGCGGATGAGGACGAGGGTCTTGGTGGCATGGTCTATGACGGCTCCCTCCGCCTCTGCTAGCGGTGATCGGCAGACAAGGGCAGTGGTTAACGATGAACACCGGCGGGTCCTCCTGCTCTCCTCGATGTGCTGCAGGAGAGATGGGAGGGCTAGAGAGAGGCGGCACGACTAGGCTCGTGTCGTGGAGGAGAAAGGAAGGGAGGAGTCGTCTGATGGCAACGAGGTCATGGTCGTACCGAGCTTTACTAGCAGCGATGATGGCGGTAGGACCGGGATGGCTCCGGGTGGCAGCTAGGGTTTCAAAAAAAGAAAAAATTCGCAGGGGGCTGAGGAGGGAATATTTATGGACGAGAGGAAACAAATTCGATCGAATCGGGCGAATTTCATGGGATTTGGGACCGGGGATGAACAACCTTGCATCACTCGATGTCCTTCGCGAGGAAGGAGATGATGGGCGGGTCCACCTCCTCAGGGAGAGAGAAGTGGGCTGGGGGCCTGGGGCTGCACTCCTTCCGCTTTCTGGGCCGGCCTTGGGCCATTGCCACTGTGTTCGGCACGCGCGTGAAAAGGAGAGAGGCGATGGAGGGAATGGGCTTGGCTGTTCTAGCTAGCTCCACTAGCCAGGTTTCCCCCCTTTTTTCTTATTCACTTCCTTTTATTCTTTTTCATTTATCCATTTCTTTAATACCTTTTGTTTTTGAACTCTGATTTGAAAAATACAAACTTGAAAAATCCAGTACATTCTTTTAGGAGGTTAATGAACACTATTCATGTCCAAATAAAATATAAAAACTATTAATCCTTGTAAGTTTCATTTCTTTTATAACTTTGTTTCATTGTATTTATTCCATAGCTTTTCCATAATAGCTCTAAATGAGCTCAAACAAGTTTCATAAATTTTCTAAAATTCAAAGGAACATTTTTGGACTCTAGGGAATATATTCCTGTGCATTTTAAAATTCAAACATGGATATTTCCTTTGAACCCTAATATATGCATATAAGGGTTTTCAAATAGGGGTTTTCACAAATGGTTTTGAATTTGAAATTTTTGCAAGATGCCATGATGCAATGCACATGACTTCTATCCATTCTAAAAATTGGGATGTTACAGACTAACCCACTTAAGATGAATATCGTCCTCGAGATTCGAAGTGGCGAGCAAATAGGTTCTGGTGGTGTTCTCGAGATCCTTCTTCTATCTTCCAAGCTTTTCCAAGTATCTCCAAATCTAATTTTTGAACCATATCTAAGCCTCATTACCTAATCTTCCCATGGTCTAACCCTTGTAAATCAAATGTAGTAAGATAGTCTAAAATATTGAGGGCTCCAACTTCTAAGACTTAATTGTGGCATCTTGTACTAGCTATCAGTTTCTACTCCAGTGAGTTCACTTTAACAGATCCTATAAGTAACTCTATATGTGGCTAATCTTATCCATGAATGCCTTGGTATGTGTGAATGTAATGTAGCTGTATCAAAAATTGTTAGAGAAGTGTTGATCAAAACTTATGAATTGCAGTATTTGGCACTTCAAAGACGTCTTCGATGTTGAGGTGGTTCATGTGTCCCTTCTGGAATGGACTTGTCTTGTTTTTCTTGGAGTTCCAAATACCATTATGATGTCTGCAAGTGCACATATTGTTTGTAGCTAGTTTCGAAGTTCAAATATCGATCCCACAGGGAGCCCAAAGGTAAGTGTTTATGGGTGGAGTCTCTATCACACAAGCCTAGTCGAATTATAAATGTAACAACTATAATATTATAAATATATGTGTAGGCGAGCAACCCGTAATTAGCCAGAACTCCTCTCAGTAGATTTCATCCCAACTTCAATAATCCTACTAGCCTGTTACCAAAACCATGGTTAGACACTAGACGATTAAGACCCTTCAAATCGCTTAGCGATTAAGCTCCTTGGATCGGACTAATGTAATAAGCACAGTGGTTCCTCGTTATCCTTGAGTCTACTAGCTTTACAATGATAAATGTAACAACTATAATCTTATAAATATATGTGTAGGCGAGCAACCCGTAATTAGCCAGAACTCCTCTTGGTAGATTTCATCCCAACTTTAATAATCCTACTATCCTGTTACCAAAACCATCATCAGACACTAGACGATTAAGACTCTTCAAGTCGCTTATCAATTAAGCTTCTTGGATCGGACTAATGCAATAATCACATGTCACCCGGGGGGTCACCGGTCCACTAGCGAACAAGATCTTATTTATGTAGAACAAAGCATCATGTTGTCTGGGCCCTTAATTAGACAACAAGCATTAGGCATCCCACAAATAGTCAAGCACACATAATATAGTAATTAGAATCAATCACAAATTAATGGGAAATAGATGAAGGCACATCACATCTCACCAATCCCCTACATCTCCCACGCCCAAGGGAATTACTCACATATGAGAGAAGAACATATCATCAATATAATTGAATAAAGGGAATTCGTCTTTGTACTACAGTGGAGATCCACAATAAGAATACAAAAATATCCAACACAATTCAAGATGGAAAGAAACAATCTCAAACCCTAGTCTTGCAAGGTGGAGATCCCTCTCTCTGTCTCATGTACAAGTAGTGGCTGTTGGGT
The DNA here is from genome assembly GCA_023614405.1 of Avena insularis. Taxonomy (NCBI): domain Eukaryota; kingdom Viridiplantae; phylum Streptophyta; class Magnoliopsida; order Poales; family Poaceae; genus Avena; species Avena insularis. The sequence goes on along the minus strand of JAJUPC010000175.1, from coordinate 574,174 downwards.
GTATTGGCTAGGAGGTCGAAGATCGTGGAGCGAGATGAAGAACGTCTTCCTCTGCTTCTCCGGATCTCTTCTTTCTCCCTTCTAGATGGTATTGCGGTTGTTGTGCTGTGTTTTCGTCCCTAGTCCCTTCACGGAAGTTGTCCCTTTTGACAGGACTGAGGCGGCGGCAACTATACGGTGGGAACTATACGGCCGGAAAAATATTCCCGCCGTATAGTTGCTCGTTAAAGCTTCCGTGAGGTCCGCTCGCATGCTTCCAAAGTGAGACTTTCTTGTTTTCTACAGGATATTATGTTTCTCTAGTTAAAACCTTCTATTGACGTTCAGAATATGAAACACACATTAAAAACCAAGTTTTCTTCACTACCGAAGTATTAGCGTTAGGTAAAGCCATAAAACAATCAAATCCATGGGAAAACCATCAATAAAAGCCATAAGAATGTGTTGAACCTCACAGCTATCAACTCCCCCAATCTTAGATGTTGCTCGCCCTCGAGTGACAAGGAAATAAGGAAGAATAGCGGAGATTCAAGACTGTAAATAAAGGAACTCACAAGTTTGAATTGGTGTCAAATTCTTTTCTTCACAATCCCTGCAATCTTAAATATAATCATACAAGTATTCACAAGATTGCACTGAGTCCACTTCCTAACCACGTATATCTTGTTAGCAAATAAATCATATGCCCAAGCAAGTGTCAAAAGTTTAGCTAGGAAAGTGAGACAAATTTGTTTGGTGCCTCTCTTTATGGAGAGATGAAAACTTTTTGTTCTTGTTTGTTTAACCAATTAAGAGTACTCAAGTTGGCATCAAATCATTTAATTTAAGAATAACTCATCTACTACCATGTCAAAATTTCAAGACTATCAAAGCACCTCTTTCTTTTCTTTTGCCTTTAAAAAACTTTAGCTTTTTCATAGATAAATCATGCCACTATTTTTATCATGTTTAATTGGGATGTGTTGTGCACTCGTGGCCATGACTAATGAATAATTTTTGAGCAATAATGGGCCATAGGAGTACTACAACTTCATTTGGAACGTGAAACCATGAGGAGACTAAAATTTTTACCCGTCATAGCATTATTGCTACAGACGTTTACATAACTCAATAGCGGAAATCAAGTGGTTTACCACATTTAGATCGTTCGTTGGCCAGCGGAGTTAATAGTTCCCCATGGAACACGACATAGTGGCATAATTTCTACTACTTCAAAGCATCCATTTTATCAAATAATTTCAATCAAGGGTACTATCAAGTCTATTTATATTAAGCTCCAATGGGATGGAGTAGTTCTCAAATTAAATTCTTCGGGCTAAACATGGACTCGAGTCATCTTTTAGATGCTTTTTCTTGTTGTAAAAATGTAGGAAGTATTTTTAACCAAGTTCATTTCTCACCGTTTCAAAGCTAAAAAGGAGACACTAGCAAAGGAATAGAATTTATAGGATAACAAGCTAAGTGGGGAGCGACTCTAGTGCAAGCGAGTAAATAATTTGTAGGATCAATTTAAGGTTGCAGAAAGGATGATGAAAGGAATGTGATACCTCTTCTAACTTATGTCATTCTTGTATTTGAGTCGAACCTCCTCTATGTTTCCCTATTGCCAAGTCACCTGAAATTAAGCAATCTACGAGAGAAACATAGAAACAAACTTGCAAAAAAATGCAAAGTTTGAAGAAATAAAATAAATCAAAAGAAGAAATAAAAACATGAATTCAAAGTTTGGAGGTTTTCAAACCTCCCCCAAGCTTAGGCTATTGCTAGGGTCAGTTGTTGCCGTCATTTGGTCGCTAGTGTGGATACTGCTGGTAGTAGTCGGGGAAGTCGGTCATGAAGTGACTGAGGTGGTTAGTCAAAGCATTCACATCTTCATTCACTTCCTGAAGAGTGTGGTCGATCTCCCCGACGCGCTGGTTGAGCTATTGGAACTCCTGATAGGGGACGTAGCTGTACCCCTGCTGTGGCTGGTTGGGCCACTGGTTCCAAGCTCCTCCTTGCTGCTGCTGCTATCCCTCCCAAGCAGGGTTGTGTCCCTTCTCTTCCTCCTCCTCCTTCTCCTTCTCATCTTGCTTCCCTCCTTCTTCATCTTCCTCTTCCTCAGGCTGGATCTCGGCCAAGATCTCCGTCACTTGGTCCTTGGTGAGGATCCAAGTGTTCTTCTCCACAATCGAGAAGGCGTGAGGGCAGGGCAACTGAACCTGCTCACCCTGTGCATCATCAAGATAACTGAATTGATATGCTCGGAGCCTCCGGTTAGCATGGTAAACACCAAGGAACCCACAAGCAGTCAAATACTTGATGTCCATGAGCTTGGAGCCATCAACAGGTTCCATAACAGGTAGTATAATATTGAATGCATAGGCAAGGTGGGTTACCAATCCACCAGTGCGAATATCACCTTTGGTCTTGTTGCTTTGGTGACAGAACTGCTGGATGAGTAGAGCTGCAGGGCTGGGGCTTTGTGGTAATGTGGGGAAGAGAGGCTTGGTGATCATCGCCATGTCCGCATTGGCCATGGAGCCTGTGTCACCTCTTCCCAACAGTGTGTTGGCGAGGAACAAAGCATAGTAGTGCATGGTTGGGTTCTGAATGGTGGACATCTTCTTCTGATAAAATTCCTTGCCACCATTAATAGAAATAACCTCCCAAGTCGTTCCACTTGTGACGCTATAGAGGTTAGTAACAGTGGGCTCCCTAGTATGATGGAAGCTGAAAGCATTGCAAAATGTTGGAGATATGCCCAAGAGGCAATACTAAAAGTGGTTATTATTATATCTTTGTGTTTATGATGAAATTTTATATCCCATGCTATAATTGTATTATTAGGAAACACTAATACATGTGTGTTTTGTAAACATAAAAGAGTCCCTAGTAAGCCTCTTGTTGAACTAGCTTGTTGATTAATTGATGATCATGGTTTCCTGATCATGGACATTGGATGTGATTAATAACAAGGTTATATTATTAGGGGAATGATGTGATGGACACGCACCCATAGTAAGCGTAGCATAAGATCAAGTCATTAAGTTCGTATTGCTGTAAGCTTTCAAATGCATAGTAACCCAATCCTTCGATCATGAGGTTATGTTAATCACCATCACCGGATGGGTACTTTGATGACATCAAACGCCGCTTCGTAACTGGGTGGTAAGGTGTCATTAGGTATTCCGAAAGTATGTGTTGAAGCGCATGAATCAAGTTTGGGATTTGTCCATCCATATGACGGATAGATATGCTCTGGGCCCTCTCGGTGGAGTGTCGTCTAGATAGCTTGCAAGCATGTGACTAGGTCACAAGGGATGACATAACATGGAACGAGTTAAGAGTACTTATCAGTAACGAGGTGGAACTAGGTATAGAGATACCGACGATCAAACCTCGGATAAGTAGAATATCGCTTGACAAAGGGAATTGGTTTCGTATGTTAAATGGTTCAATCGATCACGAAGAAATCGTTGAGTATGTGGGAGCCGTTATGGATCTCGAGATCCCGCTGATGGTTATTGATAGGAGAGGTGTATTCATCATGTATGCATATTCACGAATCGTAGGGTGACACACTTAAGGTTCGAAGTTGTTTTAAGTAGATATGGAATTTGTGTTGGAGACCGAATGTTGTTCGGAGTCTCGGAATGGATCCGGGACATCACGAGGAGATCTGGAATGGTCCGGAGAATAAGATTAATATATTGGGGATCATTTTCTAAGTTAGGAAATGTTCCAGAGTGTTTGTATGGAGATTCTAGAAGGTTTCGGAATGTTCTGGAAGGTTCTAGAGGATTTCTTGGAGTTTGCTTGAAAACCAAGAAAGGATCAAGGGAGTCCAAGTGGGGCAAGACACGGATTCGTGGGGGAGGAGGACTCCTCCCCCCAACCCGCCGGCCCAAGGAGGAGGGGAGTCCTACTAGGACTCCCCCTCCCCAGGCGCGCCTCCCTCCTTTAAATAGAAGGGAGGGGCGCCCCCTCTTGGCACTCTTTCATAACTCCCAATCTCTGCCGCCTCTCTCCTCCACCTTTTTTCTACACACGCATAGGCGAAGACCTGCAGAATTCTCACCTCCACCACCACCACCATGCCGTCGTGCTGCTGGGATTCCGTGGAGAAGATCTACTACCTCCGCTGCTCGCTGGAACGGGGAGAGGAAGGTCTGATTCGACTCCGCACGTGTGACCGTCATGGAAGCGCTGCCAAACGCTGCCGAAGGATCGTCCACACGATCTTGAGATCGGCAAGTTATCGACTACATCATCCACGAGATCTAATCTCGTTAACGCTTTCGGTTCTACGAGGGTTAGTACCGATCTATCTCGTTGCTCATGTATAGTAGATTAGATGTTGGCTTTTATCTAGATTAGATCTGGGTTTTGTTCGTTCTTGCGGTAGAATTTTTTTGTTTTCCATGCTACGAACCCATCAGTGGTATCAGAGCCGTGTCTATGCGTAGATCTGTTGCACGAGTAGAACACAATGAGGTTGTGGGCGTTGGTGCTCGTGCCGTATTTTGCTATGTGTGTACTTTGCATCTTGTGGTATGGTGGGATGAAGCGGCTCGGGCTAACAATACATGTCATCGTACATGAGACTTGCTCCACGCTTGACGTGCAACTCGTATTGCACAAGTGGCTTTGCGGGTGTCTGTCTCTCCCATCATAGTATAGATCAAATCTACACTTTGCACTTGATAGCACTTGTATCAACGTTGTGGTTCAGTCTCGTAGGTAAGATGCGTTCTTATTCGAAAGCCCAAGCCACGTAAAACTTGCAAAGAAAATTAGAGTCGTCTAACTTGTTTTTGCATGGGTTTTGTGATGTGATATGGCCTTCATGTGATTGTGATTGTATTTGATGTATGCAATGATCCTTGTTGTAATATGGCAACCGGCAGGAGCCTAATGGTTGTCTTTAATTCTGTTAAGACCTGCGTGTCTATTCATCTTGTAATAGCTTTGTTCCAAGTAGTTGTAATAGTTGCTAGTGAAGATGGACAACCATGAAGCGGCGCCACGGACCTTGACGCAATGCTGGTGATGATGGAGATCATGTCCGTGCTTTGGAGATGAAGATCAAAGGCATAAGAAGAAAGGGCCATATCATATCACACTAATTATGAATTGCCTGCGATGTTAATCCTTTATGCATCTTGTATTGCTTAGATCGCGACGGTAGCATTATAAGATGATCCCTCTCACTAAATATCAAGTAAAAAAGTGTTCGTCCTTAGTTGGCACCGTTGCTAAGACTCGTCGTTTCGAAGCATCTCGTGATGATCGGGTGTGATAGACTCTACGTGTGCATACAACGGGTGCAAGCCATATTTGCACATACGGAAACTAAGGTTAATCTTGACGAGCCTAGCATGTACAGACATGGTCTCGGAACACGGAATACCGAAAGGTAGAGCATGAGTCATATGATTGATATGATGAACATGAAGATTGTTCGCCAATGAAACTACATCTTCTCTCGTGATGATCGTACTTGGTGTAGTGTATTTGGTTCGTGTAATCACTAAGACAATGTGAGAGATGTTGTTTTGAGTGGGAGTTCACCTAGTTAATTTAAGAATTAAAATTGAACACATTTTATCATAAACTTAGTCTAAACTACTTGCAAATTTGTTGTAGATTATGGCGAACGTTTCCATCAATTTCAATGTGTTCCTAGAGAAAGAAAAGATTAAGAACAATGGAAGCAATTTCACGGACTGGTTCCGTGGATCAAGATCGCCCCTCGGGCTGGTCAGTTGACCTATGTGCTCAAGCACCGCTAGGTGACCCACTGCAGAAGATGCCACCGATGACGAAAGAATGTTTATGCCACTCGAAACATCACTACTCCACGATTCGATTGTGCCATCCCAGACGGTTTAGAATCGGAGCTTCAAAAGCGTTTTGAGCACCATGACCCGTTTGAGATCATTAAGGAGCTCAAACTCATTTTTGAGACTCGCGCGGCCATGGAGAGCTATGAAGCTTCCGAGAAGTTCTTTACCTACAAGATGGAAGAGGGTAGCTCCGTTAGCGAGCACGTGCTCACCATGTCTGGGCACGCAAACAAACTCTGAGAGTTGGGGATACCGATTCCTAATGAATTGGGGATTCACCGTGTCCTCCAACCACTGCCACCAAGTTACAAGAACTTTGTGATGAACTACAATATGCACTGCATGAACAAGACGTTGCCTGAACTATCGTCCATGCTGAAAACTACTGAAGTGGAGATCATGAAGGAGCACCAAGTGTTGATGGTCAATAAGACCACCAATTTCAAGAAACGGGGCAAGCCTAAGAACAGGGGCAACTTCAAGAAGGACGGCAAGAAAGCTGCCGCACCTGCTAAGAAGCCCAAGGCTGGTCCTAAGCCTAAAACTGAGTGCTTCTACTGCAAGGGTGCTGGTCATTGGAAGTGTAACTGCCCCAAATACCTGGCGGATCTGAAGAACGGCAACATCAACAAGAAAGTTATATTCGATATACATGTTATAGATGTGTATCTTACTAGTAATCGTAGTAGTGCCTGGGTATTTGATACTGGTTCGGTTGCTCATATTTGTAACTCGAAATAGGAGCTGCGGAATAAACGGAGACTGGCGAGAGACGAGGTGACGATGCGCGTTGGAAATGGCTCCAAGGTTGATGTGATCGCCGTCGGCACGCTCCCTCTACATCTACCATCGGGATTAGTTTTAAATTTAAATAATTGTTATTTGGTGCCTGCGTTAAGCATGAACATTATATCTGGATCTTGTTTATTGCGAGACGGTTACTCTTTTAAGTCTGAGAATAAAGGTTGTTCGATTTATATGAGTAATATCTTTTATGGTTATGCACCTGAGATGAATGGTTTATTCTTATTGAATCTCGATAGTAGTGATACACATGTTCACAACATAAATGCTAAACGAATAAAATTGAATGATAATTCTACATACATGTGGCACTGTCGTCTTGGTCACATTAGAGTGAAGCGTATGAAGAAACTCCATTCTGATGGACTTCTTGAATCACTTGAAAGATGCGAAGCATGTCTAATGGGAAAAATGACTAAGACTCCATTCTCTGGCATAATGGAGCGAGCTACAGACTTATTGGAAATAATACATACCGATGTGTGCGGTCCAATGAGTGTAGCATCGTGTGGTGGATATCGTTATGTTCTCACTTTCACAGATGACTTGAGTAGATATGGGTATGTCTACTTTATGAAACATAAATACGAAACTTTCGAGAAGTTTAAGGAATTTCAAAGTGAAGTGGAAAATCATCATAATAAGAAGATTAAGTTTCTGCGTTCTGACCGCGGAGGTGAATATCTAAGTTATGAGTCTGGCATGCATTTAAAGAAATGTGGAATACTTTCGCAGTTGACACCGCCGTGAATACCACAGCGTAATGGTGTGTCCGAACGTCGTAATCAAACTCTCTTAGATATGGTTCGGTCTATGATGTCTCTTACAGATTTACCGTTATCGTTTTGGGGCTATGCATTAGAGACAGCCGCATTCACTTTAAATAGGGCACCATCTAAATCTGTTGAAACGACACCATACGAATTGTGGTTTGGTAAGAAACCTAAGTTGTCGTTCCTTAAAGTTTGGGGTTGTGAAGCATATGTAAAGAAGTTACAACCCGATAAGCTTGAACCCAAAGCAGAGAAATGCGTCTTCATAGGATACCCTAAAGAAACAATTGGGTATACCTTCTATCATAGATCCGAAGGCAAAGTTTTCGTTGCTAAGAATGGATCCTTTCTGGAGAAGGAATTTCTCTCGAAAGAAGTGACTGGAAGGAAAGTAGAACTCGACGAGGTTATTGAACCTTCTCTCAAAGTTGAGAGTAGCGCAGCACCGAAAGATGTTTCTGTGCCGCCTGTACCAACTGGAGAGGAAGCTAATGATGTTGATCATGAAACTTTGAACGAAGTTACTACTGAACCTCGCAGGTCAATGAGGGTTCGTGCCACTCCTGAGTGGTATGACTCTTCCTTGAACGTCATGTTGGTGGACAACACTGATGACCCTGTGACGTATGAAGAAGCTATGGTGAGCCCAGATTCCGACAAATGGCTAGAAGCCATGAAATCCGAAATGGGATCCATGTACGAAAACCAAGTGTGGACTTTGGTGGACTTACCGGATGGCCGTAAGGCTGTCGAGAACAAATGGATTTTCAAAAGAAAAATAGATGCTGATGGTAATGTTACCGTCTATAAATCTTGACTTGTCACGAAAGGGTTCCGACAAATTCAAGGAGTTGACTACGATGAGACTTTCTCACCTGTAGCGAAGCTAAAGTCTGTGAGGATTTTGTTAGCAATCGCTGCATATTTCGATTATGAGATTTGGCATATGGATGTCAAAACGGCGTTCCTTAATGGAGACATTGAGGAAGAGTTGTATATGGTACAACCTAAAGGTTTTGTCGATCCTAGTGATGCTGGCAAGGTATGCAAACTTCAGCGCTCCATTTATGGACTGAAGCAAGCATCCCGGAGTTGGAATCAACGTTTTGATAAAGTTATCAAAAACTTTGGATTTATACAAACTTATGGAGAAGCTTGTATTTACAAGAAAGTGAGTGGGAGATCTGTAGCATTCCTAGTACTATATGTAGATGACATATTGTTGATTGGGAATGATATAGAACTTCTTAATAGCGTCAAAACCTATTTGAATAATAGTTTTTCGATGAAGGATCTTGGCGAAGCGGCATATATTCTAGGCTTCAAGATTTATAGAGATAGATCAAGACGCCTAATAGCGCTTTCACATAGTACATACTTAGACAAAGTTCTAAAGAAGTTTACAATGGAAGAGAGCAAGAAAGGGTTCGTGCCCATGTTGTCAGGTAAGACCTTGAGTAAAACTCAAAGTCCAGCTACGGCAGAAGATAGAGAAAAGATGAATAAAATTCCCTATGCTTCGGCCATAGGTTCTATCATGTATGCCATGCTATGTACGAGACCGGATATAGCACATGCTGTTAGTTTGACTAGCAGATATCAAAGTGATCCTGGAATGGAACACTAGACAGCGGTCAAGAATATCCTAAAGTACCTAAATAGGACTAAGGATATGGTTCTTTCTTATGGAGGTGATGAACAGCTTGTTGTAAATGGTTACACTGATGCTAGTTGGAACACCGATCCAGATGACTCTAAGTCACAGTCTGGATACGTATTTATTTTGAATGGTGCTGCGGTGAGCTGGAGAAGTGCCAAGCAGAGCGTTGTGGCAAAATCTTCAACTGAATCAGAATACATAGCTGCTTCGGAGGCTGCACAAGAAGCCATATGGATGAAGGAGTTCATTACTGAACTTGGCGTGGTTCCCAGTGCGTTGGACCCGATGGCCATCTATTGTGACAATACAGGTGCCATAGCTAATGCACAGGAGCCAAGGTCACATAGCAAGCTGAAGCACATCAAGCTACGTTTCCATGCTATTCGCAAGTATGTCCAAGATGGTGACATAAAGATTTGCAAAGTACACACTGATCTGAATGTAGAAGATCCGTTAACTAAACCTCTCCCTAGAGCAAAGCATGACCAACACCAGAACGCCATGGGTGTAAGGTATATTACCATGTAATCTAGATTATTGACTCTAGTGCAAGTGGGAGACTGTTGGAGATATGCCCAGGAGGCAATACTAAAAGTGGTTATTATTATATCTTTGTGTTTATGATGAAATTTTACATCCCATGCTATAATTGTATTATTAGGAAACACTAATACATGTGTGTTTTGTAAACATAAAAGAGTCCCTAGTAAGCCTCTTGTTGAACTAGCTTGTTGATTAATTGATGATCATGGTTTCCTGATCATGGACATTGGATGTGATTAATAACAAGGTTATATCATTAGGAGAATGATGTGATGGACACGCACCCATAGTAAGCGTAGCATAAGATCAAATCATTAAGTTCGTATTGCTGTAAGCTTTCAAATGCATAGTAACCTAATCCTTCGACCATGAGGTTATGTTAATCACCATCACCGGATGGGTACTTTGATGACATCAAACGCCGCTTCATAACTGGGTGGTTATAAAGGTGTCATTAGGTATTCTGAAAGTATGTGTTGAAGCACATGAATCAAGATTGGGATTTGTCCATCCATATGATGGATAGATATGCTCTGGGCCCTCTCGGTGGAGTGTCATCTAGATAGCTTGCAAGCATGTGACTAGGTCACAAGGGATGACATAACATGGAACGAGTTAAGAGTACTTATCAGTCACGAGGTGGAACTAGGTATAGAGATACCGACGATCAAACCTCGGATAAGTAGAATATCGCGTGACAAAGGGAATTGGTTTCGTATGTTAAATGGTTCAATCGATCATGAAGAAATCATTGAGTATGTGGGAGCCGTTATGGATATCCAGATCCCGCTGATGGTTATTGATAGGAGAGGTGTCTTCATCATGTCTGCATATTCACGAACCGTAGGGTGACACACTTAAGGTTCGAAGTTGTTTTAAGTAGATATGGAATTTGCGTTGGAAACCGAATGTTGTTCGGAGTCTCGGAATGGATCCGGGACATCACGAGGAGATCCGGAATGGTCCGGAGAATAAGATTCATATATTGGGGATCATTTTCTAAGTTAGGAAATGTTCCGGAGTGTTTGTATGGAGATTCTAGAAGGTTGCGGAATGTTCTAGAAGGTTCTAGAGGATATCTTGGAGTTTGCTTGAAAACCAAGAAAGGATCAAGGGAGTCCAAGTGGGGCAAGACACGGATTCGTGGGGGAGGAGGACTCCTCCCCCCAACCCGCCGGCCCAAGGAGGAGGGGAGTCCTACTAGGACTCCCCCTCCCCAGGCGCGCCTCCCTCCTTTAAATAGAAGGGAGGGGGCGCCCCCTCTTGGCACTCTTTCATAACTCCCAATCTCGGCCGCCTCTCTCCTCCACCTTTCTTCTGCACAGGCATAGGCGAAGCCCTGCAGAATTCTCACCTCCACCACCACCACCACGCCGTCGTGCTGCTGGGATTCCGTGGAGAAGATCTACTACCTCATTGCCGCTGGAATGGGGAGAGGAAGGTCCGCTCGACCAAGACGTGTGACCGTCTGCGGAAGCGCTGCCGGAACGCGGCGCCGGAATGATCGTCCACACGATCTTGAGATCGGCAAGTGATCGACTGCATCATCCACGAGATCTAATCTCGTTAACGCTTTCGGTTCTACGAGGGTTAGTACCGATCTATCTCGGTGCTCATGTCTAGTAGATTAGATCTTGGCTTTTATCTAAATTAGATCTGGGTTTTGTTCATTCTTGCGGTAGAATTTTTTTGTTTTCCATGCTACGAACCCATCACAAAATTGTTCGAAACTTATGTCATAGTGCTGCCGGTTCAGGGTGAAGGTTACCGTGCGAAAATTACCTTTCTCCTTGTGGTCGTCATAGAAGGAGGCAAGGAACTCATGGGTGAGATCGGCGTAGGTGTCTTGACTTTTGAAGCCAAGCACTATCAACCCCGCCTTTTTGCACATGAGGTCGAAATCCTCCTTCAACCCTGTCGCAGTGAGAAAGTTGTGGTCGGCCCAACATGTGGGTAGCGCCCTCCTTGATGAGACAATGCCCAACATGGAGTTGCGCGAGGCTCGGGACACCATGCTTGAGCCCTCACCCCGTTGGCGCTTGGTCGAACAAAAGAGGTTACCGATTTTGTTCATCATGATGCACTGAAAAATTTCACCATAAAACTTTAGGCATATAATTTCTACATGATATATATGAACGATTCTACATGGAAAAATTCAATCCTAACGTGAGAAATTAATAGAAAAACGAAATAAGCTTGAGTTCATCCACTAGATCAATGTGACAATTTCAACCATGAAAATCTGAAAATAAAGCATGGATAGGGAGAGAAACATACCGATTTGTTGATTCCCCCACTCAAACGAACGAAATCCATGAAGAATCAAGAGATCTAGGTTGATCTTGAGAGGTTTGGAGAGAAAATATGCGAGAAATAATGAGGAGAGGAGGAACACCTAGCCGCCTCGGTGCGATTTTGTGGTCGCACCAAACTATACGGCCAGAATTATACGGGCGGGGGATGTTGTTCCGCCTGTATATCGCGTCGGCGCCGCCAACTAGGGTTTCTTTATACAGAAAACAGCTATACAGACGCAACTACACGGCCGGATCACAATGATCTCGCCGTATGGTTGGTCGTTAAACTGTCTGCCTCTCGAGATAAATTTCTAAAATAAGCATCGATATCTATACAACCGGAATTATACGGCCGGAATTTTTATTTCCGCCATATAGTTAGTCGTTAAACTCTCACTACCTTTGGGATGAATTTTACGAAGGCATCAATATCTATACAACTGGAGCTATACAGATGGAATTTTTATTCCCGCTGTATAGTTGGTCGTTAAACTCTCAGTACCTTTCAAAAAAGTTTATATGAAGGCATCGATATCTATACGGCCGGAGCTATACGGCCAGAATTTTTATTCCCGCCGTATAGTTGGTCGTTAAATTCACTGTGTCTTTGAGGAAAATTTTGTTGATGGCAAAGATATCTATATGATCGAAACTATGCGGCCAAAATTTTTATTCCCACCGTATACTTGGTCGTTAAACCCCCAGTAATCATCAAAAAATGTCTATTTCTTCGAGGATACCTTCTTATCCCAAAATTTAGCGAAATACCTTATTTTAATAGAAAATTGATTGTAAAAACTATCGACCAACATTAGCATATAAAAAAGCAAAATTTTAGCTTTAGTAAATAGAAAACTCAAACTTTTATTCTTATTATTATTCTATACTCATTCAATCGATGTTTCTACTACTTTTTGACAGCTGCATCTTCACGGGCGTGCTTCCATAATAATGTATGTGAAAAAGTGGTAGGAATGCGATGAACTTCTTATTTTCTAATCTACTTAATTGTCGAGATGGGTTGATTCCCATTAAGCATTTATTAAGAATGGTTGAGTAATTCAACATTCTCTCTTTTCTTGAATTCTTACCTTGGGTTGCCCCTTATCAAAGGCACTTAGCACATAAACCCGCTTTGCCCGTGGAACATATCTTTCTCCCGCTTCTAGCTTCTTTGGAAAATACCGGATGATTTCAGCATCATAAACATTGAAGATTATCTTTCCTTCAGCACAATCTACTGATGCACCTCTAGTACTAAGAAAAGGTCTTCCAAGTATTATAGACAATTTTTCATCTTCTGGCATTTCAAGAATAATAAAATCAGTGGGATAAAATGCTCATCTATTCTAAGTAAAACATCCTCGATTATACCAACGGGTTGTTTAGTGGACTTGTCAGCCATCTGTAAAGTGATAGTTGTGGGAGAATATTCCCCTAATCCTAACCTTTTATATAGGGGTTATGACATTACAATAACTCCCGCTCCTAAATCACACAAGGCATTATGAATATCAGTTTTGCCTATTGAGCATGAAATAGTTGGTATTCTGGGATCTCCAGACTTAGACAACAACTTCCCATTAGCAGGATAGCTAGTTACCTTGGCAACAATTTCAGTTATTTCTTTCTTTCTACTAAGAATATCACAGAGGAATTTACTATAAGTAGTAACATTGATTGCATCCGCAAATGGAATTTCCAGACGAAGGTCACTAAGTGCCTCTGTGAAAGAATTATAAATTGCCTGATCTAGTTCTTTCTTTTTTCGATCTGGATAAGGAAGATCTTTCTCACCTGACTTACTCTTGTCTTTTACCTTTTGTGGGGGGTCAGGCTCTTTTGTTGCTTTCTTTATTTATTGCTTATTGCTTTTCTTCTTCTCTACTACAACAACTTCATCTTCCTTTCTTATTTCTTTATCTTCTCTTCGATCAACCGTCTCTGCATCAGAGTCATAATGGTCATCTTGTGTAACACCCCAAAAACCCTAATCAAGATTATCAAGTTCTAATCACCCAATTTAGGGTTAACAAAAAACTTTTATTACAAATTTGAATATGAATGCATGTGTGATTTGCATTAGTATAGAATTGAGTGTAATTGCCATGCTTGATTTTTACAAATGATGTAAAATGGTTTAAAGGTGAATGATACATCATCTAGGCCAATTACAAATAAAATCAAAAGAAAAGAAATCAAATATGAATAAATAAAGAAAATGGTCATTTTGACCAAAGTTAACCACTAGGCCACTTTGACTGTTCCTAGAAGAAGGATTCTAATAGAAACATTTCTACTTCTTTTCACCCCTTGCTAGACCAAGTACAAGTGTATCAAGGCCCACTTGACAAACTTACAAAAACATTCTCCAAATAAATTTAATGGACATTTGAAAATTGAATCAAGTGTATGTGGTAAGATCCCACTTTTTCAAAAACCCATCCAACCAATTCCCCTTGGCAAACCGAAGGAACCAGAGACACTCAAGCTTAAGTTAAGATCACACAAAAATTTTGAATCAAAAATTTCAAACTAATTCTCTTGCGGCCATTTCATCAAACACCTGGTTTACACTAACTAAGCAGCTGCCTAACTTCATTGTTTTGCACAGTGATCATCGACCATTTGGTCTCCCCTTAACCCCCTTGTCCCCTCTAGTGTCGAGCAGCACCGAGACCAACCCCCTTTGGCCATTATGCACAGTGGAGCACTGCCCATTTCTGTTCATCTTCGGCCGACCATGGGCAGAGCGCTAGGAGCAACGCCGCCCTCACCCACGACGCGCACCAGACACGCCTCGGTCCACCGCCACCCCTCTGTCCAAGCCACAACCCTTGCTAAGCCCTGGACCACCCTAGCTACGTCACGCCTACCATCTCTGCGCCATGTCTAGAGCGCGCTAGCTCGCCGCACCCGACCGCCTCGCACAGACCATGCCTCGCCCTTGTCGTGCACGCTCACGCCCGCCATGATCACCACGACCCCGTGGCCACCCCCGTTTGCTGCCGCGCGACCCGTAGATGCCGCACGCGATCGCAAACACCTCTGCGTCCGCGTGGAGCGCCGCACGCTCTCGACCAATCCACACCGCCCCATGTCGCTCCATTACGCCCGTGAGAACCGCCAAGGAACCACGCACCGCCCCTAGCCTCAGCCACGCCGATAGCCGCCTGTAGCATCATCACCGACGAGCATGCGCCCGCACCGTTCGGTCCCCTCGCCGAAGTATAAGTAGAGGCCTCCCCTGCCTCATTTCTCCTCACCCCAACACTCACCACTCCTCTCTGATCCTCCCCCACTTCTTCTCGGAGCAAGGCGAGCTCTCCCTCGCTGGAATTTGGACAGAGCCCACCGCTGCTGGAGGAGAAGGGCGCCATCGATTTCGACCACCCCAAGACCTGCCGCGACCACGCCTCGAACCACTTTCGTCTACGACGTCGATTGCCCCTGTCGCTGACCCTAGCTGGAGCCCAGGTGAGCCTAGCTAGACCCCCACCATCGCGCTAGGTTAATTTCTCGCCGAAGCAGTTCGTCGTCAATGATGATTCCCAGCCATTAGATTAGAATTAGATCGCACGGCCCAGTTTTGCCGATACCGTTTCGTTTAGATGCACTCGCTGGCCAGTGGGTCCGTGCTGTCAGTAGCCTGCTACGCTGTGCAGTGCAGTTGGGTCGGCCCATTTAGCTTTCCTACTTAGGCCTGGAAATTCAAATAATGATTTTCCTTTTTAGTTTAAACTAGTTTATGTCCACAGTTTCAAAAATCAATTCAGAGAGTTTCACTGAACCAAATTGCATGATTCAAATGTCGCTAGAAAGTTATTTAAATTATCTATCCAAGCCCGTTGGCTTTAAATCAATTTGCTTTAAATGAGACAGAGACTTTTCCAACTTCAAACATTTTTCAAAAATCAACCATAAATGCTTTTGAGTTGTTTCCAACTCTCAAAAACCACATTCGATCATATCTATCTGACTATGTAAAAATATTTAGGTTTGCATGAAGTGAATTTGGACTAGTACCAAAATAATGCTATTAGGGCATTTCTAGTCACTTTAAATCTATTTAAATAACAATCTTAAACTTTATAAAATGTGACTAACACTTTAAATCACATTCCCATGTTTTAGAATATGTGGTGATGACATGTGTCCCATCTTCATTAATTTAAGTGAGTAGAAATTACTTTTCTAAAATAAAATAAAGAAGACTATGTCTTTATTTCATGTGATGATTGTGATGATGCTAAATCATCAAGTGTGAGCCTTAGTGTGCTAAATAGACTTAGTTAAGTATTGTTTGGTGATTGTGTACCCCGTATTTATTTATAGACGATAGTACCGACCAAGGATACGAGGAGGAGGAGTACTACCAAGCAGAAGACAACTTCAATCACTGCACCAATTAAGGCGAGCCATCATTTCTAAGCAAGCTAGACCCTTGAAAGCTATCACTTGCAATTATTAACCTAAGAAAGATGCATTAGGCATGCTTTGGTTATATACCTTTGACTTATACCAATCCCAAGTTTTACTTGCAAGCTTATTATTCTTTTACTTTATCAAAGTCTTTACTTTTAGTTAGTGCTTTGTGAGTATTGGAAAACTAGTGTAGATAGCATAAAGAGTATAAAACTAGGCATATCTAGTTATACTTGGACGTCATTCTATGGCATGAGATTGAAGATTAGCACCCCTCATTAGTGAACACTCGTAAACTTAGTGGCTAGTGCTAAACATAAAACTTGATCACTTTAGATGGGAATAGTTGGTGAAAATGATTATGAAAACCTTGGAATGATGCTTCATTCTATTGAAATGTTTTGACATGTGTTGAGAAACACAATGGTTTGATGATGAAAATGTTGAGGCATGAGCCTTACCCCTTTATAAAAAATGATGGTTGGGTTCAGATGTGATACCATTCCAATTTTACCGTATAACCACAATACCTGAATTGGGTAGGGCTCAGCCGGAAGTTTATATGCATTAGTATGGGTTCCCTCGTGGAGGAGGTTTGAGCTGAGGCTACCTCTTTATGATGTCCACCTATGAAGTGCCCAGGATGGCAGATGGCCATGGTTGGGAGGCCAAGCTCATAGGGGAGGTGCCTATACTAGGGTGTGTAATTGAAAGGTTATGATTGATTATCCGCATACTAAGTATGATTGATTCAGGGTTATCCCTGACAGATGTATCGAATTTTGTGGAGAAAGTGTAGCACCTCTGCAGAGTGTCAAACTATTCGAATAGCCGCGTCCATGGTCATGGACAGTTGGAGTGGACATACTATTCCGTTGTCATATGTTTTCAAAATGACTTGTGAAGTGAACTTTGATTTTGACTTGACCACAATAGGGTTGTGGATATGAAACCTAGTTTCCCACTTAAGTGATTTAGAACATTAAATTACTTTTCTTTACTTCTAAACTCATTTTAGATAAACCTGGCTTTTTGCAAATAAACGTAGGGCTTATGATTCCTACTAGAGCTACCTTACTTGTTAGTGATAGTTTGCGAGTACTTAAAGAGTACTCATGGCTTTGTCCCTGGCTATTCCCGTTGCCAGACTATGAGCAAGACTACCAGGATGATGGACAGCAGGAGGTCTATGACAACTAGGATCATCTCCCATCGTCAACATTGCCCGTGACCCCGGAGATGGAGCCCACTACTACGCCTTTTATTCCGCTCCTTATTTGTATTAAGACTGGATCATGAGATCTTTTATTTGTGTAAGACCTTATAATGGTTTCTAATCGGTTATGTACTGTGATATCCAATCTGTTATGTCTCGAAAAAATGGTAATCCTGGGATTGCGAGGTATGGCATAACAGGCATCTAGGATTAAAAATCCAGGTGTTGACAAGTTGGTATCAGAGCCATCCTGACCATAGGAGACCCTAGTTAGAATGGACGTCCGAACAAAAACTTAGTTTCAAAACAAAAGTAGTGAGTATTTATGAAAACCTATTCACATTCTTATCCTCAAAAATTCTTACATTCCTACATAAAAATTTGACACACTTGATCACCTCACTAACTTACTCATCCTAAATTCTTATAGATGGAAGTCCAGTATTGCAAGTTCTACCAGTTGGGAAACGGAGGCCAATTGATCTTTGAGAGGGATCTAGATGCACTGTCAGAGTATCTTGAGCGCCCTCATCCGGAATTCTTCAGGGCCCAACTCAACGATCACATTGGAGGAGATCTACAATAGCTGATAGTTGCAGATCTCAGAGCTAAGATGGAAGCACCAACTTCTGAGAAGATTCAATTCACCTTGCGGGAGAATAATTGGCTAGATGGATTAGCCAGGGCAATGCATGAAGCTCTCGCCCGTCTGTGTGGGCAAAACATCAACTTGATCCAGGGAATTCACTTTGCTCATTTCGCAAGGCGTGATTCTATGGGAATGCCATTGGAGATGCCAAGTCACCCAGAGTTGAAGCACCTGGTGGACAATCTTGACTTCATGCTGTATGATAGGCAGAAGGAGTTGGGCAATGCTCGAGCTTACGCCAACCACAACCTTGCCATTGCTTCCAAGAAGGACCAGACTATCACCATGCTCGTCAAGGATCGCCAATCACTTCATCATCAACACGAGAAGAAGGATCACACCATCGACCGTATTCGCAAGAAGGTGGACGCTCTCGAGAAGACCATCCGGGAACACGAAGTCTAGCTTGAAGCAAAGGAGGAAGAGGAGGAAGGTGAAGATATCCGAGGAGATCTTTACTCTTACCTCAGCGATGACAACGACTACCTAGAGGATGATGCCATGGAGTTCCACACTAATGATGATGATTCCGACTTCATTGATGATGATTAGATGCACTTGATCACTACCATAGGAATGAGTTGTATCGGTCCCAATGTATCGTAGTTTCATAGGCTCCTCACAAGAACTGTTGATGGTCTACCATTGGCTCCTGAAGGAGGAATACAAATGCCAGCTACATACAAATGCGCAACTCGAGGCACGTAAAAAGGTGGCAAACGAGTCGAGCCTTTGGGAAGCCAGGCTCTCCTCCCATAGAGGATCCTCTTCTAAAGGCAACGAGTACGTCGCTAACAAGAGGCGATCTCGAATGGCCCATCTCACCGAGCAAGAACGCATAGAAGCTGCAAAGGTCCTCGACTTCAGCTCTATGACAGCCAACACGCGGGGCAACGTGGTCCCAAAGACGCCGCAAGCAGTGGTGACAGTGGCCACCATGTACCTCCTCAACAACCAGCCGCCGGCTGGACATCCCCGAGCCGCCATGCACCAATCTATGATCGCGGTCTTGGGATTAATCGAGGCTGCTCTCGACAAAGAGCCCATGCCGGAGCCGAAGAAAGGCAAGGCACTGGAAAAATGCTATTCCTCGCCCTTGTCTAGCGACGACAGTCACAATCTGTCTCGACGTCGCCGCTCACAGCGACACGACCACGGCTATGATGGGCGCGATGACCTCACGCAGTGCAAAATCAACAAGTCAAGGGCACGACACGCCCGTTCGACTGATTCAGAAGAGGATGAGACTGAACTTTGCGGTGCCATATGCTTCAGCAGAGCCATCAGGCAGAGACGAATGCCTAAAGGATTCAAACTCCCATCGAAAAATCCAAAGTTCGACGGACTACAAGACCCGAAGATCTGGTTGGAGGACCACTTCTCCTCCGTCAAGCTACATGGCGAGAGTCGAAGCATGGCCATGCAATGCCTGCAACTACAGCTGCTGGGCGCCATCCGCGCATGGCTCAACAATCTCCCGTGCGGATCAATTCGCAGCTGGGAAGAGCTGGCCTACAACTTTGTATGCAATTTCAAGGGCACTTACAAAAGGCCCGCATCAATCGAAGCGTTGAGGAACTGCGAGCAAAGGTCGGGCGAATCACTACGCTCATACATCCAGAGGTGGTCCATCATCAAAAATTCCACGGAAAACATCTCAGAAGACCGTGCAATCGATGCATTCAACGGCGATGTTCGCCGCATGGAGCTCAGAGAGGCGTTGGGCCGCTCGAAGCCCCAAACAATCGACCACCTGATGGAGATCGCGAATAAATGGGCCGATGGAGAAGATTCGGTGAGAAACTGCACCTACTCCGACGAGGATGAAGACCTCGGGCGCAGATGCGACTGTCGTGGCAAGCGGCGAATGCGTGCCTACGACGACCGCGATGACGTCAACATGGTCGCAGCCGGCTACACCGACAAACATGATGACGGCTGCAACAGTGGTTATCGCAGCGGTGGATACCGCGACTCCGGGAAAACCACGCAGGTATGGCAGCGCTGCACTCGCGAAGAGGCACCCGCAACAACCATCGAGGACAAAATGTCCAGGCCATGCACCGTGCACTTCTACATCGACAAGCATGACGACAAAAAGAAATCCAGCCACCTCCTCAAGGACTAGCGTGAGTTCCTAAAACTCCATGAGGGCCTGGCTCGGATGAATCGCGATGAAGTCAACAGGGGCTATGGAGCCGCCCCAGGCGTTGTGGCACATGGAGCTCCTCCACCGCCATCTGGACCACCACCACCCGCGGCTGCGCCAATACAGCATCAAGGAGGCGAACCGTACCCACGGGCCGTGGGCAACATGATGATCCAAAAGGGATGCCCCTCAAATCAGGTGCAGAAGGCCATCACACGCCAAGTCAACTTGGCGACATACTCCCCACCACCCACAACTGAGTACCTCAGTGGAAGTGACTCTTGCATCACCTTCGACAAGCGTGACCATCCGCGCCAACTCCCTTGTCCAGGCCACTGTCCCCTCCTACTCGAGGCGCAGATCGGAGGCTTCGACATGAGTCGCGTATTCATGGATGGCGGAAGCGGCATCAACCTCATGTTCGCAAGTACCTTGCGCGCAATGAGGATCCCTCTGACATGCCTGGAGGCCTCAGATACGACATTCCACGGCATCGTCCTAGGTAAGGGCATATATCCCCTGGGCAAAATCAACCTCGACGTCATCTTCGGCATGCCGAAAAACTTTCGGCGCGAGCGCATCGACTTTGAAGTTGTCGACTGGCCTTCACAGTATCACTGCATCCTCGGACGCGTCGCGTTCGCTAGGTTCATGGCAGTACCGCACTACGCCTACCTGCAGATGAAAATGCCAGGTCCAAACGGCATCATCACAGTGAACGGGAGTTTCGAGAGGTCTGACATCTGCGATATGATCTCCACTTCAGCAGTTTTAAGCATGGACGATAGTTCAGGCAATGTCTTGTTCATGCAGTGCATATTGTAGTTCATCACAAAGTTCTTGTAACTTGGTGGCAGTGATTGGAGGACACGGTGAATCCCCAATTCATTAGGAATCGGTATCCCCAACTCTCGGAGTTTGTCTGCGTGCCCAGACATGGTGAGCACGTGCTCGCTAACGGAGGTACCCTCTTCCATCTTGCAGGTAAAGAATTTCTCGGAAGCTTCATAGCTTTCCATGGCCGCGCGAGTCTCAAAAATGAGTTTGAGCTCCTTAATGATCTCAAACGGGTCATGGTGCTCAAAACATTTTTGAAGCTCTGATTCTAAACCGTACAGGATGGCACACTGAATTGTGGAGTAGTGATGTTTCCGAGTGGCATAAACATTCTTTACGTCATCGGTGGCATCTTCTGCAGGTGGGTCACCTAGCGGTGCTTCGAGCACATAGGTTAACACCACCCTGAGGACGATCTTCAGTCCACGGAACCAGTCCGTGAAATTGCTTCCATTGTTCTTATGCTTTTCTTTCTCTAGGAACGCATTGAAATTGATGGAAACGTTCGCCATAATCTACAACAAATTTGCAAGTAGTTTAGACTAAGTTTAAGATAAATAGTTCTCAATTTTAATTCTTAAATTAACTAGGTGAACTCCCACTCAAAACAACATCCCTCGAGTTGTTTTAGTGATTGCACGAACCAAATCCACTACACCAAGTCCGATCATCACGTGAGATGATGTATCTTCATCGGCGAACAATCTTCATGTTCATCATATCAATCATATGACTCATGCTCTACCTTTCGGTATTCTCTGTTCCGAGACCATGTCTGTACATGCTAGGCTCGTCAAGATCAACCTTAGTTTCCGCGTGTGCAAAACTGGCTTGCACCCGTTGTATGCACACGTAGAGTCTATCACACTCGATCATCACGAGATGCTTCGAAACGACGAGTCTGAGCAACAGTGCCAACTAAGGACGAACACTTTATTACTTGATATTTAGTGAGAGGGATCATCTTATAATGCTACCGTCGCGATCTAAGCAATACAAGATGCATAAAGGATTAACATCACATGCAATTCATAATTAGTGTGATATGATATGGCCCTTTCTTCTTATGCCTTCGATCTCCATCTCCAAAGGACGGACATGATCTCCATCATCACCAGCATTGCGTCAAGGTCCATGGCGCCGCTTCATGGTTGTCCATCTTCACGAGCAACTATTACAACTACTTGGAACAAAGCTATTACAAGATGAATAGACACGCAGGTCTTAACAGAATTAAAGACAACCATTAGGCTCCTGCCGGTTGCCATATTACAACAAGGAACATTGCATACATCAAATACAATCACAATCACATGAAGGCCATATCACATCACAAAACCCCTGCAAAAACAAGTTAGACGCCTCTAATTTTCTTTGCAAGTTTTACGTGGCTTGGGCTTTCGAATAAGAACGCATCTTACCTACGAAACTGAACCACAACGTTGATACAAGTGCTATCAAGTGCAAAGTGTAGATTGGATCTATACTATGATGGGAGAGACAGACACCCGCAAAGCCACTTGTGCAATACGAGTTGCACGTCAAGCGTGGAGCAAGTCTCATGTACGATGACATGTAATGTTAGCCCGAGCCGCTTCATCCCACCATACCGCAAGATGCAAAGTACACACATAGCAAAAGACGGCACGAGCACCAACGCCCACAACCTCATTGTGTTCTACTCGTGCAACAGATCTACGCATAAACATGGCTCTGATACCACTGATGGGTTCGTAGCAAGGAAAAACAAAAAATTTCTACCGCAAGAACGAACAAAACCCAGATCTAATCTAGATAAAAGCCAAGATCTAATCTACTAGACATGAGCAACGAGATAGATCGATACTAACCCTCGTAGTACCGAAAGCGTTAACGAGATTAGATCTCGTGGATGATGTAGTCGATCACTTGCCGATCTCAAGATCGTGTGGACGATCCTTCCGGCGCCGCATTCCGGCAGCGCTTCCGCAGACGGTCACACGTGCGGAGTCTAAGCAGACTTTCCTCTCCCCGTTCCAGCGAGAAGCGGAGGTAGTAGATCTTCTCCACGGAATCCCAGCAGCACGACGGCGTGGTGGTGGTGGTGGAGGTGAGAATTCTGCAGGGCTTCGCCTATGCCTGTGCAGAAGAAAGGTGGAGGAGAGAGGCGGCAGAGATTGGGAGTTATGAGCCAAGCCGCAAGAGGGGGCGCCCCCTCCCTTTTATTTAAGGGAGGGAGGAGCGCCTGGGGAGGGGAGTCCTAGTAGGACTCCCCTCCTCCTTGGGCCAGCGGGTTGGGGGGAGGAATCCTCCTCCCCCACGAATCCGTGTATTTCCCCACTTGGACTCCCTTGATCCTTTCTTGGTTTTCAAGCAAACTCCAAGAAATCCTCTAGAACCTTCCAGAACATTCTGAAACCTTCTACAATCTCCATACAAACACTCCGGAACATTTCCTAACTTAGAAAATGATCCCCAATATACGAATCTTATTCTCCGGACCATTCCGGATCTCCTCGTGATGTCCAGGATCCATTCTGAGACTCCGAACATCATTCAGTCTCCAACGCATATTCCATATCTACTTAAAACAACTTCGAACCTTAAGTGTGTCACCCTACGGTTCGTGAATATCCAGACATGACGAAGACACTTCTCCGATCAATAACCATCAGCGGGATCTGGAGATCCATAACGGCTCCCACATACTCAACGATGATATCGTGATCGATTGAACCATTTAACATACGAAACCAATTCCCTTTGTCACGCGATATTCTACTTATCCGAGGTTTGATCGTCGGTATCTCTATACCTAGTTCTACCCCATTACTGATAAGTACTGTTTACTCGTTCCATGCTATGTCATCCCTTGTGACCTAGTCACATGCTTGCAAGCTATCTAGATGACATTCCACCGAGAGGGCCCAGAGCATATCTATCCGTCATATGGATGGACAAATCCCAATCTTGGTTCATGCGCTTCAACACATACTTTCAGAATACCCAATGACACCTTTATAACCACCTAGTTACGAAGCGGTGTTTGATGTCATCAAAGTACCCATCTGGTGATGGTGATTAACATAACCTCATGGTCGAAGGATTAGGTTACTATGCATTTGAAAGCTTATAGCAATACGAACTTAATGACTTGATCTTATGCTATGCTTACTATGGGTGTGTGTCCATCACATCATTCTCCTAATGATATAACGTTGTTATTAATCACATCCAATGTCCATGATCATCAATTAATCAACAAGCTAGTTCAACAAGAGGCTTACTAGGGACTCTTTTATGTTTACAAAACACACATGTATTAGTGTTTCCTAATAATACAATTATAGCATGGGATGTAAACTTTCATCATAAACACAAAGATATAATAATAACCACTTTTATTATTGCCTCTTGGGCATATCTCCAACAGTGTGTTCTCTCACAAACAACATATGGATCCACCAGTGTCAGTGCTTGAGTGTTCTTTTCATTAACCACACCCAGTGTCATTGCATGTCTGTTCTTTCCACAAACCACATATGGATCCACCAGTGTCATTGGATGAGTGTTCTTTTCATGAACCACACCCAGTGTCATCGCATGTGTGTTCTTCTCACAAACCACATATGGATCCACCAGTGTCATTGGATTAGTGTGCTTTTCATGAACCACAACCAGTGTCATCGCATGTCTGCTCTTTTCATTAACCACACATAGTGTCATTGGATGTCTGTTCTTCTCACAAACCACACATGGATCCACCAGTGTCATTCCATGTCTGTTCTTTTCATGAACCACAACCAGAGACTTTGCATGTATCTTCTTCTCAGAAAGCACATAAGGATACACCGGTGTCATTGGATGTGTGTTCTTTTCATGAACCACACCAAGTTTCACTACATGTGTGTTCTTCTCACAAACCACACATGGACCACCAGTGTCATTGTATGTCTGTTCTTTTTACAAACCACATCTAGGGTCAGTGCATGTTTGTTCTTTCCACAAACCACATAAGGATACACCAGTGTCCTTCGATGTGTGTTCTTTTCATGAACCACAACTAGAGTCATTGCATGTCTATTCTTTTCTTAAAACACAGCTAGAGTCATGGCATGTTTGTTCTTTCCACAAACCACATATGGATCCACAGTATCATTGGATGAGTCTTCTTTTCATGAACCACACCCAGTGTCATTGCATGTGTGTTCTTCTCACAAACCACACATGGATCCACTAGTGTCATTGCTTGTCTGCTCTTTTTATTAACCACACCCAGTGTCATTACATGTCTGTTCTCACAAACCACACATGGTTCCACCAGTGTCATGGCATTTGTGCTCTATTCACAAACCACATAAAGATACACCAGTGTCATTGGATGTGTGTTCTTTTCATGAACCACACCCAGTTTCATTGCATGTGTGTTCTTCTCACAAACCTCACATGGATCCACTAGTGTCATTGCATGTGTGTTCTTTTCATGAACCACAGCTAGAGTCATGGCATGTGTGTTCTTCTCAAAAACCACACATGGATCCAAGAGTGTCATTGCATGTCTATTCTTTTCATGAACCACAGCAAGACTCATTGCATGTCTGTTCTTCTCAGAAACCACATAAGGATACACTAGTGTCATTGGATGTGTGTTCTTTTCATGAACCACACCTAGTGTCATTGCATGTGTGTTCTTCTCACAAACCAAAAATGGATCCACCAGTGTCATTGAATGTCCGTTCTTTTCACAAACCACAGCTAGAGTCATTGCATGCCTGTTCTTTCCACAAACCACATAAGGATACACCAGTGTCACTGGATGTGTGCTCTTTTCATGAACCACAGCTAGAGTCATTGCATGTCTGTTCTTTCCACAAACCACATATGGATCCACCAGTATCATTGGGTGAGTGTTGTTTTCATGATACACACCTGGTGTCATTGCATGTATGTTCTTTCCACAAACCACATATGGATCCACCAGTGTCATTGGATGAGTGTTCTTTTCATGGACCACACGCTGTGTCATTGCATGTCTGTTCTTTCCACAAACCACATATGGATCCACCAGTGTCATTGGATGAGAGTTCTTTTCATGAACCACAGCCAGAGTCATTGCATGTGTGTTCTTCTCACAAACCACACATGGATCCACCAGTGTCATTGCATGTCTATTCTTTTCATTAACCACAACTAGAGTCATTGCATATCTACTCTTTCCACAACCATTATCACCGTTTCCTTTGGATGTGTTCTTTTCTTTCATGAACCACAACTAGAGTCATTGCATGTCTATTCTTTTCTTAAACCATAGCTAGAGTCATTGCATGTCTGTTCTTTCCACAAACCACACATGGATCCACCAGTGTCATTGGATGAGTGTTCTTTTCATGAACCACACCCAGTGTCATTGCATGTCTGTTCTTTCCACAAACCACATATGGATCCACCAGTGTCATTGGATGAGTGTTCTTTTCATGAACCACACCCAGTGTCATCGCATGTGTGTTCTTCTCACAAACCGGACATGGATCCACCAATGTCATTGCATGTGTGCTTTTTTCACAAACCACATAAGTATACACCAATGTCATTGGATGTGTTTTCTTTTCATGAACTAGACCCAACGTCATTGCATGTGTGTTCTTTCACAAACCACACATGGATCCACTAGTGTCATTGGATGTGTGTTCTTTTCATGAACCACATCCAGAGTCATTGCATGTGTGTTCTTCTCACAAACCACACATAGATCCACCAGTGTCATTGCATGTATGTTCTTTTTTTTGAAGCACATCTAGAGTCATTATATGTCTATTCTTCTCACAAACCATATAAGGATACACCAGTGTCATTGGATGTGTCTTCTTTTCATGAACCTCACCCAGTGTCGTTGCATGTGTGTTCTTCTCACAAACCACACATTGATCCACCAGTGTCATTGCACGTATGTTCTTTTCACAAACCACAGCTAGAGTCATTGCATGTCTGCTCTTTCCACAAACCACATATGGATCCACCAGTGTCACTAGATGTGTGTTATTTTTACAAACCACAACTAGAGTCATTGCATGTATGTTCTTTTCATGAACCACACCCATTGTCATTGCATGTGTGTTCTCCTCACAAACCACACATGGATCCACCAGTGTCATTGCATGTGTGTTCTTTCCATGAACCACAGCCAGAGTTATTGCATGTGTGTTCTTCTCAAAAACCACACATGGATCCACCAGTGTCATTGCATGTCTGTTCTTTCACAACCACATAAGGATACACTAGTGTCACTTGATGTGTGTTCTTTTCATGAACCACATCTAGAGTCATTGCATGTTTGTTTTTTTCTTAATCCATAGCTATAGTCATTGCATGTCTGTTCTTTCAACAAACCACATATGGATCCACCGGTGTCATTGGATGAGTGTAGTTTTCATGAACCACACCCAGTGTCATTACATGTATGTTCTTTCCACAAACCACATATGTATCGACCAGTGCCATTGGATGAGTGTTCTTTTCATGAACCACACCCAATATCATTGCATGTGTGTTCTTCTCACAAACCACACATGGATCCACCAGTGTCATTGCATGTGTGTTCTTTTCATGAACCATAGCCAGAGTCATTGTATGTGTATTCTTCTCAAAAGCCACACATGGATCCACTAGTGTCATTGTATGTCTGTTCTTTTCATGAACCACAGCCAGAGTCATTGCATGTATCTTCTTCTCGCAAACCACATAAGGATACACCAATGTCATTGGATGTGTGTTATTTTCATGAACCACACCCAGTGTGATTGCATGTGTGTTCTTCTCACAAACCACACATGGATCCACCAGTGTCATTGCATGTATGTTCTTTTTACAAACCACAACTAGAGTGATAGCATGTATGTTCTTTCCACAAACCACATATGTATCCACCATTGTCACTGGATGTGTGTTATTTTCACAAACCACAACTAGTGTCATTGCATGTCTGTTCTTTTCACAAACCACAGCTAGAGTCAGTGCATGTATGTTCTTTCCACAAACCACATATGGATCCACTAGTGTCATTGGATGAGTGTTCTTTTCATGAACCACACCCAGTATCATTGCATGTCTATGCTTTCCACAAACCACATATGGATCCACTAGTGTACTTGCATGTCTGATCTTTTCATTAACCACACCCAGTGTCATTGGATGTCTGTTCTTCATACAAACTAGACATGGAACAGCTAGAGTCATTGCATGTGTGCTCTTTTCACAAACCACATAACGATACACCAGTGTCATTGGATGTGTGTTGTTTTCATGAACCACACTCGGTGTCATTGCATGTGTGTTATTCTCATGAACCACACATGGATCCACCAGTGTCATTGCATGTGTGTTCTTTTCATGAACCATAGCCAGTGTCATTGCCTGTCTGTTCTTATCACAAACCACATAAGGATACACCGGTGTCATTGGATGTGTGTTCTTTTCATGAACCACACCCAGTGACATTGCATGTGTGTTCTTCTCACAAACCACACATCAATCCACCAGTGTCATTGCATGTCTGTTCTTTTCACAAACCACAACTAGAGTCATTGCATGTCAGTTCTTTCCACAAACCACATAGGGATACACTAGTGTCATTGGATGTGTGTTCTTTTCATGAACCACAACTAGAGTCATTTCATGTCGTTTCTTTTCTTAAACCCCAACTAGAGTCATCGCATGTCTGTTCTTTCCACAAACCACATAGGGATACACCAGTGTCACTGGATGTGTGTTCTTTTTATGAACCACAACTAGAGTCATTGCATGTCGTTTCTTTTATTAAACCACAGCTAGAGTCATTGCATGTCTGTTCTTTCCACAAACCTCAAATGGATCCACCAGTGTCATTGGATGAGTGTTCTTTTCATGAACCACACCCAGTGTCATTGCATGTTTGTTCTTTCCACAAACCACATATGGATCCACCCGTGTCATGAGAGTTCTTTTCATGAACCACAGCCAGAGTCATTGCATGTGTGTTCTTCTCACAAACCACACATGGATCCACCAGTGTCATTGCATGTCTATTCTTTTCATGAACCACAGCCAGAGTCATTGCATATCTACTCTTTCCACAAACCACATAAGGATACACCAGTTTCACTAGATGGGTGTTCTTTTCATGAACCACAACTAGAGTCAATGCATGTCTGTTCTTTCCACAAACCACATATGGATCCACCAATGTCTTTGGATGAGTGTTCTTTTCATGAACCACACCCAATGTCGTTGCATGTCTGTTCTTTCCACAAACCTATTATGGATCCACCAGTGTCATTGGATGAGTGTTCTTTTCATGAACCACACCTAGTGTCATTGCATGTGTGTTCTTCTCACAAACCACACATGGATCCACCAATGTCATTGCATGTGTGCACTTTTCACAAACCACGTAAGGATACACCAGTGTCATTGGATGTGTGTTCTTTTCATGAACCAGACCCAACGTCATTGCATGTGTGTTCTTTCACAAACCACACATGGATCCACCAGTGTCATTGCATGTGTGTTCTTTTCATGAACCACAACCAGAGTCATTGCATGTGTGTTCTTCTCACAAACCACACATGGATCCACCAGTGTCATTGCATGCATGTTCTTTTTTTGAACCACATCTAGAGTCATTGTATGTCTATTCTTCTCACAAACCATATAAGGATACACCAGTGTCATTGGATGTGTCTTCTTTTCATGAACCACACCCAGTGTCATTGCATGTGTGTTCTTCTCACAAACCACACATTGGTCCACCAGTGTCATTGCACGTCTATTCTTTTCACAAACCACATCTAGAGTCATTGCATGTCTACTATTTCCACAAACCACATATGGATCCACCAGTGTCATTAGATGTGTGTTATTTTTACAAACCACAACTAGAGTCATTGCATGTCTCTTCTTTTCATGAACCACACCCAGTGTCATTGCATGTGTCTTCTTCTCACAAACCACACATGGGTCCACCAGTGTCATTGCATGTGTGTTATTTTCATGAACCACAACCAGAGACATCGCATGTGTGTTCTTCTCAAAAACGATACATGGATCCACCAGTGTCATTGCATGTCTGTTCTTCTCACAATCCACATAAGGATACACTAGTATCATTGGATCTGTGTTCTTTTCATGAACCACACCCAGTGTCATTGCATGTATGTTCTTCTCACAAACCACAGATGGATCCACTAGTGTCATTGCATGTCCGTTCTTTTCACAAACCATAGCTAGAGTCATTGCATGTCTGTTCCTTCCACAAACCACATAAGGATACACCAGTGTCACTAGATGTGTGTTGTTTTCATGAACCACAACTAGAGTCATTGCATGTCTGTTATTTTCTTAAACCACAGCTAGAGTCATTGCAGGTCTGTTCTTTCCACAAACCACATATGTGTCCACCAGTGTCATTAGATGAGTGTTGTTTTCATGAACCACACCCAGTGTCATTGCATGTCTGTTCTTTCCACAAACCACATATGGATCCACCAGTGTCATTGGATGAGTGTTCTTTTCATGAACCACACCCAGTGAAATTGCATGTGTGTTCTTCTCACAAACCACACATGGATCCACCAGTGTCATTGTATGTCTGCTCTTTTCATTAACCACACCCAGTGTCATTGGATGTCTGTTCTTCTCACAAACCACACATGGATCTACCAGTGTCGTTGCATGTCTGTTCTTTTCATGAACCACAACCAGAGTCATTGCATGTATCTTCTTCTCACAAACCACATAAGGATACACTGGTGTCATTGGATGTGTGTTCTTTTCATGAACCAAACAAAGTGTCATTGCATGTGTGTTCTTCTCACAAACCACACATGGATCCACCAGTGTCATTGCATGTCTGTTCTTTTCTCAAACCACAACTAGGGTCATTGCGTGTCTGTTCTTTCCACAAACCACATAAGGATACACCGGTGTCATTCGGTAAGTGTTCTTTTCATGAACCACACCCAGTGTCATTGCATGTGTGTTTTCTCACAAACAACATATGGATCCACCAGTGTCATTGGTTGAGTGTTCTTTTCATGAACCACAACCAGTGTCATTGCATGTCTGCTCTTTTCATTAACCACACCTAGTGTCATTGGATGTCTGTTCTTCTCACAAACCACACATGGATCTACCAGTGTCGTTGCATGTCTGTTCTTTTCATGAACCACAACCAGAGTCATTGCGTGTATCTTCTTCTCACAAACCACATAAGGATACACCGGTGTCATTGGATGTGTGTTCTTTTCATGAACCACACAAAGTGTCATTGCATGTGTGTTCTTCTCACAAACCACACATGGATCCACCAGTGTCATTGCATGTCTGTTCTTTTCACAAACCACAGCTAGGGTCATTGCATGTCTGTTCTTTCCACAAACCACATAAGGATACACCGGTGTCATTCGATAAGTGTTCTTTTCATGAACCACACCCAGTGTCATTGCATGTGTGTTCTTCTCACAAACAACATATGGATCCACCAGTGTCATTTGTTGAGTGTTCTTTTCATGAACCACACCCAGTGTCATTGCATGTCTGTTCTTTCCACAAACCACATATGGATCCACCAGTGTCATTGGATGAGTGTTCTTTTCATGAACCACAACCAGTGTCATTGCATGTCTGCTCTTTTCATTAACCACACATAGTGTCATTGGATGTCTGTTCTTCTCACAAACCACACATGGATCCACCAGTGTCATTCCATGTGTGTTCTTTTCATGAACCACAACCAGAGACTTTGCATGTATCTTCTTCTCAGAAACCACATAAGGATACACCGGTGTCATTGGATGTGTGTTCTTTTCATGAACCACACCAAGTGTCATTGCATGTGTGTTCTTCTCACAAACCACACATGGAACCACCAGTGTCATTGCATGTCTATTCTTTTTACAAACCACATATATGGTCATTGCATGTCTGTTCTTTCCACAAACCACATAAGGATACACCAGTGTCATTGGATGTGTGTTCTTTTCATGAACCACAACTAGAGTCATTGCATGTCTGTTCTTTTGTTAAACCAAAGCTAGAGTCATTGCATGTTTGTTCTGTCCACAAACCACATATGCATCCACAGTATCATTGGATGAGTGTTCTTTTCATGAACCACACCCAGTGTCATTGCATGTGTGTTCTTCTCACAAACCACACATAGATCCACTAGTGTCATTGCGTGTCTGCTCTTTTCATAAACCACACTAGTGTCATTGGATGTCTGTTCTCACTAACCACACATGGTTCCACTAGTGTCATGGCATTTGTGCTCTATTCACAAACCATATAAAGATACACCAGTGTCATTGGATGTGTGTTCATTTCATGAACCACACCCAGTTTCATTGCATGTGTGTTCTTCTCACAAACCTCACATGGATCCACTAGTGTCATTGCATGTGTGTTCTTTTCATGAACCACATCTAGAGTCATTGCATGTGTGTTCTTCTTAAAACCGACACATGGACCCACTAGTGTCATTGCATGTCTGTTCTTCTCATAATCCACATAAGGATACACTAGTGTCATTGGATCTATGTTCTTTTCATGAACCACACCCAGTGTCATTGCATGTATGTTCTTCTCACAAACCACACATGGATCCACTAGTGTCATTGCATGTCCGTTCTTTTGACAAACCATAGCTAGAGTCATTGCATGTCTGTTCCTTCGACAAACCACATAAGGATACACTAGTGTCACTAGATTTGTGTTCTTTTCATGAACCACAACTAGAGTCATTGCATGTCTGTTCTTTTCTTAAACCACATCTAGAGTCATTGCAGGTCTGTTCTTTCCACAAACCACATATGGATCCACCAGTGTCATTGGATGAGTGTTGTTTTCATGAACCACACCCAGTGTCATTGCAGATCTGTTCTTTCCACAAACCACATATGGATCCACCAGTGTCATTGGATGAGTGTTCTTTTCATGAACCACAGCCAGTGTCATTGCATGTGTGTTCTTCTCACAAACCACACATGGATCCACCAGTGTCATTGTATGTCTGCTCTTTTCATTAACCACACCCAGTGTCATTGGATGTCTGTTCTTCTCACAAACCACACATGGATCTACCAGTGTCGTTGCATGTCTGTTCTTTTCATGAACCACAACCAGAGTCATTGCATGTATCTTATTCTCACAAACCACATAAGGATACACTGGTGTCATTGGATGTGTGTTCTTTTCATGAACCAAACAAAGTGTCATTGCATGTGTGTTCTTCTCACAAACCACACATGGATCCACCAGTGTCATTGCATGTCTGTTCTTTTCACAAACCACAACTAGGGTCATTGCGTGTCTGTTCTTTCCACAAACCACATAAGGATACACCGGTGTTATTCGGTAAGTGTTCTTTTCATGAACCACACACAGTGTCATTGCATGTGTGTTTTCTCACAAACAACATATGGATCCACCAGTGTCATTGGTTGAGTTTTCTTTTCATGAACCACAACCAGTGTCATTGCATGTCTGCTCTTTTCATTAACCACACCTAGTGTCATTGGATGTCTGTTCTTCTCACAAACCACACATGGATCTACCAGTGTCGTTGCATGTCTGTTCTTTTCATGAACCACAACCAGAGTCATTGCATGTATCTTCCTCTCACAAACCACATAAGGATACACCGGTGTCATTGGATGTGTGTTCTTTTCATGAACCACACAAAGTTTCATTGCATGTGTGTGCTTCTCACAAACCACACATGGATCCACCAGTGTCATTGCATGTCTGTTATTTTCACAAACCACAGCTCGGGTCATTGCATGTTTGTTCTTTCCACAAACCACATAAGGATACACCAGTGTCATTCGATAAGTGTTCTTTTCATGAACCACACCCAGTGTCATTGCATGTGTGTTCTTCTCACAAACAACATATTGATCCACCAGTGTCATTGGTTGAGTGTTCTTTTCATGAACCACACCCAGTGTCATTGCATGTCTGTTCTTTCCACAAACCACATATGGATCCACCTGTGTCATTGGATGAGTGTTCTTTTCATGAACCACAACCAGTGTCATTGCATATCTGCTCTTTTCATTAACCACACATAGTGTCATTGGATGTCTATTCTTCTCACAAACCACACATGGATCCACCAGTGTCATTCATGTCTGTTCTTTTCATGAACCACAACCAGAGACTTTGCATGTATCTTCTTCTCAGAAACCACATAAGGATACACCGGTCTCATTGGATGTGTGTTCTTTTCATGAACCACACTAAGTGTCATTGCATGTGTGTTCTTCTCACAAACCACACATGGATCCACCAGTGTCATTGCATGTCTGTTCTTTTTACAAACCACACTCTAGGGTCATTGCATGTCTGTTCTTTTCACAAACCACATAAGAATACACCAGTGTCATTGGATGTGTGTGCTTTTCATGAAGCACAACTAGAGTCATTGCATGTCTGTTCTTTTCTTAAACCACAGCTAGATTCATTGCATGTTTGTTCTTTCCACAAACCACATATGGATCCACAGTATCATTGGATGAGCGTTCTTTTCATGAACCACACCCAGTGTCATTGCGTGTCTGCTCTTTTCATAAACCACACCAGTGTCATTGGATGTCTGTTCTCACAAACCACACATGGTTCCACCAGTGTCATGGCATTTGTGCTCTTTTCACAAACAACATAAAGATACACCAGTGCCATTAGATGTGTGCTCTTCTCACAAACCACACATGGATCCACCAGTGTCATTGCATGTCTGCTCTTTTCATTAACCACACCAAGTATCATTGGATGTCTGTTCTTCTCACAAACCACACATGGATCAACTAGTGTCATTGCATGTCTGTTCTTTTCATGAACCAGAACCAGAGTCATTGCATGTATCTTCTTC
This sequence comes from Avena insularis, assembly GCA_023614405.1. Lineage (NCBI taxonomy): Eukaryota > Viridiplantae > Streptophyta > Magnoliopsida > Poales > Poaceae > Avena > Avena insularis. The sequence continues at coordinate 539,108 of JAJUPC010000175.1, read as the reverse complement.
TCACAAAACACATAAGTATACACCCGCGTCATTGGATGTGTGTTCTTTTCATGAACCACACCAAGCGTCATTGCATGTGTGTTCTTCTCACAAACCACACATGGATCCACCAGTGTCATTGCATGTCTGTTCTTTTCACAAACCACAGCTAGGGTCATTGCATGTCTGTTCTTTTCACAAACCACATAAGGATACACCAGTGTCACTGGATGTGTGTTCTTTTCATGAACCACAACTAGAGTCATTGCATGTCTGTTCTTTCAACAAACCACATATGGATCCACCAGTGTCATTGGATGAGTGTTCTTTTCATGAACCACACCCAGTGTCATTGCATGTATGTTCTTTCCACAAACCACATATGGATCCACCAGTGCCATTCGATGAGTGTTCTTTTCATGAACCACACCCAGTGTCATTGCATGTGTGTTCTTCTCACAAACCACACATGGATCCACCAGTGTCATTGCATGTGTGATATTTCACAAACCACATAAGGATACAATAGTGTCATTGGATGTGTGTTCTTTTCATGAACCACACCCAGTGTTATTGCATGTGTGTTCTTCTCACAAACCACACATGGATCCACCAGTGTCATTGCATGTGTGTTCTTTTCATGAACCACAGCCAGAGTCATTGCATGTCTATTATTCTCAAAAGCCACACATGGATCCACCAGTGTCATTGTATGTCTGTTCTTTTCATGAACCATAGCCAGACTCATTGCATGTCTGTTCTTCTCACAAACCACATAAGGATACACCAGTGTCATTGGATGTGTGTTCTTTCATGAACCACACCCAGTGTCATTGAATGTGTGTACTTCTCACAAACCACACATGGATCCACCAGTGCCATTGCATGTCTGTTCTTTTCACAAACCAAAGCTAGAGTGATAGCATGTCTTTTCTTTCCAGAAACCACATCTGGATCCACCATTGTCACTGGATGTGTGTTATTTTCATAAACCACAACTAGAGTCATTGCATGTCTGTTCTTTTCATAAACCATAGCTAGTGTAATTGCATGTATGTTCTTTCCACAAACCACATATGGATCCACTAGTGTCATTGGATGGGTGTTCTTTTCATGAACCACACTGTAACAGCCCGTCCACTCCTGGGCCCAGGGGTGTCACTCCTGGCAGCTTAATAGGATATCTAGACTGACCCCACAGACCAACACTAGTCTTTTTCAAGACTTTGTCCTCACTAGCATGCGATTGTTACCCACTTCCCGGTCGGTCACCCATCCTAGAATTGCTCTAGGCCAAGCACGCTTAACCTTAGAGTTCTTTTCGAATGAGCTTCCGGAAAAGAAATTGCAACTTGTTGGTATGAGTATTCTATCAATCCTATTAAGCCATGTGCCTGGTCTCACATACACCCACCCTTTAGAAGATCGATGCCCTCATCGATCAAGCACACCCCAGGAACGTTCCCTCTTGGCACGCGTCTGTGCGTCCAGTGCCGGCACATGTGCCATGTCGTGTCCACTCCGGGCCACACGCGCCATGCTCCACATGTCCCTCCACTGACCCGCACACACCCGTGTAATCGCAAGGGTTGGCTCTGATACCACTTGTAACACCCCGTCCACTCCTGGGCCCGGGGGGTGTCACTCCTGGCAGCTTAATAGGATATCTAGACTGACCCCATAGACCAACACTAGTCTTTTCTGCGCACTTTGTACTCACTCGTGCGCACCCGGTTACCCACTTCCCGGTCGGTCACCCATCCAAGAATTGCTCTAGGCCAAGCATGCTTAACCTTAGAGTTCTTTTCGAATGAGCTTCCGGAAAAGAAATTGCAACTTGTTGGTATGAGTATTCTATCAATCCTATTAAGCCATGTGCCTGGTCTCACACACACCTAGTGTCATTGCATGTCTCTGCTTTCCACAAACCACATATGGATCCAGTAGTGTCATTGGATGAGTGTTCTTTTCATGAACCACCCCTGATGTCATTGCATGTGTCTTCTTCTCACAAACCACACATGGATCCACTGGTGTCATTGCATGTCTGCTCTTTTCATTAACCACACCCAGTGTCATTGGATGTCTGTTCTTCTCACAAACCACACATGTAACAACTAGAGTCATTGCATGTGTGCTCTTTTCACAAACCACATAAGGATACACCAGTGTCATTGGATGTGTGTTCTTTTCATGAAGCACACCCAGTGTCATTGCATGTGTGTTCTTCTCGTGAACCACACATGGATCCACTAGTGTCATTGCATGTGTGTTCTTTTCATGAACCACAGCCAGAGTCATTGCATGTGTGTTCTTCTCAAAAACCACACATGGATCCACTAGTGTCATTGCATGTTTGTTCTTTTCATGAACCATAGCTAGAGTCATTGCATGTTTGTTCTTCCTACAAACCACACTTGGATGCACCAGTGTCATTGCATGTGTGTTCTTTTCATGAACCACAGCCAGAGTCATTTGCATGTGTGTTCTTCTCACAAACCACACATAGATCCACAAGTGTTATTGCATGCCTGTTCTTTTCATGAACCACATCCAGAGTCATTGCATGTCTGTTCTTTCCACAAACCACATAAGCATACACTAGTGTCACTGGATGTGTGTCTTTTCATGAACCACAACTAGAGTCATTGCATGTTTGTTCTTTCTTAAACCATAGCTAGAGTCATTGCATGTCTATTCTTTCCACAAACCGCATATGGATCCACCATTGTCATTGGACGAGTGTTCTTTTCGTGAACCACACCCAGTGTCATTGCATGTCTGTTATTTGCACAAACCAAATATGGATCTACCAGTGTCATTGGATGAGTGTTCTTTTCATGAACCACACCTAGTGTCATTGCATGTGTGTTCTTCTCACAAACCACACATGGATCCACCAGTTTCATTGCATGTGTGCTCTTTTCACAAACCACATAAGGATACACCAGTGTCATTGGATGTGTGTTCTTTTCACGAACCACACCCAGTGTCATTGCATGTATGTTCTTCTCACAAACCACACATGGATCCACCAGTGTCATTGCATGTGTGTTCTTTTCATGAACCACAGCTAGAGTCATGGCATGTGAATTCTTCTCAAAAACCACACATGGATCCACCAGTGTCATTGCATGTCTATTCTTTTCATGAGCCACAGCCAGTTTCATTGCATGTCTGTTCTTATCACAAACCACATAAGGATACACCGGTGTCATTGGATGTGTGTTATTTTCATGAACCACACCCAGTGTCATTGCATCTGTGTTCTTCTCACAAACCACACATGGATCCACCAGTGTCATTGCATGTCTGTTCTTTTCACAAACCACAACATGAGTCATTGCATGTCAGTTCTTTCCACAAACCACATAAGGATACACCAGTGTCACTGGATGTGTGTTCTTTTCATGAACCACAACTAGAGTCATTGCATGTCGTTTCTTTTCTTAAACCACATCTAGAGTCATTGCATGTCTGTTCTTTCCACAAACCTCAAATGGATCCACCAGTATCATTGGATGAGTGTTGTTTTCATGAACCACACCCAGTGTCATTGCATGTTTGTTCTTTCCACAAACCACATATGGATCCACTAGTGTCATTGGATGAGTCTTCTTTTCATGGACCACACCCTGTGTCATTGCATGTCTGGTCTTTTTACAAACCACATATGGATACACCAGTGTCATTGGATGAGAGTTCTTTTCAAGAACCACAGCCAGAGTCATTGCATGTGTGTTCTTCTCACAAACCACACATGGATCCACTAGTGTCATTGCATGTCTATTCTTTTCATGAACCACAGCTAGAGTCATTGCATATCTACTCTTTCCACAAACAACATAAGGATACATCAGTTTCACTGGATGTGTGTTCTTTTCATGAACCACAACTAGAGTCATTGCATGTCTGTTCTTTTCTTAAACAATAGCTAGAATCATTGCATGTCTGTTCTTTCCACAAACCATATATGGTTCCACCAGTCTCATTGGATGAGTGTTCTTTTCATGAACCACACCCAGTGTCATTGCATGTCTGTTCTTTCCACAAACCACATATGGATCCACCAGTGTCATTGGATGAGTGTTCTTTTCATGAACCACACCCAGTGTCATTGCATGTGTGTTCTTATCACAAACCACACATGGATCCACCAATGTCATTGCATGTGTGCTCTTTTCACAAACCACATAAGGATACACCTGTGTCATTGGATGTTGGTTCTTTTCATGAACCAAACCCAACGTCATTGCATGTGTGCTCTTTTCACAAACCACATAAGGATACACCAGTGTCATTGGATGTGTGTTCTTTTCATGAACCACATCCAGAGTCATTGCATGTGTGTTCTTCTCACAAACCACACATGGATCCACCAGTGTCATTGCATGTATGTTCTTTTTTTGAACCACATCTAGAGTCATTGTATGTCTATTCTTCTCACAAACCATATAAGGATACACCAGTGTCATTGGATGTGTCTTCTTTTCAAGAACCTCACCTAGTGTCATTGCATGTGTGTTCTTCTCACAAACCACACATATAGTCCACCAGTGTCATTGCACCTATGTTCTTTTCACAAACCACAGCTAGAGTCATTGCATGTCTGCTCTTTCCACAAACCACATATGGATCCACCAGTGTCACTAGATGTGTGTTATTTTTACAAACCACAACTAGAGTCATTGCATGTATGTTCTTTTCATGAACCACACCCACTGTCATTACATGTGTGTTCTTCTCACAAACCACACATGGATCCACCAGTGTCATTGCATGTGTGTTCTTTTCATGAACCATAGTCAGAGTTATTGCATGTGTGTTCTTCTCAAAAACCACACATGGATCCACCAGTGTCATTGCCTGTCTGTTCTTTCCACAAACCACATAAGGATACACTAGTGTCACTGGATGTGTGTTCTTTTCATGAACCACAACTAGAGTCATTGCATGTCTGTTATTTTCTTAAACCACAGCTATAGTCGTTGCATGTCTGTTCTTTCAACAAACCACATATGGATCCACCGGTGTAATTGGATGAGTGTTTTTTTCATCAACCACACCCAGTGTCATTGCATGTATGTTCTTTCCACAAACCACATATGTATCCACCAGTGCCATTGGATGAGTGTTCTTTTCATGAACCACACCCAATATCATTGCATGTGTGTTCTTCTCACAAACCACATATGGATCCACCATTGTCACTGGATGTGTGTTATTTTCACAAACCACAAATAGAGTCATTGCATGTCTTTTCTTTTCACAAACCACAGCTAGAGTCATTGCATGTATGTTCTTTCCACAAACCATATATGGATCCACTAGTGTCATTGGATGAGTGTTCTTTTCATGAACCACACCCAGTATCATTGCATGTTTGTTCTTCTCACAAACCACACATGGATCCACCAGTGTCATTGCATGTGTGTTCTTTTCATGAACCACAGCCAGAGTCATTGCATGTCTATTATTCTCAAAAGCCACACATGGATCCACCAGTGTGTAACACCCTCAGAATCGGCCCTATGCAAGTCTTAGCGATTCTCGCCAAACCCGCATAGAAACGATTCAAAGGTGCCCACCAGGCACTTTCGTGCCGGTGGAAAACGAAGTAATAACATTACACAACAGTCCTCGATGGGACCCACAGAACAGATATATATATACAACACGACTCCATGAGTCAAGAATACAGATATAACATACAAAGATCCAAATCACCCTGAAACGATAGAGCGTCCGAGTACGGACAAGATGCAAATTGAGCTAAGAGCCCTGAAGAATAGACAATGGCGTCCATAACCCTGCCCAGGCCAAGCCGGAAGGGTAACCCTGCTAACAACGTCGATCTCAAAGCCTGCTTAAACAAAGGGGTGCCAACAAAGGGCAAAGGAAAAAGAGAGAGCGGCCAAGATCGAGGCCAAGACACGCGAGGCTAGAATTGACGGTCCTCGCCTACATAGGTATGGTGGACAAGCGGCAGCAAGAACATGTACTAAACAACCTATAGAGACTCGATATAACCTGCGGCTATCGAGAGGGATAAGAAAGACCTATTCGAACCATCCCGATACTACCACCAAACATACCCATCCTGGTATTTCCCCTCGACACCAAACGAGGAAGTCAACCGAGAACTCACACAGTTGGCGCTTTTATTTATTCAGTTATCGTTGCAGCAATTACTAGTCAAGTATAGATAGTCATCCTGATAAAATAAGCAAGCAGTTATATTTAACCATTCCGCTAGAAGGCGACACTTACTAGTCAAATACAATTAGCATGAGATATCCCAAAACCCAGCAGTTGTTGGTACTTTTATTTAGCCATTCCGTTGTAGTTGAGCTGATTACTAGTCACATCGGATACAAGTCAAATTATAACAGTAAACTTTAGTTATAGTTGTCTATGATCGAACTGTGCTCCAAGTCATCCATAACCGCGGACACGGCTTGAAAGATTTAACCTAGGGTGCACCAAAGTATCCACACGCACTTCGACCCTTTTTGCCAGATCAATTAACATACACTCATCGGTATGTCGGCGGGGCCTAAGTCATGACGTTTCCTAGACCCAAAGCAAGTACATGGGGGCCACCCCACTAAGTCTACCCGCAACGAAGTCGGCCGGTCTCCGAGACTGACTCAGTGTTTGGGTGGACGGTCAGAACGATCGGGAACCCGAAAAGATGATCTGGCTTGTCGATACAAATAAAACGTGTCCCGATCCTAAATGCAGACAAAAAGACATCGACAATTTAAATAAAGCATAAAGCATGGCATAAGTACAGAATAGTAAATAAAACCTCAAACTAGTTGTGGCCCCAAAGACAATACTTTGAAATCAGGTACTAATCGATGGGTGCCCACATCCCACATGTGGTTAGCGCGCCGATCTCTAATGTGTCGAACTCGGGGTCCTACGGGACACCAGTGAGCGGTCGGAAACCAAATATTGTCTATCACCCACCGGTGCCTCTGCATTACCTACTTCAATTTTAGTTATTAAACAGTAATTAAAGTCTTCATCAACTCCAACATTAAACATGCGGCAACACTCCAACAATCGGTGGTACTGACGATACACGCATCAAGCTTGAGCAAGCTTCACGACGCGCAAGTCCAACTATCTACCAATCAACAGGTAATAGGGTGTGTCCAAGGCAATATAAGGCTGGAAGGGATATCACGGGCACGAAAACTAGAGCATCGCAACCCAGATAGCAATAGATCAACAGGAGGGAATAAAGACTATAAAAGTAAGATAGGTAGAAAGGGGGAGATGCTCACCTGAAAACATTGCCGAGGGTTCATCCAAGATCGGGTCGATATCGATCAACTCATCGGCCTAACCCGTGAAGAAGCAAAGCACTGGAAGAAAACACCGAATGCACTATTTAGTACTACGGCAGAAGATCGGGCATGATGCATGTATGATGTATGGCATGGCAAGGTACGATGCAATTAGGCTATATTGAGAGGAACCAGGGTCCCGACAATTATTTAATAGGTTCAAGTTTTTTAGATACCATCAGTTTAAATGTTGTCTTAACATGGCAAAAGATAGCACGGTTCGCTACACATTAAATTTAAATGGAGTCCGAATAAGACAAAGGTATTCCATATCGACTCCATATTTAATTATGAGATGAATTGGCATAATGCCCCCAAACCATGCATAAGTATGCATGCATGAACAACTTAATATGCAACAAGTATATCATATATTATAAAAATATGAGGGGTCTTGATAGGGTCACACATTATGGTCTGAGGTCTTGGGTCTCGAGGGTTTGACAAGATCAGCCTTGAACTGAAGGAGGCCTTCGATCCTCGGGTCCGTGAAGGAGTGCTTGGCGTCCGCAAGAGATCTTGTAGATTCCACCAAGGCCTTGTTGTTCGCAGAGGAGATCATGGGGTCATCGGGGTCCGTTCACGGATCGGTCTTGGGTCTCGCCTCGGAAGGAGAAAGAAAACGCCAAGGTTTGGTCTTCGCACTTGGGGTCTTCGGTTTTCCGTGAGGAAGAACTTGGCATCTTCGGGTTCGGGACGGAGACCTTGGCGTTCCGTGTAGAAGATCTTGTTTGGTTCACTGTTGTTGGCGTTGTGGTTCTTTTTGGAAACGATCCGGTAAATGGATTCTCGGAACATCTTGAACGCTCGTGATGGTAGCACACGAGGCTGGACAAAACAGACATACACGGCACATGCACCTTATACACACGCACACTGGGGATTGCAGTGAGGAACCGGGCGGAGGGCGCGCGACCTTGGGGCTGAGATGCCGAGAACTCGCAAGGACGCCAGGAAGGCTTGCCGACGAGGAGAGGAAAACAACGGGGAGGGCGCGGCCGGTGCACGAGGCGGACGATGAGGCGACGCTCGGGACGCGAGTGGCGAGCGGCTGCAGGGGAGCTTGCGGGAGGAAGGAGGGCGCTCGGGTCGCAAGGAGCTCGACGGGCGGCTGCGGAGGGGCGCCGGTGGGCTCGGGCGGTGCTCCTGCCGATGGGGAAGGCGACAGAGGGTCGGTCGGCTCTGGCTCGATGAGCTTGAGGGGGGGGCGGCAGCAGTTGGCAGCGACCGGCATGGAGGCGGCTGGCCGTGGTCGACGCAGCGAGGAAAGCGAGGCCATGCGAAGGACGCGATGGAGAGGTCGACGACGGCGAAACCTCAAGTGGGCGAAGAAAGGCGACGGCGACGCAGGCGAGAGGCTCTGGACGTGGGCGAGGGGAGCCCCGGGAAGCTGGGAACTGCCACATGGGCGAGGCGAAGGAGGGGAGGCTGGCATGAGGGGCGGGCGAGGAGGCCGATGGAGAGAGCAGGGATGGAGAGAGAGGAGCGGAAGGAATCGGGCTCTTGGGAGGCGTGCCTGGGCGCGTGGAGGACGCGGCAGGGCGGTGGGCCACGGGACCAGGGGTTGTCGGGCTGGGGGTCGTGCTGGGGGGTGGGGCTCAAGTGTGGACTGGTGCGGGCAGGGAGACGCGCGGGACAGCGTGTGTGAGAGGCATGCGCGTGTGGTGTGCTGGTGTTTGTGTGGGGTAGGGTGGAGAGGAGGTGGGGCCAGGGGGCATAGGCGGGTTTGGTGGCGGGCTGGGATTGGTGAGGGGAAGGGAGTGGTGAGGTGGCGGTTGGCTATTGGGTGGGGTGATGTGGCCGGGGTGAGGTGGCGGGGCTGGGTAGAATAGAGTTAGGTAGGAAAAGGGTTTGGGTGGTTTTGTACTGGGAGTGGCCGACTGGGTCGGATCGGCGCGGTACGGCTGCCCCCTAAAAATAATTAAATATTTTATTTATTTAAAACAGGGCTTTTGCAAACCGTTGGTAGACGAAACAAAAAATTCTGGAGACCGGGGTTTTGGATTTTGAAATAAAGGCGGGGTATTTAGAAAACAAAAATATGTTTTTCCGAAAATAGTTTCAGACAAACAAATGCATGATGACGATGCTCCAATGCAATGTGGCATGATGACATGAGCATGCGGTCATGATGATGCAATGCACAAAAACAACGCGATTTTCTAGTAGTGGTTTTGCGGGGCGCCACACAGTGTCATTGTATGTCTGTTCTTTTCATGAACCATAGCCAGACTCATTGCATGTCTGTTCTTCTCACAAACCACATAAGGATACACCAGTTGTCATTGGATGTGTGTTCTTTTCATGAACCACACCCAGTGTCATTGAATGTGTACTTCTCACAAACCACACATGGATCCACCGTGCCATTGCATGTCCGTTTTTCACAAACCAAAGCTAGAGTGATAGCATGTCTTTTCTTTCCACAAACCACATATGGATCCACCATTGTCACTGGATGTGTGTTATTTTCACAAACCACAACTAGAGTCATTGCATGTCTGTTCTTTTCATAAACCACAACTAGTGTAATTGCATGTATGTCCTTTCCACAGACCACATATGGATCCACTAGTGTCATTGGATGAGTGTTCTTTTCATGAACCACACATAGTGTCATTGCATGTCTCTGCTTTCCACAAACCACATATGGATCCAGTAGTGTCATTGGATGAGTGTTCTTTTCATGAACCACGCCCGATGTCATTGCATGTGTGTTCTTCTCACAAACCACACATGGATCCACTGGTGTCATTGCATGTCTGCTCTTTTCATTAACCACACCCAGTGTCATTGGATGTCTGTTCTTCTCACAAACCACACATGTAACAGCTAGAGTCATTGCATGTGTGCTCTTTTCGCAAACCACATAAGGATACACCAGTGTCATTGGATGTGTGTTCTTTTCATGAAGCACACCCAGTGTCATTGCATGTGTGTTCTTCTCGTGAACCACACATGGATCCACTAGTGTCATTGCATGTGTGTTCTTTTCATTAACCACACCTAGTGTCATTGGATGTCTGTTCTTCTCACAAACCACACATGGATCTACCAGTGTCGTTGCATGTCTGTTCTTTTCATGAACCACAACCAGAGTCATTCATGTATCTTCTTCTCACAAACCACATAAGGATACACCGGTGTCATTGGATGTGTGTTCTTTTCATGAACCACACAAAGTGTCATTGCATGTGTGTTCTTCTCACAAACCACACATGGATCCACCAGTGTCATTGCATGTCTGTTATTTTCACAAACCACAGCTAGGGTCATTGCATGTTTGTTCTTTCCACAAACCACATAAGGATACACCAGTGTCATTCGATAAGTGTTCTTTTCATGAACCACACCCAGTGTCATTGCATGTGTGTTCTTCTCACAAACAACATATTGATCCACCAGTGTCATTGGTTGAGTGTTCTTTTCATGAACCACACCCAGTGTCATTGCATGTCTGTTCTTTCCACAAACCACATATGGATCCACCTGTGTCATTGGATGAGTGTTCCTTTCATGAACCACAACCAGTGTCATTGCATATCTGCTCTTTTCATTAACCACACATAGTGTCATTGGATGTCTGTTCTTCTCACAAACCACACATGGATCCACCAGTGTCATTCATGTCTGTTCTTTTCATGAACCACAACCAGAGACTTTGCATGTATCTTCTTCTCAGAAACCACATAAGGATACACCGGTGTCATTGGATGTGTGTTCTTTTCATGAACCACACTAAGTGTCATTGCATGTGTGTTCTTCTCACAAACCACACATGGATCCACCAGTGTAATTGCATGTCTGTTCTTTTTACAAACCACACTCTAGGGTCATTGCATGTCTGTTCTTTCCACAAACCACATAAGAATACACCAGTGTCATTGGATGTGTGTGCTTTTCATGAAGCACAACTAGAGTCATTGCATGTCTATTCTTTTCTTAAACCACAGCTAGAGTCATTGCATGTTTGTTCTTTCCACAAACCACATATGGATCCACAGTATCATTGGATGAGCGTTCTTTTCATGAACCACACCCAGTGTCATTGCATGTGTGTTCTTCTCACAAACCACACATGGATCCACTAGTGTCATTGCGTGTCTGCTCTTTTCATAAACCACACCAGTGTCATTGGATGTCTGTTCTCACAAACCCCACATGATTCCACCAGTGTCATGGCATTTGTGCTCTTTTCACAAACAACATAAAGATACACCAGTGTCATTAGATGTGTGTTCTTTTCATGAACCACACCCAGTTTCATTGCATGTGTGTTCTTCTCACAAACCTCACATGGATCCACTAGTGTCATTGCATGTGTGTTCTATTCACGAACCACAACTAGAGTCATTGCATGTGTGCTCTTCTCACAAACCACACATGGATCCACCAGTGTCATTGCATGTCTGCTCTTTTCATTAACCACACCAAGTATCATTGGATGTCTGTCCTTCTCACAAACCACACATGGATCAACTAGTGTCATTGCATGTCTGTTCTTTTCATGAAACAGAACCAGAGTCATTGCATGTATCTTCTTCTCACAAACCACATAAGGATACACCCGCGTCATTGGATGTGTGTTCTTTTCATGAACCACACCAAGTGTCATTGCATGGGTGTTCTTCTCACAAACCACACATGGATCCACCAGTGTCATTGCATGTCTGTTCTTTTCACAAACCACAGCTAGGGTTATTGCATGTCTGTTCTTTTCACAAACAACATAAGGATACACCAGTGTCACTGGATGTGTGTTCTTTTCATGAACCACAACTAGAGTCATTGCATGTCTGTTCTTTCAACAAACCACATATGGATCCACCAGTGTCATTGGATGAGTGTTCTTTTCATGAACCACACCCAGTGTCATTGCATGTATGTTCTTTCCACAAACCACATATGGATCCACCAGTGCCATTCGATGAGTGTTCTTTTCATGAACCACACCCAGTGTCATTGCATGTGTGTTCTTCTCACAAACCACACATGGATCCACCAGTGTCATTGCATGTGTGATATTTCACAAACCACATAAGGATACACTAGTGTCATTGGATGTGTGTTCTTTTCATGAACCACACCCAGTGTTATTGCATGTGTGTTCTTCTCACAAACCACACATGGATCCACCAGTGTCATTGCATGTGTGTTCTTTTCATGAACCATGCCAGAGTCATTGCATGTCTATTATTCTCAAAAGCCACACATGGATCCACCAGTGTCATTGTATGTCTGTTCTTTTCATGAACCATAGCTGACTCATTGCTTGTCTGTTCATCTCACAAACCACTTTAGGATACACCAGTGTCTTTGGTTGTGTGTTCTTTCATGAACCACACCCAGTGTCATTGAATGTGTGTACTTCTCACAAACCACACATGGATCCACCAGTGCCATTGCATGTCTGTTCTTTTCAGAAACCAAAGCTAGAGTGATAGCATGTCTTTTCTTTCCACAAACCACATATGGATCCACCATTGTCACTGGATGTGTGTTATTTTCACAAACCACAACTAGAGTCATTGCATGTCTGTTCTTTTCATAAACCACAGCTAGTGTAATTGCATGTATGTTCTTTCCACAAACCACATATGCATCCACTAGTGTCATTTGATGAGTGTTCTTTTCATGAACCACACCTAGTGTCATTGCACGTCTCTGCTTTCCACAAACCACATATGGATCCAGTAGTGTCATTGGATGAGTGTTCTTTTCATGAACCACACCTGATGTCATTGCATGTGTCTTCTTCTCACAAACCACACATGGATCCACTGGTGTCATTGCATGTCTGCTCTTTTCATTAACCACACCCAAGGTCATTGGATGTCTGTTTTCTCACAAACCACACATGTAACAGCTAGAGTCATTGCATGTGTGCTCTTACACAAACCACATAAGGATGAACCAGTGTCATTGGATGTGTGTTCTTTTCATGAAGCACACCCAGTGTCATTGCATGTGTTCTTCTCGTGAACCACATGGATCCACTAGTGTCATTGCATGTGTGTTCTTTTCATGAACCACAGCCAGAGTCATTGCATGTGTGTTCTTCTCAAAAACCACACATGGATCCACTAGTGTCATTGCATGTTTGTTCTTTTCATGAACCATAGCTAGAGTCATTGCATGTTTGTTCTTCCTACAAACCACACTTGGATGCACCAGTGTCATTGCATGTGTGTTCTTTTCATGAACCACAGCCAGAGTCATTTGCATGTGTGTTCTTCTCACAAACCACACATAGATCCACAAGTGTTATTGCATGCCTGTTCTTTTCATGAACCACATCCAGAGTCATTGCATGTCTATTCTTTCCACAAACCACATAAGCATACACTAGTGTCACTAGATGTGTGTCTTTTCATGAACCACAACTAGAGTCATTGCATGTTTGTTCTTTCTTAAACCATAGCTATAGTCATTGCATGTCTATTCTTTCCATAAACCGCATATGGATCCACCATTGTCATTGGACGAGTGTTCTTTTCGTGAACCACACCCAGTGTCATTGCATGTCTGTTATTTGCACAAACCAAATATGGATCTACCAGTGTCATTGGATGAGTGTTCTTTTCATGAACCACACCCAGTGTCATTGCATGTGTGTTCTTCTCACAAACCACACATGGATCCACCAGTGTCATTGCATGTGTGCTCTTTTCACAAACCACATAAGGATACACCAGTGTCATTGGATGTGCGTTCTTTTCACGAACCACACCCAGTGTCATTGCATGTATGTTCTTCTCACAAACCACACATGGATCCACCAGTGTCATTGCATGTGTGTTCTTTTCATGAACCACAGCCAGAGTCATGGCATGTGAATTCTTCTCAAAAACCACACATGGATCCACCAGTGTCATTGCATGTCTATTCTTTTCATGAGCCACAACCAGTTTCATTGCATGTCTGTTCTTATCACAAACCACATAAGGATACACTGGTGTCATTGGATGTGTGTTATTTTCATGAACCACACCCAGTGTCATTGCATGTGTGTTCTTCTCACAAACCACACATGGAACCACCAGTGTCATTGCATGTCTGTTCTTTTCACAAACCACAACATGAGTCATTGCATGTCAGTTCTTTCCACAAACCACATAAGGATACACCAGTGTCACTGGATGTGTGTTCTTTTCATGAACCACAACTAGAGTCATTGCATGTCGTTTCTTTTCTTAAACCACATCTAGAGTCATTGTATGTCTGTTCTTTCCACAAACCTCAAATGGATCCACCAGTATCATTCAATGAGTGTTGTTTTCATGAACCACACCCAGTGTCATTGCATGTTTGTTCTTTCCACAAACCACATATGGATCCACCAGTGTCATTGGATGAGTCTTCTTTTCATGGACCACACCCTGTGTCATTGCATGTCTGGTCTTTTTACAAACCACATATGGATACACCAGTGTCATTGGATGAGAGTTCTTTTCAAGAACCACAGCCAGAGTCATTGCATGTGTGTTCTTCTCACAAACCACACATGGATCCACCAGTGTCATTGCATGTCTATTCTTTTCATGAACCACAGCTAGAGTCATTGCATATCTACACTTTCCACAAACAACATAAGGATACATCAGTTTCACTGGATGTGTGTTCTTTTCATGAACCACAACTAGAGTCATTGCATGTCTGTTCTTTTCTTAAACAATAGCTAGAATCATTGCATGTCTGTTCGTTCCACAAACCACATATGGTTCCACCAGTCTCATTGGATGAGTGTTCTTTTCATGAACCACACACAGTGTCATTGCATGTCTGTTCTTTCCACAAACCACATATGGATCCACCAGTGTCATTGGATGAGTGTTCTTTTCATGAACCACACCTAGTGTCATTGCATGTGTGTTCTTCTCACAAACCACACATGGATCCACCAATGTCATTGCATGTGTGCTCTTTTCACAAACCACATAAGGATACACCTGTGTCATTGGATGTTGGTTCTTTTCATGAACAAAACCCAACGTCATTGCATGTGTGCTCTTTTCACAAACCACATAAGGATACACCAGTGTCATTGGATTTGTGTTCTTTTCATGAACCACATCCAGAGTCATTGCATGTGTGTTCTTCTCACAAACCACACATGGATCCACCAGTGTCATTGCATGTATGTTCTATTTTTGAACCACATCTAGAGTCATTGTATGTCTATTCTTCTCACAAACCATATAAGGATACACCAATGTCATTGGATGTGTCTTCTTTTCAAGAACCTCACCTAGTGTCATTGCATGTGTGTTCTTCTCACAAACCACACATATAGTCCACCAGTGTCATTGCACCTATGTTCTTTTCACAAACCACAGCTAGAGTCATTGCATGTCTGCTCTTTCCACAAATCACATATGGATCCACCAGTGTCACTAGATGTGTGTTATTTTTACAAACCACAACTAGAGTCATTGCATGTATGTTCTTTTCATGAACCACACCCACTGTCATTGCATGTGTGTTCTTCTCACAAACCACACATGGATCCACCAGTGTCATTGCATGTGTGTTCTTTTCATGAACCATAGTCAGAGTTATTGCATGTGTGTTCTTCTCAAAAACCACACATGGATCCACCAAATGTCATTGCACATTCGTTTCTTTCCACAAACCACATAAGGATACACTAGTGTCACTTTGGATGTGTGTTCTTTTCATGAACCACAACTAGAGTCATTGCATGTCTGTTATTTTCTTAAACCACAGCTATAGTCGTTGCATGTCTGTTCTTTCAACAAACCACATATGGATCCACCGGTGTAATTGGATGAGTGTTTTTTTCATCAACCACACCCAGTGTCATTGCATGTATGTTCTTTCCACAAACCACATATGTATCCACCAGTGCCATTGGATGAGTGTTCTTTTCATGAACCACACCCAATATCATTGCATGTGTGTTCTTCTCACAAACCACATATGGATCCACCATTGTCACTGGATGTGTGTTATTTTCACAAACCACAAATAGAGTCATTGCATGTCTTTTCTTTTCACAAACCACAGCTAGAGTCATTGCATGTATGTTCTTTCCACAAACCATATATGGATCCACTAGTGTCATTGGATGAGTGTTCTTTTCATGAACCACACCCAGTATCATTGCATGTTTGTTCTTCTCACAAACCACACATGGATCCACCAGTGTCATTGCATGTGTGTTCTTTTCATGAACCACAGCCAGAGTCATTGCATGTCTATTATTCTCAAAAGCCACACATGGATCCACCAGTGTGTAACACCCTCAGAATCGGCCCTATGCAAGTCTTAGCGATTCTCGCCAAACCCGCATAGAAACGATTCAAAGGTGCCCACCAGCACTTCGTGCGGGTGGAAAACGAAGTAATAACATTACACAACAGTCCTCGATGGGACCCACAGAACAGATATATATATACAACACGACTCCATGAGTCAAGAATACAGATATAACATACAAAGATCCAAATCACCCTGAAACGATAGAGCGTCCGAGTACGGACAAGATGCAAATTGAGCTAAGAACCCTGAAGAATAGCCAATGGCGTGCATAACCCTGCCCAGGCCAAGCCGGAAGGGTAACCCTACTAATGACGTCGATCTCAAAGCCTGTTTAAACAAAGGGGTGCCGACAAAGGGCAAAGGAAAAAGAGAGAGCGGTCAGTACTGAGGCCAGTACACGGCGAGGCTAGAATTCGACGGTCCTCGCCTACATAGGTATGGTGGACTGAAGCGGCAGCGCAACATGTACTAAACAACCTATAGAGACTCGATATAACCGCTGCCATCGAGAGGGATAAGAAAGACCTATTCGAACCATCCCGATACTACCACCAAACATACCCATCTGGTATTTCCTCGACACAAACGAGGAAGTCAACCGAGGAACTCACACGTTGGCGCTTTTATTTAGTCAGTTATCGTTGCAGCAATTACTAGTCAAGTATAGATAGTCATCCTGATAAAATAAGCAGTGGGCAGTTATATTTAACCATTCCGTTGTAGTTGCGACACTTACTAGTCAAATACAATTAGCATGAGATATCCCAAAACCCAGCAGTTGTTGGTACTTTTATTTAGCCATTCCGTTGTAGTTGAGCTGATTACTAGTCACATCGGATACAAGTCAAATTATAACAGTAAACTTTAGTTATAGTTGTCTATGATCGAGAACTGTGCTCCAAGTCGTCCATAACCGCGGACACGGCTTTTGAAAAGATTTAACCTCAGGGTGCACCAAAGTATCCACACGCACTTCGACCCTTTTTGCCAGATCAATTAACATACACCCATCGGTATGTCGGCGGGGCCTAAGTCATGACGTTTCCCAGACCCAAAGCAAGTACATGGGGGCCACCCCACTAAGTCTACCCGCAACGAAGTCGGCCGGTCTCCGAGACGGACTCAGGGTTTGGGTGGACGGTCAGAACGACCGGAACCGAAAAGATGATCGGGCTTGTCGACACAGTAAAACGTGTCCCGATCCTAAACAATGTACAGTAAAGACATCGCACAATTTAAATAAAGCGAAAGCATGGCATAAGTACAGAATAGTAAATAAAACCTCAAACTAGTTGTGGCCCAAGACAATACTTTGAAATCAGGTACTAATCGATGGGGTGCCCACACATCCCACATGTGGTTAGCGCTTCGATCTCTAACAGTGTCGAGAACTCGGGTCCCACGGACACCAAAGGAGCTGTCGGAAACCAAATATTGTCTATCACCCACCGGTGCCTCTGCATTACCTACTTCAATTTTAGTTATTAAACAGTAATTAAAGTCTTGATCAACTCCAACATTAAACATGCGGCAACACTCCAACAACTGTGGTACTCGACGACACGCATCAGCACTTGAGCAAGCGACTACGACGCGCAAGTCCAACTATCTACCAATCAATGTAATAGGATGTGTCCAAGGCAATATAAGGCTGGAAGGGATATCACGGGCACGAAAACTAGAGCATCGCAACCCAGATAGCAATAGATCAACAGGAGGGAATAAAGACTATAAAAGTAAGATAGGTAGAAAGGGGGAGATGCTCGCCTGAAAACATTGCCGAGGGTTCATCCGAAGATCGGGTCGATACTCGCATCAACTCATCGGCCTAACCCGTGAAGAAGCAAAGCACTGGAAGAAAACACCGAATGCACTATTTAATACTACGGCAGAAGATCGGGCATGATGCATGTATGATGTATGGCATGGCAAGGTACGATGCAATTAGGCCATATTAAGAGGAACCGGGGTCCCGACAATTATTTAATAGGTTCAAGGTTTTTAGATACCCATCAGTTTAAATGTTGTCTTAACATGGCAAAAGATAGCACCGGTTCGCTACACAAATTTAAATGGAGTCCGGAATAAGACAAAGGTATTCCGCATATCGACTCCATATTTAATCATGAGATGAATTGGCATAATGCCCCCAAACCACAGACAAGTATGCATGCATGAACAACTTAATATGCAACAAGTATATCATATATTATAAAAATATGAGGGGTCTCGGATAGGGGTCACACATTATGGTCGGAGGTCTTGGGGTCTGAGGGTTTGACAAGATCGGTCTTCGAATCCGGGAAGGAGGCCTTCGGATCCTCGGGTCCGTGAAGGAGTGCTTGGCGTCCAGCGGTAGATCTTGTAGATTCCACTCCGAAGGCCTTGTTGTTTTACAGAGGAGATCATGGGGTCATCGGGGTCCGGGTTCGCCGGGATCGGTCTTGGGTCTCCGGTCTCAGGGAAGGAGAAAGAAAACGCCAAGGTTCGGTCTTCGCACTTGGGGTCTTCGGTTTTCCGTGAGGAAGAACTTGGCATCTTCGGGTTCGGGACGGAGACCGTGGCATTCCGTGTAGAAGATCTTGTTCGGTTCACTGTTGTTGGCGTTGTGGTTCTTTTTGGCAACAATCCGGTAAATGGATTCTCGGAACATCTTGGAACGGCCTCGTGATGGTAGCACACAGAGGCTGGACAAAACAGAGACATACACGGGCACATGCACCCTCTTATACACACGCACACAGGGGATTGCAGAGAGGAACCGGGCGGACGGCGCGCGACCTTGGGGCTGAGATGCCGAGAACTCGCAAGGACGCCAGGGAGGCTTGCCGACGAGGAGAGGAAAACAACGGGGAGGGCGCGGCCGGTGCACGAGGCGGACGATGAGGAGACGCTCGGGACGCGAGTGGCGAGCGGCTGCAGGGGAGCTTGCGGGAGGAAGGGGGGCGCTCGGGTCGCAAGGAGCTCGACGGGCGGCTGCGGAGGGGCGCCGGCGGGCTCGGGCGGTGCTCCTGCCGATGGGGAAGGCGACAGAGGGTCGGTCGGCTCTGGCTCGAGGAGCTTGAGGGGGCTCTGGCGGCGGCAGCGCGCGCGTGAGGCTCGGGCTGGCCACGGTCGGACGCAGGCGAGGACGAGCGAGGCCGGCGCGGCGAAGGACGGTGGCGAAGGAGAGGTCGACGACGGCGGAAACCTCGCGGGCCAGAAGAAGGCGACCGGCGAACAGGGCGACGGGCGGAGGCGGGTTGGACGGCGACGCAGGCGAGAGGCTCGTGGACGCCGGGCGAGGGGGAGCCCTGGCGGCGAGCGGGGGCACCGGCCGGCGTGAGGGGCGGCAAGGAGGCCGAAGGAGAGAGCGGGGATGGAGAGAGAGAGGAGCGTGGAAGGAATCGGGGCTCTCGGGGGAGGCGTGCCTAGGGGCGGGCGTGGGAGGACGTGCAGGGCGGTGGGCCACGTGGGACCAGGGGTTGTCGGGCTGGGGGGGTCGCGCCAGGTGGGGTGGGGCCCGCGTGGCAGGGACTGGGTGCGGGCAGGGAGACGCGCGGGACAGCGTGCGTGAGAGGCAGGTGCGTGTGGTGTGCTGGTGTTTGTGTAGGGTAGGGTGGAGAGGAGGTGGGGCCAGGGGGCACAGGCGGGTTGGGTGGCGGGCTGGGATTGGTGAGGGGAAGGGAGTGGTGAGGTGGCGGTTGGCTATTGGGTGGGGTGATGTGGCCAGGGTGAGGTGGCGGGGCTGGGTAGAATAGAGTTAGGTAGGAAAAGGGTTTGGGTGGTTTTGTACTGGGAGTGGCCGACTGGGTCGGATCGGCCCGGTACGGCTGCCCCCTAAAAATAATTAAATATTTTATTTATTTAAAACAGGGCTTTTGCAAACCGTTGGTAGACGAAACAAAAAATTCTGGAGACCGGGGTTTTGGATTTTGAAATAAAGGCGGGGTATTTAGAAAACAAAAATATGTTTTTCCGAAAATAGTTTCAGACAAACAAATGCATGATGATGATGATGC
Source organism: Avena insularis (assembly GCA_023614405.1). Classification (NCBI taxonomy): domain Eukaryota; kingdom Viridiplantae; phylum Streptophyta; class Magnoliopsida; order Poales; family Poaceae; genus Avena; species Avena insularis. Next base: position 518,488 of record JAJUPC010000175.1, on the reverse strand, counting down.
TCAAATGCAATGTGGCATGATGACATGAGCATGCGGTCATGATGATGCAATGCACAAAAACAACGCGATTTTCTAGTAGTGGTTTTGCGGGGCGCCACACAGTGTCATTGTATGTCTGTTCTTTTCATGAACCATAGCCAGACTCATTGCATGTCTGTTCTTCTCACAAACCACATAAGGATACACCAGTGTCATTGGATGTGTGTTCTTTTCATGAACCACACCCAGTGTCATTGAATGTGTGTACTTCTCACAAACCACACATGGATCCACCAGTGCCATTGCATGTCTGTTCTTTTCACAAACCAAAGCTAGAGTGATAGCATGTCTTTTCTTTCCACAAACCACATATGGATCCACCATTGTCACTGGATGTGTGTTATTTTCACAAACCACAACTAGAGTCATTGCATGTCTGTTCTTTTCATAAACCACAGCTAGTGTAATTGCATGTATGTTCTTTTACAGACCACATATGGATCCACTAGTGTCATTGGATGAGTGTTCTTTTCATGAACCACACATAGTGTCATTGCATGTCTCTGCTTTCCACAAACCACATATGGATCCAGTAGTGTCATTGGATGAGTGTTCTTTTCATGAACCACGCCCGATGTCATTGCATGTGTGTTCTTCTCACAAACCACACATGGATCCACTGGTGTCATTGCATGTCTGCTCTTTTCATTAACCACACCCAGTGTCATTGGATGTCTGTTCTTCTCAAAAACCACACATGTAACAGCTAGAGTCATTGCATGTGTGCTCTTTTCGCAAACCACATAAGGATACACCAGTGTCATTGGATGTGTGTTCTTTTCATGAAGCACACCCAGTGTCATTGCATGTGTGTTCTTCTTGTGAACCACACATGGATCCACTAGTGTCATTGCATGTGTGTTCTTTTCATGAACCACAGCCAGAGTCATTGCATGTGTGTTCTTCTCAAAAACCACACATGGATCCACTAGTGTCATTGCATGTTTGTTCTTTTCATGAACCATATCTAGAGTCATTGCATGTTTGTTCTTTCTTAAACCATAGCTAGAGTCATTGCATGTCTATTCTTTCCACAAACCACATATGGGTCCACCATTGTCATTGGATGAGTGTTCTTTTCGTGAACCACACCCAGTGTCATTGCATGTCTGTTATTTGCACAAACCACATATGGATCTACCAGTGTCATTGGATGAGTGTTCTTTTCATGAACCACACCCAATGTCATTGCATGTGTGTTCTTCTCACAAACCACACATGGATCCACCAGTGTCATTGCATGTGTGCTCTTTTCACAAACCACATAAGGATACACTAGTGTCATTGGATGTGTGTTCTTTTCATGAACCACACCCAGTGTCATTGCATGTATGTTCTTCACAAACCACACACATGGATCCACCAGTGTCATTGCGTGTGTTTTCTTTTAATGAACCACATCTAGAGTCATTGTATGTCTATTCTTCTCACAAACCATATAAGGATACACCAGTGTCATTGGATGTGTCTTCTTTTCAAGAACCTCACCTAGTGTCATTGCATGTGTGTTCTTCTCACAAACCACACATATAGTCCACCAGTGTCATTGCACCTATGTTCTTTTCACAAACCACAGCTAGAGTCATTGCATGTCTGCTCTTTCCACAAACCACATATGGATCCACCAGTGTCACTAGATGTGTGTTATTTTTACAAACCACAACTAGAGTCATTGCATGTATGTTCTTTTCATGAACCACACCCACTTACATTGCATGTGTGTTCTTCTCACAAACCACACATGGATCCACCAGTGTCATTGCATGTGCTGTCTTTTCATGAACCATAGTCAGAGTTATTGCATGTGTGTTCTTCTCAAAAACCACACATGGATCCACCAGTGTCATTGCCTGTCTGTTCTTTCCACAAACCACATAAGGATACACTAGTGTCACTGGATGTGTGTTCTTTTCATGAACCACAACTAGAGTCATTGCATGTCTGTTTTTTTCTTAAACCACAGCTATAGTCATTGCATGTCTGTTCTTTCAACAAACCACATATGGATCCACCGGTGTAATTGGATGAGTGTTGTTTTCATCAACCACACCCAGTGTCATTGCATGCATGTTCTTTCCACAAACCACATATGTATCCACCAGTGCCATTGGATGAGTGTTCTTTTCATGAACCACACCCAATATCATTGCATGTGTGTTCTTCTCACAAACCACACATGGATCCACCAGTGTCATTGCACGTGTGTTCTTTTCATGAACCACAACCAGAGTCATTGTATGTGTATTCTTCTCAAAAGCCACACATGGATCCACTAGTGTCATTGTATGCATGCTCTTTTCATGAACCACAGCCAGAGTAATTGCATGTATGTTCTTCTCACAAACCACATAAGGATACATCAGTGTCATTGGATGTGTGTTATTTTCATGAACCACACCCAGTGTGATTGCATGTGTGTTCTTCTCACAAACCACACATGGATCCACCAGTGTCATTGCATGTCTGTTCTTTTTACAAACCACAGCTAGAGTGATAACATGTCTGTTTTTTCCACAAACCACATATGGATCCACCATTGTCACTAGATGTGTGTTATTTTCACAAACCACAAATAGAGTCATTGCATGTCTGTTCTTTTCACAAACCATAGCTAGAGTCATTGCATGTATGTTCTTTCCACAAACCATATATGGATCCAATAGTGTCATTGGATGAGTGTTCTTTTCATTAACCACACCCAGTATCATTGCATGTCTGTTCTTCTCACAAACCACACATGGATCCACAGTGTCATTGCATGTGTTCTTTTCATGAACCACGCCCGAGTCATTGCATGTCTATTATTCTCAAAAGCCACACATGGATCCACGGTGTCATTGTATGTCTGTTCTTTTCATGAACCATAGCAGACTCATTGCATGTCTGTTCTTCTCACAAACCACATAAGGATACACGGTGTCATTGGATGTGTTCTTTTCATGAACCACACCTAGTGTCATTGCATGTGTGTTCTTCTCAAAAACCACACATGGATCCACCAGTGTCATTGCATGTCTGTTCTTTTCACAAAACATAGCTAGAGTGATAGTATATCTTTTCTTTCCACAAACCACATATGGATCCACCATTGTCACTGGATGTGTGTTATTTTCACAAACCACAACTAGAGTTATTGCATGTCCGTTCTTTTCACAAACCACAGCTAGAGTCATTGCATGTATGTTCTTTCCATGAACCACATATGGATCCACTAGTGTCATTGGATGAGTGTTCTTTTCATGAACCACACATAGTGTCATTGCATGTCTCTACTTTCCACAAACCACATATGGATCCAGTTGTGTCATTGGATGAGTGTTCTTTTCATGAACCACACCCGATGTCATTGCATGTGTGTTCTTCTCATAAACCACACATGGATCCACTGGTGTCATTGCATGTCTGATCTTTTCATTAACCTCACCAAGTGTCATTCGATGTATGTACTTCACAAACCACACATGTAACAGCTAGAGTCATTGCATGTGTGCTCTTTTCGCAAACCACATAAGGATACACCAGTGTCATTGCATGTGTGTTCTTTTCATGAAGCACACCCAGTGTCATTGCATGTGTGTTCTTCTCGTGAACCACACATGGATCCACTAGTGTCATTGCATGTGTGTTCTTTTCATGAACCACAGCCAGAGTCATTGCATGTGTGTTCTTCTCAAAAACCACACATGGATCCACTAGTGTCATTGCATGTTTGTTCTTTTCATGAACCGTAGCTAGAGTCATTGCATGTTTGTTCTTCCTACAAACCACACTTGGATGCACCAGTGTCATTGCATGTGTGTTCTTTTCATGAACCACAGCCAGAGTCATTTGCATGTGTGTTCTTCTCACAAACCACACATAGATCACAAGTGTTATTGCATGCCTGTTCTTTTCATGAACCACATCCAGAGTCATTGCATGTCTGTTCTTTCCACAAACCACATAAGCATACACTAGTGTCACTGGATGTGTGTCTTTTCATGAACCACAACTAGAGTCATTGCATGTTTGTTCTTTCTTAAAACATAGCTAGAGTCATTGCATGTCTATTCTTTCCACAAACCACATATGGATCCACCATTGTCATTGGATGAGTGTTCTTTTCGTGAACCACACCCAGTGTCATTGCATGTCTGTTATTTGCACAAACCACATATGGATCTACCAGTGTCATTGGATGAGTGTTCTTTTCATGAACCAACCCCAGTTTCATTGCATGTGTGTTCTTCTCACAAACCACACATGGGTCCACCAGTGTCATTGCATGTGTTCTCTTTTCACAAACCACATAAAGATACACTAGTGTCATTGGATGTGTGTTATTTTCATGAACCACACCCAGTGTCATTGCATGTATGTTCTTCTCACAAACCACACATGGATCCACCAGTGTCATTGCATGTGTGTTCTTTTCATGAACCACAGTCAGAGTCATTGCATGTGAATTCTTCTCAAAAACCACACATGGATCCACCAGTGTCATTGCATGTCTATTCTTTTCATGAGCCACAGCCAGTTTCATTGCATGTCTGTTCTTATCACAAACCACATAAGGATACACCGGTGTCATTGGATGTGTTTCTTTTCATGAACCACACCCAGTGTCATTGCATGTGTGTTCTTTTCACAAACCACACATGGATCCACCGGTGTCATTGCATGTCTGTTCTTTTCACAAACCACGACATGAGTCATTGCATATCAGTTCTTTCCACAAACCACATAAGGATACACCAGTGTCACTGGATGTGTGTTCTTTTCATGAACCACAACTAGAGTCATTGCATGTCGTTTCTTTTCTTAAACCACAGCTAGAGTCATTGCATGTCTGTTCTTTCCACAAACCTTAAATGGATCCACCAGTATCACTGGATGAGTGTTGTTTTCATGAACCACACCCAGTGTCATTGCATGTTTGTTCTTTCCACAAACCACATATGGATCCACCAGTGTCATTGGATGAGTGTTCTTTTCATGGACCACACCATGTGTCATTGCATGTCTGGTCTTTTTACAAACCACATATGGATCCACCAGTGTCATTGGATGAGAGTTCTTTTCATGAACCACAGCCATAGTCATTGCATGTGTGTTCTTCTCACAAACCACACATGGATCCACCAGTGTCATTGCATGTCTATTTTTTTCATGAACCACAGCTAGAGTCATTGTATATCTACTCTTTCCACAAACAACATAAGGATACATCAGTTTCACTGGATGTGTGTTCTTTTCATGAACCACAACTAGAGTCATTGCATGTCTGTTTTTTTCTTAAACCACAACTATAGTCATTGCATGTCTGTTCTTTCAACAAACCACATATGGATCCACCGGTGTAATTGGATGAGTGTTGTTTTCATCAACCACACCCAGTGTCATTGCATGCATGTTCTTTCCACAAACCACATATGTATCCACCAGTGCCATTGGATGAGTGTTCTTTTCATGAACCACACCCAATATCATTGCATGTGTGTTCTTCTCACAAACCACACATGGATCCACCAGTGTCATTGCACGTGTGTTCTTTTCATGAACCACAACCAGAGTCATTGTATGTGTATTCTTCTCAAAAGCCACACATGGATCCACTAGTGTCATTGTATGCATGCTCTTTTCATGAACCACAGCCAGAGTAATTGCATGTATGTTCTTCTCACAAACCACATAAGGATACATCAGTGTCATTGGATGTGTGTTATTTTCATGAACCACACCCAGTGTGATTGCATGTGTGTTCTTCTCACAAACCACACATGGATCCACCAGTGTCATTGCATGTCTGTTCTTTTTACAAACCACAGCTAGAGTGATAACATGTCTGTTTTTTCCACAAACCACATATGGATCCACCATTGTCACTAGATGTGTGTTATTTTCACAAACCACAAATAGAGTCATTGCATGTCTGTTCTTTTCACAAACCATAGCTAGAGTCATTGCATGTATGTTCTTTCCACAAACCATATATGGATCCAATAGTGTCATTGGATGAGTGTTCTTTTCATTAACCACACCCAGTATCATTGCATGTCTGTTCTTCTCACAAACCACACATGGATCCACCAGTGTCATTGCATGTGTGTTCTTTTCATGAACCACAGCCAGAGTCATTGCATGTCTATTATTCTCAAAAGCCACACATGGATCCACCAGTGTCATTGTATGTCTGTTCTTTTCATGAACCATAGCCAGACTCATTGCATGTCTGTTCTTCTCACAAACCACATAAGGATACACCAGTGTCATTGGATGTGTGTTCTTTTCATGAACCACACCCAGTGTCATTGAATGTGTGTACTTCTCACAAACCACACATGGATCCACCAGTGACATTGCATGTTTGTTCTTTTCACAAACCAAAGCTAGAGTGATAGCATGTCTTTTCTTTCCACAAACCACATATGGATCCACCATTGTCACTGGATGTGTGTTATTTTCACAAACCACAACTAGAGTCATTGCATGTCTGTCCTTTTCATAAACCACAGCTAGTGTAATTGCATGTATGTTCTTTCCACAAACCACATATGGATACACTAGTGTCATTGGATGAGTGTTCTTTTCATGAACCACACATAGTGTCATTGCATGTCTCTACTTTCCACAAACCACATATGGATCCAGTTGTGTCATTGGATGAGTGTTCTTTTCATGAACCACACCCGATGTCATTGCATGTGTGTTCTTCTCATAAACCACACATGGATCCACTGGTGTCATTGCATGTCTGCTCTTTTCATTAACCTCACCCAGTGTCATTGGATGTCTGTTCTTCTCACAAACCACACATGTAACAGCTAGAGTCATTGCATGTGTGCTCTTTTCGCAAACCACATAAGGATACACCAGTGTCATTGCATGTGTGTTCTTTTCATGAAGCACACCCAGTGTCATTGCATGTGTGTTCTTCTCGTGAACCACACATGGATCCACTAGTGTCATTGCATGTGTGTTCTTTTCATGAACCACAGCCAGAGTCATTGCATGTGTGTTCTTCTCAAAAACCACACATGGATCCACTAGTGTCATTGCATGTTTGTTCTTTTCATGAACCGTAGCTAGAGTCATTGCATGTTTGTTCTTCCTACAAACCACACTTGGATGCACCAGTGTCATTGCATGTGTGTTCTTTTCATGAACCACAGCCAGAGTCATTTGCATGTGTGTTCTTCTCACAAACCACACATAGATCACAAGTGTTATTGCATGCCTGTTCTTTTCATGAACCACATCCAGAGTCATTGCATGTCTGTTCTTTCCACAAACCACATAAGCATACACTAGTGTCCTTTGGATGTGTGTCTTTTCATGAACCACAACTAGAGTCATTGCATGTTTGTTCTTTCTTAAAACATAGCTAGAGTCATTGCATGTCTATTCTTTCCACAAACCACATATGGATCCACCATTGTCATTGGATGAGTGTTCTTTTCGTGAACCACACCCAGTGTCATTGCATGTCTGTTATTTGCACAAACCACATATGGATCTACCAGTGTCATTGGATGAGTGTTCTTTTCATGAACCAACCCCAGTTTCATTGCATGTGTGTTCTTCTCACAAACCACACATGGGTCCACCAGTGTCATTGCATGTGTTCTCTTTTCACAAACCACATAAGGATACACTAGTGTCATTGGATGTGTGTTCTTTTCATGAACCACACCCAGTGTCATTGCATGTATGTTCTTCTCACAAACCACACATGGATCCACCAGTGTCATTGCATGTGTGTTCTTTTCATGAACCACAGTCAGAGTCATTGCATGTGAATTCTTCTCAAAAACCACACATGGATCCACCAGTGTCATTGCATGTCTATTCTTTTCATGAGCCACAGCCAGTTTCATTGCATGTCTGTTCTTATCACAAACCACATAAGGATACACCGGTGTCATTGGATGTGTTTCTTTTCATGAACCACACCCAGTGTCATTGCATGTGTGTTCTTTTCACAAACCACACATGGATCCACCAGTGTCATTGCATGTCTGTTCTTTTCACAAACCACGACATGAGTCATTGCATGTCAGTTCTTTCCACAAACCACATAAGGATACACCAGTGTCACTGGATGTGTGTTCTTTTCATGAACCACAACTAGAGTCATTGCATGTCGTTTCTTTTCTTAAACCACAGCTAGAGTCATTGCATGTCTGTTCTTTCCACAAACCTTAAATGGATCCACCAGTATCACTGGATGAGTGTTGTTTTCATGAACCACACCCAGTGTCATTGCATGTTTGTTCTTTCCACAAACCACATATGGATCCACCAGTGTCATTGGATGAGTGTTCTTTTCATGGACCACACCATGTGTCATTGCATGTCTGGTCTTTTTACAAACCACATATGGATCCACCAGTGTCATTGGATGAGAGTTCTTTTCATGAACCACATCCATAGTCATTGCATGTGTGTTCTTCTCACAAACCACACATGGATCCACCAGTGTCATTGCATGTCTATTTTTTTCATGAACCACAGCTAGAGTCATTGTATATCTACTCTTTCCACAAACAACATAAGGATACATCAGTTTCACTGGATGTGTGTTCTTTTCATGAACCACAACTAGAGTCATTGCATGTCTGTTCTTTTCTTAAACCATAGCTAGAATCATTGCATGTCTCTTCTTTCCACAAACCACATATGGATCCACCAGTGTCATTGGATGAGTGTTCTTTTCATGAACCACACCCAGTGTCATTGCATGTCTGTTCTTTCCACAAACCACATATGGATCCACCAGTGTCATTGGATGAGTGTTCTTTTCATGAACCACACCCAGTGTCATTGCATGTGTGTTCTTCTCACAAACCACACATGGATCCACCAGTGTCATTGCATGTATGTTCTTTTTTTGAACCACATCTAGAGTCATTGTATGTCTATTCTTCTCACAAACCATATAAGGATACACCAGTGTCATTGGATGTGTCTTCTTTTCAAGAACCTCACCTAGTGTCATTGCATGTGTGTTCTTCTCACAAACCACACATATAGTCCACCAGTGTCATTGCACCTATGTTCTTTTCACAAACCACAGCTAGAGTCATTGCATGTCTTCTCTTTCCACAAACCACATATGGATCCACCAGTGTCACTAGATGTGTGTTATTTTTACAAACCACAACTAGAGTAATTGCATGTATGTTCTTTTCATGAACCACACCCACTGTCATTGCATGTGTGTTCTTCTCACAAACCACACATGGATCCACCAGTGTCATTGCATGTGTGTTCTTTTCATGAACCATAGTCAGAGTTATTGCATGTGTGTTCTTCTCAAAAACCACACATGGATCCACCAGTGTCATTGCCTGTCTGTTCTTTCCACAAACCACATAAGGATACACTAGTGTCACTGGATGTGTGTTCTTTTCATGAACCACAACTAGAGTCATTGCATGTCTGTTATTTTCTTAAACCACAACTATAGTCATTGCATGTCTGTTCTTTCAACAAACCACATATGGATCCACTGGTGTAATTGGATGAGTGTTGTTTTCATCAACCACACCCAGTGTCATTGCATGTATGTTCTTTCCACAAACCACATATGTATCCACCAGTGCCATTGGATGAGTGTTCTTTTCATGAACCACACCCAATATCATTGCATGTGTGTTCTTCTCACAAACCACACATGGATCCACCAGTGTCATTGCACGTGCGTTCTTTTCATGAACCACAACTAGAGTCATTGTATGTGTATTCTTCTCAAAAGCCACACAAGGATCCACTAGTGTCATTGTATGTCTGCTCTTTTCATGAACCACAGCCAGAGTCATTGCATGTATGTTCTTCTCACAAACCACATAAGGATACATCAGTGTCATTGGATGTGTGTTATTTTCATGAACCACACCGAGTGTGATTGCATGTGTGTTCTTCTCACAAACCACACATGGATCCACCAGTGTCATTGCATGTCTGTTCTTTTTACAAACCACAGCTAGAGTGATAACATGTCTGTTTTCTCCACAAACCACATATGGATCCACCATTGTCACTGGATGTGTGTTATTTTCACAAACCACAAATAGAGTCATCGCATGTCTGTTCTTTTCACAAACCACAGCTAGAGTCATTGCATGTATGTTCTTTCCACAAACCATATATGGATCCACTAGTGTCATTGGATGAGTGTTCTTTTCATGAACCACACCCAGTATCATTGCATGTCTATGCTTTCCACAAACCACATATGGATCCACTAGTGTACTTGCATGTATGATCTTTTCATTAACCACACCCAGTGTCATTGGATGTCTGTTCTTCATACAACATGGAACAGCTAGAGTCATTGCATGTGTGCTCTTTTCACAAACCACATAAGGATACACCAGTGTCATTGGATGTGTGTTCTTTTCATGAACCATACCCGGTGTCATTGCATGTGTGTTCTTCTCATGAACCACAAATGGATCCACCGGTGTCATTGCATGTGTGTTCTTTTCATGAACCACCGCCAGTGTCATTGCCTGTCTGTTCTTATCACAAACCACATAAGGATACACCGGTGTCATTGGATGTGTGTTCTTTTCATGAACCACACCCAGTGACATTGCATGTGTGTTATTCTCACAAAACCACACATGGATCCATCAGTGTCATTGCATGTCTCTTCTTTTCACAAACCACATCTAGAGTTATTGCATGTCAGTTATTTCCACAAACCACATAGGGATACACCAGTGCAACTGGATGTGTGTTCTTTTCATGATACACAACTAGAGTCATTGCATGTCGTTTCTTTTCTTAAACCACAGCTAGAGTCATTGCATGTTTGTTCTTTCCACAAAACTCAAATGGATCCACCAGTGTCATTGGATGAGTGTTCTTTTCATGAACCACACCCAGTGTCATTGCACGTTTGTTCTTTCCACAAACCACATATGGATCCACCAGTGTCATTGGATGAGAGTTCTTTTCATGAACCACATCCAGAGTCATTGCATGTGTGTTCTTCTCACAAACCACACATGGATCCACTAGTGTCATTGCATGTCTATTCTTTTCATGAACCATGCCAGTCATTGCATATCTACTCTTTCCACAAGCCACATAAGGATACACCAGTTTCACTAGATGTGTGTTCTTTTCATGAACCACAATTAGAGTCATTGCATGTCTGTTCTTTTTTCTTAAACCATAGCTAGAGTCATTGCATGTCTGTTCTTTCCACAATCCACATATGGATCCACCAGTGTCATTGGATGAGTGTTCTTTTCATGAACCACACCCAGTGTCATTGCATGTGTGTTCTTCTCACAAACCACACATGGATCCACCAGTGTCATTGCATGTATGTTCTTTTTTTGAACCATATCTAGAGTCATTGTATGTCTATTCTTCTCACAAACCATATAAGGATACACCAGTGTCATTGGATGTGTCTCCTTTTCATGAACCTCACCCAGTGTCATTGCATGTGTGTTCTTCTCACAAAGCACACATGTAGTCCACCAGTGTCATTGCACCTATGTTCTTTTCACAAACCACAGCTAGAGTCATTGCATGTCTGCTCTTTCCACAAACCACATATGGATCCACCAGTGTCACTAGATGTGTGTTATTTTTACAAACCACAACTAGAGTAATTGCATGTATGTTCTTTTCATGAACCACACCCACTGTCATTGCAGGTGTGTTCTTCTCACAAACCACACATGGATCCACCAGTGTCATTGCATGTGTGTTCTTTTCATGAACCATAGTCAGAGTTATTGCATGTGTGTTCTTCTCAAAAACCACACATGGATCCACCAGTTTCATTGCCTGTCTGTTCTTTCCACAAACCACATAAGGATACACTAGTGTCACTGGATGTGTGTTCTTTTCATGAACCACAACTAGAGTCATTGCATGTCTGTTATTTTCTTAAACCACAGCTATAGTCATTGCATGTCTGTTCTTTCAACAAACTACATATGGATCCACTGGTGTAATTGGATGAGTGTTGTTTTCATCAACCACACCCAGTGTCATTGCATGTATGTTCTTTCCACAAACCACATATGTATCCACCAGTGCCATTGGATGAGTGTTGTTTTCATGAACCACACCCAATATCATTGCATGTGTGTTCTTCTCACAAACCACACATGGATCCACCAGTGTCATTGCACGTGCGTTCTTTTCATGAACCACAACCAGAGTCATTGTATGTGTATTCTTCTCAAAAGCCACACATGGATCCACTAGTGTCATTGTATGTCTGTTCTTTTCATGAACCACAGCCAAAGTCATTGCATGTATGTTCTTCTCACAAACCACATAAGGATACACTAGTGTCATTGGATGTGTGTTATTTTCATGAACCACACCCAGTGTGATTGCATGTGTGTTCTTCTCACAAACCACACATGGATCCACCAGTGTCATTGCATGTCTGTTCTTTTTACAAACCATAGCTAGAGTGATAACATGTCTGTTCTTTCCACAAACCACATATGGATCCACCATTGTCACTGGATGTGTGTTATTTACACAAACCACAAATAGAGTCATTGCATGTCTGTTCTTTTCACAAACCACAGCCAGAGTCATTGCATGTATGTTCTTTCCAAAAACCACATATGGATCCACTAGTGTCATTGGATGAGTGTTCTTTTCATGAACCACACCAGTATCATTGCATGTCTATGCTTTCCACAAACCACATATGGATCCACTAGTGTACTGGCATGTATGATCTTTTCATTAACCACACCCAGTGTCATTGGATGTCTGTTCTTCATACAACATGGAACAGCTAGAGTCATTGCATGTGTGCTCTTTTCACAAACCACATAAGGATACACCAGTGTCATTGGATGTGTGTTCTTTTCATGAACCATACCCGGTGTCATTGCATGTGTGTTCTTCTCATGAACCACAAATGGATCCACCAGTGTCATTGCATGTCTGTTCTTTTCATGAACCACCGCCAGTGTCATTGCCTGTCTGTTCTTATCACAAACCACATAAGGATACACCGGTGTCATTGGATGTGTGTTCTTTTCATGAACCACACCCAGTGACATTGCATGTGTGTTATTCTCACAAAACCACACATGGATCCATCAGTGTCATTGCATGTCTCTTCTTTTCACAAACCACATCTAGAGTCATTGCATGTCAGTTATTTCCACAAACCACATAGGGATACACAAGTGCAACTGGATGTGTGTTCTTTTCATGATACACAACTAGAGTCATTGCATGTCGTTTCTTTTCTTAAACCACAGCTAGAGTCATTGCATGTTTGTTCTTTCCACAAAACTCAAATGGATCCACCAGTGTCATTGGATGAGTGTTCTTTTCATGAACCACACCCAGTGTCATTGCACGTTTGTTCTTTCCACAAACCACATATGGATCCACCAGTGTCATTGGATGAGAGTTCTTTTCATGAACCACAGCCAGAGTCATTGCATGTGTGTTCTTCTCACAAACCACACATGGATCCACTAGTGTCATTGCATGTCTATTCTTTTCATGAACCACAGCCAGAGTCATTGCATATCTACTCTTTCCACAAGCCACATAAGGATACACCAGTTTCACTGGATGTGTGTTCTTTTCATGAACCACAATTAGAGTCATTGCATGTCTGTTCTTTTTTCTTAAACATAGCTAGAGTCATTGCATGTCTGTTCTTTCCACAAACCACATATGGATCCACCAGTGTCATTGGATGAGTGTTCTTTTCATGAACCACACCCAGTGTCATTGCATGTGTGTTCTTCTCACAAACCACACATGGATCCACCAGTGTCATTGCATGTATGTTCTTTTTTGAACCATATCTAGAGTCATTGTATGTCTATTCTTCTCACAAACCATATATTGATACACCAGTGTCATTGGATGTGTCTCCTTTTCATGAACCTCACCCAGTGTCATTGCATGTGTGTTCTTCTCACAAAGCACACATGTAGTCCACCAGTGTGATTGCACCTATGTTCTTTTCACAAACCACAGCTAGAGTCATTGCATGTCTGCTCTTTCCACAAACCACATATGGATCCACCAGTGTCACTAGATGTGTGTTATTTTTACAAACGACAACTAGAGTCATTGCATGTATGTTCTTTTCATGAACCACACCCACTGTCATTGCACGTGTGTTCTTCTCACAAACCACACATGGATCCACCAGTGTCATTGCATGTGTGTTCTTTTCATGAACCATAGTCAGAGTTATTGCATTTGTGTTCTTCTCAAAAACCACACATGGATCCACCAGTGTCATTGCCTGTCTGTTCTTTCCACAAACCACATAAGGATACACTAGTGTCACGGGATGTGTGTTCTTTTCATGAACCACAACTAGAGTCATTGCATGTCTATTATTTTCTTAAACCACAGCTATAGTCATTGCATGTCTGTTCTTTCAACAAACCACATATGGATCCACCGGTGTCATTGGATGAGTGTTGTTTTCATCAACCACACCCAGTGTCATTGCATGTATGTTCTTTCCACAAACCACATATGAATCCACCAGTGCCATTGGATGAGTGTTCTTTTCATGAACCACACCCAATATCATTGCATGTGTGTTCTTCTCACAAACCACACATGGATCCACCAGTGTCATTGCACGTGTGTTCTTTTCATGAACCACAACCAGTCATTGTATGTGTATTCTTCTCAAAAGCCACACATGGATCCACTAGTGTCATTGTATGTCTGTTCTTTTCATGAACCACAGCCAGAGTCATTGCATGTATGTTCTTCTCACAAACCACATAAGGATACACCAGTGTCATTGGATGTGTGTTATTTTCATGAACCACACACAGTGTGATTGCATGTGTGTTCTTCTCACAAACCACACATGGATCCACTAGTGTCATTGCATGTCTATTCTTTTCATGAACCACAGCCAGAGTCATTGCATATCTACTCTTTCCACAAGCCACATAAGGATACACCAGTTTCACTGGATGTGTGTTCTTTTCATGAACCACAATTAGAGTCATTGCATGTCTGTTCTTTTTTCTTAAACCATAGCTAGAGTCATTGCATGTCTATTCTTTCCACAAACCACATATGGATCCACCAGTGTCATTGGATGAGTGTTCTTTTCATGAACCACACCCAGTGTCATTGCATGTGTGTTCTTCTCACAAACCACACATGGATCCACCAGTGTCATTGCATGTATGTTCTTTTTTGAACCATATCTAGAGTCATTGTATGTCTATTCTTCTCACAAACCATATAAGGATACACCAGTGTCATTGGATGTGTCTCCTTTTCATGAACCTCACCCAGTGTCATTGCATGTGTGTTCTTCTCACAAAGCACACATGTAGTCCACCAGTGTCATTGCACCTATGTTCTTTTCACAAACCACAGCTAGAGTCATTGCATGTCTGCTCTTTCCACAAACCACATATGGATCCACCAGTGTCACTAGATGTGTGTTATTTTTACAAACCACAACTAGAGTCATTGCATGTATGTTCTTTTCATGAACCACACCCACTGTCATTGCACGTGTCTTCTTCTCACAAACCACACATGGATTCACCAGTGTCATTGCATGTGTGTTCTTTTCATGAACCATAGTCCGAGTTATTGCATTTGTGTTCTTCTCAAAAACCACACATGGATCCACCAGTGTCATTGCCTGACTGTTCTTTCCACAAACCACATAGGGATACACTAGTGTCACTGGATGTGTGTTCTTTTCATGAACCACAACTAGAGTCATTGCATGTCTGTTATTTTCTTAAACCACAGCTATAGTCATTGCATGTATGTTCTTTCAACAAACCACATATGGATCCACCGGTGTCATTGGATGAGTGTTGTTTTCATCAACCACACCCAGTGTCATTGCATGTATGTTCTTTCCACAAACCACATATGAATCCACCAGTGCCATTGGATGAGTGTTCTTTTCATGAACCACACCCAATATCATTGCATGTGTGTTCTTCTCACAAACCACACATGGATCCACCAGTGTCATTGCACGTGTGTTCTTTTCATGAACCACAACCAGAGTCATTGTATGTGTATTCTTCTCAAAAGCCACACATGGATCCACTAGTGTCATTGTATGTCTGTTCTTTTCATGAACCACAGCCAAAGTCATTGCATGTATGTTCTTCTCACAAACCACATAAGGATACACTAGTGTCATTGGATGTGTGTTATTTTCATGAACCACACCCAGTGTGATTGCATGTGTGTTCTTCTCACAAACCACACATGGATCCACCAGTGTCATTGCATGTCTGTTCTTTTTACAAACCATAGCTAGAGTGATAACATGTCTGTTCTTTCCACAAACCACATATGGATCCACCATTGTCACTGGATGTGTGTTATTTTCACAAACCACAAATAGAGTCATTGCATGTCTGTTCTTTTCACAAACCACAGCCAGAGTCATTGCATGTATGTTCTTTCAAAAAACCACATATGGATCCACTAGTGTCATTGGATGAGTGTTCTTTTCATGAACCACACCCAGTATCATTGCATGTCTATGCTTTCCACAAACCACATATGGATCCACTAGTGTACTTGCATGTATGATCTTTTCATTAACCACACCCAGTGTCATTGGATGTCTATTCTTCATACAACATGGAACATCTAGAGTCATTGCATGTGTGCTCTTTTCACAAACCACATAAGGATACACCAGTGTCATTGGATGTGTGTTCTTTTCATGAACCATACCCGGTGTCATTGCATGTGTGTTCTTCTCATGAACCACAAATGGATCCACCAGTGTCATTGCATGTGTGTTATTTTCATGAACCACCGCCAATGTCATTGCCTGTATGTTCTTATCACAAACCACATAAGGATACACCGGTGTCATTGGATGTGTGTTCTTTTCATGAACCACACCCAGTGACATTGCATGTGTGTTATTCTCACAAAACCACACATGGATCCATCAGTGTCATTGCATGTCTCTTCTTTTCACAAACCACATCTAGAGTCATTGCATGTCCGTTATTTCCACAAACCACATAGGGATACACTAGTGTAACTAGATGTGTGTTCATTTCATGATACACAACTAGAGTCATTGCATGTCGTTTCTTTTCTTAAACCACAGCTAGAGTCATTGCATGTCTGTTCTTTCCACAAAACTCAAATGGATCCACCAGTGTCATTGGATGAGTGTTCTTTTCATGAACCACACCCAGTGTCATTGCACGTTTGTTCTTTCCACAAACCACATATGGATCCACCAGTGTCATTGGATGAGAGTTCTTTTCATGAACCACAGCCAGAGTCATTGCATGTGTGTTCTTCTCACAAACCACACATGGATCCACTAGTGTCATTGCATGTCTATTCTTTTCATGAACCACAGCCAGAGTCATTGCATATCTACTCTTTCCACAAGCCACATAAGGATACACCAGTTTCACTGGATGTGTGTTCTTTTCATGAACCACAATTAGAGTCATTGCATGTCTGTTCTTTTTTCTTAAACCATAGCTAGAGTCATTGCATGTCTGTTCTTTCCACAAACCACATATGGACCCACCAGTGTCATTGGATGAGTGTTCTTTTCATGAACCACACCCAGTGTCATTGCATGTGTGTTCTTCTCACAAACCACACATGGATCCACCAGTGTCATTGCATGTATGGTCTTTTTTGAACCATATCTAGAGTCATTGTATGTCTATTCTTCTCACAAACCATATAAGGATACACCAGTGTCATTGGATGTGTCTCCTTTTCATGAACCTCACCCAGTGTCATTGCATGTGTGTTCTTCTCACAAAGCACACATGTAGTCCACAAGTGTCATTGCACCTATGTTCTTTTCACAAACCACAGCTAGAGTCATTGCATGTCTGCTCTTTCCACAAACCACATATGGATCCACCAGTGTCACTAGATGTGTGTTATTTTTACAAACCACAACTAGAGTCATTGCATGTATGTTCTTTTCATGAACCACACCCACTGTCATTGCACGTGTGTTCTTCTCACAAACCACACATGGATCCACCAGTGTCATTGCATGTGTGTTCTTTTCATGAACCATAGTCAGAGCTATTGCATTTGTGTTCTTCTCAAAAACCACACATGGATCCACCAGTGTCATTGCCTGTCTGTTCTTTCCACAAACCACATAAGGATACACTAGTGTCACTGGACGTGTGTTCTTTTCATGAACCACAACTAGAGTCATTGCATGTCTATTATTTTCTTAAACCACAGCTATAGTCATTGCATGTCTGTTCTTTCAACAAACCACATATGGATCCACCGGTGTCATTGGATGAGTGTTGTTTTCATCAACCACACCCAGTGTCATTGCATGTATGTTCTTTCCACAAACCACATATGAATCCACCAGTGCCATTGGATGAGTGTTCTTTTCATGAACCACACCCAATATCATTGCATGTGTGTTCTTCTCACAAACCACACATGGATCCACCAGTGTCGTTGCACGTGTGTTCTTTTCATGAACCACAACCAGTCATTGTATGTGTATTCTTCTCAAAAGCCACACATGGATCCACTAGTGTCATTGTATGTCTGTTCTTTTCATGAACCACAGCCAGAGTCATTGCATGTATGTTCTTCTCACAAACCACATAAGGATACACCAGTGTCATTGGATGTGTGTTATTTTCATGAACCACACCCAGTGTGATTGCATGTGTGTTCTTCTCACAAACCACACATGGATCCACCAGTGTCATTGCATGTCTATTCTTTTCACAAACCATAGCTAGAGTGATAACATGTCTGTTCTTTCCACAAACCACATATGGATCCACCATTGTCACTGGATGTGTGTTATTTTCACAAACCACAAATAGAGTTATTGCATGTCTGTTCTTTTCACAAACCACAGCCAGAGTCATTGCATGTATGTTCTTTCCAAAAACCACATATGGATCCACTAGTGTCATTGGATGAGTGTTCTTTTCATGAACCACACCCAGTATCATTGCATGTCTATGCTTTCCACAAACCACATATGGATCCGCTAGTGTACTTGCATGTATGATCTTTTAATGAACCACAACCAGAGTCATTGCATGTGTGTTCTTCTCACAAACCACACGTGGATCCACAAGTGTCATTGCATGTATGTTCTTTTTTTGAACCACATCTAGAGTCATTGTATGTCTATTCTTCTCACAAACCATATAAGGATACACCAGTATCATTGCATGTGTGTTCTTCTCACAAACCACACATTGGTCTACCAGTGTCATTGCAAGTCTGTTCTTTTCACAAACCACATCTAGAGTCATTGCATGTCTGCTCTTTCCACAAACCACATATGGATCCACTAGTGTCATTAGATGTGTGTTATTTTTACAAACCACAACTAGAGTCATTGCATGTCTGTTCTTTTCATAAACCACACCCAGTGTCATTGCATGTGTGTTCTTCTCACAAACCCCACATGGATCCACCAGTGTCATTGCATGTGTGTTCTTTTCATGAACCACAACCAGAGACATTGCATGTGTGTTCTTCTCAAAATCCACACATGGATCCACTAGTGTCATTGCATGTCTGTTCTTCTCACAATCCACATAAGGATACACTAGTGTCATTGGATGTGTGTTATTTTCATGGACCACACCTAGCGTCATTGCATGTATGTTCTTCTCACAAACCACACATGGATCCACTAGTGTCATTGCATGTCCGTTCTTTTCACAAACCATAGCTAGAGTCATTGCATGTCCGTTCTTTTCTTAAACCACAGCTAGAGTCATTGCATGTCTGTTCTTTCCACAAAACTCAAATGGATCCACCAGTGTCATTGGATGAGTGTTCTTTTCATGAACCACACCCAGTGTGATTGCACGTTTGTTCTTTCCACAAACCACATATGGATCCACCAGTGTCATTGGATGAGAGTTCATTTCATGAACCATAGCCAGAGTCATTGCATGTGTGTTCTTCTCACAAACCACACATGGATCCACTAGTGTCATTGCATGTCTATTCTTTTCATGAACCACAGCCAGAGTCATTGCATATCTACTCTTTCCACAAACCACATAAGGATACACCAGTTTCACTGGATGTGTGTTCTTTTCATGAACCACAATTAGAGTAATTGCATGTCTGTTCTTTTCTTAAACCATAGCTAGAGTCATTGCATGTCTGTTCTTTCCACAAACCACATATGGAACCACCAGTGTCATTGGATGAGTGTTCTTTTCATGAACCACACCCAGTGTCATTGCATGTGTGGTTTTCTCACAAACCACACATGGATCCACCAATGTCATTGCATGTGTGCTCTTTTCACAAACCACATAAGGATACACCAGTGTCATTGGATGTGTGTTCTTTTCATGAACCAGACCCAACGTCATTGCATGTATGTTCTTCTCACAAACCACACATGGATCCACCAGTGTCATTGCATGTATGTTCTTTTCATGAACCACAGCCAATGTCATTGCATGTATGTTCTTATCACAAACCACATAAGGATACACCGGTGTCATTGGATGTGTGTTCTTCTCATGAACCACACCCAGTGTCATTGCATGTGTGTTCTTCTCACAAACCACACATGGATCCACCAGTGTCATTGCATGTGTGTTCTTTTCATGAACCACAACCAGAGTCATTGTATGTGTATTCTTGTCAAAAGCCACACATGGATCCTCTAGTGTCATTGTATGTCTGTTCTTTTCATGAACCACAGCCAGAGTCATTGCATGTATGTTCTTCTCACAAACCATATAAGGATACACCAGTGTCATTGGATGTGTGTTATTTTCATGAACCACACCCAGTGTGATTGCATGTGTGTTCTTCTCACAAACCACACATGGATCCACCAGTGTCATTGCATGTCTGTTCTTTTTACAAACCACAGCTAGAGTGATAACATGTCTGTTCTTTCCACAAACCACATATGGATCCACCATTGTTACTGGATGTGTGTTATTTTCACAAACCACAAATAGAGTCATTGCATGCATTCTTTTCACAAACCACAGCCAGAGTCATTGCATGTATGTTCTTTCCAAAAACCACATATGGATCCACTAGTCATTGGATGAGTGTTCTTTTCATGAACCACACCTAGTATCATTGCATGTCTATGCTTTCCACAAACCACATATGGATCCGCTAGTGTACTTGCATGTATGATCTTTTCATTAACCACACCCAGTGTCATTGGATGTCTGTTCTTTATACAACATGGAACAGCTAGAGTCATTGCATGTGTGCTCTTTTCACAAACCACATAAGGATACACCAGTGTCATTGGATGTGTGTTCTTTTCATGAACCACACCCGGTATCATTGCATGTGTGTTCTTCTCATGAAACACAAATGGATCCACCAGTGTCATTGCATGTGTGTTATTTTCATGAACCACCTTGATGTCATTGCACTGCATTCTTATCACAAACCACATAAGGATACACCGCTGTCACTTGATGTGTGTTCTTTTCATGAACCACACCTAGTGACATTGCATGTGTGTTCTTCTCACAAACAACACATGGATCCATCAGTGTTATTGCATGTCTCTTCTTTTCACAAACCACATCTAGAGTCATTGCATGTCAGTTCTTTCCACAAACCACATAGGGATACACCGGTGTAACTGGATGTGTGTTCTTTTCATGATACACAACTAGAGTCATTGCATGTCTGTTCTTTCCACAAAACTCAAATGGATCCACCAGTGTCATTGGATGAGTGTTCTTTTCATGAACCACACCCAGTGTCATTGCACGTTTGTTCTTTCCACAAACCACATATGGATCCACCAGTGTCATTGGATGAGAGTTCTTTTCATGAACCACAGCCAGAGTCATTGCATGTGTGTTCTTCTCACAAACCACACATGGTTCCACTAGTGTCATTGCATGTCTATTCTTTTCATGAACCACAGCCAGACTCATTGCATATCTACTCTTTCCACAAGCCACATAAGGATACACCAGTTTCACTGGATGTGTGTTCTTTTCATGAACCACAATTAGAGTCATTGCATGTCTGTTCTTTTTTCTTAAACCATAGCTAGAGTCATTGCATGTCTGTTCTTTCCACAAACCACATATGGATCCATCGGTGTCATTGGATGAGTGTTCTTTTCATGAACCACACCCAGTGTCATTGCATGTGTGGTCTTCTCACAAACCACACATTGATCCACCAATGTCATTGCATGTGTGCTCTTTTCACAAACCACATAAGGATACACTAGTGTCATTGGATGTGTGTTCTTTTCATGAACCGGAACCAACGTCATTGCATGTGTGTTCTTTCACAAACCACACATGGATCCACTAGTATCATTGCATGTGTGTTCTTTTCATGAACCACAACCAGAGTCATTGCATGTGTGTTCTTCTCACAAACCACACATGGATCCACCCGTGTCATTTCATGTATGTTCTTTTTTTGAACCACATCTAGAGTCATTGTATGTCTATTCTTCTCACAAACCATATAAGGATACACCAGTGTCATTGGATGTGTCTTCTTTTCATGAACCACACCCAGTGTCATTGCATGTGTGTTCTTCTCACAAACCACACATTGGTCTACCAGTGTCATTGCACGTCTGTTCTTTTCACAAACCACATCTAGAGTCATTGCATGTCTGCTCTTTCCACAAACCACATATGGATCCACTAGTGTCATTAGATGTGTGTTATTTTTACAAACCACAACTAGAGTCATTGCATGTCTGTTCTTTTCATAAACCACACCCAGTGTCATTGCATGTGTGTTCTTATCACAAACCCCACATGGATCCACCAGTGTCATTGCATGTGTGTTCTTTTCATGAACCACAGCCAGAGACATTGCATGTGTGTTCTTCTCAAAAACCACACATGGATCCACTAGTGTCATTGCATGTCTGTTCTTCTCACAATCCACATAAGGATACACTAGTGTCATTGGATGTGTGTTCTTTTCATGAACCACACCTAGTGTCATTGCATGTATGTTCTTCTCACAAACCACACATGGATCCACTAGTGTCATTGCATGTCTGTTCTTTTCACAAACCATAGCTAGAGTCATTGCATGTCCGTTCTTTTCTTAAACCACAGCTAGAGTCATTGCATGTCTGTTCTTTCCACAAAACTCAAATGGATCCACCAGTGTCATTGGATGAGTGTTCTTTTCATCAACAACACCCAGTGTCATTGCACGTTTGTTCTTTCCACAAACCACATATGGATCCACCAGTGTCATTGGATGAGAGTTCTTTTCATGAACCACAGCCAGAGTCATTGCATGTGTGTTCTTCTCACAAACCACACATGGATCCACCAGTGTCATTGCATGTCTATTCTTTTCATGAACCACAGCCAGAGTCATTGCATATCTACTCTTTCCACAAGCCACATAAGGATACACCAGTGTCACTGGATGCGTGTTCTTTTCATGAACCACAATTAGAGTCATTGCATGTCTGTTCTTTTTTCTTAAACCATAGCTAGAGTCATTGCATGTCTGTTCTTTCCACAAACCACATATGGATCCACCAGTGTCATTGGATGAGTGTTCTTTTCATGAACCACACCCAGTGTCATTGCATGTGTGGCCTTCTCACAAACCACACATGGATCCATCAATGTCATTGCATGTGTGCTCTTTTCACAAACCACATAAGGATACACTAGTGTCCTTGGATGTGTGTTCTTTTCATGAATCAGACCCAACGTCATTGCATGTGTGTTCTTTCACAAACCACACATGGATCCACTAGTATCATTGCATGTGTGTTCTTTTCATGAACCACAACCAGAGTCATTGCATGTGTGTTCTTCTCACAAACCACACATGGATCCACCAGTGTCATTGCATGTATGTTCTTTTTTTGAAACACATCTAGAGTCATTGTATGTCTATTCTTTTCACAAACCATATAAGGATACACCAGTGTCATTGGATGTGTCTTCTTTTCATGAACCACACCTAGTGTCATTGCATGTGTGTTCTTCTCACAAACCACACATTGGTCTACCAGTGTCATTGCACCTCTGTTCTTTTCACAAACCACATCTAGAGTCATGGCATGTCTGCTCTTTCCACAAACCACATATGGATCCACTAGTGTCATTAGATGTGTGTTATTTTTACAAACCACAACTAGAGTCATTGCATGTCTGTTCTTTTCATAAACCACACCCTGTGTCATTGCATGTGTGTTCTTATCACAAACCCCACATGGATCCACCAGTGTCATTGCATGTGTGTTCTTTTCATGAAGCACAGCCAGAGACATTGCATGTTTGTTCTTCTCAAAAACCACACATGGATCCACTAGTGTCATTGCATGTCTGTTCTTCTCACAATCCACATAAGGATAAACTAGTGTCATTGGATGTGTGTTCTTTTCATGAACCACACCTAGTGCCATTGCATGTATGTTCTTCTCACAAACCACACATGGATCCACTAGTGTCATTGCATGTCCGTTCTATTCACAAACCATAGCTAGAGTCATTGCATGTCCGTTCTTTTCTTAAACCATAGCTAGAGTCATTGCATGTCTGTTCTTTCCACAAAACTCAAATGGATCCACCAGTGTCATTGGATGAGTGTTCTTTTCATGAACCACACCCAGTGTCATTGCACGTTTGTTCTTTCCACAAACCACATATGGATCCACCAGTGTCATTGGATGAGAGTTCTTTTCATGACCCACAGCCAGAGTCATTGCATGTGTGTTCTTCTCACAAACCACACATGGATCCACTAGTGTCATTGCATGTCTATTCTTTTCATGAACCACAGCCAGAGTCATTGCATATCTACTCTTTCCACAAACCACATAAGGATACACCAGTTTCACTGAATGTGTGTTCTTTTCATGAACCACAATTAGAGTCATTGCATGTCTGTTATTTTCTTAAACCATAGCTTGAGTCATTGCATGTCTGTTCTTTCCACAAACCACATATGGATCCACCAGTGTCATTGGATGAGTGTTCTTTTCATGAACCACACCCAGTGTCATTGCATGTGTGGTCTTCTCACAAACCACACATGGATCCACCAATGTCATTGCATGTGTGCTCTTTTCACAAACCACATAAGGATACACCAGTGTCATTGGATGTGTGTTCTTTTCATGAACCAGACCCAACGTCATTGCATGTGTGTTCTTTCACAAACCACACATGGATCCACTAGTATCATTGCATGTGCGTTCTTTTCATGAACTACAACCAGAGTCATTGCATGTGTGTTCTTCTCACAAACCACACATGGATCCACCAGTGTCATTGCATGTATGTTCTTTTCATGAACCACAGCCAATGTCATTGCATGTATGTTCTTATCACAAACCACATAAGGATACACCGGTGTCATTGGATGTGTGTTCTTCTCATGAACCACACCCAGTGTCATTGCATGTGTGTTCTTCTCACAAACCACACATGGATCCACCAGTGTCATTGCATGTGTGTTCTTTTCATGAACCACAACCAGAGTCATTGTATGTGTATTCTTGTCAAAAGCCACACATGGATCCTCTAGTGTCATTGTATGTCTGTTCTTTTCATGAACCACAGCCAGAGTCATTGCATGTATGTTCTTCTCACAAACCATATAAGGATACACCAGTGTCATTGGATGTGTGTTATTTTCATGAACCACACCCAGTGTGATTGCATGTGTGTTCTTCTCACAAACCACACATGGATCCACCAGTGTCATTGCATGTCTGTTCTTTTTACAAACCACAGCTAGAGTGATAACATGTCTGTTCTTTCCACAAACCACATATGGATCCACCATTGTTACTGGATGTGTGTTATTTTCACAAACCACAAATAGAGTCATTGCATGTCTGTTCTTTTCACAAACCACAGCCAGAGTCATTGCATGTATGTTCTTTCCAAAAACCACATATGGATCCACTAGTCATTGGATGAGTGTTCTTTTCATGAACCACACCTAGTATCATTGCATGTCTATGCTTTCCACAAACCACATATGGATCCGCTAGTGTACTTGCATGTATGATCTTTTCATTAACCACACCCAGTGTCATTGGATGTCTGTTCTTTATACAACATGGAACAGCTAGAGTCATTGCATGTGTGCTCTTTTCACAAACCACATAAGGATACACCAGTGTCATTGGATGTGTGTTCTTTTCATGAACCACACCCGGTATCATTGCATGTGTGTTCTTCTCATGAAACACAAATGGATCCACCAGTGTCATTGCATGTGTGTTTTTTTCATGAACCACCGCCAGTGTCATTGCCTGTCTGTTCTTATCACAAACCACATAAGGATACACCGCTGTCACTTGATGTGTGTTCTTTTCATGAACCACACCTAGTGACATTGCATGTGTGTTCTTCTCACAAACAACACATGGATCCATCAGTGTTATTGCATGTCTCTTCTTTTCACAAACCACATCTAGAGTCATTGCATGTCAGTTCTTTCCACAAACCACATAGGGATACACCGGTGTAACTGGATGTGTGTTCTTTTCATGATACACAACTAGAGTCATTGCATGTCTGTTCTTTCCACAAAACTCAAATGGATCCACCAGTGTCATTGGATGAGTGTTCTTTTCATGAACCACACCCAGTGTCATTGCACGTTTGTTCTTTCCACAAACCACATATGGATCCACCAGTGTCATTGGATGAGAGTTCTTTTCATGAACCACAGCCAGAGTCATTGCATGTGTGTTCTTCTCACAAACCACACATGGTTCCACTAGTGTCATTGCATGTCTATTCTTTTCATGAACCACAGCCAGACTCATTGCATATCTACTCTTTCCACAAGCCACATAAGGATACACCAGTTTCACTGGATGTGTGTTCTTTTCATGAACCACAATTAGAGTCATTGCATGTCTGTTCTTTTTTCTTAAACCATAGCTAGAGTCATTGCATGTCTGTTCTTTCCACAAACCACATATGGATCCATCGGTGTCATTGGATGAGTGTTCTTTTCATGAACCACACCCAGTGTCATTGCATGTGTGGTCTTCTCACAAACCACACATTGATCCACCAATGTCATTGCATGTGTGCTCTTTTCACAAACCACATAAGGATACACTAGTGTCATTGGATGTGTGTTCTTTTCATGAACCGGAACCAACGTCATTGCATGTGTGTTCTTTCACAAACCACACATGGATCCACTAGTATCATTGCATGTGTGTTCTTTTCATGAACCACAACTAGAGTCATTGCATGTGTGTTCTTCTCACAAACCACACATGGATCCACCCGTGTCATTTCATGTATGTTCTTTTTTTGAACCACATCTAGAGTCATGGTATGTCTATTCTTCTCACAAACCACATAAGGATACACCGGTGTCATTGGATGTGTCTTCTTTTCATGAACCACACCTAGTGTCATTGCATGTGTGTTCTTCTCACAAACCACACATTGATCCACCATTGTCATTGCACGTCCGTCTTTTCACAAACCACAGCTAGAGCCATTGCATGTCTGCTCTTTCCACAAACCACATATGGATCCACTAGTGTCATTAGATGTGTGTTATTTTTACAAACCACAACTAGAGTCATTGCATGTCTGTTCTTTTCATAAACCACACCCAGTGTCATTGCATGTGTGTTCTTATCACAAACCCCACATGGATCCACCAGTGTCATTGCATGTGTGTTCTTTTCATGAACCACAGCCAGAGACATTGCATGTGTGTTCTTCTCAAAAACCACACATGGATCCACTAGTGTCATTGCATGTCTGTTCTTCTCACAATCCACATAAGGATACACTAGTGTCATTGGATGTGTGTTCTTTTCATGAACCACACCTAGTGTCATTGCATGTATGTTCTTCTCACAAACCACACATGGATCCACTAGTGTCATTGCATGTCTGTTCTTTTCACAAACCATAGCTAGAGTCATTGCATGTCCGTTCTTTTCTTAAACCATAGCTAGAGTCATTGCATGTCTGTTCTTTCCACAAAACTCAAATGGATCCACCAGTGTCATTGGATGAGTGTTCTTTTCATCAACAACACCCAGTGTCATTGCACGTTTGTTCTTTCCACAAACCACATATGGATCCACCAGTGTCATTGGATGAGAGTTCTTTTCATGAACCACAGCCAGAGTCATTGCATGTGTGTTCTTCTCACAAACCACACATGGATCCACTAGTGTCATTGCATGTCTATTCTTTTAAATAACCACATACAGAGACATTGCATATCTACTCTTTCCACAAGCCACATAAGGATACACCAGTGTCACTGGATGCGTGTTCTTTTCATGAACCACAATTAGAGTCATTGCATGTCTGTTCTTTTTTCTTAAACCATAGCTAGAGTCATTGCATGTCTGTTCTTTCCACAAACCACATATGGATCCACCAGTGTCATTGGATGAGTGTTCTTTTCATGAACCACACCCAGTGTCATTGCATGTGTGGCCTTCTCACAAACCACACATGGATCCATCAATGTCATTGCATGTGTGCTCTTTTCACAAACCACATAAGGATACACTAGTGTCCTTGGATGTGTGTTCTTTTCATGAATCAGACCCAACGTCATTGCATGTGTGTTCTTTCACAAACCACACATGGATCCACTAGTATCATTGCATGTGTGTTCTTTTCATGAACCACAACCAGAGTCATTGCATGTGTGTTCTTCTCACAAACCACACATGGATCCACCAGTGTCATTGCATGTATGTTCTTTTTTTGAAACACATCTAGAGTCATTGTATGTCTATTCTTTTCACA
The DNA here is from genome assembly GCA_023614405.1 of Avena insularis. NCBI lineage: Eukaryota > Viridiplantae > Streptophyta > Magnoliopsida > Poales > Poaceae > Avena > Avena insularis. The sequence goes on along the minus strand of JAJUPC010000175.1, from coordinate 489,719 downwards.
AACCATATAAGGATACACCAGTGTCATTGGATGTGTCTTCTTTTCATGAACCACACCTAGTGTCATTGCATGTGTGTTCTTCTCACAAACCACACATTGGTCTACCAGTGTCATTGCACCTCTGTTCTTTTCACAAACCACATCTAGAGTCATGGCATGTCTGCTCTTTCCACAAACCACATATGGATCCACTAGTGTCATTAGATGTGTGTTATTTTTACAAACCACAACTAGAGTCATTGCATGTCTGTTCTTTTCATAAACCACACCCTGTGTCATTGCATGTGTGTTCTTATCACAAACCCCACATGGATCCACCAGTGTCATTGCATGTGTGTTCTTTTCATGAAGCACAGCCAGAGACATTGCATGTTTGTTCTTCTCAAAAACCACACATGGATCCACTAGTGTCATTGCATGTCTGTTCTTCTCACAATCCACATAAGGATAAACTAGTGTCATTGGATGTGTGTTCTTCTCACAAACCACACATGGATCCACTAGTGTCATTGCATGTCTGTTCTTCTCACAATCCACATAAGGATACACTAGTGTCATTGGATGTGTGTTCTTTTCATGAACCACACCTAGTGTCATTGCATGTATGTTCTTCTCACAAACCACACATGGATCCACTAGTGTCATTGCATGTCTGTTCTTTTCACAAACCATAGCTAGAGTCATTGCATGTCCGTTCTTTTCTTAAACCACAGCTAGAGTCATTGCATGTCTGTTCTTTCCACAAACTCATATGGATCCACCAGTGTCATTGGATGAGTGTTCTTTTCATGAACCACACCCAGTGTCATTGCATGTTTGTTCTTTCCACAAACATTATATGGATCCACCAGTGTCATTGGATGAGAGTTGTTTTCATGAACCACAGCCAGAGTCATTGCATGTGTGTTCTTCTCACAAACCACACATGGATACACTAGTGTCATTGCATGTCTTTTCTTTTCATGAACCACATCTAGAGTCATTGCATATCTATTCTTTCCACAAACTACATAAGGATACACTAGTTTCATTGTATGAGTGTTCTTTTCATGAACCACAATTAGAGTCATTGCATGTCTGTTATTTTCTTAAACCATAGCTAGAGTCATTGCATGTCTGTTCTTTCCACAAACCACATATGGATCCACCAGTGTCATTGGATGAGTGTTCTTTTCATGAACCACACCCAGTGTCATTGCATGTGTGTTCTTCTCACAAACCACACATGGATCCACCAATGTCATTGCATGTGTGCTCTTTTCACAAACCACATCAGGATACACCAGTGTCATTGGATGTGCGTTCTTTTCATGAACCAGACCCAACATCATTGCATGTGAGTTCTTTCACAAACCACACATGGATCCACCAGTGTCATTGCATGTGTGTTCTTTTCATGAACCACAACCAGAGTCATTGCATGTGTCTTCTTCTCACAAACTACACATGGATCCACCAGTGTCATTGCATGTATGTTCTTTTTTTGAACCACATCTAGAGTCATTGTATGTCTGTTCTTCTCACAAACCACATAAGGATACACCAGTGTCATTGGATGTGTGTTATTTTCATGAACCACACCCAGTGTCATTGCATGTGTGTTCTTCTCACAAACCACACATGGATCCACCAGTGTCATTGCATGTCTGTTCTTTTCATGAAACACATCCAGAGTCATTGCATGTGTGTCTTTCCACCAACCACATATGCATCCACTATTGTCATTAGATGTGTGTAATTTTTACAAACCACAATTAGAGTCATTGCATGTCTGTTCTTTTCATGAACCACACCCAGTGTGTTCTTCTCAAAAACCACACATGGATCCACTAGTGTCATTGCATGTGTGTTCTTTTCATGAACCACAGCCAGAGTCATTGCATGTGTGTTCTTCTCAAAAACCACACATGGATCCACTAGAGTCGTTGCATGTATGTTCGTTTCATGAACCACAACTAGAGTCATTGCATGTCTGTTCTTTCTGCAAACCACATAAGGATACATTAGTGTCATTGGATGTGTGTTCTTTTCATGAACTACACCTAGATTCATTGCATGTCTGTTCTTTTCATGAACCACAGCCAGAGTCATTGCATATCTATTCTTTCCACAAACCACAAAAGGATACACCAGTTTCACTGGATGAGTGTTCTTTTCCTGAACCCCACCCAGTATCATTGCATGTCTGTTCTTTCCACAAACCACATATGGATCCACCAGTGTCATTGGATGAGTGTTCTTTTCATGAACCACACCTAGTGTCATTGCATGTGTGTTCTTCTCACAAACCACACATGGATCCACCAGTGTCATTGCATGTCTATGCTTTCCACAAACCACATATGGATCCACTAGTGTCATTGGATGAGTGTTCTTTTCATGAACCACATCCAGTGTCATTGCATGTGTGGTCTTCTCACAAACCACACATGGATCCACCAGTGTCATTGCATGTCTGCTCTTTTCATTAACCACACCCAGTGTCATTGGATGTCTGTTCTTCTCACAAACCACACATGGAACAGCTAGAGTCATTGCATGTGTGCTCTTTTCACAAACCACATAAGGATACACCAGTGTCATTGGATGTGTGTTCTTTTCATGAACCACACCCAGTGTCATTGCATGTGTGTTATTCTCATGAACCACACATGGATCCACCAGTGTCATTGCATGTTTGTTCTTTTCATGAACCACAACCAGAGTTATTGCATGTGTGTTCTTCTCAAAAACCACACATGGATCCACTAGTGTCATTGCATGTCTGTTCTTTTCATGAACCATAGCCAGAGTCATTGCATGTTTGTTCGTCCTACAAACCACACATGGATCCACCAGTGTCATTGCATGTGTGTTCTTTTCATGAACCACAGCCAGAGTCATTGCATGTGTGTTCTTCTCACAAACCACACATGGATCCACCAGTGTTATTGCATGTTTGTTCTTTTCATGAACCACAGCCAGAGTCATTGCATGTCTGTTCTTTCCACAAACCACATAAGCATACATTAGTATCACTGGATGTGTGTTCTTTTCATGAACCACAACTAGAGTCATTGCATGTTTGTTTTTTCTTAGACCACAGCTAGAGTCATTGCATGTCTGTTCTTTCCACAAACCGCATATGAATCCACCAGTGTCATTGGATGAGTGTTCTTTTCGTGAACCACACCCAGTGTCATTGCATGTCTGTTCTTTCCACAAACCAAATATGGATCCACCAGTGTCATTGGATGAGTGTTCTTTTCATGAACCACACCTAGTGTCATTGCATGTGTGTTCTTCTCACAAACCACACATGGATCCACCAGTGTCATTGCATGTCTATGCTTTCCACAAACCACATATGGATCCACTAGTGTCATTGGATGAGTGTTCTTTTCATGAACCACATCCAGTGTCATTGCATGTGTGGTCTTCTCACAAACCACACATGGATCCACCAGTGCCATTGCATGTCTGCTCTTTTCATTAACCACACCCAGAGTCATTGGATGTCTGTTCTTCTCACAAACCACACATGGAACAGCTAGAGACATTACATGTGTGCTCTATTCACAAACCACATAAGGATACACCAGTGTCATTGGATGTCTGTTCTTTTCATGAACCACACCTAGTGTCATTGCATGTGTGTTATTCTCATGAACCACTCATGGATCCACCAGTGTCATTGCATGTTTGTTCTTTTCATGAACCACAACCAGAGTCATTGCACGTGTGTTCTTATCAAAAACCACACATGGATCCACTAGTGTCATTGCATGTGTGTTCTTTTCATGAACCATAGCCAGAGTCATTGCATGTTTGTTCGTCCTACAAACCACACATGGATCCACAAGTGTCATTGCATGTGTGTTCTTTTCATGAACCACAGCCAGAGTCATTGCATGTGTGTTCTTCTCACAAACCACACATGGATCCACCAGTGTTATTGCATGTCTGTTCTTTTCATGAAACACAGCCAGAGTCATTGCATGTGTGTTCTTTCCACAAACCACATAAGCATACATTAGTATCACTGGATGTGTGTTCTTTCATGAACCACAACTAGAGTCATTGCATGTTTGTTTTTTCTTAGACCACAGCTAGAGTCATTGCATGTCTGTTCTTTCCACAAACCGCATATGAATCCACCAGTGTCATTGGATGAGTGTTCTTTTCGTGAACCACACCCAGTGTCATTGCATGTCTGTTCTTTCCACAAACCAAATATGGATCCACCAGTGTCATTGGATGAGTGTTCTTTTCATGAACCACACCTAGTGTCATTGCATGTGTGTTCTTCTCACAAACCACACATGGATCCACTAGTGTCATTGCATGTCTATGCTTTCCACAAACCACATATGGATCCACTAGTGTCATTGGATGAGTGTTCTTTTCATGAACCACATCCAGTGTCATTGCATGTGTGGTCTTCTCACAAACCACACATGGATCCACCAGTGCCATTGCATGTCTGCTCTTTTCATTAACCACACCCAGTGTCATTGGATGTCTGTTCTTCTCACAAACCACACATGGAACAGCTAGAGTCATTGCATGTGTGCTCTTTTCACAAACCACATAAGGATACACCAGTGTCATTGGATGTGTGTTCTTTTCATGAACCACACCCAGTGTCATTGCATGTGTGTTATTCTCATGAACCACACATGGATCCACCAGTGTCATTGCATGTTTGTTCTTTTCATGAACCACAACCAGAGTCATTGCATGTGTGTTCTTCTCAAAAACCACACATGGATCCACTAGTGTCATTGCATGTCTGTTCTTTTCATGAACCATAGCCAGAGTCATTGCATGTTTGTTCGTCCTACAAACCACACATGGATCCACAAGTGTCATTGCATGTGTGTTCTTTTCATGAACCACAGCCAGAGTCATTGCATGTGTGTTCTTCTCACAAACCACACATGGATCCACTAGTGTTATTGCATGTCTGTTCTTTTCATGAACCACAGCCAGAGTCATTGCATGTCTGTTCTTTCCACAAACCACATAAGCATACATTAGTATCACTGGATGTGTGTTCTTTCATGAACCACAACTAGAGTCATTGCATGTTTGTTTTTTCTTAGACCACATCTAGAGTCATTGCATGTCTGTTCTTTCCACAAACCGCATATGAATCCACCAGTGTCATTGGATGAGTGTTCTTTTCGTGAACCACACCCAGTGTCATTGCATGTCTGTTCTTTCCACAAACCAAATATGGATCCACCAGTGTCATTGGATGAGTGTTCTTTTCATGAACCACACCCAGTGTCATTGCATGTGTACTCCTCTCATTAACCACACGTAGTGTCATTGGATGTATGTTTTTCTCACAAACCACACTTGGATCAACCAGTGTCATTGCATGTGTGCTCTTTTTATTAACCACAGTTAGAGTCATAGCATGTGTGTTCTTTTCACAAACCACATATCACCAGTGTCATTGCATGTGTGTTCTTCTCATAAACCACACATGGATCCACCAGTGTCATTGCATGTCTGTTCTTTTCACAAAGCACAACTAGAGTCATTGCATGTCAGTTCTTTCCACAAACCACATAAGGATACAGCAGTGTCATTGGATGAGTGTTCTTTTCATAAACCACAACTAGATGTGTGTTCTTTTCATGAACCACAACTAGAGTCATTGCATGTCTGTTCTTTTCTTAAACCATAGCTAGAGTCATTGCATGTCTGTTCTTTCCACAAACCACATATGGATCCACCAGTGTCATTGGATGAGTGTTCTTTTCATGAACCACACCCAATGTCATTGCCTGTTTGTTCTTTCCACAAACCACATATGGATCCACCAGTGTCATTGGATGAGAGGTCTTTTCATGAACCACATCCAGAGTCATTGCATGTGTGTTCTTCTCACAAACCACATATGGATCCACCAGTGTCATTGGATGAGAGTTCTTTTCATGAACCACAGTCAGAGTCATTGCATGTGTGTTCTTCTCACAAACCACACATGGATCCACCAGTGTCATTGCATGTCTGTTATTTTCATGAACCACAGCCAGAGTCATTGCATATATATTCTTTCCACAAACCACATAAGGATACACCAGTTTCACTGGATGTGTGTTCTTTTCATGAACCACAACTAGAGTCATTGCATGTTTGTTCTTTCTTAAACCACAGCTAGAGTCATTGCATGTATGTTCTTTCCACAAACCACATATGGATCCACCAGTGTCATTGGATGAGTGTTCTTTTCATGAACCACACCAAGTGTCATTGCATGTCTGTTTGTTCCACAAACCACATATGGATCCACAAGTATCATTGGATGAGTGTTCTTTTCATTAACCACACCTAGTGTCATTGCATGTGTGTTCTTCTCACAAACCACACATGGATCCACGAGTGTCATTACATGTATGTTCTTTTTTTGAACCACATCTAGAGTCATTGTATGTTTGTTCTTCTCACAAACCACATAAGGATACACCAGTGTCATTGGATGTGTCTTATTTTCATGCACCACACCCAGTGTCATTGCATGTGTGTTCTTCTCACAAACCACACACTGATCCACCAGTGTCATTGCACGTCTGTTCTTTTCACAAACCACAGCTAGAGTCATTGCATGTCTGCTCTTTCCACAAACCACATATGGATCCACCAGTGTCACTAGATGTGTGTTATTTTTACAAACCACAACTAGAGTCATTGCATGTCTGTTCTTTTCATGAACCACACCTAGTGTCATTGCATGTGTGTTCTTCTCACAAACCACTCATGGATCCACCAGTGTCATTGCATGTCTATGCTTTCCACAAACCACATATGGATCCACTAGTGTCATTGGATGAGTGTTCTTTTCATGAACCTCATCCAGTGTCATTGCATGTGTGGTCTTTTCAAAAACCACACATGGATCCACCAGTGCCATTGCATGTCTGCTCTTTTCATTAACCACACCCAGTGTCATTGGATGTCTGTTCTTCTCACAAACCACACATGGAACAGCTAGAGTCATTGCATGTGTGCTCTTTTCACAAACCACATAAGGATACACCAGTGTCATTGGATGTGTGTTCTTTTCATGAACCACACCCAGTGTCATTGCATGTGTGTTATTCTCATGAACCACACATGGATCCACCAGTGTCATTGCATGTTTGTTCTTTTCATGAACCACAACCAGAGTTATTGCATGTGTGTTCTTCTCAAAAACCACACATGGATCCACTAGTGTCATTGCATGTCTGTTCTTTTCATGAACCATAGCCAGAGTCATTGCATGTTTGTTCATCCTACAAACCACACATGGATCCACCAGTGTCATTGCATGTGTGCTCTTTTCATGAACCACAGCCAGAGTCATTGCATGTGTGTTCTTCTCACAAACCACACATGGATCCACCAGTGTCATTGCATGTGTGTTCTTTTCATGAACCACAGCTAGAGTCATTGCATGTCTGTTCTTTCCACAAACCACAATGGCATACATTAGTATTTGGATGTGTGTTGTCATTGCATGTTTGTTCTTTTCATGAACCACAGCCAGAGTCATTGCATGTCTGTTCTTTCCACAAACCACATAAGCATACATTAGTATCACTGGATGTGTGTTGTTTTCATGAACCACAACTAGAGTCATTGCATGTTTGTTTTTTCTTTGAGCACAGCTAGAGTCATTGCATGTCTGTTCATTCCACAAACCGCATATGAATCCACCAGTGTCATTGGATGAGTGTTCTTTTCGTGAACCACACCTAGTGTCATTGCATGTCTGTTCTTTCCACAAACCAAATATGGATCCACCAGTGTCATTGGATGAGTGTTCTTTTCATGAACCACACCTAGTGTCATTGCATGTGTGTTCTTCTCACAAACCACACATGGATCCACCAGTGTCATTGCATGTCTATGCTTTCCACAAACCACATATGGTTCCACTAGTGTCATTGGATGAGTGTTCTTTTCATGAACCACATCCAGTGTCATTGCATGTGTGGTCTTCTCACAAACCACACATGGATCCACCAGTGCCATTGCATGTCTGCTCTTTTCATTAACCACACCCAGTGTCATTAGATGTCTGTTCTTCTCACAAACCACACATGGAACAGCTAGAGTCATTGCATGTGTGCTCTTTTCACAAACCACATAAGGATACACCAGTGTCATTGGATGTCTGTTCTTTTCATGAACCACACCCAGTGTCATTGCATGTGTGTTATTCCCATGAACCACACATGGATCCACCAGTGTCATTGCATGTTTGTTCTTTTCATGAACCACAACCAGAGTCATTGCTTGTGTGTTCTTCTCAAAAACCACACATGGATCCACTAGTGTCATTGCATGTCTGTTCTTTTCATGAACCATAGCCAGAGTCATTGCATGTTTGTTCGTCCTACAAACCACACATGGATCCACAAGTGTCATTGCATGTGTGTTCTTTTCATGAACCACAGCCAGAGTCATTGCATGTGTGTTCTTCTCCCAAACCACACATGGATCCACCAGTGTTATTGCATGTCTGTTCTTTTCATGAACCACAGCTAGAGTCATTGCATGTGTGTTCTTTCCACAAACCACATAAGCATACATTAGTATCACTGGATGTGTGTTCTTTCATGAACCACAACTAGAGTCATTGCATGTTTGTTTTTTCTTAGACCACATCTAGAGTCATTGCATGTCTGTTCTTTCCACAAACCGCATATGAATCCACTAGTGTCATTGGATGAGTGTTCTTTACGTGAACCACACCCAGTGTCATTGCATGTCTGTTCTTTCCACAAACCAAATATGGATCCACCAGTGTCATTGGATGAGTGTTCTTTTCATGAACCACACCCAGTGTAATTGCATGTGTGCTCTTCTCATTAACCACACGCAGTGTCATTGGATGTATGTTCTTCTCACAAACCACACATGGATCCACCAGTGTCATTGCATGTGTGCTCTTTTTATTAACCATAGTTAGAGTCATAGCATGTGTGTTCTTTTCACAAACCACATATCACCAGTGTCATTGCATGTGTGTTCTTCTCATAAACCACACATGGATCCACCAGTGTCATTGCATGTCTGTTCTTTTCACAAACCACATAAGGATACACCAGTGTCATTGGATGAGTGTTCTTTTCATAAACCACAACTAGATGTGTGTTCTTTTCATGAATCACAACTAGAGTCATTGCATGTCTGTTCTTTTCTTAAACCATAGCTAGAGTCATTGCGTGTCTGTTCTTTCCACAAACCACATATGGATCCACCTGTGTCATTGGATGAGTGTTCTTTTCATGAACCACACCCAATGTCATTGCCTGTTTGTTCTTTCCACAAACCACATATGGATCCACCAGTGTCATTGGATGAGAGGTCTTTTCATGAACCACATCCAGAGTCATTGCATGTGTGTTCTTCTCACAAACCACATATGGATCCACCAGTGTCATTGGATGAGAGTTCTTTTCATGAACCACAGTCAGAGTCATTGCATGTGTGCTCTTCTCACAAACCACACATGGATCCACCAGTGTCATTGCATGTCTGTTATTTTCATGAACCACAGTCAGAGTCATTGCATATATATTCTTTCCACAAACCACATAAGGATATACCAGTTTCACTGGATGTGTGTTCTTTTCATGAACCACAACTAGAGTCATTGCATGTTTGTTCTTTCTTAAACCACAGCTAGAGTCATTACATGTATGTTCTTTCCACAAACCACATATGGATCCACCAGTGTCATTGGATGAGTGTTCTTTTCATGAACCACACCCAGTGTCATTGCATGTCTATTCGTTCCCCAAACCACATATGGATCCACAAGTATCATTGGATGAGTGTTCTTTTCATGAACCACACCTAGTGTCATTGCATGTGTGTTCTTCTCACAAACCACACATGGATCCACCAATCTCATTGCATGTGTTCTCTTTTCACAAACCACATAAGGATACACCAGTGTCATTGGATGTGTGTTCTTTTCATGAACTAGACCCAACGTCATTGCATGTGTGTTCTTTCACAAAACGCACATGGATCCACCAGTGTCATTGCATGTGTGTTCTTTTCATGAACCACAGGCAGAGTCATTGCATGTGTGTTCTTCTCACAAACCACAAATGGATCCACCAGTGTCATTCCATGTATGTTCTTTTTTTCAACCACATCTAGAGTCATTGTATGTCTGTTCTTCTCACAAACCACATAAGGATACACCAGTGTCATTGGATGTGTCTTATTTTCATGCACCACACCCAGTGTCATTGCATGTGTGTTCTTCTCACAAACCACACATTGATCCACCAGTGTCATTGCACGTCTGTTTTTTTCACAAACCACAACTAGAGTCATTGCATGTCTGCTCTTTCCACAAACCACATATGGATCCACCAGTGTCACTGGATGTGTGGTATTTTTACAAACCACAACTAGAGTCATTGCATGTCTGTTCTTTTCATGAACCACACCCAGTGTCATTGCATGTGTGTTCTTCTCACAAACCACAAATGGATCCACCAGTGTCATTGCATGTGTGTTCTTTTCATGAACCACAGCCAGAGTCATTGCATGTGTGTTCTTCTCACAAACCACACATGGATCCACCAGTGTTATTGCAAGTCTGTTCTTTTCATAAACAACAGCCAAAGTCATTGCATGTCTATTCTTTCCACAAACCACATAAGGATACACTAGTTTCACTGGATGTGTGTTCTTTTCATGAACCACAACTAGAGTCATTGCATGTCTGTTCTTTTCTTAAACCATAGCTAGAGTCATTGCATGTCTGTTCTTTCCACAAACCACATATGGATCCACCAGTGTCACTGGATGACTGTTCTTTTCGTGAACCACACCCAATGTCATTGCATGTCTGTTCTTTCCACAAACCACATATGGATCCACCAGTGTCATTAGATGAGTGTTCTTTTCATGAACCACACCAAGTTTCATTGCCCGCGTGTTCTTCTCAGAAACCACACATGGATCCACCATTTTAATTCCATGTGTGCTCTTTTCACAAACCACATAAGGATACACCAGTGTCATTGGATGTGTGTTCTTTTCATGAACCACACCTTGTGTCATTGCATGTGTGGTCTTCACACAAACCACACATGGATCCACCAGAGTCATTGCATGTGTGTTCTTTTCATGAACCACAGCCAGAGTTATTGGATGTGAATTCTTCTCAAAAACCACACATGGATCCACCAATGTTATTGCATGTCTGTTATTTTCATGAACCACAGCCAATGTCATTGCATGTATGTTCTTATCACAAACCACATAAGGATACACCGGTGTCATTGGATGTGTGTTCTTCTCATGAACCACACCCAGAGTCATTGCATGTGTGTTCTTCTCACAAACCACACATGGATCCACCAGTGTCATTGCATGTGTGTTCTTTTCATGAACCACAGCCAGAGTCATTGCATGTGTGTTCTTCTCACAAACCACACATGGATCCACCAGTGTTATTGCATGTCTGTTATTTTCATGAACCACAGCCAGAGTCATTGCATGTCTGTTCTTTCCACAAACCACATAAGCATACATTAGTGTCACTAGATGTGTGTTCTTTTCATGAACCACAACTAGAGTCATTCATGTTTGTTCTTTCTTAAACCACAGCCAGAGTCATTGCATGTCTGTTCTTTCCACACACCGCATAGGGATCCACCAGTGTCATTGGATGAGTGTTCTTTTCGTGAACCACACCTAGTGTCATTGCATGTCTGTTATTTCCACAAACCAAATATGGATCCACCAGTGTCATTAGATGAGTGTTCTTTTCATGAACCACACCTAGTTTCATTGCATGTGTGTTCTTCTCACAAACCACACATGGATCCACTAGTGTCATTGCATGTCTATGCTTTCCACAAACCACATATGGATCCACTAGTGTCATTGGATGAGTGTTCTTTTCATGAACCACCTCCAGTGTCATTGCATGTGTGGTCTTCTCACAAACCACACATGGATCCACCAGTGCCATTGCATGTCTGCTCTTTTCATTAACCACACCCAGTGTCATTGGATGTCTGTTCTTCTCACAAACCACACATGGAACAGCTAGAGTCATTGCATGTGTGCTCTTTTCACAAACCACATAAGGATACACCAGTGTCATTGGATGTGTGTTCTTTTCATGAACCACACCTAGTGTCATTGCATGTGTGTTATTCCCATGAACCACACATGGATCCACCAGTGTCATTGCATGTTTGTTCTTTTCATGAACCACAACCAGAGTCATTGCATGTGTGTTCTTCTCAAAAACCACACATGGATCCACTAGTGTCATTACATGTCTGTTCTTTTCATGAACCATAGCCAGAGTCATTGCATGTTTGCTTGCCTACAAACCACACATGGATCCACAAGTGTCATGGCATGTGTGTTCTTTTCATGAACCACAGCCAGAGTCATTGCATGTGTGTTCTTCTCACAAACCACACATGGATCCACCACTGTTATTGCATGTCTGTTCTTTTCATGAACCACAGCCAGAGTCATTGCATGTGTGTTCTTTCCACAAACCACATAAGCATACATTAGTATCACTGGATGTGTGTTCTTTCATGAACCACAACTAGAGTCATTGCATGTTTGTTTTTTCTTAGACCATAGCTAGAGTCATTGCATGTGTGTTCTTTCCACAAACCGCATATGAATCCACCAGTGTCATTGGATGAGTGTTCTTTTCATGAACCACACCCAGTGTCATTGCATGTGTGTTCTTCTCACAAACCACACATCGATCCACCAGTGTCATTGCATGTCAGTTCTTATCACAAACCACATAAGGATACACATGTGTCATTGGATGTGTGTTCTTTTCATGAACCACACCCAGTGTCATTGCATGTATGTTCTTCTCATAAACCACACATGGATCCACCAGTGTCATTGCTTGTCTGTTCTTTTCACAAACCACAGCTAGAGTCATTGCATGTTAGTTCTTTCCACAAACCACATAAGGATACACCAGTGTCACTAGATGTGTGTTCTTTTCATGAACCACAACTAGAGTCATTGCATGTCTGTTCTTTTCTTAAACCATAGCTAGAGTCATTGCATGTCTGTTCTTTCCACAAACCACATATGGATCCACCAGTGTCATTGGATGAGTGTTCTTTTCATGAACCACACCCAATGTCATTGCCTGTTTGTTCTTTCCACAAACCACATATGGATCCACCAGTGTCATTGGATGAGAGGTCTTTTCATGAACCACATCCAGAGTCATTGCATGTGTGTTCTTCTCACAAACCACATATGGATCCACCAGTGTCATTGGATGAGAGTTCTTTTCATGAACCACAGTCAGAGTCATTGCATGTGTGCTCTTCTCACAAACCACACATGGATCCACCAGTGTCATTGCATGTCTGTTATTTTCATGAACCACAGTCAGAGTCATTGCATATATATTCTTTCCACAAACCACATATGGATCCACAAGTATCATTGGATGAGTGTTCTTTTCATGAACCACACCTAGTGTCATTGCATGTGTGTTCTTCTCACAAACCACACATGGATCCACCAATCTCATTGCATGTGTTCTCTTTTCACAAACCACATAAGGATACACCAGTTCAGTGGATGTGTGTTCTTTTCATGAACTAGACCCAACGTCATTGCATGTGTGTTCTTTCACAAAACACACATGGATCCACCAGTGTCATTGCATGTGTGTTATTTTAATGAACTACAGCCAGAGTCATTGCATGTGTGTTCTTCTCACAAACCACAAATGGATCCACCAGCGTCATTGCATGTATGTTCTTTTTTTCAACCACATCTAGAGTCATTGTATGTCTCTTCTTCTCACAAACCACATAAGGATACACCAGTGTCATTGGATGTGTCTTATTTTCATGCACCACACCCAGTGTCATTGCATGTGTGTTCTTTTCATGAACCACACCCAGTGTCATTGCATGTGTGTTCTTCTCACAAACCTTACATGGATCCACCAGTGTCATTGCATGTGTGTTCTTTTCATGAACCACAACCAGAGTCATTGCATGTGTGTTCTTCTCACAAACCACACATGGATCCACCAGTGTTATTGCAAGTCTGTTCTTTTCATGAACAACAGCCAGAGTCATTGCATGTCTATTCTTTCCACAAACCACATAAGGCTACACCAGTTTCACTGGATGTGTGTTCTTTTCATGAACCACAACTAGAGTCATTGCATGTCTGTTCTTTTCTTAAACCATAGCTAGAGTCATTGCATGTCTGTTCTTTCCACAAACCACATATGGATCCACCAGTGTCATTGGATGAGTGTTCTTTTCGTGAACCACACCCAGTGTCATTGCATGTCTGTTCTTTCCACAAACCACATATGGATCCACCAGTGTCATTAGATGAGTGCTCTTGTCATGAACCACACCAACTGTCATTGCCTGCGTGTTCTTCTCACAAACCACACATGGATCCACCATTTTAATTCCATGTGTGCTCTTATCACAAACCACATAAGGATACACCGGTGTCATTGGATGTGTGTTCTTCTCATGAACCACACCCAGTGTCATTGCATGTGTGTTCTTCTCATAAACCACACATGGATCCACCAGTGTCATTGCATGTCTGTTCTTTTCACAAACCACAGCTAGAGTCATTGCATGTCTGTTCTTTCCATAAACCACATATGGATCCACCAGTGTCATTGGATGAGTGTTCTTTTCATGAACCACACCCAGTGTCATTGCATGTGTGTTCTTCTCACAAACCACACATGGATCCACCAGTGTCATTGCATGTGTGTTCTTTTCATGAACCACAGCCAGAGTCATTGCATGTGTGTTCTTCTCACAAACCACACATGGATCCACCAGTGTTATTGCATGTATGTTCTTTTCATGAACCACAGCCAGAGTCATTGCATGTCTGTTCTTTCCACAAACCACATAAGCATACATTAGTGTCACTGGATGTGTGTTCTTTTCATGAACCACAACTAGAGTCATTCATGTTTGTTTTTTCTTAAACCACAGCTAGAGTCATTGCCAGTCTGTTCTTTCCACACACCGCATATGGATCCACCAGTGTCATTGGATGAGTGTTCTTTTCGTGAACCACACCCAGTGTCATTGCATGTATGTTCTTTCCACAAACCACATATTGATCCACCAGTGTCATTGGATGAGTGTTCTTTTCATGAACCACACCCAGTATCATTGCATGCGTGTTCTTCTCACAAACCACACATGGATCCACCAGTGTCATTGCATGTGTGCTCTTTTCACAAACCACATAAGGATACACCAGTGTCATTGGATGAGTGTTCTTTTCATGAACCACACCCAGTATCATTGCATGCGTGTTCTTCTCACAAACCACACATGGATCCACCAGTGTCATTGCATGTGTGTTCTTTTCATGAACCACAGCCAGAGTCATTGCATGTGAATTCTTCTCAAAAACCACACATGGACCCACCAGTGTCATTGCATGTCTGTTCTTTTCATGAACCACAGCCAGTTACATTGCATGTCTGTTCTTATCACAAACCACATAAGGATACACCGGTGTCATTGGATGTGTGTTCTTTTCATGAACCACACCCAGTGTCATTGCATGTGTGTTCTTCTCATAAACCACACATGGATCCACCAGTGTCATTGCATGTCTGTTCTTTTCACAAACCACAACTAGAGTCATTGCATGTCAGTTCTTTCCACAAACCACATAAGGATACACCAGTGTCACTAGATGTGTGTTCTTTTCATGAACCACAACTAGAGTCATTGCATGTCGTTTCTTTTCTTAAACCACAGCTAGAGTCATTGCATGTATGTTCTTTCCACAAACCACATATGGATCCACCAGTGTCATTGGATGAGTGTTCTTTTCATGAACCACACCCAATGTCATTGCATGTTTGTTCTTTCCACAAACCACATATGGATCCACCAGTGTCATTGGATGAGAGTTCTTTTCATGAACCACATCCAGAGTCATTGCATGTGTGTTCTTCTCACAAACCACACATGGATCCACCAGTGTCATTGCATGTCTATTCTTTTCATGAACCACATCCAGAGTCATTACATATATATTCTTTCCACAAACCACATAACGATACACCAGTTTCACTGGATGTGTGATCTTTTCATGATCCACAACTAGAGTCATTGCATGTCTGTTCTTTTCTTAAACCATAGCTAGAGTCATTGCATGTCTGTTCTTTCCACAAACCACATATGGATCCACCAGTGTCATTGGATGAGTGTTCTTTTCATGAACCACACCCAGTGTCATTGCATGTCTGTTCTTTCCACAAACCACATATGGATCCACCAGTGTCATTGGATGAGTGTTCTTTTCATGAACCACACCTAGTGTCATTGCATGTGTGTTCTTCTCACAAACCACACATGGATCCACCAGTGTCATTGAATGTATGTTCTTTTTTTGAACCACATCTAGAGTCATTGTATGTCTGTTCTTCTCACAAACCACATAAGGATACATCGGTGTCATTGGATGTGTCTTATTTTCATGCACCACACCCAGTATCATTGCATGTGTGTTCTTCTCACAAACCACACACCACCATTGCATGTGTGTTCTTCTCACAAACCACGGCTAGAGTCATTGCATGTCTGCTCTTTCCACAAACCACATATGGATCCACCAGTGTCACTGGATGTGTGTTATTTTTACAAACCACAACTAGAGTCATTGCATGTCTGTTCTTTTCATGAACCACACCCAGTGTCATTGCATGTGTGTTCTTCTCACAAACCACACATGGATCCACCAGTGTCATTGCATGTCTGTGCTTTCCACAAACCACATATGGATCCACTAGTGTCATTGGATGAGTGTTCTTTTCGTGAACCACATCCAGTGTCATTGTATGTGTGGTGTTCTCACAAACCACACATGGATCCACCAGTGTCATTGCATGTCTGCTCTTTTCATTAACCACACCCAGTGTCATTGGATGTCTGTTCTTCTCACAAACCACACATGGAACAGCTAGAGTCATTGCATGTGTGCTCTTTTCACAAACCACATAAGGATACACCAGTGTCATTGGATGTGTGTTCTTTTCATGAACCACACCTAGTGTCATTGCATGTGCGTTATTCTCATGAACCACACATGGATCCACCAGTGTCATTGCATGTTTGTTCTTATCAAAAACCACACATGGATCCACTAGTGTCATTGCATGTGTGTTCTTTTCATGAACCATAGCCAGAGTCATTGCATGTTTGTTCGTCCTACAAACCACACATGGATCCACCAGTGTCATTGCATGTGTGTTCTTTTCATGAACCACAGCGAGAGTCATTGCATGTGTGTTCTTCTCACAAACCACACATGGATCAACCAGTGTTATTGCATGTCTGTTCTTTTCATGAACCTCAGCCAGAGTCATTGCATGTCTGTTCTTTCCACAAACCACATAAGCATACATTAGTATCACTGGATGTGTGTTCTTTTCATGAACCACAACTAGAGTCATTGCATGTTTGTTTTTTCTTAGACCACAGCTAGAGTTATTGCATGTCTGTTCTTTCCACAAACCGCATATGAATCCACCAGTGTCATTGGATGAGTGTTCTTTTCGAGAACCACACCCAGTGTCATTGCATGTTTGTTCTTTCTACAAACCAAATATGGATCCACGAGTGTCATTGGATGAGTGTTCTTTTCATGAACCACACCCAGTGTCATTGCATCTGTGTTCTTCTCACAAACCACACATCGATCCACCAGTGTCATTGCATGTATGTTCTTATCACAAACCACATAAGGATACACCGGTGTCATTGGATGTGTGTTCTTTTCATGAACCACACCCAGTGTCATTGCATGTGTGTTCTTCTCATAAACCACACATGGATCCACCAGTGTCATAGCATGTCTGTTCTTTTCACAAACCACAGCTAGAGTCATTGCATGTCAGTTCTTTCCACAAACCACATAAGGATACACAAGTGTCACTAGATGTGTGTTCTTTTCATGAACCACAACTAGAGTCATTGCATGTCGTTTCTTTTCTTAAACCACAGCTAGAGTCATTGCATGTCTGTTCTTTCCACAAACCACATATGGATCCACCAGTGTCATTGGATGAGTGTTCTTTTCATGAACCACACCCAATGTCATTGCCTGTTTGTTCTTTCCACAAACCACATATGGATCCACCAGTGTCATTGGATGAGAGTTCTTTTCATGAACCACATCTAGAGTCATTGCATGTGTGTTCTTCTCACAAACCACACATGGATCCACCAGTGTCATTGCATGTCTATTATTTTCATGAACCACATCCAGAGTCATTGCATATCTATTCTTTCCACAAACCACATAAGGATACACCAGTTTCACTGGATGTGTGTTCTTTTCATGAACCACAACTAGAGTCATTGCATGTCTGTTCTTTTCTTAAACCATAGCTTGAGTCATTGCATGTCTATTCTTTCCACAAACCACATATGGATCCACCAGTGTCATTGGATGAGTGTTCTTTTCATGAACCACACCCAGTGTCATTGCATGTGTGTTCTTCTCACAAACCACACATGGATCCACCAATGTCATTGCATGTGTGCTCTTTTTAGAAACCACATAAGGATACACCAGTGTCATTGGATGTGTGTTCTTTTCATGAACTAGACCAAACGTCATTGCATGTGTGTTCTTTTGAGAAACCACACATGGATCCACCAGTGTCATTGCATGTGTGTTCTTTTCATGAACCACAGCCAGAGTCATTGCATGTGTGTTCTTCTCACAAACCACACATGGATCCACCAGTGTCATTGAATGTATGTTCTTTTTTTGAACCACATCTAGAGTCATTGTATGTCTGTTCTTCTCACAAACCACATAAGGATACACCAGTGTCACTGGATGTGTGTTATTTTCATGCACCACACCCAGTATCATTGCATGTGTGTTCTTCTCACAAACCACACATTGATCCACCAGTGTCATTGCACGTCCGTTCTTTTCACAAACCACGGCTAGAGTCATTGCATGTCTGCTCGTTCCACAAACCACATATGGATCCACCAGTGTCACTGGTTGTGTGTTATTTTTACAAACCACAACTAGAGTCATTGCATGGTTGTTCTTTTCATGAACCACACCCAGTGTCATTGCATGTGTGTTCTTCTCACAAACCACACATGGATCCACCAGTGTCATTGCATGTCTGTGCTTTCCACAAACCACATATGGATCCACTAGTGTCATTGGATGACTGTTCTTTTCGTGAACCACATCCAGTGTAATTGCATGTGTGGTGTTCTCAAAAACCACACATGGATCCACAAGTGTCATTGCATGTCCGCTCTTTTCAATAACCACACCCAGTGTCATTGGATGTCTGTTCTTCTCACAAACCACACATGGAACAGCTAGAGTCATTGCATGTGTGCTCTTTTCACAAACCACATAAGGATACACCAGTGTCATTGGATGTGTGTTCTTTTCATGAATGACACCCAGTGTAATTGCATGTGTGATCTTCTCATGAACCACACATGGATCCACCAGTGTCATTGCATGTGTGTTCTTTTCATGAACCACAGCCAGAGTCATTGCATGTGTGTTCTTCTCAAAAACCACACATGGATCCACTAGTGTCATTGCATGTCTGTTCTTCTCATGAACCACAGCCAGAGGCATTGCATGTTTGTTCTTCCTATAAACCACACATGGATCCACCAGTGTCATCGCATGTGTGTTCTTTTCATGAACCACAGCCAGAGTCATTGCATGTGTGTTCTTCTCACAAACCACACATGGATCCACCAGTGTTATTGCATGTCTGTTCTTTTCACAAACCACAGCTAGAGTCATTGCATGTCAGTTCTTTCCACAAACCACATAAGGATACACCAGTGTCACTGGATGTGTGTTCTTTTCATGAACCACAACTAGAGTCATTGCATGTCGTTTCTTTTCTTAAACCCCAGCTAGAGTCATTGCATGTCTGTTCTTTCCACAAACCACATATAGATCCATCAGTGGCATTGGATGAGTGTTCTTTTCATGAACCACACCCAGTGTCATTGCATGTTTCTTCTTTCCACAAACCACATATGAATCTACCAATGTCATTGGATGAGTGTTCTTTTCATGGACCACACCATGTGTCATTACATGTCTGTTCTTTCCACAAACCACATATGGATCCACCAGTGTCATTGGATGAGTGCTCTTTTCATGAACCCCACCCAGTGTCATTGCATGTCTATTCTTTCCACAAACCACATATGGGTCCACCAGTTTCATTGGATGAGTGTTCTTTTCATGAACCACACCCAGTGTCATTGCATGTGTGTTCTTCTCACAAACCACACATGGATCCACCAGTGTCATTTCATGTCTGTGCTTTCCACAAACCACATATGGATCCACTAGTGTCATTGGATGACTGTTCTTTTCGTGAACCACATCCAGTGTAATTGCATGTGTGGTGTTCTCAAAAACCACACATGGATCCACAAGTGTCATTGCATGTCCGCTCTTTTCAATAACCACACCCAGTGTCATTGGATGTCTGTTCTTCTCACAAACCACACATGGAACAGCTAGAGTCATTACATGTGTGCTCTTTTCTCAAACCACATCAGGATACACCAGTGTCATTGGATGTGTGTTCTTTTCATGAACGACACCCAGTGTCATTGCATGTGTGATCTTCTCAAGAACCACACATGGATCCACAAGTGTCATTGCATGTGTGTTCTTTTCATGAACCACAACCAGAGTCATTGCATGTGTGTTCTTCTCATGAACCACATCCTGTGTCATTGCATGTGTGGTCTTCTCACAAACCACACATGGACCCATCAGTGTCATTGCATGTCTGTTCTTTTCATGAACCACATCCAGTTACATTGCATGTCTGTTCTTATCACAAACCACATAAGGATACACCGGTGTCATTGGATGTGTGTTCTTTTCATGAAGCACACCCAATGTCATTGCATGTGTGTTCTTCTCATAAACCACACATGGATCCACCAATGTCATTGCATGTCTGTTCTTTTCACAAACCACAGCTAGAGTCATTGCATGTCAGTTTTGTCCACAAACCACATAAGGATACACCAGTGTCACTGGATGTGTGTTCTTTTCATGAACCACAACTAGAGTCATTGCATGTTGTTTCTTTTCTTAAACCACAGCTAGAGTCATTGCATGTATGTTCTTTCCACAAACCACATATGGATCCACCAGTGTCATTGGATGAGTGTTCTTTTCATGAACCACACCCAATGTCATTGCATGTTTGTTCTTTCCACAAACCACATATGGAGCCACCAGTGTCATTGGATGAGAGTTCTTTTCATGAACCACAGGCAGAGTCATTGCTTGTGTGTTCTTCTCACAAACCACACATGGATCCACCAGTGTCATTGCATGTCTGTTCTTTTCATGAACCACATCCAGAGTCCTTGCATATCTATTCTTTCCACAAACCACATAAGGATACACCAGTTTCACTAGATGTGTGTTCTTTTCATGAACCACAACTAGAGTCATTGCATGTCTGTTCTTTTCTTAAACCATAGCTAGAGTCATTGCATGTCTGTTCTTTCCACAAACCACATATGGATCCACCAGTGTCATTGGATGAGTGTTCTTTTCATGAACCACACCCAGTGTCATTGCATGTGTGTTATTCTCACAAACCACACATGGATCCACCAATATCATTGCATGTGTGCTCTTTTCACAAACCACATAAGGATACAACAGTGTCATTGGATGTGTTTTCTTTTCATGAACCAGACCCAACGTCATTGCATGTGTGTTCTTTCACAAACCACACATGGATCCACCAGTGTCATTGCATGTGTGTTCTTTTCATGAACCACAACCAGAGTCATTGCATGTGTGTTCTTCTCACAAACCACACATGGATCCACCAGTGTCATTGCATGTATATTCTTTTTTGAACCACATCTAGATACATTGTATGTCTGTTCTTCTCACAAACCACATAAGGATACACCAGTGTCATTGGATGTGTCTTCTTTTCCTGTACCACACCCAGTGTCATTGCATGTGTGTTCTTCTCAAAAACCACACATGGATCCATTAGTGTCATTGCATGTCTGTTCTTTTCATGAACCATAGCCAGAGTCATTGCATGTTTGTTCTTCCTATAAACCACACAAGGATCCACCAGTGTCATTGCATGTGTGTTCTTTTCATGAACCACAGCCAGAGTCATTGCATGTGTGTTCTTCTCACAAACCACACATGGATCCACCAGTGTTATCGGATGTCTGTTCTTTTCACAAACCACAGCTAGATTCATTGCATGTGAGTTCTTTCCACAAACCACATAAGGATACACCAGTGTCACTGGATGTGTGTTCTTTTCATGAACCACAACTAGAGTCATTGCATGTCGTTTCTTTATTTAAACCACAACCAGAGTCATTGCATGTCTGTTCTTTCCACAAACCACATATGGATCCATCAGTGTCATTGGATGAGTGTTCTTTTCATGAACCACACCCAGTGTCATTGCAAGTTTGTTCTTTCCACAAACCACATATGGATCTACCAGTGTCATTGGATGAGTGTTCTTTTGATGGACCACACCCTGTGTCATTACATGTCTGTTCTTTCCACAAACCACATATGGATCCACTAGTGTCATTGGATGAGTGCTCTTTTCATGAACCCCACCCAGTGTCATTGCATGTCTATTCTTTCCACAAACCACATATGGGTCCACCAGTTTCATTGGATGAGTGTTCTTTTCATGAACCACACCCAGTGTCATTGCATGTGTGTTCTTCTCACAAACCACACATGGATCCACCAATGTCATTGCATGTGTGCTCTTTTCACAAACCACATAAGGATACACCAGTGTCATTGGATGTGTGTTCTTTTCATGAACCAGACTCAACGTCATTGCATGTGAGTTGTTTCACAAACCACACATGGATCCACCAGTGTCATTGCATGTGTGTTCTTTTCGCAAACCACAACCAGAGTCATTGCATGTTTGCTCTTCTCACAAACTAGACATGGATCCACCAGTGTCATTGCATGTATGTTCTTTTTTTGAACCACATCTAGAGTCATTCTATGTCTGTTCTTCTCACAAAATACATAAGGATACACAAGTGCCATTGGATGTGTCTTCTTTTCATGCACCACACCCAGTGTCATTGCATGTGTGTTCTTCTCACAAACCACACATTGATCCACCAGTGTCATTGCACGTCTGTTCTTTTCGCAAACCACAACTAGAGTCATTGCATGTTTGCTCTTTCCACAAACCACATATGAATCCACCAGTGTCACTGGTTGTGTGTTATTTTTACAAACCTCGATTAGAGTCATTGCATGTCTATTCTTTTCATGAACCACACACAGTGTCATTGCATGTGTGTTCTTCTCACAAACCACACATGGATCCACCAGTGTCATTGCATGTGTGTTCTTTTCATGAACCAAAGCTAGAGTCATTGCATGTGTGTTCTTCTCACAAACCACACATGGATCCACCAGTGTTATTGCATGTCTGTTATTTTCATGAATCACAGCCAGAGTCATTGCATGTCTGTTCTTTCCACAAACCACATAAGCATACATTAGTGTCACTGGATGTGTGTACTTTTCATGAACCACAACTAGATTCATTGCATGTTTGTTCTTTCTTAAACCACGGCTAGAGTCATTGCATGTATGTTCTTTCCACACACCGCATATGGATCCATCAGTGTCATTGGATGAGGGTTCTTTTCGTGAACCACACCCAGTGTCATTGCATGTATGTTCTTTCCACAAACCACATATGGATCCACCAATGTCATTGGATGAGTGTTCTTTTCATGAACCACACCCAGTATCATTGCATGTGTGTTCTTATCACAAACCACACATGGATCCACCAGTGTCATTGCATGTCTATTCTTTTCATAAACCACAGTTATGGTCATTGCATGTCAGTTCTTTCCACAAACCACATAAGGATACACCAGTGTCACTGGATGTGTGCTCTTTTCATGAACCACAACTAGAGTCATTGCATGTCGTTTCTTATCTTAAACCACAGCTAGAGTCATTGCATGTCTGCTCTTTCCACAAACCACATATGGATCCACAAGTGTCATTGGATGAGTGTTCTTTTCATGAACCACAACCGGTGTCATTGCATGTTTGTTCTTTCCACAAACCACATATGGATCTACCAGTGTCATTGGATGAGAGTTCTTTTCATGAACCACAGCCAGAGTCATTGCATGTGTGTTCTTCTCACAAACCACACATGGATCCACCTGTGTCATTGCATGTCTGTTCTTTTCATGAACCACATCCAGAGTCATTGCACATCTATTCATTCCACAAACCACATAAGGATACACCAGTTTCACTGGATGTGTGTTCTTTTCATGATCCAGAACTAGATTCATTGCATGTCTCTTCTTTTCTTAAAACATAGCTAGAGTCATTGCATGTCATTGCATGTGTGTTCTTCTCATAAACCACACATGGATCCACCAGTGTCATTGCATGTCTGTTCTTTTCACAAACCACAACTAGAGTCATTGCATGTCTGTTCTTTCCACAAACCACATATGGATCCACCAGTGTCATTGGATGAGTGTTCTTTTCATGAAACACACCCAGTGTCATTGCATGCATGTTCTTTCCACAAACCACATATGGATCCACCAGTGTCATTGGATGAGTGTTCTTTTCATGAACCACACCCAGTGTCATTGCATGTGTGTTCTTCTCACAAACCACACATGGATCCACGAATATCATCGCATGTGTGCTCTTTTCACAAACCACATAAGGATACACCAGTGTCATTGGATGTGTTTTCTTTTCAGGAACCAGACCCAACGTCATTGCATGTGTGTTCTTTCACAAACAACACATGGATCCACCAGTGTTATTGCATGTGTGTTCTTTTCATGAACCACAGCCAGAGTCATTGCATGTGTGTTCTTCTCACAAACCACACATGGATCCACCAATGTCATTCAATGTATATTCTTTTTTGAACCACATCTAGATACATTGTATGTTTGTTCTTCTCACAAACCACATAAGGATACACCAGTGTCATTGGATGTGTCTTCTTTTCCTGCACCACACCCAGTGTCATTGCATGTGTGTTCTTCTCACAAACCACACATTGATCCACCAGTGTCATTGCACGTCTGTTCTTTTCACAAACCACAGCTAGAGTCATTGCATGTATGCTCTTTCCACAAACCACATATGGATCCACCAGTGTCACTGGATGTGTGTTATTTTTACAAACCACAACTAGAGTCATTGCATGTCTGTTCTTTTCATGAACCACACCTAGTGTCATTGCATGTGAGTTCTTCTCACAAACCACACATGGATCCACCAGTGTCATTGCATGTGTGTTCTCTTCATGAACCACAGCCAGAGTCATTACATGTGTGTTCTTCTCAAAAACCACACATGGATCCACCAGTGTCATTGCATGTGTGTCCTTTTCATGAACCACAGCTAGAGTCATTGCATGTGTGCTCTTTTCACGAACCACATAAGGATACACCAGTGTCATTGGATGATTGTTCTTTTCATGAACCACACCCAATGTTATTGCATGTGTGCTCTTCTCAAAAACCACACATGTATCCACCAGGGTCATTGCATGTCTGCTCTTTTCATTAACCACACGCAGTGTCATTGGATGTATGTTCTTCTCACAAACCACACATGGATCCACCAGTGTCATTGCATGTGTGCTCTTTTTATTGACCACAGTTAGAGTCATAGCATGTGTGTTCTTTTCACAAACCACATATCACCAGTTTCATTGCATGTGTGTTCTTCTCATAAACCACAAATGGATCCACCAGTGTCATTGCATGTCTGTTCTTTTCGCAAACCACAACTAGAGTCATTGCTTGTATGTTCTTTCCACAAACCACATATGGATCCACTAGTGTCACTGGATGTGTGTTAATTTCACAAACCACAACTAGAGTCATTGCATGTCTGTTCTTTTCACAAACAATAGCTAGAGTCATTGCATGTGTGCTCTTTTCACAAACCACAGCTAGAGTCATTGCATGTGTGCTCTTTTCACAAACCACATAAGGATACACCTGTGTCATTGGATGTGTGTTGTTTTCAAGAACCACACCAAGTGTCATTGCATTTGTATTATTCTCAAAAACCACACATGGATCTACCAGTATCATTGCATGTGTGTTCTTTTCATGAACCCCATAAGGATACACCAGTGTCATTGGATGATTGTTCTTTTCATGAACCACACCCAGTTTTATTGCATGTGTGTTATTCTCAAAAACTGCACATGTATCCACCAGTGTCATTGCATGTTTGCTCTTTTCATTAACCACACGCAGTGTCATTGGATGTATGTTCTTCTCACAAACCACACATGGATCCACCAGTGTCATTGCATGTGTGCTCTTTTCATTAACCACAGTTAGCGTCATTGCATGTGTTTTCTTTTCACAAACCACATATCACCAGTGTCATTGCATGTGTGTTCTTCTCATAAACCACACATGGATCCACCAGTGTCATTGCATGTGTGTCCTTTTCATGAAACACAGCTAGAGTCATTGCATGTGTGCTCTTTTCACGAACCACATAAGGATACACCAGTGTCATTGGATGCGGGTTCTTTTCGTGAACTACACCCAGTGTCATTGCATGTATGTTCTTTCCACAAACCACATATGGATCCACCAGTGTCATTGGATGAGTGTTCTTTTCATGAACCACACCCAGTGTCATTGCATGTGTGTTCTTATCACAAACCACACATGGATCCACCAGTGTCATTGCATGTGTGATCTTTTCACAAACCACATAAGGACTCACCAGTGTCATTGGATTTGTGTTCTTTTCATGAACCACACCCAGTGTCATTGCATGGGTGTTCTTCTCACAAACCACACATGTATCCACCAGTGTCATTGCATGTGTGTTCTTTTCATGAACCACAGCCAGAGTCATTGCATGTGAATTCTTCTCAAAAACCACACATGGATCCACCAGTGTCATTGCATGTATGTTCTTTTCATGAACCACAGCCAATGTCATTGCATGTCTGTTCTTATAACAAACCACATAAGGATTCACCGGTGTCATTGGATGTTTGTTCTTTTCATGAACCACACCCAGTGTCATTGCATGTGTGTTCTTCTCATAAACCACACATGGATCCACCAGTGTCATTGCATGTCTGTTCTTTTCACAAACCACAGTTAGAGTCATTGCATGTCAGTTCTTTCCACAAACCACATAAGGATACACCAGTGTCACTAGATGTGTGTTCTTTTCATGAACCACAACTATAGTCATTGCATGTCGTTTCTTTTTCTTAAACCACAGCAAGAGTCATTGCATGTCTGTTCTTTCCACAAACCACATATGGATCCACCAGTGTCATTGGATGAGTGTTCTTTTTATGAACCACACCCAGTGTCATTGCATGTTTGTTCTTTCCACAAACCACATATGGATTTACCAGTGTCATTGGATGAGAGTTCTTTTCTTGAACCACAGGCAGAGTCATTGCATGTGTATTCTTCTCACAAACCACACATGGATCCACCAGTGTCATTGCATGTGTGTTCTTTTCATGAACCACATCCAGAGTCATTGCATATCTATTCTTTCCACAGACCACATAAGGATACACAAGTTTCACTGGATGTGTGTTCTTTTCATGAACCACAACTAGAGTCATTGCATGTCTGTTCTTTTCTTAAACCATAGCTAGAGTCAGTGCATGTCTGTTCTTTCCACAAACCACATATGGATCCACCAGTGTCATTGGATGTGTGTTCTTTTCATGAACCACAGCCAGAGTCATTTCATGTGTGTTCTTCTGAAAAACCACACATGGATCCACCAGTGTCATTGCATGTGTGTCCTTTTCATGAACCACAACTAGAGTCATTGCATGTGTGCTCTTTACATGAACCACATAAGGATACACCAGTGTCATTGGATGAGTGTTCTTTTCATGAACCACACCCAGTGTCATTGCATGTGTGTTCTTCTCAAAAACCACACATGTATCCACCACGGTCATTGCATGTCTGCTCTTTTCATTAACCACAGTTAGAGTCATTGCATGTCAGTTCTTTCCACAAACCACATAAGGATACACTAGTGTCACTGGATGTGTGTTCTTTTCATGAACCACAACTAGAGTCATTGCATGTCGTTTCTTTTCTTAAACCACAGCAAGAGTCATTGCATGTCTGTTCGTTCCACAAACCACATATGGATCCACCAGTGTCATTGGATGAGTGTTCTTTTCATGAACCACACCCGGTGTCATTGCATGTTTGTTCTTTCCACAAACCACATATGGATCTACCAGTGTCATTGGATGAGAGTTCTTTTCTTGAACCACAGCCAGAGTCCTTGCATGTGTATTCTTCTCACAAACCACACATGGATCCACCAGTGTCATTGCATGTGTGTTCTTTTCATGAACCACATCCAGAGTCATTGCATATCTATTCTTTCCACAGACCACGTAAGGATACACAAGTTTCACTAGATGTGTGTTATTTTCATGAACCACAACTAGAGTCATTGCATGTCTGTTCTTTTCTAAAACCATAGCTAGAGTCATTATATGTCTGTTCTTTCCACAAACCACATATGGATCCACCAGTGTCATTGCATGTGTGTTCTTTTCATCAACCACAGCCAGAGTCATTGCATGCATGTTCTTTCCACAAACCGCATATGGATCCACTAGTGTCATTGGATGAGTGTTCTTTTCATGAACCACACCTAGTGTCATTGCATGTGTGTTCTTCTCACAAACCACACATGGATCCACCAATATCATTGCATGTGTGCTCTTTTCACAAACCACATAAGGATACACCAGTGTCATTGGATGTGTTTTCTTTTCATGAACCAGACCCAACGTCATTGCATGTGTGTTCATTCACAAACCACACATGGATCCACTAGTGTCATTGCATGTGTGTTCTTTTCATGAACCACAGCCAGAGTCATTGCATGTGTGTTCTTCTCACAATCCACACATGGATCCACCAGTGTCATTCCATGTATATTCTTTTTTGAACCACATCTAGATACATTGTATGTCTGTTCTTCTCATAAACCACATAAGGATACACTAGTGTCATTGGATGTGTGTCATTTTCCTGCACCACACCCAGTGTCATTGCATGTGTGTTCTTCTCACAAACCACACATTGATCCACCAGTGTCATTGCACGTCTATTCTTTTCACAAACCACAGCTAGAGTCATTGCATGTCTGCTCTTTCCACAAACCACATATGGATCCACCAGTGTCACTGGATGTGTGTTATTTTTACAAACCACAACTAGAGTCATTGCATGTCTGTTCTTTTCATGAACCACACCTAGTGTCATTGCATGTGTGTTCTTCTCACAAACCACACATGGATCCACCAGTGTCATTGCATGTGTGTTCTCTTCATGAACCACAGCCAGAGTCATTGCATGTGTGTTCTTCTCAAAAACCACACATGGATCCACCAGTGGCATTGCATGTGTGTCCTTTTCATGAACCACAGCTAGAGTCATTGCATGTGTGCTCTTTTCACGAACCACCTAAGGATACACCACTGTCATTGGATGATTGTTCTTTTCATGAACCACACCCAGTGTTATTGCATGTGTGTTCTTCTCAAAAACCACACATGTATCCACCAGGGTCATTGCATGTCTGCTCTTTTCATTAACCACACGCAGTGTCATTGGATGTATGTTCTTCTCACAAACCACACATGGATCCACCAGTGTCATTGCATGTGTGCTCTTTTTATTAACCACAGTTAGAGTCATAGCATGTGTGTTCTTTTCACAAACCACATATCACCAGTGTCATTGCATGTGTGTTCTTCTCATAAACCACACATGGATCCACCAGTGTCATTGCATTCTGTTCTTTTCGCAAACCACAACTAGAGTCATTGCTTGTATGTTCTTTCCACAAACCACATATGGATCCACCAGTGTTACTGGATGTGTGTTATTTTCACAAACCACAACTAGAGTCATTGCATGTGTGTTGTTTTCACAAACAATAGCTAGAATCATTGCATGTGTGCTCTTTTCACAAATCACAGCTAGAGTCATTGCATGTGTGCTCTTTTCACAAACCACACAAGGATACACCTGTGTCATTGGATGTGTGTTCTTTTCATGAACCACACCAAGTGTCATTGCATTTGTGTTATTCTCACAAACCACACATGGATCCACCAGTGTCATTGCATGTGTCTTCTCTTCATGAACCACAGCCAGAGTCATTGCATGTGTGCTCTTCTCAAAAACCACACATGGATCTGCCAGTATAATTGCATGTGTGTTCTTTTCATGAACCCCATAAGGATACACCAGTGTCATTGGATGATTGTTCTTTTCATGAACCACACCCAGTGTCATTGCATGTATGTTCTTTCCATAGACCACATATGTATCCACTAGTGCCATTGGATGAGTGTTCTTTTCATGAACCACACCCAATATCATTGCATGTGTGTTCTTCTCACAAACCACACATGGATCCAATAGTGTCATTGCATGCGTGCTCTTTTCATTAACCACAGTTAGAGTCATTGCATGTGTGTTCTTTTCACAAACCACATATCACCAGTGTCATTGCATGTGTGTTCTTCTCATAAACCACACATGGATCCACCAGTGTCATTGCATGTCTGTTCTTTTCACAAACCACAACTAGTGTCATTGCTTGTATGTTCTTTCCACAAACCACATATGGATCCACCAGTGTCACTAGGTGTGTGCTATTTTCACAAACCACAACTAGAGTCGTTGCATGTCTGTTCTTTTCATAAACAATAGCTAGAGTCATTGCATGTGCGCTCTTTTCACAAACCACAGCTAGAGTCATTGCATGTGTGCTCTTTTCACAAACCACATAAGGATACACCAGTGTCATTGGATGTGTGTTATTTCCATGAACCACACCCAGTGTCATTTCATTTGTGTTCTTATCACAAACCACACATGGATCCACCAGTGTCATTGCATGTCTGTTCTTTTCATGAACCACTGCCAGTGTCATTGGATGTCTGTTCTTCTCACAAACCACACATGGATCCACCAGTGTCATTGAATGTGTGCTCTTTTCATAAACCATATAAGGATACAAAAGTGTCATTGGATGCGTGTTCTTTTCATGAACCACACCCAGTGTCATTGCATGTGTACTCTTCTCACAAACCACACATGGATCCACTAGTGTCATTGCATGTGTGTTATTTTCATGAACCACATCCAGTGTCATTGGATGTCTATTCTTCTGACAAACCACTCAT
The DNA here is from genome assembly GCA_023614405.1 of Avena insularis. NCBI lineage: Eukaryota > Viridiplantae > Streptophyta > Magnoliopsida > Poales > Poaceae > Avena > Avena insularis. Next base: position 458,377 of record JAJUPC010000175.1, on the reverse strand, counting down.
GGAGCCACCAGTGTCATTGCATGTGTGATCTTTTCACAAACCACATAAGGATACACCAGTTTCATTGGATGTGTGTTCTTTTCATGAACCACACCCAGTTTCATTTTGATGTGTGTTCTTCTCACAAACCACACATGGATCCACTAGTGTCATTGCATGTGTGTTATTTTCATGGACCACAGCTAGAGTCATTGCATGTGTGTTCTTCTCAAAAAGCACACATGGATCCTGTAGTGTCATTGCATGTCTATTCTTTCCATGAACCATAGCCAGAGTCATTGTATGTCTCTTCTTATCACAAACCACATAAGGATACACCAGTGTTATTGCATGTGTGTTCTTTTAATGAACCACACCCATTGTCATTGCATGTGTGTTATTCTCACAAACCACACATGGATTCACTAGTGTCATTGCATGTCTGTTCTTTTCACAAACTACAACTAGAGTCATTGCATGTCTGTTCTTTCCACAAACCACAAATGGATCCACCAGTGTCACTAGATGTGTGTTATTTTCACAAACCATAACTAGACACATTGCATGTGTCTTCTTTTCATGAACCACACCTAGTGTCATTGAATGTGTGTTCTTCTCACAAACCACATATGGATCCACTAGTGTCATTGCATGTCTGTTCTTTCCATGAACCACAGCTAGAGTCATTGCATGTCTATTCTTTCCACAAACCACACGTGGATCCACCAATGTCATTGGATGAGTGTTCTTTTCATGAACCACACCCAGTGCCACTGCATGGGTGTTCTTCTCACAAACCACACATGGATCCACCAGTGTCATTGCATGTGTGTTCTTTTCATGAACCACAGCCAGAGTCATCGCATGTGAATTCTTCTCAAAAACCACACATGGATCCACCAGTGTCATTGCATGTATGTTCTTTTCATGAACCACAGCCAGTGTCATTGCATGTCTGTTCTTATCACAAACCACATAAGGATTCACCGGTGTCATTGGATGTGTGTTCTTTTCATGAACCACACCCAGTGTCATTGCATGTGTGTTCTTCTCATAAACCACACATGGATCCACCAGTGTCATTGCATGTCTGTTCTTTTCACAAACCACAGTTAGAGTCATTGCATGTCAGTTTTTTCCACAAACCACATAAGGATACACCAGTGTCACTGGATGTGTGTTCTTTTCATGAACCACAACTAGAGTCATTGCATGTCGTTTCTTTTCTTAAACCACAGCAAGAGTCATTGCATGTCTGTTCTTTCCACAAACCACATATGGATCTACCAGTGTCATTGGATGAGAGTTCTTTTCTTGAACCACAGCCAGAGTCATTGCATGTGTATTCTTCTCACAAACCACACATGGATCCACCAGTGTCATTGCATGTGTGTTCTATTCATGAACCACATCTAGAGTCATTGCATATCTATTCTTTCCACAACCACATAAGGATACACAAGTTTCACTGCATGTGTGTTCTTTTCATGAACCACAACTAGAGTCATTGCATGTCTGTTCTTTTCTTAAACCATAGCTAGAGTCATTGCATGTCTGTTCTTTCCACAAACCACATATGGATTGTGACACCCCGGTTCTGATAAGACCGTGGCCTCTATGTGACATGCCAATCCCTGGATCGGTTCATTGGCCCACAATAGAGTAAGATAGATAATCATAGCAAATAACCGTGTATCATGATCTACAAGATCCAGAGTACCATTATTACAATATAAAAGCTTAGCATAAAGCTAGCTCAAATTGTTCAGGTAGCAACAAAAGCGAGTAAATCCTCCAATCTTCAAATTGCCCACAAGTGAACAAGTGTCGAGTGGAGTACCGTGGCCTATAACGATCAATCAGAATCGGAATAACCTGCAGCATAAAACGCAACAGCCCCGAAGGGTCAATACATGGAATGTATGGCAAGTAGAGCTAGTAAAGGAGACAATAGTACTAACATCTACATGCATATTTGGCAAGTGGAGCTGTGTCTGGCTTGCATTTGCAAATACATTTGTCCTACTTTCATAAACAGTTTTGAATTTTCTTTGAAAAGATCCCAATTAAGTTAACCCAACAAGATCAAAACAATTATGAAATTAGAATGAGCGAGAAACATGTCATGGAACCAATATCTAGCAACTCAGATGTCCATAACCGGGGACACGGCTAATCGATTAGATTATACACTGCAGAGGTTAGTACACTTTACCCATGTGACTTGGCCAGCCCAGCTGCACCATCACTCTCATTTTGGGTGATGATAGGAGAAGACCAAGAAGAGACTGTCGAAGTAGCTCCTCAATCCCGACGCTGCACGGTCCAACCTACCAAAATTCTACATCTCTGGATACGCTGGTTCGAGTTACTATTAACCTACTAAGTCCAACCAACCGCCCATTCCATTATTGGCACATGGTTGTACACGTAAGCTACACAATAAAGAAGCCAATCATTCTCTCTTGATACACGGGTGCCTTTCCGCAATGAAACCACCAAAATTATCAATACCATCACACCTGTGGGATTCATTGATTAAGTTGTTTTAGTTTTCACAAACCAATACTTTGAGAAAACAAGTATCAATGATGTAACCCAGCCCTCGTTCAACATAGCATGGCTAAGCACATCTACAACGGTGGTTCATCTACAAGGAAAACCCTACCACATAATAGGACATAGCATAGCGATAGTATCATCCTACACATGCATCTACAAAATACACGACAATGCATTGAAAATAGTAGGACGATATCATGAACAAAGTAGCATCTACTTGCCTTGGTTGTAGCGGTCGGAAGAACAATCCACACACGCGCAAGGGTTGCACTCCACACAATCTACACGACACAATTGCATTCATAAACAAACAATTCACAAACATATGCAACAAAGATGATGCATGAATGCAAGAACGGTGTTAATTGGTGCTACAGCTGCACCACATAGTACTAATTCATATTACTACCGAATACATGCATGGAAAATAGATTTGGCGCAAGGGAAACTATTAACCAAAAGTGGTGATCACTACTAGAGCTAGAACTTAAATAATTCACTACCGGTAGTATACTGTTTGTAAAATCTTGGAAAAATTCTACCGCATAGGCATCGCTGATAAGAAACAGTACCAATTGGAATTACTCAAAAAGGAGTTATAAAACATCCCGAGCAATTAAAACACTGCAGAAAGCCATTAGACAAATACTGCAGAAGTTTTTACTGTAAGCCTATCTTTTTATTTCACGATGAGATTCCCCTCGTCGAGTTCAGGGACATATCATACGCGATTTTTGGAGCTACGAAACTTTTACTACGAATTTATTACTCCGAAAAGGCCACTAACTAGTTTGATTAAACTGTACTAAACCTGACAGTAAAAGTCTAAACCAAAGCTACAGCGAGATTCTACACGACTCACTGAACGCGTGCATATTTTATTTGCAAATTTTGGCCAAGCGGTTTAATTTCTCGCAATTTACAAGATTCTACGAAATCTGCCAACTAATAGGATTAACGAAATTGACCCAGTCAGCGTAATCGATGACTGGCGCTGATGGGCGTCTGACCAGTCAACGTCTGCCTCTGACTAGTCAACGTCTGGAGTCTTACCAGTCAACGATCTAAGCCGCTGATCTGAGATCTGACGGTGGCTGCTGTCTTACGAAGCGGACGATTTAAACGAACTCCGGCGAGCTCGGACGGCGGCAGCGGTCGGATCCGTGGCGTGGAAACTCCTGCAGTTCACACACGGTCAACTACGGCTCCCGGAATAATAAACGCGCGCGTCATGCGTGGCGATCTGCGAAGCGCGATTGGCGGCGGCGATGGAGACGCGAACACGGAACGGAAGAGGCGGCGAGCGAACCCGGCAGCGACGCGACGATGGCGGAGACGGAGGTGGTCGGTGGCGGCGCGAGGCGGAAGCGGCGGCGGCTGGTTCGGGCGCCGGGAAGCAGATGGCGGCGGGTTGGTCGGCGTGGTGTCGGCACGGATCCCAAGGCCGGGTGGGTCCTTTTTTTATAAGTCCTACGCGCAGAAAAAAAAAAAAAAAAAAAACAGATTCGGTCCGCGGTTGGACTATAACGCGGAAATCGGTCCCGATTTTCGGACCGTTTTCCGGCGGTTTACTAAACGTCTGAGTCTTTTGCATACGAACTCCGATTGGAGCGATTTTCGCCCTACGGGTTCAGATTGCCGTCGAGGCACAACCTTCAGTCAACGGTTGAGCGAAACCTCGTACCTACAGGGGTGGCGGCACTAGATTCTCTAAAACCTTCCGTAGGAGCCTCGTGGCAAAACTAGAATAGGGTTTTGACGGTGGCGTTTCGCCGAACCTTCTCACTCGACGGTTTTGCATGGAAAAGCATGATGCAATGATATGAATGATATGCAAGACCAAATCTAAAATTTGGGATGTGACAAGACTAACCCCCTTAAGATGAATCTCGTCCTCGAGATTCGGCGCGGCTAGCAAATAGGTGTGGGTAGTCCTCTCGGATGTCATCTTCACGTTCCCAAGTGGCTTCCTCTTCGGTGTGGTGACTCCACTGCACCTTGCAAAACTTGATTGTCTTGGTACGGGTAGTCCTTTCTGCTGTCTCCAGAATCTTGACCGGTTTCTCCTCATAGGTCAAGTCATTTTCAAGCTGAACCTCCTCTAGTGGTACAGTGTCTCTCAATGGTGTATCCACCATCTCCGGATGGCACTTCTTTAGCTGTGACACGTGGAACACATCGTGAACAGCATGAGCCTCGCAACTCAACCGATAGGCAACTTCTCCTTGCGTGCTAAAACTCGACACGGTCCAATGAATCGAGGTGCCGGCTTACCTTAATTCCAAATCTCTTGATTCCTCAAGTGGCGATACTCGAGGTGCGCTCTATCACCAATCTCATACACCACTTCCTTGCGTTTGGCATCAGCGTAGCTCTTACGCCTTGATTGTGCTACCTTCAGCTGTCCTTAATCAAGGCAACCTTTCCTCAAAGATCCTTGATCAAATCAGGTCCAAACAACTGACGTTCTCATAATCCATCCCATAGAAATGGTGTTCGCACCGTTTCCCATACAAAGACGTCGAGCGGTGGCGTCTTGATGCTGGTTTGATAGCTGTTGTTGTAGGAAAACTTCGGCATAAGGCAAATTCTCATCCCAACTAGAACCATGAGCCAAAGCGCAAGCTCTCAGATGTCTTCCAAAATCTGGTTCACCCTCTCGGTGCATCCATCGATGCATGGGTGAAACTGTGCTAAACTCAATCTAGTACCAAGTGACTCGTGCAGTGGCGCCCAAGTGTGAGGTAAATTGGGTGCCTCTATCGATACAATACTCTTGGGAACTCCTGTAGGCACATAATCCTGTCCATGTAAATCTTGGCCAACTTTGCACTCGTATAGGTCGTCTTTACAGGTATAAAATGGGCTACCTTGGTCAAATGGTCGACCACTACCCAAATAGAGTCATATCCCGACCTAGTCCTGGGCAGTCCTGTGATAAAGTCCATTCCCACTCTATCCCATTTCCAATCCGGCACAGGCAACGGCTGCAGCAATCCTGCTGGCTTCTGGTGTTCTGCCTTCACTCGGCTACATACATCACATAGGGCAATATGCTTGGCGATATCTCCCTTCATGTTGTTCCACCAAAATCTGCTCTTCAAATCCATATACATCTTTGTGTTGCCCGGATGTATGGAATATGGCGAGTCATGAGCTTCCTGCAGAATCAACTTCCTTATCTCGGGATCGTTGGGAACACACAAACGATCTCCATACCACAAGGTACCATGCTCATCCTCGCGAATATCCTTTTCCCGGTTCTCCTTCATCTTCTCCTTTATTTCTTCTATTTCCTTGTCTCCCACTTGAGCCTTCTTGATTCTGTCTTGAAGCGTCGGTTGGACTTCCATTGTTGCTAAGTACCCTTCAGATACTACCTCCAGTCTAAGGTCCTTGAATTGCTTGCACAAATCCTCAGGCAATTCACCAATTGTCAAACCATTGGCATAAACCTTCCGGCTTAGAGCATCAGCTACTACATTGGCCTTTCCTGGGTGATATTGCAGATTCATATCATAATCCTTGATAAGTTCCAACCATCTCCTTTGTCTCATGTTCAGTTCCTTCTGTGTAAATATGTACTTCAGGCTCTTGTGGTCGGTGTACACATCACAGTGTTTTCCCATTAAGTAATGCCTCCATACCTTGAGCGCATGAACCACTGACGCTAACTCCAAGTCGTGTGTGGGGTAATTCCGCTCATGGTGCTTGAGTTGTCGCGAGGCATATGACACTACTCTCCCATCTTGCATCAGCACACTCCCAAGTCCTTGTCGTGAAGCATCACAGTACACTTGGAAATCCTTCTGAAGATCTGGTAAACACAGAACAGGCGCAGTTACTAGTCGACGCTTGGTTCTGGCTGGCTTCACATACATCGACCATTCAAACTTCCTCTCCTTCTTGAAGTTCAGTCATCGGCTTAGCAATCTTAGAAAAGTTTTCTATGAACCTTGTAATATCCAAGAAGTCCCAAAAGCTTGAATCTCTCCGCATTCTTGGGTGCTTCCAACTCATTTACTGCATTCATTTTGTTTGGATAAACAACGACTCCTTCTCCTGACACTACGTGTCCAAGAAATCCCAGATGTTAAGCCAGAATTCACACTTGCTGAATTTGGCATACAAATGTTCCCTCAGCTTCTCCATAATCAGTCGCAGATGCTTCTCATGCTCAGCATCATCCTTGGAATATATCAGTATGTCATCAATAAACACCACTACGAACTTGTCCAAGTACTCCATAAATACCTTGTTCATCATGGTCATGAAATATGCCGGGGCATTCGTTAGTCCAAATGACATAACTGTATACTCGTATAACCCATACCTAGTGGTGAAGGCGGTTTTTGGTACATCCTCCTTCCGGATCTTCAATTGAAAGTAGCCTGATCGCAGATCAATCTTGCTGAACACCTTTGCTCCTTCCAGTTGATCAAATAAATCATTTATGTTCGGCAGAGGGTACTTGTTCTTGATGGTTACCTCATTCAGCGAACGATAGTCCACCACTAATCTCTTGGTGCTGTCTTTCTTCTCCACAAATAGAACAGGTGCTCCCCATGACGACGCACTAGGCTGAATGAATCCCTTTTCCAGTTGTTCCTTCAACTGTTTCTTCAATTCCTTCAGCTCATCGACATCCATCTTATATGGTTTCTTTGCTATTGGTCCTGTTCCCGGCATCAGGTCGATAAGAAACTCTACATCTCTGTCAGGTGGCATTCCTGGCAGTTCTTCCGGAAACACGTCGGGGTAATCCCTAATCACCGCACAAGATCCATGCTAACCCCTTAAGAGAATTCAGCTTACACCTTCCTAGTCGTGGGTGACTTGAATCTAATCCTCTTACCATCCTGGGTTTTGAGTGAAACAGCTCGCTGTGCACAATCTATGTGTCCCCCATGCATAGACATCCAATCCATACCCAGAATAACGTCTAATCCCTGTGATTCCAACACTACCAAATGTGCAATGAAGTTGTGTGTTCCAATCCTCACAGTCAAGTCGCGGCATCCCGCTAGCTATCATATCTCCTCCAGGTGAACTCACTCTAATAGCCCTTTTCATAGACTCAGTAGGTAACTTATACTTATCCACAAATGCCTTTGATATGAAGGAATGCGATGCACCAGTATCAAAAAGTATAAGTGCAGGGTAAGCGTTGATTGGGAACTTACCAATCACAAGGTCAGGCTCATCTGGAATCTCCTCCACATTCATGTGGTTCACTGGCCTTCTCACCGTTGGTTGGCTTCAGTCCTTTCCTCTCCGGACAGTTGTCGGCATAGTGTCCCTTACACTTGAAGCACGCCACCTCACTCAGATCCTTCTTCACGGTTGCGATCACGGTTGCGGTCATGTCCACCGTGTCCTCCAGTGGTGAGAGTGTCCTCCCTTGTGGTTATGGTGGTTGCTCCTATGGTTGTCATGGCGATGTCCGCCGGCGGTCATGGCTCCCATGGTCACTTCCTCCATGTTTGAGTATCCATCATAAGTGCGAGTCTTGTGGTGTGAACCAGAGTGGTGATTGTTGTTCTTTCTCTTGCGGTTCTCCACTTGCTTGTGCTTCCCCTCCAAGATTCTGGCCTTGTCCATAAGCTCCTGGAAAGTGGGGCAATAAACCACCAGTAGCTGCACTGAAAGCTCATCACTGAGGCCATCCAGGAATCTCTCCCTCCTTTTTGCATCAGTGTCAACATCCTCAGGTGCATAACGGGACAAGTTGTTGAACTCCTCAATGTACTCGGCCACGGTGCGATTGGTTTGGCGCAAGTTGCGGAACTCTTTCCTCTTCAGGCTCAGAACTCCTGAAGACACGTGGTCGGTCCTGAAACCTTCCTCAAACATAGCCCAAGTCACGGTATTCAGAGGGTGGGTGATCTGAAATGTGTCCCACCAAGAAGCGGCTGGTCCCTCCAGTAGGTGAGCGGCGAACCTCACCTTCTCAGCATCAGTGCATCCGACAGTTACTAGATCCTTGTTGACTGAACGCAACCAGTCGAGAGCAACCATTGGTTCCGTTGCAGTAGAGAACTTAGCTGGCCTTAGCCTCAGAAATCTGGTGAGAGCATCTCCCTGAGGCTGATTGTTTCCATTGTTGTTGTTCTGATTTGCCATGAACTGGGTCATCACTTGGGTCAGCTGTGCCTGAGCTGCCATGAGCTGCTCCAACTCAGTGGGTTGGCGGCGGGGAGGCATCTGCGGTTCAGCATAGGTAAGTTTAGAAAGAATCAACTACGACAATAGGATTCTACCCATGCATATGATCAAACAGCAACAAACAATAGCAGACAATCACAAGCAAGCAACACATCAACAAACAAGCGATCCAGCAACATCCCAGGTGTTATCCTATTAGTATATACCTACTGAAATAGTTTTGCAAGAGTTGGCAATGGTTAACTAAACAGTTGAGCATCAAAACGACAAAACAGCAATTCTGACAGAACAGTTCTGCTGTGTTCGCGAATTTTTCCGCCTGACTTAAACTCGTCAGAAAATTAAGCCAATTTTTGTGCATATGGCACAGAGAGTTTCGCATCAGCCCAATTTTTTTCAGATTTTTCCGAGTTACCAGAAAAATATGAAAAATCGTGCAGTACTGCTGTATCAGCAGAAAAACTGCAGCGAAAACAACACAGATAGTAACCAAATTGCCATAACTCTTTCATATAATTTGCACAAATAATTCCTGAGATATTGAGTACACAAATAAGCATCTAAACACTCTTACACTAACACGAACTAAGTATCACAACGATCGAGAATAATCCTAACGATTTCGCCTAACGAGGACTAATTGGTGGACTTCTATCTATTGCTTGAAGAGTTTGAGGTAGGCCCTTGCGGTCATGCGTTGGCGCTCGCTCATGGTACAACCAGGGTGGCGGAGTGTACACCTCTCCTGAACCATCACTTGAAACGTCAAACTCCACCTCTTCTGGATCCTCCTCTTCTTCTTCATCCTCAGCTGCAACTGCAACAGCTTCATCTCCTCCACCATCATCGTCTCCATCATCATCATCCTCGTCCTCATCATCATCATCTCCACTGTCATCATCATCCCCATTGTTGCCATCATCTCCATTGTCATCATCAGAGGGTGGATTCAGCTGTGCTTGGAGAGCGGCAATCTGGGCTGTCATAGCTTCAATAGTCTGATCCCTTTCCTGGACTGTCCCTTGCAGTTGCTGTATGTTCTGGGTGTTCTCCTGCACAGTACCATGAAGATGTGCTATGGTGGCATCTCTGGCTATCAGGGCATTCTCCAGGACTCCCACAGCTTCATGCAAAGTGTCAATCTCCTGTCCTTGGACCACCATACCATTGCTAGTAAAATCTGCAATCTCCTTTATCATCCTCACCTTCTCTGCTAGAGCTCCATTCTCCCTTTCCATGTCCTCTATGTGCCTCCGACGGGGCGGCATGTTGTTCCTGTCGCCCGGGGTAACCACAATGTTCCCATCTTCATCACGCCTTCCATAGTCACGGTAGGGTGAATCTGCCGGTAGTAGGTGTCAGACATCATGGCACTGGCGAGACAGGGCTTCATGTATGGCCAAGTTGATTCCAAGTCCCCGGTTGCAGTATGTCTTGGTGTAGATCAAGTGCACTGGGTTTGGCAAGGCGGCATCTCTGAATATGAAGGTAGTGATCTCCCATGCATCCTCTCCATATCCATAGGTGTACAGCCTTCTTCCCTTGAACATGGGCAGTGGCAATCCCAATGACTGAGAGAGCTGAGCTAACTGCCTTGCAAAGGGCCTTGGTGACTCCATGGTGACATACTCAGTCCTAACTTCTCCCATCTATCAAGTAAAAGAGGAAAGTGTGAGAATAGCATATGGTAAGAATATACGAGGGTGAAAGGCATAAGATGAAAGATAGAGTTAATATAGGCTTTAGTAAATCTATGGCTTCCTAATCCAATTCTAGGTCACGATCCTACAGTCGACACACGGGCTCTGATACCATCCTGTGACACCCCGGTTCTGATAAGACCGTGGCCTCTATGTGACATGCCAATCCCTGGATCGGTTCATTGGCCCACAATAGAGTAAGATAGATAATCATAGCAAATAACCGTGTATCATGATCTACAAGATCCAGAGTACCATTATTACAATATAAAAGCTTAGCATAAAGCTAGCTCAAATTGTTCAGGTAGCAACAAAAGCGAGTAAATCCTCCAATCTTCAAATTGCCCACAAGTGAACAAGTGTCGAGTGGAGTACCGTGGCCTATAACGATCAATCAGAATCGGAATAACCTGCAGCATAAAACGCAACAGCCCCGAAGGGTCAATACATGGAATGTATGGCAAGTAGAGCTAGTAAAGGAGACAATAGTACTAACATCTACATGCATATTTGGCAAGTGGAGCTGTGTCTGGCTTGCATTTGCAAATACATTTGTCCTACTTTCATAAACAGTTTTGAATTTTCTTTGAAAAGATCCCAATTAAGTTAACCCAACAAGATTAAAACAATTATAAAATTAGAATGAGAGATAAACATTTCATGGAATCAATATCTAGCAACTCATATGTCCATAACCGGGGACACGGCTAATAGATTAGATTATACACTCTGCAGAGGTTAGTACACTTTACCCATGTGACTTGGCCAGCCAGCTCGTACCATCACTCTCATTTTGGGTGATGATAGGAGAAGACCAAGAAGAGACTGTTCGGAAGTAGCTCCTCAATCCCGGCCGCACCGGTCCAACCTACCAAAATTCTACATCTCTGGATACGCTGGTTCGAGTTACCACAACCTACTAAGTCCAACCAACCGCCCATTCCATTATTGGCACATGGTTGTACACGTAAGCTACACAATAAAGAAGCCAATCATTCTCTCTTGATACCTGGTGCCTTTCGCAATGAAACCACCAAAATTATCAATACCATCACACCTGTGGATTCATTGATTGTTGTTTTAGTTTTCACAAACCAATACTTTGAGAAAACAAGTATCAATGATGTAACCCAGCCCTCGCTCAACATAGCATGGCTAAGCACATCTACAACGGTGGTTCATCTACAAGGAAAACCCTACCACATAATAGGACATAGCATAGCGATAGTATCATCCTACACATGCATCTACAAAATACACGACAATGCATTGAAAATAGTAGGACGATATCATGAACAAAGTAGCATCTACTTGCCTTGGTTGTAGCGGTCGGAAGAACAATCCACACACGCGCAAGGGTTGCACTCCACACAATCTACACGACACAATTGCATTCATAAACAAACAATTCACAAACATATGCAACAAAGATGATGCATGAATGCAAGAACGGCAAGTTTAATTGGTGCTACAGCTGCACCACATAGTACTAATTCATATTACTACCGAATACATGCATGGAAAATAGATTTGGCGAAGAAACTATTAACCAAAAGTGGTGATCACTACTAGAGCTAGAACTTAAATAATTCACTACCGGTAGTATACTGTTTGTAAAATCTTGGAAAAATTCTACCGCATAGGCATCGCTGATAAGAAACAGTACCAATTGGAATTACTCAAAAAGGAGTTATAAAACATCCCGAGCAATTAAAACACTACAGAAAGCCATTAGACAAATACTGCAGAAGATTTTACTGTAAGCCTATCTTTTTATTTCACGATGAGATTCCCCTCGTTCATACGAGTTCAGGGACATATCATACGCGATTTTTGGAGCTACGAAACTTTTACTACGAATTTATTACTCCGAAAAGGCCACTAACTAGTTTGATTAAACTGTACTAAACCTGACAGTAAAAGTCTAAACCAAAGCTACAGCGAGATTCTACACGACTCACTGAACGCGTGCATATTTTATTTGCAAATTTTGGCCAAGCGGTTTAATTTCTACGCAATTTACAAGATTCTACCGAAATCTGCCAACTAATAGGATTAACGAAATTGACCCAGTCAAGCGTTCGATAACTGTGCGCTGACTGGGCGTCTGACCAGTCAACGTCTGGGGCCTCTGACTAGTCAACGTCTGGAGTGCTGACCAGTCAACGAACGATCTAAGCCGCTGATCTGAGATCTGACGGTGGCTGCTGTCTTACCGGAAACGAACGGCGAAACGAACTCCGGCGAGCTCCGGACGGCGGCAACGATCGGATCCGGTGGCGTGGAAACTCCTGCAAGTTCACACACGGTCAACTACGGCTCCCGGAATAATAAACGCGTGCGCGTACGTGGCGATCTGCAGGGCGCAGTTGGCGGTGGCGGATGGAGACGCGGAGCACGGTAACGGAAAGAGGGCGACGAGACGAACCCGGCAACAGACGCGACGATGGCCGGAGACGGAGGGGTGGTCGGCGACGGCGAGGCGAAGCGGAGGCGGCTGTGCAGCGCGCCGCTGAGGAGCAGATGGCGGCGGGGTGTTGGTCGCGTGGGGGTGTCGGGCACGGATCCCAAGGCCCGGGTGGGTCCTTTTTTTTAAAGTCCTACGCGCGCAGAAAAAAAAAAAAAAAAAAAAAGAAACAGATTCGGTCCGCGGTTGGACTATAACTCGGAAATCGGTCCAGATTTTCGGACCGTTTTCCGGCGGTTTACTAAAACGTCCGAGTCTTTTGCATACGAACTCCGATTGGAGCGATTTTCGCGCCTACGGGTTCGTATCGTCGAGGGGCACAACCTTCAGTCAACGGTTGAGCGAAACCTCGTACCTACAGGGGTGGCGGCACTAGATTCTCTAAAACCTTCCGAAGGAGCCTCGTGGCAAAACTAGAATAGGGTTTTGACGGTGGCGTTTCGCCGAACCTTCTCACTCGACGGTTTTGCATGGAAAAGCATGATGCAATGATATGAATGATATACAAGACCAAATCTAAAATTTGGGATGTGACATGGATCCACCAGTGTCATTGCATGTCTGTTCTTTCCACAAACCACATATGGATCCACCAGTGTCATTACACGTGTGTTCTTTTCATGAACCACAGCCGGAGTCATTGCATGTGAATTCTTCTCAAAAACCACACATGGATCCACCAGTGTCATTGCATGTATGTTCTTTTCATAAACCATAGCAAGTGTCATTGCATGTCTGTTCTTATCACAAACCACATAAGGATTCACCGGTGTCATTGGATGTGTGTTCTTTTCATCAACCACACCCAGTGTCAATGCATGTGTGTTCTTCTCATAAACCACACATGGATCCACCAGTGTCATTGCATGTCTGTTCTTTTCACAAACCACAGTTAGAGTCATTGCATGTCAGTTCTTTCCACAAACCACATAAGGATACACCAGTGTCACTGCATGTGTGTTCTTTTCATGAACCACAACTAGAGTCATTGCATGTCGTTTCTTTTCTTAAACCACAGCTAGAGTCATTGCATGTCTGTTCTTATCACAAACCACATAAGGATACACCAGTGTTATTGCATGTCTGTTCTTTTAATGAACCACACCCATTGTCATTGCATGTGTGTTATTCTCACAAACCACACATGGTTCCACTAGTGTCATTGCATGTCTGTTCTTTTCACAAACTACAACTAGAGTCATTGCATGTCTGTTCTTTCCACAAACCACAAATGGATCCACCAGTGTCACTGGATGTGTGTTATTTTCACAAACCATAACTAGACTCATTGCATGTGTCTTCTTTTCATGAACCACACCTAGTGTCATTGAATGTGTGTTCTTCTCACAAACCACATATGGATCCACTAGTGTCATTGCATGTCTGTTCTTTCCATGAACCACAGCTAGAGTCATTGCATGTCTATTCTTTCCACAAACCACACGTGGATCCACCAATGTCATTGGATGAGTGTTCTTTTCATGAACCACACCCAGTGCCACTGCATGGGTGTTCTTCTCACAAACCACACATGTATCCACCAGTGTCATTGCATGTGTGTTCTTTTCATGAACCACAGCCAGAGTCATTGCATGTGAATTCTTCTCAAAAACCACACATGGATCCACCAGTGTCATTGCATGTATGTTCTTTTCATGAACCACAGCCAGTGTCATTGCATGTCTGTTCTTATCACAAACCACATAAGGATTCACCGGTGTCATTGGATGTGTGTTCTTTTCATGAACCACACCCAGTGTCATTGAATGTGTGTTCTTCTCATAAACCACACATGGATCCACCAGTGTCATTGCATGTCTGTTCTTTTCACAAACCACAGTTAGAGTCATTGCATGTCAGTTTTTTCCACAAACCACATAAGGATACACCAGTGTCACTGGATGTGTGTTCTTTTCATGAACCACAACTAGAGTCATTTCATGTCGTTTCTTTTCTTAAACCACAACAAGAGTCATTGCATGTCTGTTCTTTCCACAAACCACATATGAATCCACCAGTGTCATTGGATGAGTGTTATTTTCATGAACCACACCCAGTGTCATTGCATGTTTGTTCTTTCCACAAACCACATATGTATCTACCAGTGTCATTGGATGAGAGTTCTTTTCTTGAACCACAGGCAGAGTCATTACATGTGTATTCTTCTCACAAACCACACATGGATCCACCAGTGTCATTGCATGTGTGTTCTATTCATGAACCACATCCAGAG
Organism: Avena insularis; assembly: GCA_023614405.1. Taxonomy (NCBI): domain Eukaryota; kingdom Viridiplantae; phylum Streptophyta; class Magnoliopsida; order Poales; family Poaceae; genus Avena; species Avena insularis. The sequence continues at coordinate 443,271 of JAJUPC010000175.1, read as the reverse complement.
TCATTGCATATCTATTCTTTCCACAGACCACATAAGGATACACAAGTTTCACTGCATGTGTGTTCTTTTCATGAACCACAACTAGAGTCATTGCATGTCTGTTCTTTTCTTAAACCATAGCTAGAGTCATTGCATGTCTGTTCTTTCCACAAACCACATATGGATCCACCAGTGTCATTGCATGTCTGTTCTTTCCACAAACCACATATGGATCCACCAGTGTCATTACATGTGTGTTCTTTTCATGAACCACAGCCGGAGTCATTGCATGTGAATTCTTCTCAAAAACCACACATGGATCCACCAGTGTCATTGCTTGTATGTTCTTTTCATAAACCACTGCAAGTGTCATTGCATGTCTGTTCTTATCACAAACCACATAAGGATTCACCGGTGTCATTGGATGTGTGTTCTTTTCATGAACCACACCCAGTGTCAATGCATGTGTGTTCTTCTCATAAACCACACATGGACCCACCAGTGTCATTGCATGTCTGTTCTTTTCACAAACCACAGTTAGAGTCATTGCATGTCAGTTCTTTCCACAAACCACATAAGGATACACCAGTGTCACTGCATGTGTGTTCTTTTCATGAACCACAACTAGAGTCATTGCATGTCGTTTCTTTTCTTAAACCACAGCTAGAGTCATTGCATGTCTGTTCTTTCCACAGACCACATATGGATCCACCAGTGTCATTGGATGAGTGTTCTTTTCATGAACCACACCCAGTGTCATTACATGTTTGTTCTTTCCACAAACCACATATGGATCTACCAGTGTCATTGGATGAGAGTTCTTTTCATGAACCACAACCAGAGTCATTGCATGTGTGTTCTTCTCACAAACCACACATGTATCCACCAGTGTCATTGCAAATCTGTTCTTTTAATGAACCACATCCAGAGTCATTGCAGATCTATTCTTTCCACAAACCACATAAGGATACACAAGTTTCACTAGATGTGTGTTCTTTTCATGAACCAGAACTAGAGTCATTGCTTGTCTATTCTTTTCTTAAACCATAGCTAGAGTCATTGCATGTCTGTTCTTTCCACAAACCACATATGGATCCACCAGTGTCATTGGATGAGTGTTCTTTTCATGAACCACATCCAGTGTCATTGCATGCACGTTCTTTCCACAAACCACATATGGATCCACCAGTGTCATTGGATGAGTGTTCTTTTCCTGAACCACACCCAGTGTCATTGCATGTGTGTTCTTCTCACAAACCACACATGGATCCACCAATATCATTGCATGTGTGCTCTTTTCACAAACCACATAAGGATACACCAGTGTCATTGGATGTGTTTTCTTTTCATGAACCAGACCCAAGGTCATTGCATGTGTGTTCTTTCACAAACCACACATGGATCCACCAGTGTCATTGCATGTGTGTTCTTCTCACAAACCACACATGGATCCACCAGTGTCAATGCATGTATATTATTTTTTGAACCACATCTAGATACATTGTATGTCTGTTCTTCTCACAAACCACATAAGGATACACCAGTGTCATTGGATGTGTCTTCTTTTCCTGTACCACACCCAGTGTCATTGCATGTGTGTTCTTCTCACAAACCACACATTGATCCGCCAGTGTCATTGCACGTCTGTTCTTTTCACAAACCACAGCTAGAGTCATTGCATGTCTGCTCTTTCCACAAACCACATATGGATCCACCAGTGTCACTGGATGTGTGTTATTTTTACAAACCACAACTAGAGTCATTGCATGTCTGTTCTTTTCATGAACCACAACTAGTGTCATTGCATGTGTGTTCTTCTCACAAACCACACATGGATCCACCAGTGTCATTGCATGTGTGTTCTCTTCATGAACCACAGCCAGAGTCATTGCATGTGTGTTCTTCTCAAAAACCACACATGGATCCACAAGTGTCATTGCATCTGTGTCCTTTTCATGAACCACAGCTAGAGTCATTGCATGTGTGCTCTTTTCACGAACCACATAAGGATACACCAGTGTCATTGGATGATTGTTCTTTTCATGAACCACACACAGTGTTATTGCATGTGTGTTCTTCTCAAAAACCACACATGTATCCACCAGGGTCATTGCATGTCTTCTCTTTTCATTAACCACACGCAGTGTCATTTTATGTATGTTCTTCTCACAAACCACACATGGATCCACCAGTGTCATTGCATGTGTGCTCTTTTTATTAACCACAGTTAGAGTCATAGCATGTGTGTTATTTTCACAAACCACATATCACCAGTGTCATTGCATGTGTGTTCTTCTCATAAACCACACATGGATCCACCAGTGTCATTGCATGTCTGTTCTTTTCACAAACCACAACTAGAGTCATTGCATGTCTGTTCTTTCCACAAACCACATATGGATCCACTAGTATCATTGGATGAGTGTTCTTTTCATGAACCACACCCAGTGTCATTGCATGCATGTTCTTTCCACAAACCACATATGGATCCACCAGTGTCATTGGATGAGTGTTCTTTTCATGAACCACACCCAGTGTCATTGCATGTGTGTTTTTGTCACAAACCACACATGGATCCACCAATATCATTGCATGTGTGCTCTTTTCACAAACCACATAAGGATACACCAGTGTCATTGCATGTGTGTTCTGTTCATGAACCACAGCCAGAGTCATTGCATGTGAATTCTTCTCAAAAAACACACATGGATCCACCAGTGTCATTGCATGTATGTTCTTTTCATGAACCACAGCCAGTGTCATTGCATGTCTGTTCTTATCACAAACCACATAAGGATTCACCGGTGTCATTGGATGTGTGTTCTTTTCATGAACCACACCCAGTGTCATTGCATGTGTGTTCTTCTCATAAACCACACATGGATCCACCAGTGTCATTGCATGTCTGTTCTTTTCACAAACCACAGTTAGAGTCATTGCATATCTATTCTTTCCACAGACCACATAAGGATACACAAGTTTCACTGCATGTGTGTTCTTTTAATGAACCACAACTAGAGTCATTGCATGTCTGTTATTTTCTTAAACCATAGCTAGAGTCATTGCATGTATGTTCTTTCCACAAACCACATATGGATCCACCAGTGTCATTGCATGTCTGTTCTTTCCACAAACCACATATGGATCCACCAGTGTCATTACATGTGTGTTCTTTTCATGAACCACAGCCGGAGTCATTGCATGTGAATTCTTCTCAAAAACCACACATGGATCCACCAGTGTCATTGCTTGTATGTTCTTTTCATAAACCACAGCAAGTGTCATTGCATGTCTGTTCTTATCACAAACCACATAAGGATTCACCGGTGTCATTGGATGTGTGTTCTTTTCATGAACCACACCCAGTGTCAATGCATGTGTGTTCTTCTCATAAACCACACATGGACCCACCAGTGTCATTGCATGTCTGTTCTTTTCACAAACCATAGTTAGAGTCATTGCATGTCAGTTCTTTCCACAAACCACATAAGGATACACCAGTGTCACTGCATGTGTGTTCTTTTCATGAACCACAACTAGAGTCATTGCATGTCGTTTCTTTTCTTAAACCACAGCTAGAGTCATTGCATGTCTGTTCTTTCCACAGACCACATATGGATCCACCAGTGTCATTGGATGAGTGTTCTTTTCATGAACCACACCCAGTGTTATTGCATGTTTGTTCTTTCCACAAACCACATATGGATCTACCAGTGTCATTGGATGAGAGTTCTTTTCATGAACCACAGCCAGAGTCATTGCATGTGTGTTCTTCTCACAAACCACACATGTATCCACCAGTGTCATTGCATATTTGTTCTTTTCATGAACCACATCCAGAGTCATTGCATATCTATTCTTTCCACAAACCACATAAGGATACACCAGTTTCACTAGATGTGTGTTCTTTTCATGAACCAGAACTAGAGTCATTGCATGTCTATTCTTTTCTTAAACCATAGCTAGAATCATTGCATGTCTGTTCTTTCCACAAACCACATATGGATCCACCAGTGTCATTGGATGAGTGTTCTTTTCATGAACCACACCCAGTGTCATTGCATGCACGTTCTTTCCACAAACCACATATGGATCCACCAGTGTCATTGGATGAGTGTTCTTTTCCTGAACCACACCCAGTGTCATTGCATGTGTGTTCTTCTCACAAACCACACATGGATCCACCAATATCATTGCATGTGTGCTCTTTTCACAAACCACATAAGGATACACCAGTGTCATTGGATGTGTTTTATTTTCATGAACCAGACCCAACGTCATTCCATGTGTGTTCTTTCACAAACCACACATGGATCCACCAGTGTCATTGCATGTGTGTTCTTTTCATGAACCACAGCAAGAGTCATTGCATGTGTGTTCTTCTCACAAACCACAAATGGATCCACCAGTGTCAATGCATGTATATTATTTTTTGAACCACATCTAGATACATTGTATGTCTGTTCTTCTCACAAACCACATAAGGATACACCAGTGTCATTGGATGTGTCTTCTTTTCCTGTACCACACCCAGTGTCATTGCATGTGTGTTCTTCTCACAAACCACACATTGATCCACCAGTGTCATTGCACATCTGTTCTTTTCACAAACCACAGCTAGAGTCATTGCATGTCTGTTCTTTCCACAGACCACATATGGATCCACCAGTGTCATTGGATGAGTGTTCTTTTCATGAACCACACCCAGTGTTATTGCATGTTTGTTCTTTCCACAAACCACATATGGATCTACCAGTGTCATTGGATGAGAGTTCTTTTCATGAACCACAGCCAGAGTCATTGCCTGTGTGTTCTTCTCACAAACCACACATGTATCCACCAGTGTCATTGCATGTCTGTTCTCTTTCATGAACCACATCCAGAGTCATTGCATATCTATTCTTTCCACAAACCACATAAGGATACACCAGTTTCACTGGATGTGTGTTCTTTTCATGAACCAGAACTAGAGTCATTGCATGTCTATTCTTTTCTTAAACCATAGCTAGAGTCATATCATGTCTGTTCTTTCCACAAACCACATATGGATCCACCAGTGTCATTGGATGAGTGTTCTTTTCATGAACCACACCCAGTGTCATTGCATGCACGTTCTTTCCACAAACCACATATGGATCCACCAGTGTCATTGGATGAGTGTTCTTTTCCTGAACCACACCCAGTGTCATTGCATGTGTGTTCTTCTCACAAACCACACATGGATCCACCAATATCATTGCGTGTGTTCTCTTTTCACAAACCACATAAGGATACACCAGTGTCATTGGATGTGTTTTCTTTTCATGAACCAGACCCAACGTCATTGCATGTGTGTTCTTTCACAAACCACACATGGATCCACCAGTGTCATTGCATGTGTGTTCTTCTCACAAACCACACATGGATCCACCAGTGTCAATGCATGTATATTATTTTTTGAACCACATCTAGATACATTGTATGTCTGTTCTTCTCACAAACCACATAAGGATACACCAGTGTCATTGGATGTGTCTTCTTTTCCTGTACCACACCCAGTGTCATTGCATGTGTGTTCTTCTCACAAACCACACATTGATCCACCAGTGTCATTGCACGTCTGTTCTTTTCACAAACCACAGCTAGAGTCATTGCATGTCTGCTCTTTCCACAAACCACATATGGATCCACCAGTGTCACTGGATGTGTGTTATTTTTACAAACCACAACTAGAGTCATTGCATGTCTGTTCTTTTTATGAACCACAACTAGTGTCATTGCATGTGTGTTCTTCTCACAAACCACACATGGATCCACCAGTGTCATTGCATGTGTGTTCTCTTCATGAACCACCGAGTCATTGCATGTGTGTTCTTCTCAAAAACCACACATGGATCCACCAGTGTCATTGCATGTGTGTCCTTTTCATGAACCACAGCTAGAGTCATTGCATGTGTGCTCTTTTCACGAACCACATAAGGATACACCAGTGTCATTGGATGATTGTTCTTTTCATGAACCACACACAGTGTTATTGCATGTGTGTTCTTCTCAAAAACCACACATGTATCCACCAGGGTCATTGCATGTCTGCTCTTTTCATTAACCACACGCAGTGTCATTGGATGTATGTTCTTCTCACAAACCACACATGGATCCACCAGTGTCATTGCATGTGTGCTCTTTTTATTAACCACAGTTAGAGTCATAGCATGTGTGTTCTTTTCACAAACCACATATCACCAGTGTCATTGCATGTGTGTTCTTCTCATAAACCACACATGGATCCACCAGTGTCATTGCATGTCCGTTCTTTCCACAAACCACATATGGATCCACTAGTATCATTGGATGAGTGTTCTTTTCATGAACCACACCCAGTGTCATTGCATGCATGTTCTTTCCACAAACCACATATGGATCCACCAGTGTCATTGGATGAGTGTTCTTTTCATGAACCACACCCAGTGTCATTGCATGTGTGTTCTTGTCACAAACCACACATGGATCCACCAATATCATTGCATGTGTGCTCTTTTCACAAACCACATAAGGATACACCAGTGTCATTGGATGTGTTTTCTTTTCATGAACCAGACCCAACGTCATTGCATGTGTGTTCTTTCACAAACCACACATGGATCCACCAGTGTCATTGCATGTGTGTTCTTTTCATGAACCACAGCAAGAGTCATTGCATGTGTGTTCTTCTCACAAACCACACATGGATCCACCAGTGTCATTGCATGTATATTCTTTTTTGAACCACATCTAGATACATTGTATGTCTGTTCTTCTCACAAACCACATAAGGATACACCAGTGTCATTGGATGTGTCTTCTTTTCCTGTACCACACCCAGTGTCATTGCATGTGTGTTCTTCTCACAAACCACACATTCATCCACCAGTGTCATTGCATGTCTGTTCTTTTCACAAACCACAGCTAGAGTCATTGCATGTCTCCTCTTTCCACAAACCACATATGGATTCACAAGTGTCACTAGATGTGTGTTATTTTTACAAACCACAACTAGAGTCATTGCATGTCTGTTCTTTTCATGAACCACACCTAGTGTCATTGCATGTGTGTTCTTCTCACAAACCACACATGGATCCACCAGTGTCATTGCATGTGTGTTCTCTTCATGAACCACACCCAGAGTCATTGCATGTGTGTTCTTCTCAAAAACCACACATGGATCCACCAGTGTCATTACATGTGTGTCCTTTTCATGAACCACGGCTAGAGTCATTGCATATGTGCTCTTTTCACGAACCACATAAGGATACACCAGTGTCATTGGATGATTGTTCTTTTCATGAACCACACCCAGTGTTATTGCATGTGTGTTCTTCTCAAAAACCACACATGTATCCACCAGGGTCATTGCACGTCTGGTCTTTTCATTAACCACACGCAGTGTCATTGGATGTATGTTCTTCTCACAAACCACACATGGATACACCAGTGTCATTGCATGTGTGCTCGTTTTATTAACCACAGTTAGAGTCATAGCATGTGTATTCTTTTCACAAACCACATACCACCAGTGTCATTGCATGTGTGTTCTTCTTATAAACCACACATGGATCCACCAGTGTCATTGCATGTATGTTCTTTCCACAAACCACATATGGATCCACCAGTGTCATTGGATGAGTGTTCTTTTCATGAACCACACCCAGTGTCATTGCATGCATGTTCTTTCCCAAAACCACATATGGATCCACCAGTGTCATTGGATGAGTGTTCTTTTCATGAACCACACCCAGTGTCATTGCATGTGTGTTCTTCTCACAAACCACACATGGATCCACCAATATCATTGCATGTGTGCTCTTTTCACAAACCACATAAGGATACACCAGTGTCATTGGATGTGTTTTCTTTTCATGAACCAGACCCAACGTCATTGCATGTGTGTTCTTTCACAAACCACACATGGATCCACCAGTGTCATTGCATGTGTGTTCTTTTCATGAACCACAGCCAGAGTCATTGCATGTGTGTTCTTCTCACAAACTACACATGGATCCACCAGTGACATTGCATGTATATTCTTTTTTGAACCACATCTAGATACATTGTATGTCTGTTCTTCTCACAAACCACATAAGGATACACCAGTGTCATTGGATGTGTCTTCTTTTCCTGTACCACACCCAGTGTCATTGCATGTGTGTTCTTCTCACAAACCACACATTGATCCACCAGTGTCATTGCACGTCTTTTCTTTTCACAAACCACAGCTAGAGTCATTGCATGTCTGCTCTTTCCACAAACCACATATGGATCCACCAGTGTCACTGGATGTGTGTTATTTTTACAAACCACAAGTAGAGTCATTGCATGTCTGTTCTTTTCATGAACCACACCTAGTGTCATTGCATGTGTGTTCTTCTCACAAACCACACATGGATCCACCAGTGTCATTGCATGTGTGTTCTCTTCATGAACCACAGCCAGAGTCATTGCATGTGTGTTCTTCTCAAAAACCACACATGGATCCACCAGTGTCATTGCATGTGTGTCCTTTTCATGAACCACAGCTAGAGTCATTGCATGTCTGCTCTTTTCACGAACCACATAAGGATACACCACTGTCATTGGATGATTGTTCTTTTCATGAACCACACCCAGTGTTATTACATGTGTGTTCTTCTCAAAAACCACACATGTATCCACCAGGGTCATTGCATGTCTGCTCTTTTCATAAACCACAGTTAGAGTCATTCCATGTCAGTTTTTTCCACAAACCACATAAGGATACACCAGTGTCACTGGATGTGTGTTCTTTTCATGAACCACAACTAGAGTCATTGCATGTCGTTTCTTTTCTTAAACCACAGCAAGAGTAATTGCATGTCTGTTCTTTCCGCAAACCACATATGGATCCACCAGTGTCATTGGATGAGTGTTCTTTTCATGAACCACACCCAGTGTCATTGCATGTTTGTTCGTTCCACAAACCACATTTGGATATACCAGTGTCATTGGATGAGAGTTCTTTTCTTGAACCACAGCTAGAGTCATTGCATGTGTATTCTTCTCACAAACCACACATGGATCCACTAGTGTCATTGCATGTGTGTTCTATTCATGAACCACATCTAGAGTCATTGAATATCTATTCTTTCCACAGAGCACATAAGGATACACAAGTTTCACTGGATGTGTGTTCTTTTCATGAACCACAACTAGAGTCATTGCATGTCTGTTCTTTTCTTAAACCATAGCTAGAGTCATTGCATGTCTGTTCTTTCCACAAACCACATATGGATCCACCAGTGTCATTGCATGTCTGTTCTTTCCACAAACCACATATGGATCCACCAGTGTCATTACATGTGTGTTCTTTTCATGAACCACAGCCGGAGTCATTACATGTGAATTCTTCTCAAAAAACACACATGGATCCACCAGTGTCATTGCATGTATGTTCTTTTCATAAACCACAGCAAGTGTCATTGCATGTATGTTCTTATCACAAACCACATAAGGATTCACCGGTGTCATTGGATGTGTGTTCTTTTCATGAACCACACCCAGTGTCATTGCATGTGTGTTCTTCTCATAAACCACACATGGATCCACCAGTGTCATTGCATGTCTGTTCTTTTCACAAACCACAGTTAGAGTCATTGCATGTCAGTTCTTTCCACAAACCACATAAGGATACACTAGTGTCAATGCATGTGTGTTCTTTTCATGAACCACAACTAGAGTCATTGCATGTCATTTCTTTTCTTAAACCACAGCTAGAGTCATTGCATGTCTGTTCTTTCCACAAACCACATATGGATCCACCAGTGTCATTGGATGAGTGTTCTTTTCATGAACCACACCCAGTGTCATTGCATGTTTGTTCTTTCCACAAACCACATATGGATCTACCAGTGTCATTGGATGAGAGTTCTTTTCTTGAACCACGGCCAGTCATTGCATGTGTGTTCTTCTCACAAACCACATGTATCCACCGGTGTCATTGCATGTCATTCTTTTCATGAACCACATCCAGAGTCATTGCATATCTATTGTTTCCACAAACCACATATGGATACACCAGTTTCACTGGATGTGTGTTCTTTTCATGAACCAGAACTAGAGTCATTGCATGTCTATTCTTTTCTTAAACCATAGCTAGAGTCATTGCATGTCTGTTCTTTCCACAAACCACATATGGATCCACCAGTGTCATTGGATGAGTGTTCTTTTCATGAACCACACCCAGTGTCATTGCATGCACGTTCTTTCCACAAACCACATATGGATCCACCAGTGTCATTGGATGAGTGTTCTTTTCCTGAACCACACCCAGTGTCATTGCATGTGTGTTCTTCTCACAAACCACACATGGATCCACCAATATCATTGCATGTGTGCTCTTTTCACAAACCACATAAGGATACACCAGTGTTATTGGATGTGTTTTCTTTTCATGAACCAGACCCAACGTCATTCCATGTGTGTTCTTTCACAAACCACACATGGATCCACCAGTGTCATTGCATGTGTGTTCTTTTCATGAACCACAGCAAGAGTCATTGCATGTGTGTTCTTCTCACAAACCACAAATGGATCCACCAATGTCAATGCATGTATATTATTTTTTGAACCACATCTAGATACATTGTATGTCTGTTCTTCTCACAAACCACATAAGGATACACCAGTGTCATTGGATGTGTCTTCTTTTCCTGTACCACACCCAGTGTCATTGCATGTGTGTCCTTCTCACAAACCATACATTCATCCACCAGTGTCATTGCACATCTGTTGTTTTCACAAACCACAGCTAGAGTTATTGCATGTCTGCTCTTTCCACAAATTACATATGGATCCACCAGTGTCACTGGATGTGTGTTATTTTTACAAACCACAACTAGAGTCATTGCATGTATGTTCTTTTCATGAACCACACCTAGTGTCATTGCATGTGTGTTCTTCTCACAAACCACACATGGATCCACCAGTGTCATTGCATGTGTGTTCTCTTCATGAACCACAGCCAGAGTCATTGCATGTGTGTTCTTCTCAAAAACCACACATGGATCCACCAGTGTCATTGCATGTGTGTCCTTTTCATGAACCACGGCTAGAGTCATTGCATGTGTGCTCTTTTCACGAACCACATAAGGATACACCAGTGTCATTGGATGATTGTTCTTTTCATGAACCACACCCAGTGTTATTGCATGTGTGTTCTTCTCAAAAACCACACATGTATCCACCAGGGTCATTGCATGTCTGGTCTTTTCATTAACCAGACGCAGTGTCATTGGATGTATGTTCTTCTCACAAACCACACATGGATACACCAGTATCATTGCATGTGTGCTCTTTTTATTAACCACAGTTAGAGTCATAGCATGTGTGTTCTTTTCACAAACCACATATCACCAGTGTCATTGCATGTGTGTTCTTCTCATAAACCACACATGGATCCACCAGTGTCATTGCATGTCTGTTCTTTTCACAAACCACAACTAGAGTCATTCCATGTCTATTCTTTCCACAAACCACATATGGATCCACCAATGTCATTGGATTAGTGTTCTTTTCATGAACCACACCCAGTGTCATTGCATGCATGTTCTTTCCACAAAGCACATATGGATCCACCAATGTCATTGGATGAGTGTTCTTTTCATGAACCACACCCAGTGTCATTGCATGTGTGTTCTTATCACAAACCACACATGGATCCACCAGTGTCATTGCATGTCTGTTCTTTTCACAAACTACAACTAGTCATTGCATGTCTGTTCTTTCCACAAACCACAAATGGATCCACCAGTGTCACTGGATGTGTGTTAATTTCACAAACCATAACTAGACTCATTGCATGTGTCTTCTTTTCATGAACCACACCTAGTGTCACTGAATGTGTGTTGTTCTCACAAACCACATATGGATCCACTAGTGTCATTGCATGTCTGTTCTTTCCATGAACCACAGTTAGAGTCATTGCATGTCTATTCTTTCCACAAACCACACGTGGATCCACCAATGTCATTGGATGAGTGTTCTTTTCACGAACCACACCCAGTGCCATTGCATGGGTGTTCTTCTCACAAACCACACATGTATCCACCAGTGTCATTGCATGTGTGTTCTTTTCATGAACCACAGCCAGAGTCAATGCATGTGAATTCTTCTCAAAAACCACACATGGATCCACCAGTGTCATTGCATGTATGTTCTTTTCATGAACCACAGCCAGTGTCATTGCATGTCTGTTCTTATCACAAACCACATAAGGATTCACCGGTGTCATTGGATGATTGTTCTTTTCATGAACCACACCCAGTGTTATTGCATGTGTGTTATTCTCAAAAACCGCACATGTATCCACCAGTGTCATTGCATGTTTGCTCTTTTCATTAACCACACGCAGTGTCATTGGATGTATGTTCTTCTCACAAACCACACATGGATCCAGCAGTGTCATTGCATGTGTTCTCTTTTCATTAACCACAGTTAGAGTCATTGCATGTGTGTTATTTTCACAAACCACATATCACCAGTGTCATTGCATGTGTGTTCTTCTCATAAACCACACATGCATCCACCAGTGTCATTGCATGTCTGTTCTTTTCACAAACCACAACTAGTGTCATTGCTTGTATGTTCTTTCCACAAACCACATATGGATCCACCAGTGTCACTTGATGTGTGTTATTTTCACAAACCACAACTAGAGTCATTGCAAGTCTGTTCTTTTCACAAACAATAGCTAGAATCATTGCATGTGTGCTATTTTCACAAACCATAGATAGATTCATTGCATTTGTGTTCTTCTCACAAACCACACATGGATCCACCAGTGCCATTGCATGTCTCTGTTCTTTCGGGAACAACAACCAGTTTCATTGCATGTGTGTTCTTCTCATAAACCACACATGGATCCACCAGTGTCATTGCATGTCTATTCTTTTCACAAACCACAACTAGAGTCATTGCTTGCATGTTCTTTCCACAAACCACATATGGATCCACCAGTGTCACTTGATGTGTGTTATTTTCACAAACCACAACTAGAGTCATTGCATGTCTGTTCTTTTCACAAACAATAGCTAGAGTCATTGCATGTGTGCTCTTTTCACAAAACATAGCTAGAGTCATTGCATGTCTGCTCTTTTCGCAAACCACATAAGGATACACCTGTGTCATTAGATGTATGTTCTTTTCATGAACCACACCAAGTGTCATTGCATTTGTGTTATTCTCACAAACCACACGCAGATCCACCAGTGTCATTGCATGTCTGTTCTTTTTATGAACCACAGCCAGTGTCATTGGATGTCTGTTCTTCTCAGAAACCACACATGGATCCACCAGTGTCATTGCATGTGCGCTCTTTTCATTAACCACAATTAGAGTCATTGCATGTGTGTTCTTTTCACAAACCACATATCACCAGTGTCATTGCATGTGTGTTCTTCTCATAAACCACACATGGATCCACCAGTGTCATTGCATGTTTGTTCTTTTCACCAACCACAGCTAGAGTCATTGCATGTCTGTTCTTTCCACAAACCACATATGGATCCACTAGTGTCATTAGATGTGTGCTATTTTCACAAACCATAACTAGAGTCATTGCATGTCTGTTCTTTTCATAAACAATAGCTAGAGTCATTGCATGTGCGCTCTTTTCACAAACCACAGCTAGAGTCATTGCATGTGTGCTCTTTTCACAAACCACATAAGGATACACCAGTGTCATTGGATGTGTGTTATTTTCATGAACCACACCCAGTGTCATTGCATTTGTGTTCTTCTCACAAACCACACATGGATCCACCAGTGTCATTGCATGTCTGTTCTTTTCATGAACCATAGCCAATGTCATTGGATGTCTGTTCTTCTCACAAACCACACATGGATCCACCAGTGTCATTGAATGTCTGCTCTTTTCATAAACCACATAAGGATACAAATGTGTCATTGGATGCATGTTCTTTTCATGAACCACACCCAGTGTTATTGCATGTGTATTCTTCTCACAAACCACACATGGATCCACCAGTGTCATTGCATGTCTGTTCTTTTCATGAACCATAGCCAGTGTCATTGGATGTCTATTCTTCTCACAAACCACTCATGGAGCCACCAGTGTCATTGCATGTGTGCTCTTTTCACAAACCACATAAGGATACACCAGTGTCATTGGATGTGTGTTCTTTTCATGAACCACACCCAGTTTCATTTCATGTGTGTTCTTCTCACAAACCACACATGGATCCACTAGTGTCATTGGATGTGTGTTCTTTTCATGAACCACAACTAGAGTCATTGCATGTGTGTTCTTCTCAAAAAGCACACATGGATCCTGTAGTGTCATTGCATGTCTGTTCTTTTCATGAACCATAGCCAGAGTCATTGCATGTCTGTTCTTATCACAAACCACATAAGGATACACCAGTGTCATTGCATGTGTTTTTTTAATGAACCACACCCATTGTCATTGCATGTGTGTTCTTCTCATAAACCACACATGGTTCCACTAGTGTCATTGCATGTCTGTTCTTTTCACAAACTACAACTAGAGTCATTGCATGTCTGTTCTTTCCACAAACCACATATGGATCCACCAGTGTCACTGGATGTGTGTTATTTTCACAAACCATAACTAGACTCATTGCATGTGTCTTCTTTTCATGAACCACAGCCAGAGTCATTGCATGTGAATTCTTCTCAAAAACCACACATGGATCCAACAGTGTCATTGCATGTATGTTCTTTTCATGAACCACAGCCAGTGTCATTGCATGTCTGTTCTTATCACAAACCACATAAGGATTCACCGGTGTCATTGGATGTGTGTTCGTTTCATGAACCACACCCAGTGTCATTGCATGTGTGTTCTTCTCATAAACCACACATGGATCCTCCAGTGTCATTGCATGTCTGTTCTTTTCACAAACCACAGTTAGAGTCATTGCATGTCAGTTTTTTACACAAACCACATAAGGATACACCAGTGTCACTAGATGTGTGTTCTTTTCATGAACCACAACTAGAGTCATTGCATGTCGTTTCTTTTCTTAAACCACAGCAAGAGTCATTGCATGTGTCTTCTTTACACAAACCACACATGGATCCACCAGTGTCATTGGATGAGTGTTCTTTTCATGAACCACACCCAGTGTCATTGCATGTTTGTTCGTTCCACAAACCACATTTGGCTATACCAGTGTCATTGGATGAGAGTTCTTTTCTTGAACCACAGCCAGAGTCATTGCATGTGTATTCTTCTCACAAACCACACATGGATCCACTAGTGTCATTGCATGTGTGTTCTATTCATGAACCACATCTAGAGTCATTGCATATCTATTCTTTCCACAGACCACATAAGGATACACAAGTTTCACTGGATGTGTGTTCTTTTCATGAACCACAACTAGAGTCATTGCATGTCTGTTCTTTTCTTGAACCATAGCTAGAGTCATTGCATGAAAGTTCTTTACACAAACCACATATCGATCCACTAGTGTCATTGCATGTCTGTTCTTTCCACAAACCACATATGGATCCACCAGTGTCATTACATGTGTGTTCTTTTCATGAACCACAGCCGGAGTCATTACATGTGAATTCTTCTCAAAAAACACACATGGATCCACCAGTGTCATTGCATGTATGTTCTTTTCATAAACCACAAGTGTCCTTGCATGTCATTCTTATCACAAACCACATAAGGATTCACGGTGTCATTGGATGTGTGTTCTTTTCATGAACCACACCCAGTGTCATTGCATGTGTTCTTCTCATAAACCACACATGGATCCACCAGTGTCATTGCATGTCTGTTCTTTTCACAAACCACAGTTAGAGTCATTGCATGTCAGTTCTTTCCACAAACCACATAAGGATACACTAGTGTCACTGCATGTGTGTTCTTTTCATGAACCACAACTAGAGTCATTGCATGTCATTTCTTTTCTTAAACCACAGCTAGAGTCATTGCATGTTTGTTCTTTCCACAAACCACATATGGATCCACCGGTGTTATTGGATGAGTGTTCTTTTCATGAACCACACCCAGTGTCATTGCATGTTTGTTCTTTCCACAAACCACATATGGATCTACCAGTGTCATTGGATGAGAGTTCTTTTCATGAACCACAGCCAGAGTCATTGCATGTGTGTTCTTCTCACAAACCACACATGTATCCACCAGTGTCATTGCATGTCTGTTCTTTTCATAAACCACATCCAGAGTCATTGCATATCTATTCTTTCCACAAACCACATAAGGATACACCAGTTTCACTGGATGTGTGTTCTTTTCATGAACCAGAACTAGAGTCATTGCATGTCTATTCTTTTCTTAAACCATAGCTAGAGTGATTGCATGTCTGTTCTTTCCACAAACCACATATGGATCCACCAGTGTCATTGGATGAGTGTTCTTTTCATGAACCACACCCAGTGTCATTGCATGCACGTTCTTTCCACAAACCACATATGGATCCACCAGTGTCATTGGATGAGTGTTCTTTTCCTGAACCACACCCAGTGTCATTGCATGTGTGTTCTTCTCACAAACCACACATGGATCCACCAATATCATTGCATGTGTGCTCTTTTCACAAACCACATAAGGATACACAAGTGGTATTGTATGTGTTATCTTTTCATGAACTGACTCCAACGTCATTCCATGTGTGTTCTTTCACAAACCACACATGGATCCACCAGTGTCATTGCATGTGTGTTCTTTTCATGAACCACAGCAAGAGTCATTGCATGTGTGTTCTTCTCACAAACCACAAATGGATCCACCAATGTCAATGCATGTATATTATTTTTTGAACCACATCTAGATACATTGTATGTCTGTTCTTCTCACAAACCACATAAGGATACACCAGTGTCATTGGATGTGTCTTCTTTTCCTGTACCACACCCAGTGTCATTGCATGTGTGTCCTTCTCACAAACCATACATTCATCCACCAGTGTCATTGCACATCTGTTGTTTTCACAAACCACAGCTAGAGTCATTGCATGTCTGCTCTTTCCACAAATTACATATGGATCCACCAAGTGTCCTTTGGATGTGTGTTATTTTTACAAACCACAACTAGAGTCATTGCATGTCTGTTTTTCATGAACCGCACCTAGTGTCATTGCATGTGTGTTCTTCACAAACCACACATGGATCCACCAGTGTCATTGCATGTGTTCTCTTCATGAACCACAGCCAGAGTCATTGCATGTGTGTTCTTCTCAAAACCACATGGATCCACCATGTCATTGCATGTGTGTCCTTTTCATGAATGACGCTAGAGTCATTGCATGTGCTCTTTTCACGAACCACATAAGGATACACCAGTGTCATTGGATGATTGTTCTTTCATGAACCACACCGGTGTTATTGCATGTGTGTTCTTCTCAAAACCACACATGTATCCACCAGGTCATTGCATGTCCTGGTCTTTTCATTAACCACACGCAGTGTCATTGGATGTATGTTCTTCTCACAAACCACACATGGATACACCAGTATCATTGCATGTGCTCTTTTATTAACAACAGTTAGTCATAGCATGTGTGTTCTTTCACAAACCACATATCACCAGTGTCATTGCATGTGTTCTTCTCATAAACCACACATGGATCCACCAGTGTCATTGCATGTCTGTTCTTTACACAAACCACAACTAGAGTCATTGCATGTCTTTCTTTCCACAAACCACATATGGATCCACCGTGTCATTGGATTAGTGTTCTTTTCATGAACCACAACCAGTGTCATTGGATGCTTGTTTTTTCCACAAACCACATATGGATCCACCAGTGTCATTGGATGAGTGTTCTTTCATGAACCACACCCAGTGTCATTGCATGTGTGTTCTTCTCACAAACCACACATGGATCCACCAGTGTCATTGCATGTCTGTTCTTTCCACAAACAAGAACTAGAGTCATTGCATGTCTGTTCTTTCCACAAACCACAAATGGATCCACCGTGTCCTTTGGATGTGTTAATTTCACAAACCATAACTAGACTCATTGCATGTGTCTTCTTTTCATGAACCACACCTAGTGTCATTGAATGTGTGTTCTTCTCACAAACCACATATGGATCCACTAGTGTCATTGCATGTCTGTTTTCCATGAACCATGCTTAGAGTCATTGCATGTCTATTCTTTCCACAAACCACACGTGGATCCACCAATGTCATTGGATGAGTGTTCTTTTCACGAACCACAGCCATTGCATGGGTGTTCTTCACAAACCACACATGTATCCACCAGTGTCATTGCATGTGTTCTTTTCATGAACCACGCCGAGTCATTGCATGTGAATTCTTCTCAAAACCACATGGATCCACCAGTGTCATTGCATGTATGTTCTTTTCATGAACCACAGCCAGTGTCATTGCATGTCTGTTCTTATCACAAACCACATAAGGATTCACCGGTGTCATTGGATGTGTGTTCTTTTCATGAACCACACCCAGTGTCATTGCATGTGTGTTCTTATCACAAACCACACATGGATCCACCAGTGTCATTGCATGTCTATTCTTTTCACAAACTACAACTAGTCATTGCATGTCTGTTCTTTCCACAAACCACAAATGGATCCACCAGTGTCACTGGATGTGTGTTAATTTCACAAACCATAACTAGACTCATTGCATGTGTCTTCTTTTCATGAACCACACCTAGTGTCATTGAATGTGTGTTCTTCTCACAAACCACATATGGATCCACTAGTGTCATTGCATGTCTGTTCTTTCCATGAACCACAGTTAGAGTCATTGCATGTCTATTCTTTCCACAAACCACACGTGGATCCACCAATGTCATTGGATGAGTGTTCTTTTCACGAACCACACCCAGTGCCATTGCATGGGTGTTCTTCTCACAAACCACACATGTATCCACCAGTGTCATTGCATGTGTGTTCTTTTCATGAACCACAGCCAGAGTCAATGCATGTGAATTCTTCTCAAAAACCACACATGGATCCACCAGTGTCATTGCATGTATGTTCTTTTCATGAACCACAGCCAGTGTCATTGCATGTCTGTTCTTATCACAAACCACATAAGGATTCACCGGTGTCATTGGATGATTGTTCTTTTCATGAACCACACCCAGTGTTATTGCATGTGTGTTATTCTCAAAAACCGCACATGTATCCACCAGTGTCATTGCATGTTTGCTCTTTTCATTAACCACACGCAGTGTCATTGGATGTATGTTCTTCTCACAAACCACACATGGATCCAGCAGTGTCATTGCATGTGTTCTCTTTTCATTAACCACAGTTAGAGTCATTGCATGTGTGTTATTTTCACAAACCACATATCACCAGTGTCATTGCATGTGTGTTCTTCTCATAAACCACACATGCATCCACCAGTGTCATTGCATGTCTGTTCTTTTCACAAACCACAACTAGTGTCATTGCTTGTATGTTCTTTCCACAAACCACATATGGATCCACCAGTGTCACTTGATGTGTGTTATTTTCACAAACCACAACTAGAGTCATTGCAAGTCTGTTCTTTTCACAAACAATAGCTAGAATCATTGCATGTGTGCTATTTTCACAAACCATAGATAGATTCATTGCATTTGTGTTCTTCTCACAAACCACACATGGATCCACCAGTGCCATTGCATGTCTGTTCTTTTCAGGAACCACAGCCAGTTTCATTGGATGTGTGTTCTTCTCATAAACCACACATGGATCCACCAGTGTCATTGCATGTCTACTCTTTTCACAAACCACAACTAGAGTCATTGCTTCCATGTTCTTTCCACAAACCACATATGGATCCACCAGTGTCACTTGATGTGTGTTATTTTCACAAACCACAACTAGAGTCATTGCATGTCTGTTCTTTTCACAAACAATAGCTAGAGTCATTGCATGTGTGCTCTTTTCACAAAACATAGCTAGAGTCATTGCATGTCTGCTCTTTTCGCAAACCACATAAGGATACACCTGTGTCATTAGATGTATGTTCTTTTCATGAACCACACCAAGTGTCATTGCATTTGTATTATTCTCACAAACCACACGCGGATCCACCAGTGTCATTGCATGTCTGTTCTTTTCATGAACCACAGCCAGTGTCATTGGATGTTTGTTCTTCTCAGAAACCACACATGGATCCACCAGTGTCATTGCATGTGTGCTCTTTTCATTAACCACAATTAGAGTCATTGCATGTGTGTTCTTTTCACAAACCACATATCACCAGTGTCATTGCATGTGTGTTCTTCTCATAAACCACACATGGATCCACTAGTGTCATTGCATGTTTGTTCTTTTCACCAACCACAGCTAGAATCATTGCATGTCTGTTCTTTCCACAAACCACATATGGATCCACTAGTGTCACTGGGTGTGTGCTATTTTCACAAACCACAACTAGAGTCATTGCATGTCTGTTCTTTTCATAAACAATAGCTAGAGTCATTGCACGTGCGCTGTTTTCACAAACCACAGCTAGAGTCATTGCATGTGTGCTCTTTTCACAAACCACATAAGGATACACCAGTGTCATTGGATGTGTGTTATTTCCATGAACCACACCCAGTGTCATTTCATTTGTGTTCTTCTCACAAACCACACATGGATCCACCAGTGTCATTGCATGTCTGTTCTTTTCATGAACCACTGCCAGTGTCATTGGATGTCTGTTCTTCTCACAAACCACACATGGATCCACCAGTGTCATTGAATGTGTGCTCTTTTCATAAACCATATAAGGATACAAAAGTGTCATTGGATGCGTGCTCTTTTCATGAACCACACCCAGTGTCATTGCATGTGTACTCTTCTCACAAACCACACATGGATCCACTAGTGTCATTGCATGTGTGTTATTTTCATGAACCACATCCAGTGTCATTGGATGTCTATTCTTCTGACAAACCACTCATGGAGCCACCAGTGTCATTGCATGTGTGCTCTTTTGACAAACCACATAAGGATACACCAGTTTCATTGGATGTGTGTTCTTTTCATGAACCACACCCAGTTTCATTTCATGTGTGTTCTTCTCACAAACCACACATGGATCCACTAGTGTCATTGCATATGTGTTATTTTCATGAACCACAGCTAGAGTCATTGCATGTGTGTTCTTCACAAAAAGCACACATGGATCCTGTAGTGTCATTGCATGTCTATTCTTTTCATGAACCATAGCCAGAGTCATTGCATGTTTGTTCTTATCACAAACCACATAAGGATACACCAGTGTTATTGCATGTGTGTTCTTTTAATGAACCACACCCGTTGTCATTGCATGTGTGTTATTCTCACAAACCACACATGGTTCCACTAGTGTCATTGCATGTCTGTTCTTTTCACAAACTACAACTAGAGTCATTGCATGTCTGTTCTTTCCACAAACCACAAATGGATCCACCAGTGTCACTGGATGTGTGTTATTTTCACAAACCATAACTAGACTCATTGCATGTGTCTTCTTTTCATGAACCACAGCCAGAGTCATTGCATGTGAATTCTTCTCAAAAACCACACATGGATCCAACAGTGTCATTGCATGTATGTTCTTTTCATGAACCACAGCCAGTGTCATTGCATGTCTGTTCTTATCACAAACCACATAAGGATTCACCGGTGTCATTGGATGTGTGTTCGTTTCATGAACCACACCCAGTGTCATTGCATGTGTGTTCTTCTCATAAACCACACATGGATCCTCCAGTGTCATTGCATGTCTGTTCTTTTCACAAACCACAGTTAGAGTCATTGCATGTCAGTTTTTTCCACAAACCACATAAGGATACACCAGTGTCACTAGATGTGTGTTCTTTTCATGAACCACAACTAGAGTCATTGCATGTCGTTTCTTTTCTTAAACCACAGCAAGAGTCATTGCATGTCTGTTCTTTCCGCAAACCACATATGGATCCACCAGTGTCATTGGATGAGTGTTCTTTTCATGAACCACACCCAGTGTCATTGCATGTTTGTTCGTTCCACAAACCACATTTGGCTATACCAGTGTCATTGGATGAGAGTTCTTTTCTTGAACCACAGCCAGAGTCATTGCATGTGTATTCTTCTCACAAACCACACATGGATCCACTAGTGTCATTGCATGTGTGTTCTATTCATGAACCACATCTAGAGTCATTGCATATCTATTCTTTCCACAGACCACATAAGGATACACAAGTTTCACTGGATGTGTGTTCTTTTCATGAACCACAACTAGAGTCATTGCATGTCTGTTCTTTTCTTGAACCATAGCTAGAGTCATTGCATGTCTGTTCTTTCCACAAACCACATATGGATCCACTAGTGTCATTGCATGTCTGTTCTTTCCACAAACCACATATGGATCCACCAGTGTCATTACATGTGTGTTCTTTTCATGAACCACAGCCGGAGTCATTACATGTGAATTCTTCTCAAAAAACACACATGGATCCACCAGTGTCATTGCATGTATGTTCTTTTCATAAACCACAGCAAGTGTCCTTGCATGTCTGTTCTTATCACAAACCACATAAGGATTCACCGGTGTCATTGGATGTGTGTTCTTTTCATGAACCACACCCAGTGTCATTGCATGTGTGTTCTTCTCATAAACCACACATGGATCCACCAGTGTCATTGCATGTCTGTTCTTTTCACAAACCACAGTTAGAGTCATTGCATGTCAGTTCTTTCCACAAACCACATAAGGATACACTAGTGTCACTGCATGTGTGTTCTTTTCATGAACCACAACTAGAGTCATTGCATGTCATTTCTTTTCTTAAACCACAGCTAGAGTCATTGCATGTTTGTTCTTTCCACAAACCACATATGGATCCACCGGTGTTATTGGATGAGTGTTCTTTTCATGAACCACACCCAGTGTCATTGCATGTTTGTTCTTTCCACAAACCACATATGGATCTACCAGTGTCATTGGATGAGAGTTCTTTTCATGAACCACAGCCAGAGTCATTGCATGTGTGTTCTTCTCACAAACCACACATGTATCCACCAGTGTCATTGCATGTCTGTTCTTTTCATGAACCACATCCAGAGTCATTGCATATCTATTCTTTCCACAAACCACATAAGGATACACCAGTTTCACTGGATGTGTGTTCTTTTCATGAACCAGAACTAGAGTCATTGCATGTCTATTCTTTTCTTAAACCATAGCTAGAGTGATTGCATGTCTGTTCTTTCCACAAACCACATATGGATCCACCAGTGTCATTGGATGAGTGTTCTTTTCATGAACCACACCCAGTGTCATTGCATGCACGTTCTTTCCACAAACCACATATGGATCCACCAGTGTCATTGGATGAGTGTTCTTTTCCTGAACCACACCCAGTGTCATTGCATGTGTGTTCTTCTCACAAACCACACATGGATCCACCAATATCATTGCATGTGTGCTCTTTTCACAAACCACATAAGGATACACCAGTGTTATTGGATGTGTTTTCTTTTCATGAACCAGACCCAACGTCATTCCATGTGTGTTCTTTCACAAACCACACATGGATCCACCAGTGTCATTGCATGTGTGTTCTTTTCATGAACCACAGCAAGAGTCATTGCATGTGTGTTCTTCTCACAAACCACAAATGGATCCACCAATGTCAATGCATGTATATTATTTTTTGAACCACATCTAGATACATTGTATGTCTGTTCTTCTCACAAACCACATAAGGATACACCAGTGTCATTGGATGTGTCTTCTTTTCCCCATTCACACCCAGTGTCATTGCATGTGTGTCCTTCTCACAAACCATACATTCATCCACCAGTGTCATTGCACATCTGTTGTTTTCACAAACCACAGCTAGAGTCATTGCATGTCTGCTCTTTCCACAAATTACATATGGATCCACCAGTGTCACTGGATGTGTGTTATTTTTACAAACCACAACTAGAGTCATTGCATGTTTGTTCTTTTCATGAACCGCACCTAGTGTCATTGCATGTGTGTTCTTCTCACAAACCACACATGGATCCACCAGTGTCATTGCATGTGTGTTCTCTTCATGAACCACAGCCAGAGTCATTGCATGTGTGTTCTTCTCAAAAACCACACATGGATCCACCAGTGTCATTGCATGTGTGTCCTTTTCATGAACGACGGCTAGAGTCATTGCATGTGTGCTCTTTTCACGAACCACATAAGGATACACCAGTGTCATTGGATGATTGTTCTTTTCATGAACCACACCCAGTGTTATTGCATGTGTGTTCTTCTCAAAAACCACACATGTATCCACCAGGGTCATTGCATGTCTGGTCTTTTCATTAACCACACGCAGTGTCATTGGATGTATGTTCTTCTCACAAACCACACATGGATACACCAGTATCATTGCATGTGTGCTCTTTTTATTAACAACAGTTAGTCATAGCATGTGTGTTCTTTTCACAAACCACATATCACCAGTGTCATTGCATGTGTGTTCTTCTCATAAACCACACATGGATCCACCAGTGTCATTGCATGTCTGTTCTTTTCACAAACCACAACTAGAGTCATTGCATGTCTGTTCTTTCCACAAACCACATATGGATCCACCAGTGTCATTGGATTAGTGTTCTTTTCATGAACCACACCCAGTGTCATTGCATGCATGTTCTTTCCACAAACCACATATGGATCCACCAGTGTCATTGGATGAGTGTTCTTTTCATGAACCACACCCAGTGTCATTGCATGTGTGTTCTTCTCACAAACCACACATGGATCCACCAGTGTCATTGCATGTCTGTTCTTTTCACAAACTACAACTAGAGTCATTGCATGTCTGTTCTTTCCACAAACCACAAATGGATCCACCAGTGTCACTGGATGTGTGTTAATTTCACAAACCATAACTAGACTCATTGCATGTGTCTTCTTTTCATGAACCACACCTAGTGTCATTGAATGTGTGTTCTTCTCACAAACCACATATGGATCCACTAGTGTCATTGCATGTCTGTTCTTTCCATGAACCACAGTTAGAGTCATTGCATGTCTATTCTTTCCACAAACCACACGTGGATCCACCAATGTCATTGGATGAGTGTTCTTTTCACGAACCACACCCAGTGCCATTGCATGGGTGTTCTTCTCACAAACCACACATGTATCCACCAGTGTCATTGCATGTGTGTTCTTTTCATGAACCACAGCCAGAGTCATTGCATGTGAATTCTTCTCAAAAACCACACATGGATCCACCAGTGTCATTGCATGTATGTTCTTTTCATGAACCACAGCCAGTGTCATTGCATGTCTGTTCTTATCACAAACCACATAAGGATTCACCGGTGTCATTGGATGTGTGTTCTTTTCATGAACCACACCCAGTGTCATTGCATGTGTGTTCTTCTCATAAACCACACATGGATCCTCCAGTGTCATTGCATGTCTGTTCTTTTCACAAACCATAGTTAGAGTCATTGCATGTCAGTTTTTTCCACAAACCACATAAGGATACACCAGTGTCACTGGATGTGTGTTCTTTTCATGAACCACAACTAGAGTCATTGCATGTCGTTTCTTTTCTTAAACCACAGCAAGAGTCATTGCATGTCTGTTCTTTCTACAAACCACATATGAATCCACCAGTGTCATTGGATGAGTGTTCTTTTCATGAACCACACCTAGTGTCATTGCATGTTTGTTCGTTCCACAAACCACATATGGATATACCAGTGTCATTGGATGAGAGTTCTTTTCTTGAACCACAGCCAGAGTCATTGCATGTGTATTCTTCTCACAAACAACACATGGATCCACCAGTGTCATTGCATGTGTGTTCTATTCATGAACCACATCCAGAGTCATTGCATATCTATTCTTTCCACAGACCCCATAAGGATACATAAGTTTCATTGGATGTGTGTTCTTTTCATGAACCACAACTAGAGTCATTGCATGTCTGTTCTTTTCTTAAACCATAGCTAGAGTCATTGCATGTCTGTTCTTTCCACAAACCACATATGGATCCACCAGTGTCATTGCATGTTTGTTCTTTCCACAAACCACATATGGATCCACCAGTGTCATTACATGTGTGTTCTTTTCATGAACCACAGCCGGAGTCATTACATGTGAATTCTTCTCAAAAACCACACAGGGATCCACAGTGTCATTGCATGTATGTTCTTTTCATAAACCACAACAAGTGTCATTGCATGTCTGTTCTTATCACAAACCACATAAGGATTCACATGTGTCATTGGATGTGTGTTCTTTTCATGAACCACACCCAGTGTCATTGCATGTGTGTTCTTCTCATAAACCACACATGGATCCACCAGTGTCATTGCATGTCTGTTCTTTTCACAAACCACAGTTAGAGTCATTGCATGTCAGTTCTTTCCACAAACCACATAAGAATACACCAGTGTCACTGCATGTGTGTTCTTTTCATGAACCACAACTAGAGTCATTGCATGTCGTTTCTTTTCTTAAACCACAACTAGAGTCATTGCATGTCTGTTCTTTCCACAAACCACATATGGATCCACCAGTGTCATTGGATGAGTGTTCTTTTCATGAACCACACCCAGTGTCATTGCATGTTTGTTCTTTCCACAAACCACATATGGATCTACCAGTGTCATTGGATAAGAGTTCTTTTCATGAACCACAGCCAGAGTCATTGCCTGTGTGTTCTTCTCACAAACCACACATGTATCCACCAGTGTCATTGCATGTCTGTTCTCTTTCATGAACCACATCCAGAGTCATTGCATATCTATTCTTTCCACAAACCACATAAGGATACACCAGTTTCACTGGATGTGTGTTCTTTTCATGAACCAGAACTAGAGTCATTGCATGTCTATTCTTTTCTTAAACCATAGCTAGAGTCATATCATGTCTGTTCTTTCCACAAACCACATATGGATCCACCAGTGTCATTGGATGAGTGTTCTTTTAATGAACCACACCCAGTGTCATTGCATGCACGTTCTTTCCACAAACCACATATGGATCCACCAGTCTCATTGGATGAGTGCTCTATTGCTGTACCACACGCTGTGTCATTGCATGTGTGTTCTTCTCACAAACCACACATGGATCCACCAATATCATTGCGTGTGTTCTCTTTTCACAAACCACATAAGGATACACCAGTGTCATTGGATGTGTTTTCTTTTCATGAACCAGACCCAACGTCATTCCATGTGTGTTCTTTCACAAACCACACATGGATCCACCAGTGTCATTGCATGTGTGTTCTTTTCATGAACCACAGCAAGAGTCATTGCATGTGTGTTCTTCTCACAAACCACAAATGGATCCACCAGTGTCAATGCATGTATATTATTTTTTGAACCACATCTAGATACATTGTATGTCTGTTCTTCTCACAAACCACATAAGGATACACCAGTGTCATTGGATGTGTCTTCTTTTCCTGTACCACACCCAGTGTCATTGCATGTGTGTTCTTCTCACAAACCACACATTGATCCACCAGTGTCATTGCACATCTGTTCTTTTCACAAACCACAGCTAGAGTCATTGCATGTCTGCTCTTTCCACAAACCACATATGGATCCACCAGTGTCACTGGATGTGTGTTATTTTTACAAACCACAACTAGAGTCATTGCATGTCTGTTCTTTTCATGAACCACAACTAGTGTCATTGCATGTGTGTTCTTCTCACAAACCGCACATGGATCCACCAGTGTCATTGCATGTGTGTTCTCTTCATGAACCACAGCCAGAGTCATTGCATGTGTGTTCTTCTCAAAAACCACACATGGATCCACCAGTGTCATTGCATGTGTGTCCTTTTCATGAACCACAGCTAGAGTCATTGCATGTGTGCTCTTTTCACGAACCACATAAGGATACACTAGTGTCATTGGATGATTGTTCTTTTCATGAACCACACCCAGTGTTATTGCATGTGTGTTCTTCTCAAAAACCACACATGTATCCATCAGGGTCATTGCATGTCTGCTCTTTTCATTAACCACACGCAGTGTCATTGGATGTATGTTCTTCTCACAAAGCACACATGGATACACCAGTGTCATTGCATGTGTGCTCTTTTTATTAACCACAGTTAGAGTCATAGCATGTGTGTTCTTTTCACAAACCACATATCACCAGTGTCATTGCATGTGTGTTCTTCTCATAAACCACACATGGATCCACCAGTGTCATTGCATGTCTGTTCTTTTCACAAACCACAACTAGAGTCATTGCATGTCTGTTCTATCCACAAACCACATATGGATCCACCAGTGTCATTGGATGAGTGTTCTTTTCATCAACCACACCCAGTGTCATTGCATGCATGTTCTTTCCACAAACAACATATAGATCCACCAGTGTCAATGGATGAGTGTTCTTTTCATGAACCACACCCAGTGTCATTGCATGTGTGTTCTTCTCACAAACCACACATGGATCCACCAATATCATTGCATGTGTGCTCTTTTCACAAACCACATAAAGATACACCAGTGTAATTGGATGTGTTTTCTTTTCATGAACCAGACCCAACGTCATTGCATATGTGTTCTTTCACAAACCACACATGGATCCACCAGTGTCATTGCATGTGTGTTCTTTTCATGAACCACAGCCAGAGTCATTGCATGTGTGTTCTTCTCACAAACCACACATGGATCCACCAGTGTCATTGCATGTATATTCTTTTTTGAACCACATCTAGATACATTGTATGTCTGTTCTTCTCACAAACCACATAAGGATACACCAGTGTCATTGGATGTGTCTTCTTTTCCTGTACCACACCCAGTGTCATTGCATGTGTGTCCTTCTCACAAACCACACATTCATCCACCAGTGTCATTGCACGTCTGTTCTTTTCACAAACCACAGCTAGAGTCATTGCATGTCTGCTCTTTCCACAAATTACATATGGATCCACCAGTGTCACTAGATGTGTGTTATTTTTACAAACCACAACTAGAGTCATTGCATGTTTGTTCTTTCCATGAACCACACCTAGTGTCATTGCATGTGTGTTCTTCTCACAAACCACACATGGATCCACCAGTGTCATTGCATGTGTGTTCTCTTCATGAACCACAGCCAGAGTCATTGCATGTGTGTTGTTCTAAAAAACCACACATGGATCCACCAGTGTCATTGCATGTGTGTCCTTTTCATGAACCACGGCTAGAGTCATTGCATGTGTGCTCTTTTCACGAACCACATAAGGATACACCAGTGTCATTGGATGATTGTTCTTTTCATGAACCACACCCAGTGTTATTGCATGTGTGTTATTCTCAAAAAACACACATGTATCCACCAGGGTCATTGCATGTCTGCTCTTTTCATTAACCACACGCAGTGTCATTGGATGTATGTTCTTCTCACAAACCACACATGGATACACCAGTGTCATTGCATGTGTGCTCTTTTTATTAACCACAGTTAGAGTCATAGCATGTGTGTTCTTTTCACAAACCACATATCACCAGTGTCATTGCATGTGTGTTCTTCTCATAAACCACACATGGATCCACCAGTGTCATTGCATGTCTGTTCTTTTCACAAACCACAACTAGAGTCATTGCATGTCTGTTCTTTCCACAAACCACATATGGATCCACCAGTGTCATTGGATGAGTGTTCTTTTCATGAACCACACCCAGTGTCATTGCATGCATGTTCTTTCCACAAACCACATATGGATCCACCAGTGTCATTGGATGAGTGTTCTTTTCATGAACCACACCCAGTGTCATTGCATGTGTGTTCTTCTCACAAACCACACATGGATCCACCAATATCATTGCATGTGTGCTCTTTTCACAAACCGCATAAGGATACACCAGTGTTATTGGATGTTTTTTCTTTTCATGAACCAGACCCAACGTCATCGCATGTGTGTTCTTTCACAAACCACACATGGATCCACCAGTGTCATTGCATGTGTGTTCTTTTCATGAACCACAGCCAGAGTCATTGCATGTGTGTTCTTCTCACAAACCACACATGGATCCACCAGTGTCATTGCATGTATATTCTTTTTTGAACCACATCTAGATACATTGTATGTCTGTTCTTCTCACAAACCACATAAGGATACACCAGTGTAATTGGATGTGTCTTCTTTTCCTGTACCACACCCAGTGTCATTGCATGTGTGTTCTTCTCACAAACCACACATTGATCCACCAGTGTCATTGCACGTCTGTTCTTTTCACAAACCACAGCTAGAGTCATTTCATGTCTGCTCTTTCCACAAACCACATATGGATCCACAGGTGTCCTTTGGATGTGTGTTATTTTACAAACCACAACTAGAGTCATTGCATGTCCTGTTTCTTTTCATGAACCACACCTAGTGTCATTGCATGTGTGTTCTTCTCACAAACCACACATGGATCCACGAGTGTCATTGCATGTGTGTTCTCTTCATGAACCACAGCCAGAGTCATTGCATGTGTGTTCTTCTCAAAAACCACACATGGATCCACCAGTGTCATTGCATGTGTGTCCTTTTCATGAACCACGGCTAGAGTCATTGCATGTGTGCTCTTTTCACGAACCACATAAGGATACACCAGTGTCATTGGATGATTGTTCTTTTCATGAACCACACCCAGTGTTATTGCATGTGTGTTCTTCTCAAAAACCACACATGTATCCACCAGGGTCATTGCATGTCTGCTCTTTTCATTAACCACACGCAGTGTCATTGGATGTATGTTCTTCTCACAAACCACACATGGATACACCAGTGTCATTGCATGTGTGCTCTTTTTATTAACCACAGTTAGAGTCATAGCATGTGTGTTCTTTTCACAAACCACATATCACCAGTGTCATTGCATGTGTGTTCTTCTCATAAACCACACATGGATCCACCAGTGTCATTGCATGTCTGTTCTTTTCACAAACCACAACTAGAGCCATTGCATGTCTGTTCTTTCCACAAACCACATATGGATCCACCAGTGTCATTGGATGAGTGTTCTTTTCATGAACCACACCCAGTGTCATTGCATGCATGTTCTTTCCACAAACCACATATGGATCCACCAGTGTCATTGGATGAGTGTTCTTTTCATGAACCACACCCAGTGTCATTGCATGTGTGTTCTTCTCACAAACCACACATGGATCCACCAATATCATTGCATGTGTGCTCTTTTCACAAACCACATAAGGATACACCAGTGTCATTGGATGTGTTTTCTTTTCATGAACCAGACCCAACGTCATTGCATGTGTGTTCTTTCACAAACCACACATGGATCCACCAGTGTCATTGCATGTGTGTTCTTTTCATGAACCACAGCCAAAGTCATTGCATGTGTGTTCTTCTCACAAACCACACATGGATCCACCAGTGTCATTGCATGTATATTCTTTTTTGAACCACATCTAGATACATTGTATGTCTGTTCTTCTCACAAACCACATAAGGATACACCAGTGTCATTGGATGTGTCTTCTTTTCCTGTACCACACCTAGTGTCATTGCATGTGTGTTCTTCTCACAAACCACATTGATCCACCAGTGTCATTGCACGTCTGTTCTTTTCACAAACTACAGCTAGAGTCATTGCATGTCTGCTCTTTCCACAAACCACATATGGATCCACCAGTGTCACTGGATGTGTGTTATTTTTACAAACCACAACTAGAGTCATTGCATGTCTGTTCTTTTCATGAACCACACATAGTGTCATTGCATGTGTGTTCTTCTCACAAACCACACATGGATCCACTAGTGGCATTGCATGTGTGTTCTCTTCATGAACCACAGCCAGAGTCATTGCATGTGTGTTATTCTCAAAAACCACACATGGATCCACCAGTGTTATTGCATGTGTGTCCTTTTCATGAACCACGGCTAGAGTCATTGCATGTGTGCTCTTTTCACGAACCACATAAGGATACACCAGTGTCATTGGATGATTGTTCTTTTCATGAACCACACCCAGTGTTATTGCATGTGTGTTCTTCTCAAAAACCACACATGTACCCACCAGGGTCATTGCACGTCTGGTCTTTTCATTAACCACACCCAGTGTCATTGGATATATGTTCTTCTCACAAACCGCACATGGATACACCAGTGTCATTGCATGTGTGCTCTTTTTATTAACCACAGTTAGAGTCATAGCATGTGTGTTCTTTTCACCAACCACATATCACCAGTGTCATTGCATGTGTGTTCTTCTCATAAACCACACATGGATCCACCAGTGTCATTGCATGTCTGTTCTTTCCACAAACCACATATGGATCCACCAGTGTCATTGGATGAGTGTTCTTTTGATGAACCACACCCAGTGTCATTGCATGCATGTTCTTTCCCAAAACCACATATGGATCCACCAGTGTCATTGGTTGAGTGTTCTTTTCATGAACCACACCCAGTGTCATTGCATGTGTGTTCTTCTCACAAACCACACATGGATCCACCAATATCATTGCATGTGTGCTCTTTTCACAAACCACATAAGGATACACCAGTGTCATTGGATGTGTTTTCTTTTCATGAACCAGACCCAACGTCATTGCATGTGTGTTCTTTCACAAACCACAAATGGATCCACCAGTGTCATTGCATGTGTGTTCTTTTCATGAACCACAGCCAGAGTCATTGCATGTGTGTTCTTCTCACAAACCACACATGGATCCACCAGTGTCATTGCATGTATATTCTTTTTTGAACCACATCTAGATACATTATATGTCTGTTCTTCTCACAAACCACATAAGGATACACCACTGTCATTGGATGTGTCTTCTTTTCCTGTACCACACCTAGTGTCATTGCATGTGTGTTCTTCTCACAAACCACACATTGATCCACCAGTGTCATTGCACGTCTGTTCTTTTCACAAACCACAGCTAGAGTCATTGCATGTCTGCTCTTTCCACAAACCACATATGGATCCACCAGTGTCACTGGATGTGTTATTTTTACAAACCACAACTAGAGTCATTGCATGTCTGTTCTTTTCATGAACCACACCTAGTGTCATTGCATGTGTGGTCTTCTCACAAACCACACATGGATCCACTAGTGTCATTGCATGTGTGTTCTCTTCATGAACCACAGCCAGAGTCATTGCATGTGTGTTCTTCTCAAAAACCACACATGGATCCACCAGTGTCATTGCATGTGTGTCCTTTTCATGAACCACAGCTAGAGTCATTGCATGTGTGCTCTTTTCACGAACCACATAAGGATACACCAGTGTCATTGGATGATTGTTCTTTTCATGAACCACACCCAGTGTTATTGCATGTGTGTTCTTCTCAAAAACCACACATGTATCCACTAGTGTTATTTTCACAAACCACAACTAGAGTCATTGCATGTCTGTTCTTTTCACAAACAATAGCTAGAGTCATTGCATGTGTGCTCTTTTCACAAACCACAGCTAGAGTCATTGCATGTGTGCTCTTTTCACAAACCACATAAGGATACACCTGTGTCATTGGATGTGTTTTCTTTTCATGAACCACACCAAGTGTCATTGCATTTCTGTTATTCTCACAAACCACACATGGATCCACCAGTGTCATTGCATGTGTGTTCTCTTCATGAACCCCATAAGGATACACCAGTGTCATTGGATGATTGTTCTTTTCATGAACCACACCCATCGTTATTGCATGTGTGTTATTCTCAAAAACCGCACATGTATCCACCAGTGTCATTGCATGTTTGCTCTTTTCATTAACCACACGCAGTGTCATTGGATGTATGTTCTTCTCACAAACCACACATGGATCCACCAGTGTCATTGCATGTGTTCTCTTTTCATTAACCACAGTTAGAGTCATTGCATGTCTGTTCTTTTCACAAACCACATATCACCAGTGTCATTGCATGTGTGTTCTTCTCATGAACCACACATGGATCCACCTGTGTCATTGCATGTCTGTTGTTTTCACAAACCACAACTAGAGTCATTGCTTGTATGTTCTTTCCACAAACCACATATGGATCCACCAGTGTCACTTGATGAGTGTTATTTTCACAAACCACAACTAGAGTCATTGCAAGACTATTCTTTTCACAAACAACAGCTAGAATCATTGCATGTGTGCTCTTTTCACAAACCATAGCTAGAGTCATTGCATTTGTGTTCTTCTCACAAACCACACATGGATCCACCAGTGCCATTGCATGTCTGTTCTTTTCATGAACCACAGCCAGTGTCATTGGATGTGTGTTGTTCTCATAAACCACACATGGATCCACCAGTGTCATTGCATGTCTATTCTTTTCACAAACCACAACTAGAGTCATTGCTTGCATGTTCTTTCGACAAACAACATATGGATCCACCACTGTCACTTGATGTGTGTTATTTTCACAAACCACAACTAGAGTCATTGCATGTCTGTTCTTTTCACAAACAATAGCTAGAGTCATTGCATGTGTGCTCTTTTCTCAAACCATAGCTAGAGTCATTGCATGTGTGCTCTTTTCACAAACCACATAAGGATACACCTGTGTCATTAGATGTATGTTCTTTTCATGAACCACACCAAGTGTCATTGCAGTTGTGTTATTCTCACAAACCACACGCGGATCCACCAGTGTCATTGCATCTCTGTTCTTTTCATGAACCACAGCCAGTGTCATTGGATGTCTGTTCTTCTCACAAACCACACATGGATCCACTAGTGTCATTGCATGTTTGTTCTTCTCACCAACCACTGCTAGAGTCATTGCATGTCTGTTCTTTCCACAAACCACATATGGATCCACTAGTGTCACTAGATGTGTGCTATTTTCGCAAACCACAACTAGAGTCGTTGCAAGGATGTTCTTTTCATAAACAATAGCTAGAGTCATTGCATGTGCGCTCTTTTCACAAACCACAGCTAGAGTCATTGCATGTGTGCTCTTTTCACAAACCACATAAGGATACACCAGTGTCATTGGATGTGTGTTATTTCCATGAACCACACCCAGTGTCATTTCATTTGTGTTCTTCTCACAAACCACACATGGATCCACCAGTGTCATTGCATGTCTGTTCTTTTCATGAACCACTGCCAGTGTCATTGGATGTCTGTTCTTCTCACAAACCACACATGGATCCACCAGTGTCATTGAATGTGTGCTCTTTTCATAAACCATATAAGGATACAAAAGTGTCATTGGATGCGTGTTCTTTTCATGAACCACACCCAGTGTCATTGCATGTGTACTCTTCTCACAAACCACACATGGATCCACTAGTGTCATTGCATGTGTGTTATTTTCATGAACCACATCCAGTTTCATTGGATGTCTATTCTTCTGACAAACCATTCATGGAGCCACCAGTGTCATTGCATGTGTGCTCTTTTCACAAACCACATAAGGATACACCAGTTTCCTTGGATGTGTGTTCTTTTCATGAACCACACCCAGTTTCATTTCATGTGTGTTCTTCTCACAAACCACACATGGATCCACTAGTGTCTTTGCATGTGTGTTATTTTCATGAACCACAGCTAGAGTCATTGCATGTGTGTTCTTCTCAAAAAGCACACATGGATCCTGTAGTGTCATTGCATGTCTATTCTTTTCATGAACCACAGCCAGTGTCATTGGATGTCTGTTCTTATCACAAACCACATAAGGATACACCAGTGTCATTGCATGTGTGTTCTTTTAATGAACCACACCCATTGTCATTGCATGTGTGTTCTTCTCACAAACCACACATGGTTCCACTAGTGTCATGGCATGTCTGTTCTTTTCACAAGCTACAACTAGAGTCATTGCATGTCTATTCATTCCACAAACCACATATGGATCCACCAGTGTCACTGGATGTGTGTTATTTTCGCAAAGCAGAACTAGAGTCATTGCATGTGTCTTCTTTTCATGAACCACACCTAGTGTCATTGAATGTGTGTTCTTCTCACAAACCACATATGGATCCACTAGTGTCATTGCATGTCAGTTCTTTTCATGTACCACAGCTAGAGTCATTGCATGTCTGTTCTTTCCACAAACCACATGTGGATCCACCAGTGTCATTGGATGAGTGTTCTTTTCATGAACCACACCCAGTGCCATTGCATGGGTGTTCTTCTCACAAACCACACATGTATCCACCAGTGTCATTGCATGTGTGTTCTTTTCTTAAACCACAGCAAGAGTCATTGCATGTCTGTTCTTTCCACAAACCACATATGGATCCACCAGTGTCATTGGATGAGTGTTCTTTTCATGAACCACACCCAGTGTCATTGCATGTTTGTTCTTTCCACAAACCACATATGGATCTACCAGTGTCATTGGATGAGAGTTCTTTTCTTGAACCACAGCCAGAGTCATTGCATGTGTATTCTTCTCACAAACCACACATGGATCCACCAGTGTCATTGCATGTGTGTTCTATTCATGAACCACATCCAGAGTCATTCCATATCTATTCTTTCCACAGACCACATAAGGATACACAAGTTTCACTGGATGTGTGTTCTTTTCATGAACCACAACTAGAGTCATTGCATGTCTGTTCTTTTCTTAAACCATAGCTAGAGTCATTGCATGTCTGTTCTTTCCACAAACCACATATGGATCCACCAGTGTCATTGCATGTCTGTTCTTTCCACAAACCACATATGGATCCACCAGTGTCATTACATGTGTGTTCTTTTCATGAACCACAGCCGGAGTCATTGCATGTGAATTCTTCTCAAAAACCACACATGGATCCACCAGTGTCATTGCATGTATGTTCTTTTCATAAACCACAGCAAGTGTCATTGCATGTCTGTTCTTATCACAAACCACATAAGGATTCACCGGTGTCATTGGATGTGTGTTCTTTTCATGAACCACACCCAGTGTCATTGCATGTGTGTTCTTCTCATAAACCACACATGGATCCACCAGTGTCATTGCATGTCTGTTCTTTTCACAAACCACAGTTAGAGTCATTGCATGTCAGTTCTTTCCACAAACCACATAAGGATACACCAGTGTCACTGCATGTGTGTTCTTTTCATGAACCACAACTAGAGTCATTGCATGTCGTTTCTTTTCTTAAACCACATCTAGAGTCATTGCATGTCTGTTCTTTCCACAAACCACATATGGATCCACCAGTGTCATTGGATGAGTGTTCTTTTCATGAACCACACCCAGTGTCATTGCATGTTTGTTCTTTCCACAAACCACATATGGATCTACCAGTGTCATTGGATGAGAGTTATTTTCATGAACCACAGCCAGAGTCATTGCATGTGTGTTCTTCTCACAAACCACACATGTATCCACCAGTGTCATTGCATGTCTGTTCTTTTCATGAACCACATCCAGAGTCATTGCATATCTATTCTTTCCACAAACCACATAAGGATACACCAGTTTCACTGGATGTGTATTCTTTTCATGAACAAGAACTAGAGTCATTGCATGTCTATTCTTTTCTTAAACCATAGCTAGAGTCATTGCATGTCTGTTCTTTCCACAAACCACATATGGATCCACCAGTGTCATTGGATGAGTGTTCTTTTCATGAAGCACACCCAGTGTCATTGCATGCACGTTCTTTCCACAAACCACATATGGATCCACCAGTGTCATTGGATGAGTGTTCTTTTCATGAACCACACCCAGTGTCATTGCATGTGTGTTCTTCTCACAAACCACACATGGATCCACCAATATCATTGCATGTGTGCTCTTTTCACAAACCACATAAGGATACACCAGTGTCATTGGATGTCTTTTCTTTTCATGAACCAGACCCAACGTCATCGCATGTGTGTTCTTCTCACAAACCACACATGGATCCACCAGTGTCATTGCATGTATATTCTTTTTTGAACCACATCTAGATACATTGTATGTCTGTTCTTCTCACAAACCACATAAGGATACACCAGTGTCATTGGATGTGTCTTCTTTTCCTGTACCACACCCAGTGTCATTGCATGTGTGTTCTTCTCACAAACCACACATTGATCCACCAGTGTCATTGCACATCTGTTCTTTTCACAAACCACAGCTAGAGTCATTGCATGTCTGCTCTTTCCACAAACCACATATGGATCCACCAGTGTCACTGGATGTGTGTTATTTTTACAAACCACAACTAGAGTCATTGCATGTCTGTTCTTTTCATGAACCACACCTAGTGTCATTGCATGTGTGTTCTTCAAACAAACCACACATGGATCCACTAGTGTCATTGCATGTGTGTTCTCTTCATGAACCACAGCCAGAGTCATTGCATGTGTGTTCTTCTCAAAAACCACACATGGATCCACCAGTGTCATTGCATGTGTGTCCTTTTCATGAACCACGGCTAGAGTCATTGCATGTGTGCTCTTTTCACGAACCACATAAGGATAAACCAGTGTCATTGGATGATTGTTCTTTTCATGAACCACACCCAGTGTTATTGCATGCGTGTTCTTCTCAAAAACCACACATGTATCCACCAGGGTCATTGCATGTCTGCTCTTTTCATTAACCACACGCAGTGTCATTGGATGTATGTTCTTCTCACAAACCACACATGGATACACCAGTGTCATTGCATGTGTGCTCTTTTTATTAACCACAGTTAGAGTCATAGCATTTGTGTTCTTTTCACAAACCACATATCACCAGTGTCATTGCATGTGTGTTCTTCTCATAAACCACACATGGATCCACCAGTGTCATTGCATGTCTGTTCTTTACACAAACCACAACTAAAGTCATTGGATGTCTGTTCTTTCCACAAGCCACATATGGATCCACCAGTGTCATTGGATGAGTGTTCTTTTCATGAACCACACCCAGTGTCATTGCATGCATGTTCTTTCCACAAACCACATATGGATCCACCAGTGTCATTGGATGAGTGTTCTTTTCATGAACCACACCCAGTGTCATTGCATGTGTGTTATTCTCACAAACCACACATGGATCCACCAATATCATTGCATGTGTGCTCTTTTCACAAACCACATAAGGATACAACAGTGTCATTGGATGTGTTTTCTTTTCATGAACCAGACCCAACGTCATTGCATGTGTGTTCTTTCACAAACCACACATGGATCCACCAGTGTCATTGCATGTGTGTTCTTTTCATGAACCACAACCAGAGTCATTGCATGTGTGTTCTTCTCACAAACCACACATGGATCCACCAGTGTCATTGCATGTATATTCTTTTTTGAACCACATCTAGATACATTGTATGTCTGTTCTTCTCACAAACCACATAAGGATACACCAGTGTCATTGGATGTGTCTTCTTTTCCTGTACCACACCCAGTGTCATTGCATGTGTGTTCTTCTCACAAACCACACATTCATCCACCAGTGTCATTGCACGTCTGTTCTTTTCACAAACCACAGCTAGAGTCATTGCATGTCTGCTCTTTCCACAAACCACATATGGATCCACCAGTGTCACTGGATGTGTGTTATTTTTACAAACCACAACTAGAGTCATTGCATGTCTGTTCTTTTCATGAACCACACCTAGTGTCATTGCATGTGTGTTCTTCTCACAAACCACACATGGATCCACTAGTGTCATTGCATGTGTGTTCTCTTCATGAACCACAGCCAGAGTCATTGCATGTGTGTTCTTCTCAAAAACCACACCTGGATCCACCAGTGTCATTGCATGTGTGTCCTTTTCATGAACCACGGCTAGAGTCATTGCATGTGTGCTATTTTCACGAACCACGTAAGGATACACCAGTGTCATTGGATGATTGTTCTTTTCATGAACCACACCCAGTGTTATTGCATGTTTGTTCTTTCCACAAACCACATATGGATCTACCAGTGTCATTGGATGAGAGTTATTTTCATGAACCACAGCCAGAGTCATTGCATGTGTGTTCTTCTCACAAACCACACATGGATACACCAGTGTCATTGCATGTGTAGGGTCCCCAACCTTTAATAAGATTGAGCCCCTTGTGTTTACAATGCTAGTCCCTGGATCAATAGCTAGCATCCACAGTTCAGATGTAATATCAAGAAACAAGGGTCATAATACAACTTTATAA
Organism: Avena insularis; assembly: GCA_023614405.1. Classification (NCBI taxonomy): domain Eukaryota; kingdom Viridiplantae; phylum Streptophyta; class Magnoliopsida; order Poales; family Poaceae; genus Avena; species Avena insularis. The sequence goes on along the minus strand of JAJUPC010000175.1, from coordinate 403,329 downwards.
CCAGGAATAAAATAGTTTTATTACATCAAACATAGCTCATTGGCTATTTACATTACATTGCAGCGGAATAACTATAAGCATTGGGTCCTTCATCTTCAAAGTGCCACAGGCAGATGTTGGTTGTAGACTTTGTAATCCTAATCAATCAATCTTCACTAAAACAATCAAACCTGCAACATAATAAGTTACAGCCACAAGGGTCAATACATTTGAATTGTATTGGCAAGTGATACTTTGGTAGTATAGTGGAGTCTATCATCTATATGCATTTGGCTATGTGGAGTTGAGGCTTGCATAGCTCAAAATAGATTTTTCCCTAACATTTTGAAAATAAGCTTTGTTTGGCAAAAACAAATTCCAAGGCATCTATCAATCAAAGACTGAAGATCCACTCAGGGCATCTATCAATCAAAGACTGAAGATTTACTTGGCAAAAAAAACAATTTCCCAATCTAAGATTTTGAGATCCTTGTACCAAGCCATCTCTCCATCAAAGATTGAAGAATTTCACACAACCCTTGTTCACCCACAAGTTTTAATTTAGAAATTGGAATGATGAGATTCTTGATTGCTTCCATGTCTTGATGCTCAAATTGTCCTTTGCCAGGGACATGGCTAAGTACTTAGGTTTTACACTCTGCAGAGGTGGTGCACTTTCCCCACAAGCCTTGGTTTCCCAAGAATGATCCTTCAGTAGCCTTTCCTTAGTCAAATGGACGCGTTCCAACCTATCAATCACTACCACCCACTGTCCAAAAGACTAAGTTCCAGCATCCTAAGATCATGGCAGAGCCCATAATGCCAAGTGGTTGCACTTGAAGCTTCTCAGCATTTGACATCTCAAATCTCTTTGTTTCCTGGGTGGCCATCCACAAGTGAGATACACCAAGGTAAACCATAAACATGGGCCTTGTGAACCACTCAACCAAAAACCACCAAGCAAGTCCCATTCCACCCAGGAGATTCATTAACTTAGTTGTTTTATTAAACAAAACACAAGTCCTCAGACTTAGAATATTTTTCATAGTGTGAATATATATCCCACCCAAGTTTTCTATTAGCTAGGCTAAGCTGGGTAGTAATAGGATTCTTAACTTAGGAAAATCCTACTAAGGATTCATCTACTAGATTTCCTATAGCAAGGTCTATACTTAGCAAAATAAAAACCATGCAAGATTTTACTTTAGCAAAAACACTAATGCATAGTGAAAATAATGGGACATAAGATATGAAGTATCACTTGCCTTTTTGGTAGAGGGTATAAGTTCACTCCTTGTCCTTGCAACACTCACACTCTTCAAGTCACTACAATCAATCAAGCAAGGCACAAACTCAATCTACCAATCAAGCAAATCAACACACATAAAATAACAAAGTCAAAGAAATGCATGCAAGCATGCCAAGCTTTGCTTTGTTTGCAAAAGTGGTTCCTAGTGGGTCATAGACATTTGGGTATACCTAATGGTCATTTTGTAAAGTGGCAAAGTCATGCATAGGCATGCAAAGGTTGGTTCTAATGTAGGGATGGTCCTCACTAGGCTTCTAAACTTTGTAAGTTCCAAATTGGTCATTTACCAAAATGGCAAAGTCATTTGCAAAGAGGGTCTCTATTAGATTCCTAAACTTTGTAAGATCCAAATTGGTCATTTACCAAAGTGGCAAAGTTGTTAGCAAAAGGTTTCACCTCAAAAACCAATTTCAAAACAAGGCACCTATTTGGTCATTTTATGTGGTGAAGAAATATGTCCACTAGGGTTTTAGTCTATAGGGTTCACCAAATGAGTTGCTATTGCAAAACTTGGTGTTTTTGGTCAGTAGGTTTGGTTCAAACATTTTCTCAAGGTTTTCTTTATGAAAGCATTTTCATAAACAAAACAAATAGTTTTAGTTAGCTAGAAATAGACTAAACTAATTAATCCATTCTATTCTTTTCCAAAATCACTTTCCAAACTATGGGTTGGTTCCTATGGTCAGCAAGGTCACAACAAACTAATTGGCAAAGGTTTTAACCTAAATATCATTTTTAAATGATTTTTCTAATGTTAGCAAGCATACAAAAGAATCTGCAAAGTTAAACAAGTTAACAGATACTATTTGCTAAACTAAGGGCAGGGTTGGCTAGGGCTTCTCTTGCTGATTCCAACGACATCAAATTTGTAAAATTTGGACGTGTGGATCAAAAGATACAAGGGTTTGAAAATGGAAAAAGTTTCTGTTTTCAAATTCTAATTCAGATCTAATACTGGCCACGCGGCGTGTTTTAATTCACCCGTACCTGTTCGGCCGGATCGGCATCGTGGAGCGTTGGATCTAACTAGATCGTGCGATGCAGAGAGCGTACCCATTCGCGTTTAAGTGATCTATCGTGAGTGTCCGATCCAGATCCTACGGCTGCTATCAATCAAACCAACAACTGGCGGCTGCGGTATACGGCGGCGAGTGATCGGTCGTTGACGGTGCGGCGTCTGAAAGCGAGGGAGAAGGAGGGGTTGCTCACCGGGCTCAGGGGGTCACGGCGAAGCTCAAGGTACTGACGGTTCGACGAGGGGCGCTCTGGTTCGTCTGCGTTTGCTCGCCGGAGTTGCTGTGGGCGGCGGGGCTCTCGGGTCGTCGTCGTTGGCGTCACTGTGGATCACCTCAAAGCAAAACATCGATGCGGTTAGGTGCGCAGGATCATGACAAAACTGTGCGCGTGAACGAGGAGGCTCGGGGCGGTCGGCTACCAAAACGTTGCGGAGAAAAGCGAGGCGGCGGTGCTTATCGTCGACGATGGAGGCGACGCGGTAGCTAGGTCACGAGAACGGCGTTAGTTGCGGAAAAAGTCACTGGTCTTAGGCGCATCATCGAAAAGAAGAGGGGTGGCTGGAAGCTACCTGTGGAGTTCACCGGAGAAAGAGGCAGACGGCGGTGATGTAGGTCGTCGTCGAAGTCGAGCTTACAGGGCACCCGCGGATGAACTAGGAGTACTAGGGGATGCGTGAGGTCGAGAGGAGTCCACTCGTGTGAAGTAGAGAGGCAAGGTGTGGTGAGTTGGCGGAATCGAGAGGAGGCTCGTCGAGTAGAGGTGCTCGGGAGAAATTGGGCGGCCTGGGGCGAGTTTGGGGAAAGTGCGAGGAAAAACGGAGAGAGGAAGGCGTTTAAGTAGGCATCGTCGCGGCGAGGATTAACGCGTTCTGCAATTGATGCGAGCTTTCAGCGGCAAGCAGCGTCGTCTGGGAAGAAGAAGTCATGGGAAGGCGATGGCTAGAGAAGTGGGACCGACGTCGTGGGAAAAAGAAAGGAGGGAGGTCCACCGTCAGTGCTGTGGGTTTCTTTCACAGATGAAAAGCAGTTCGAGGAAGAATAAGTGGAGGTGGGGTCTGTTGTCAGCGAGAGGGGGAGAGGGAGAAGTGGGTCCCGGTTGTCTGTCTCTGTGTGGGTAGATTTCTTAGTGAGAAGAGATTTCTTCGGGGGGGAGAATACTGGGCTGGAATTGGGCCTATTGGGCTGCTGGCTGGGCTGGTCTATTTTTTTTCCTGTCTAAACCCTTTTCTTTTTCTAATTCTTTTTCTGTTTTCAATTCAAACAATTAATTCAAACAATTTCAAACAACACTCAAATCAATTTAAACAATCACTCAACTTCACTTTGAATTTGGTTCTGTTTGGCAACATAATCCAAATCTCAAAATGAAATATTATTTTTATTTATTTTAGGATCCATTTAATAATTAAATAAAATGGATCTTTAGTTTATTAATAGTGTTTGATTTATTTAACTAAAATTTCCATTTGAAATCCAATTATTTTCAAAACCAAACCAGAAGGTTTAATTTGAAAATAAGGAATACTTGGAAACTTATTTAAATAAATAAATAAGTTTTGGTGTTTAATTAAAATGGGAAAGCCTTTACTTAAATAAAATTGGATATTTAAATCCTTATTTATTTTATTTAAATAATCCTTTACTCATTTTAATCAAAGCAAAACCTTTTAATAAAAGATTTCAAAGTAGTAATAAAATACTTGGTGTTCATTTAAAATGGGAAAAGCTTTTACTTAAATAAAATTGGATATTTAGATCCTTTATTTTATTTAAATAAACCTTTACTCACTTTATCAAAACAAAATATTTTATTTCAAAAGTTTGGCCAAAATTAATTTGGCTTATCTTTTCATTTGAAACCAAAGTCTTTTATTAAAAGATCTAAAACAGTGTTTCCAAAACAATTTATTTTCCTTTGATAAATGTTTATCCAAATAAATCCCTTTAGGATTATTTGTTCACCATTTGGTATGGCTTTTGGTAAGGGCTTTATTGACTTTGGAAATTCAATTTCCTTATCTTATCATATTCACAAGATTTTGTCTATGGTTCCAAACTAAGTGAAACCAATCTCTATGGTCTTTCTTGATCCTTTGTGATTATTTGTTGATCAAAATGGTATGGATCAAATCCATGGATTTGGAGATACTTTGGAAAATGATTTCCTTCCATTAGGGTTTAGGGTTTTGGATTATTTTCCAAATGTTCAAATTTCCAGATACATTCATTGAGGAATGCATTTCCCTTGATTTGGATTTTTGTTGAGTTCAAACTTCTGCCAAGGTTTGTTCAAGATGGGATTTCAAGTCTCCTTTTAGAAACAAAAGTTTCTTTTCACCCTGATTTTCAACAAAAATTTATTTTGTTATTTTATTTTTCACATTACAAGATTTGGAAAATCTTGGGATGTGACAGCATGTGTGCTCTTTTTATTAACCACAGTTAGAGTCATAGCATGTGTGTTCTTTTCACAAACCACATATCACCAGTGTCATTGCATGTGTGTTCTTCTCATAAACCACACATGGATCCACCAGTGTCATTGCATGTCTGTTCTTTTCACAAACCACAACTAGAGTCATTGCATGTCTATTCTTTCCACAAGCCACATATGGATCCACCAGTGTCATTGGATGAGTGTTCTTTTCATGAACCACACCCAGTGTCATTGCATGCATGTTCTTTCCACAAACCACATATGGATCCACCAGTGTCATTGGATGAGTGTTCTTTTCATGAACCACACCCAGTGTCATTGCATGTGTGTTCTTCTCACAAACCACACATGGATCCACCAATATCATTGCATGTGTGCTCTTTTCACAAACCACATAAGGATACACCAGTGTCATTGGATGTGTTTTCTTTTCATGAACCAGACCCAACGTCATTGCATGTGTGTTCTTTCACAAACCACACATGGATCCACCAGTGTCATTGCATGTGTGTTCTTTTCATGAACCACAGCCAGAGTCATTGCATGTGTGTTCTTCTCACAAACCACACATGGATCCACCAGTGTCATTGCATGTATATTCTTTTTTGAACCACATCTAGATACATTGTATGTCTGTTCTTCTCACAAACCACATAAGGATACACCAGTGTCAGTGGATGTGTCTTCTTTTCCTGTACCACACCCAGTGTCATTGCATGTGTGTTCTTCTCACAAACCACACATTCATCCACCAGTGTCATTGCACGTCTGTTCTTTTCACAAACCACAGCTAGAGTCATTGCATGTCTTCTCTTTCCACAAACCACATATAGATCCACCAGTGTCACTAGATGTGTGTTATTTTTACAAACCACAACTAGAGTCATTGCATGTCTGTTCTTTTCATGAACCACACGTAGTGTCATTGCATGGGTGTTCTTCTCACAAACCACACATGGATCCACCCGTGTCATTGCATGTGTGTTCTCTTCATGAACCACAGCCACAGTCATTGCATGTGTGTTCTTCTCAAAAACCACACATGGATCCACCAGTGTCATTGCATGTGTGTCCTTTTCATGAACCACGGCTAGAGTCATTGCATGTGTGCTCTTTTCACGAACCACATAAGGATACACGGTGTCATTGGATGATTGTTCTTTTCATGAACCACACCCAGTGTTATTGCATGTGTGTTCTTCTCAAAAACCACACATGTATCCACCAGGGTCATTGCATGTCTGGTCTTTTCATTAACCACACGAAGTGTCATTGGATGTATGTTCTTCTCACAAACCACACATGGATACACCAGTGTCATTGCATGTGTGCTCTTTTTATTAACCACAGTTAGAGTCATAGCATGTGTGTTCTTTTCACAAACCACATATCACCAGTGTCATTGCATGTGTGTTCTTCTCATAAACCACACATGGATCCACCAGTGTCATTGCATGTCTGTTCTTTTCACAAACCACAACTAGAGTCATTGCATGTATGTTCTTTCCACAAACCACATATGGATCCACCAGTGTCATTGGATGAGTGTTCTTTTCATGAACCACACCCAGTGTCATTGCATGCATGTTCGTTCCATAAACCACATATGGATCCACCAGTGTCATTGGATGAGTGTTCTTTTCATGAACCACACCCAGTGTCATTGCATGTGTGTTCTTCTCACAAACCACACATGGATCCACCAATATCATTGCATGTGTGCTCTTTTCACAAACCACATAAGGATACACCAGTGTCATTGGATGTGTTTTCTTTTCATGAACCAGACCCAACGTCATTGCATGTCTGTTCTTTCACAAACCACACATGGATCCACCAGTGTCATTGCATTTGTGTTCTTTTCATGAACCACAGCCAGAGTCATTGCATGTGTGTTCTTCTCACAAACCACACATGGATCCACCAGTGTCATTGCATGTATATTCTTTTTTGAACCACATCTAGATACATTGTATGTACGTTCTTCTCACAAACCACATAAGGATACACCAGGTGTCGGTGGATGTGTCTTCTTTCCTGTACCACCCAGTGTCATTGCATGTGTGTTCTTCTCACAAACCACACATTCATCCACCAGTGTCATTGCACGTCTGTTCTTTTCACAAACCACAGCTAGAGTCATTGCATGTCTTCTCTTTCCACAAACCACATATAGATCCACCAGTGTCACTAGATGTGTGTTATTTTTACAAACCACAACTAGAGTCATTGCATGTCTGTTCTTTTCATGAACCACACGTAGTGTCATTGCATGGGTGTTCTTCTCACAAACCACACATGGATCCACCCGTGTCATTGCATGTGTGTTCTCTTCATGAACCACAGCCACAGTCATTGCATGTGTGTTCTTCTCAAAAACCACACATGGATCCACCAGTGTCATTGCATGTGTGTCCTTTTCATGAACCACGGCTAGAGTCATTGCATCTGTGCTCTTTTCACGAACCACATAAGGATACACCAGTGTCATTGGATGATTGTTCTTTTCATGAACCACACCCAGTGTTATTGCATGTGTGTTCTTCTCAAAAACCACACATGTATCCACCAGGGTCATTGCATGTCTGGTCTTTTCATTAACCACACGAAGTGTCATTGGATGTATGTTCTTCTCACAAACCACACATGGATACACCAGTGTCATTGCATGTGTGCTCTTTTTATTAACCACAGTTAGAGTCATAGCATGTGTGTTCTTTTCACAAACCACATATCACCAGTGTCATTGCATGTGTGTTCTTCTCATAAACCACACATGGATCCACCAGTGTCATTGCATGTCTGTTCTTTTCACAAACCACAACTAGAGTCATTGCATGTCTGTTCTTTCCACAAACCACATATGGATCCACCAGTGTCATTGGATGAGTGTTCTTTTCATGAACCACACCCAGTGTCATTGCATGCATGTTCTTTCCATAAACCACATATGGATCCACCAGTGTCATTGGATGAGTGTTCTTTTCATGAACCACACCCAGTGTCATTGCATGTGTGTTCTTCTCACAAACCACACATGGATCCACCAATATCATTGCATGTGTGCTCTTTTCACAAACCACATAAGGATACACCAGTGTCATTGGATATGTTTTCTTTTCATGAACCAGACCCAACGTCATTGCATGTCTGTTCTTTCACAAACCACACATGGATCCACCAGTGTCATTGCATTTGTGTTCTTTTCATGAACCACAGCCAGAGTCATTGCATGTGTGTTCTTCTCACAAACCACACATGGATCCACCAATGTCATTGCATGTATATTCTTTTTTGAACCACATCGAGATACATTGTATGTCTGTTCTTCTCACAAACCACATAAGGATACACCAGTGTCATTGGATGTGTCTTCTTTTCCTGTACCACACCCAGTGTCATTGGTTGTGTGTTCTTCTCACAAACCACACATTGATCCACCAGTGTCATTGCACGTCTGTTCTTTTCACAAACCACAGCTAGAGTCATTGCATGTCTGCTCTTTCCACAAACCACATATGGATCCACCAGTGTCACTTGATGTGTGTTATTTTTATAAACCACAACTAGAGTCATTGCATGTCTGTTCTTTTCATGAACCACACCTAGTGTCATTGCATGTGTGTTCTTCTCACAGACCACACATGGATCCACTAGTGTCATTGCATGTGTGTTCTCTTCATGAACCACAGCCAGAGTCATTGCATGTGTGTTCTTCTCAAAAACCACACATGGATCCACCAGTGTCATTGCATGTGTGTCCTTTTCATGAACCACGGCTAGAGTCATTGCATGTGTGCTCTTTTCACGAACCACATAAGGATACACCAGTGTCATTGGATGATTGTTCTTTTCATGAACCACACCCAGTGTTATTGCATGTGTGTTCTTCTCAAAACCACATGTATCCACAGGGTCATTGCATATGCTCTTTTCATTAACCACACGCAGTGTCATTGGATGTATGTTCTTCTCACAAACCACACATGGATACACCAGTGTCATTGCATGTGTGCTCTTTTTATTAACCACAGTTAGAGTCATAGCATGTGTGTTCTTTTCACAAACCACATATCACCAGTGTCATTGCATGTGTGTTCTTCTCATAAACCACACATGGATCCACCAGTATCATTGCATGTCTGTTCTTTTCACAAACCACAACTAGAGTCATTGCATGTCTGTTCTTTCCACAAGCCACATATGGATCCACCAGTGTCATTGGATGAGTGTTATTTTCATGAACCACACCCAGTGTCATTGCATGCATGTTCTTTCCACAAACCACATATGGATCCACCGGTGTCATTGGATGAGTGTTCTTTTCATGAACCACACCCAGTGTCATTGTATGTGTGTACTTCTCACAAACCACACATGGATCCACCAATATCATTGCATGTGTGCTCTTTTCACAAACCACATAAGGATACACCAGTGTCATTGGATGTGTTTTCTTTTCATGAACCAGACCCAACGTCATTGCATGTGTGTTCTTTCACAAACCACACATGGATCCACCAGTGTCATTGCATGTGTGTTCTTTTCATGAACCAGCCAGTCATTGCATGTGTGTTCTTCACAAACCACACATGGATCCACCAGTATCATTGCATGTATATTCTTTTTTGAACCACATCTAGATACATTGTATGTCTGTTCATCTCACAAACCACATAAGGATACACCAGTGTCATTGGATGTGTCTTCTTTTCCTGTACCACACCCAGTGTCATTGCATGTGTGTTCTTCTCACAAACCACACATTCATCCACCAGTGTCATTGCACGTCTGTTCTCTTCACAAACCACAGCTAGAGTCATTGCATGTCTGCTCTTTCCACAAACCACATATGGATCCACCAGTGTCACTGGATGTGTGTTATTTTTATAAACCACAACTAGAGTCATTGCATGTCTGTTCTTTTCATGAACCACACCTAGTGTCATTGCATGTGTGTTCTTCTCACAGACCACACATGGATCCACTAGTGTCATTGCATGTGTGTTCTCTTCATGAACCACAGCCAGAGTCATTGCATGTGTGTTCTTCTAAAAAACCACACATGGATCCACCAGTGTCATTGCATGTGTGTCCTTTTCATGAACCACGGCTAGAGTCATTGCATGTGTGCTATTTTCACGAACCACATAAGGATACACCAGTGTCATTGGATGATTGTTCTTTTCATGAACCACACCCAGTGTTATTTCATGTGTGTTCTTCTCAAAAACCACACATGTATCCACCAGGGTCATTGCATGTCTGCTCTTTTCATTAACCACACGCAGTGTCATTGGATGTATGTTCTTCTCACAAACCACACATGGATACACCAGTGTCATTGCATGTGTGCTCTTTTTATTAACCACAGTTAGAGTCATAGCATGTGTGTTCTTTTCACAAACCACATATCACCAGTGTCATTGCATGTGTGTTCTTCTCATAAACCACACATGGATCCACCAGTGTCATTGTATGTCTGTTCTTTTCACAAACCACAACTAGAGTCATTGCATGTCTGTTCTTTCCACAAGCCACATATGGATCCACCAGTGTCATTGGATGAGTGTTCTTTTCATCAACCACACCCAGTGTCATTGCATGCATGTTGTTTCCACAAACCACATATAGATCCACCAGTGTCAATGGATGAGTGTTCTTTTCATGAACCACACCCAGTGTCACTGCATGTGTGTTCTTCCCACAAACCACACATGGATCCACCAATATCATTGCATGTGTGCTCTTTTCACAAACCACATAAGGATACACCAGTGTCATTGGATGTGTTTTCTTTTCATGAACCAGACCCAACGTCATTGCATGTGTGTTCTTTCACAAACCACACATGGATCCACCAGTGTCATTGCATGTGTGTTCTTTTCATGAACCACAACCAGAGTCATTGCATGTGTGTTCTTCTCACAAACCACACATGGATCCACCAGTGTCATTGCATGTATATTCTTTTTTGAACCACATCTAGATACATTGTATGTCTGTTCTTCTCACAAACCACATAAGGATACACCAGTGTCAGTGGATGTGTCTTCTTTTCCTGTACCACACCCAGTGTCATTGCATGTGTGTTCTTCTCACAAACCACACATTCATCCACCAGTGTCATTGCACGTCTGTTCTTTTCACAAACCACAGATAGAGTCATTGCATGTCTGCTCTTTCCACAAACCACATATGGATCCACCAGTGTCACTAGATGTGTGTTATTTTTACAAACCACAACTAGAGTCATTGCATGTCTGTTCTTTTCATGAACCACACCTAGTGTCATTGCATGGGTGTTCTTCTCACAAACCACACATGGATCCACCCGTGTCATTGCATGTGTGTTCTCTTCATGAACCACAGCCACAGTCATTGCATGTGTGTTCTTCTCAAAAACCACACATGGATCCACCAGTGTCATTGCATGTGTGTCCTTTTCATGAACCACGGCTAGAGTCATTGCATGTGTGCTCTTTTCACGAACCACATAAGGATACACCAGTGTCATTGGATGATTGTTCTTTTCATGAACCACACCCAGTGTTATTGCATGTGTGTTCTTCTCAAAAACCACACATGTATCCACCAGGGTCATTGCATGTCTGCTCTTTTCATTAACCACACGCAGTGTCATTGGATGTATGTTCTTCTCACAAACCACACATGGATACACCAGTGTCATTGCATGTGTGCTCTTTTTATTAACCACAGTTAGAGTCATAGCATGTGTGTTCTTTTCACAAACCACATATCACCAGTGTCATTGCATGTGTGTTCTTCTCATAAACCACACATGGATCCACCAGTATCATTGCATGTCTGTTCTTTTCACAAACCACAACTAGAGTCATTGCATGTCTGTTCTTTCCACAAGCCACATATGGATCCACCAGTGTCATTGGATGAGTGTTATTTTCATGAACCACACCCAGTGTCATTGCATGCATGTTCTTTCCACAAACCACATATGGATCCACCGGTGTCATTGGATGAGTGTTCTTTTCATGAACCACACCCAGTGTCATTGTATGTGTGTACTTCTCACAAACCACACATGGATCCACCAATATCATTGCATGTGTGCTCTTTTCACAAACCACATAAGGATACACCAGTGTCATTGGATGTGTTTTCTTTTCATGAACAGACCAACGCGTCATTGCATGTGTGTTCTTTCACAAACCACACATGGATCCACCAGTGTCATTGCATGTGTGTTCTTTTCATGAACCACAGCCAGAGTCATTGCATGTGTGTTCTTCTCACAAACCACACATGGATCCACCAGTATCATTGCATGTATATTCTTTTTTGAACCACATCTAGATACATTGTATGTCTGTTCATCTCACAAACCACATAAGGATACACCAGTGTCATTGGATGTGTCTTCTTTTCCTGTACCACACCAGAGTCATTGCATGTGTGTTCTTCTCACAAACCACACATTCATCCACCAGTGTCATTGCACGTCTGTTCTCTTCACAAACCACAGCTAGAGTCATTGCATGTCTGCTCTTTCCACAAACCACATATGGATCCACCAGTGTCACTGGATGTGTGTTATTTTTATAAACCACAACTAGAGTCATTGCATGTCTGTTCTTTTCATGAACCACACCTAGTGTCATTGCATGTGTGTTCTTCTCACAGACCACACATGGATCCACTAGTGTCATTGCATGTGTGTTCTCTTCATGAACCACAGCCAGAGTCATTGCATGTGTGTTCTTCTAAAAAACCACACATGGATCCACCAGTGTCATTGCATGTGTGTCCTTTTCATGAACCACGGCTAGAGTCATTGCATGTGTGCTATTTTCACGAACCACATAAGGATACACCAGTGTCATTGGATGATTGTTCTTTTCATGAACCACACCCAGTGTTATTTCATGTGTGTTCTTCTCAAAAACCACACATGTATCCACCAGGGTCATTGCATGTCTGCTCTTTTCATTAACCACACGCAGTGTCATTGGATGTATGTTCTTCTCACAAACCACACATGGATACACCAGTGTCATTGCATGTGTGCTCTTTTTATTAACCACAGTTAGAGTCATAGCATGTGTGTTCTTTTCACAAACCACATATCACCAGTGTCATTGCATGTGTGTTCTTCTCATAAACCACACATGGATCCACCAGTGTCATTGTATGTCTGTTCTTTTCACAAACCACAACTAGAGTCATTGCATGTCTGTTCTTTCCACAAGCCACATATGGATCCACCAGTGTCATTGGATGAGTGTTCTTTTCATCAACCACACCCAGTGTCATTGCATGCATGTTGTTTCCACAAACCACATATAGATCCACCAGTGTCAATGGATGAGTGTTCTTTTCATGAACCACACCCAGTGTCACTGCATGTGTGTTCTTCTCACAAACCACACATGGATCCACCAATATCATTGCATGTGTGCTCTTTTCACAAACCACATAAGGATACACCAGTGTCATTGGATGTGTTTTCTTTTCATGAACATGACCCAACGTCATTGCATGTCTGTTCTTTCACAAACCACACATCGAACCACCAGTGTCATTGCATTTGTGTTCTTTTCATGAACCACAGCCAGAGTCATTGCATGTGTGTTCTTCTCACAAACCACACATGGATCCACCAGTGTCATTGCATGTATATTCTTTTTTGAACCACATCTAGATACATTGTATGTCTGTTCTTCTCACAAACCACATAAGGATACACCAGTGTCATTGGATGTGTCTTCTTTTCCTGTACCACACCCAGTGTCATTGCATGTGTGTTCTTATCACAAACCACACATTGATCCACCAGTGTCATTGCACGTCTGTTCTTTTCACAAACCACGGCTAGAGTCATTGCATGTCTGCTCTTTCCACAAACCACATATGGATCCACCAGTGTCACTGGATGTGTGTTATTTTTACAAACCACAACTAGAGTCATTGCATGTACATTCTTTTCATGAACCACCTAGTGTCATTGCATGTGTGTTCTTCTCACAAACCACATGGATCCACGAGTGTCATTGCATGTGTGTTCTCTTCATGAACCACAACAGAGTCATTGCATGTGTTCTTCTCAAAACCCCACATGGATCCACCAGTGTCATTGCATGTGTGTCCTTTTCATGAACCACGGCTAGAGTCATTGCATGTGTGCTCTTTTCACGAACCACATAAGGATACACCAGTGTCATTGGATGATTGTTCTTTTCATGAATCACACCCAGTGTTATTGCATGTGTGTTCTTCTCAAAAACCACACATGTATCCACCAGGGTCATTGCATGTCTGGTCTTTTCATTAACCACACGCAGTGTCATTGGATGTATGTTCTTCTCACAAACCACACATGGATACACCAGTGTCATTGCATGTGTGCTCTTTTTATTAACCACAGTTAGAGTCATAGCATGTGTGTTCTTTTCACAAACCATAGCTAGAGTCATTTCATGTGTGCTCTTTTCACAAACCATAGCTAGAGTCATTTCATGTGTGCTCTTTTCACAAACCACATAAGGATACACCTGTGTCATTGGATGTATGTTCTTTTCATGAACCACACCACGTGTCATTGCATTTGTGTTATTCTCACAAACCACACGCGGATCCACTGGTGTCATTGCATGTCTGTTCTTTTCATGAACCACAGCCAGTGTCATTGAATGTATCTTCTTCTCACAAACCACAGATGGATCCACCAGTGTCATTGCATGTGTGCTCTTTTCATTAACCACAGTTAGAGTCATTGAATGTGTGTTCTTTTCACAAACCACATATTACCAGTGTCATTGCATGTGTGTTCTTCTCATAAACCACACATGGATCCACCAGTGTCATTGCATGTTTGTTCTTTTCACAAACCACAGCTAGCGTCATTGCATGTATGTTCTTTTCACAAACCACATATGGATCCACGGGTGTCACTAGATGTGTGCTATTTCACAAACCACAACTAGAGTCATTGCATGTCTGTTCTTTTCATAAACAATAGCTAGAGTCATTGCATGTGCGCTCTTTTCACAAACCACAACTAGAGTCATTGAATGTTTGTTCTTTCCACAAACCACATATGGATCCACCAGTGTCACTGGATGAGTGTTCTTTTCATGAACCACACCCAGTGTCATTGCATGCATGTTCTTTCCACAAACCACATATAGATCCACCAGTGTCAATGGATGAGTGTTCTTTTCATGAACCACACCCAGTGTCATTGCATGTGTGTTCTTCTCACAAACCACACATGGATCCACCAATATCATTGCATGTGTGCTCTTTTCACAAACCACATAAGGATACACCAGTGTCATTGGATGTGTTTTCTTTTCATGAACCAGACCCAACGTCATTCCATGTGTGTTCTTTCACAAACCACACATGGATCCACCAGTGTCATTGCATGTGTGTTCTTTTCATGAACCACAGCAAGAGTCATTGCATGTGTGTTCTTCTCACAAACCACAAATGGATCCACCAGTGTCAATGCATGTATATTATTTTTTGAACCACATCTAGATACATTGTATGTCTGTTCTTCTCACAAACCACATAAGGATACACCAGTGTCATTGGATGTGTCTTCTTTTCCTGTACCACACCCAGTGTCATTGCATGTGTGTTCTTCTCACAAACCACACATTGATCCACCAGTGTCATTGCACATCTGTTCTTTTCACAAACCACAGCTAGAGTCATTGCATGTCTGCACTTTCCACAAACAACATATGGATCCACTAGTGTCACTGGATGTGTGTTATTTTTACAAACCACAACTAGAGTCGTTGCATGTCTGTTATTTTCATGAACCACAACTAGTGTCATTGCATGTGTGTTCTTCTCACAAACCACACATGGATCCACCAGTGTCATTGCATGTGTGTTGTCTAAATGAACCACAACCAGAGTCATTGCATGTGTGTTCTTCTCAGAAACCACACATGGATCCACCAGTGTCATTGCATGTGTGTCCTTTTCATGAACCACAGTTAGAGTCATTGCATGTGTGCTCTATTCACGAACCACATAAGGATACACCAGTGTCATTGGATGATTGTTCTTTTCATGAACCACACCTAGTGTTATTGCATGTGTGTTCTTCTCAAAAACCACACATGTATGCACCAGGGTCATTGCATGTCTACTCTTTTCATTAACCACACGTAGTGTCATTGGATGTATGTTCTTCTCACAAACCACACATGGATACACCAGTGTCATTGCATGTGTGCTCTTTTTATTAACCACAGTTAGAGTCATAGCATGTGTGTTCTTTTCACGAACCACATATCACCAGTGTCATTGCATGTGTGTTCTTCTCATAAACCACACATGGATCCACCAGTGTCATTGCATGTCTGTTCTTTTCACAAACCACAACTAGAGTCATTGCATGTCTGTTCTATCCACAAACCACATATGGATCCACCAGTGTCATTGGATGAGTGTTCTTTTCATCAACCACACCCAGTGTCATTGCATGCATGTTCTTTCCACAAACCACATATAGATCCACCAGTGTCAATGGATGAGTGTTCTTTTCATGAACCACACCCAGTGTCACTGCATGTGTGTTCTTCTCACAAACCACACATGGATCCACCAATATCATTGCATGTGTGCTCTTTTCACAAACCACATAAGGATACACCAGTGTCATTGGATGTGTTTTATTTTCATGAACCAGACCCAACGTCATTGCATGTGTGTTCTTTCACAAACCACACATGGATCCACCAGTGTCATTGCATGTGTGTTCTTTTCATGAACCACAGCCAGAGTCATTGCATGTGTGTTCTTCTCACAAACCACACATGGATCCACCAGTGTCATTGCATGTATATTCTTTTTTGAACCACATCTAGATACATTGTATGTCTGTTCTTCTCACAAACCACATAAGGATACACCAGTGTCATTGGATGTGTCTTCTTTTCCTGTACCACACCCAGTGTCATTGCATGTGTGTTCTTCTCACAAACCACACATTGATCCACTAGTGTCATTGCACGTCTGTTCTTTTCACAAACCACAGCCAGAGTCATTGCATGTCTGCTCTTTCCACAAACCACATATGGATCCACCAGTGTCACCGTATGTGTGTTATTTTTACAAACCACAACTAGAGTCATGGCATGTCTGTTCTTTTCATGAACCACACCTAGTGTCATTGCATGTGTGTTCTTCTCACAAACCACACATGGATCCACGAGTGTCATTGCATGTGTGTTCTCTTCATGAACCACAGCCAGAGTCATTGCATGTGTGTTCTTCTCAAAAACCACACATGGATCCACCAGTGTCATTGCATGTGTGTCCTTTTCATGAACCACGGCTAGAGTCATTGCATGTGTGCTCTTTTCACGAACCACATAAGGATACACCAGTGTCATTGGATGATTGTTCTTTTCATGAACCACACCCAGTGTTATTGCATGTGTGTTCTTCTCAAAAACCACACATGTATCCACCAGGGTCATTGCATGTCTGCTCTTTTCATTGACCACACGCAGTGTCATTGGATGTATGTTATTCTCACAAACCACACATGGATACACCAGTGTCATTGCATGTGTGCTCTTTTTATTAACCACAGTTAGAGTCATAGCATGTGTGTTCTTTTCACAAACCACATATCACCAGTGTCATTGCATGTGTGTTCTTCTCATAAACCACACATGGATCCACCAGTGTCATTGCATGTCTGTTCTTTTCACAAACCACAACTAGAGTCATTGCATGTCTGTTCTTTCCACAAGCCACATATGGATCCACCAGTGTCATTGGATGAGTGTTCTTTTCATGAACCACACCCAGTGTCATTGCATGCATGTTCTTTCCACAAACCACATATGGATCCACGAGTGTCATTGGATGAGTGTTCTTTTCATGAACCACACCCAGTGTCATTGCATGTGTGTTCTTCTCACAAACCACACATGGATCCACCAATATCATTGCATGTGTGCTCTTTTCACAAACCACATAAGGATACACCAGTGTCATTGGATGTGTTTTCTTTTCATGAACCAGACCCAACGTCATTGCATGTGTGTTCTTTCACAAACCACACATGGATCCACCAGTGTCATTGCATGTGTGTTCTTTTCATGAACCACAGCCAGAGTCATTGCATGTGTGTTCTTCTCACAAACCACACATGGATCCACCAGTGTCATTGCATGTATATTCTTTTTTGAACCACATCTAGATACATTGTATGTCTGTTCTTCTCACAAACCACATAAGGATACACCAGTGTCATTGGATGTGTCTTCTTTTCCTGTACCACACCCAGTGTCATTGCATGTGTGTTCTTCTCACAAACCACACATTGATCCACCAGTGTCATTGCACGTCTGTTCTTTTCACAAACCACAGCTAGAGTCATTGCATGTCTGCTCTTTCCACAAACCACATATGGATCCACCAGTGTCACTGGATGTGTGTTATTTTTACAAACCACAACTAGAGTCATTGCATGTTTGTTCTTTTCATGAACCACACCTAGTGTCATTGCATGTGTGTTCTTCTCACAAACCACACATGGATCCACGAGTGTCATTGCATGTGTGTTCTCTTCATGAACCACAGAGTCATTGCATGTGTGTTCTTCTCAAAAACCACACATGGATCCACCAGTGTCATTGCATGTGTGTCCTTTTCATGAACCACGGCTAGAGTCATTGCATGTGTGCTCTTTTCACGAACCACATAAGGATACACCAGTGTCATTGGATGATTGTTCTTTTCATGAACCACACCCAGTGTTATTGCATGTGTGTTCTTCTCAAAAACCACACATGTATCCACCAGGGTCATTGCATGTCTGGTCTTTTCATTAACCACATGCAGTGTCATTGGATGTATGTTCTTCTCACAAACCACACATGGATACACCAGTGTCATTGCATGTGTGCTCTTTTTATTAACCACAGTTAGAGTCATAGCATGTGTGTTCTTTTCACAAACCACATATCACCAGTGTCATTGCATGTGTGTTTTTCTCATAAACCACACATGGATCCACCAGTGTCATTGCATGTCTGTTCTTTTCACAAACCACAACTAGAGTCATTGCATGTCTGTTCTTTCCACAAACCACATATGGATCCACCAGTGTCATTGGATGAGTGTTCTTTTCATGAACCACACCCAGTGTCATTGCATGCATGTTCTTTCCACAAACCACATATGGATCCACGAGTATCATTGGATAAGTGTTCTTTTCATGAACCACACCCAGTGTCATTGCATGTGTGTTCTTATCACAAACCACACATGGATCCACCAATATCATTGCATGTGTGCTCTTTTCACAAACCACATAAGGATACACCAGTGTCATTGGATGTGTTTTCGTTTCATGAACAGACCGCGTCATTGCATGTGTGTTCTTTCACAAACCACACATGGATCCACCAGTGTCATTGCATGTGTGTTCTTTTCATGAACCACAGCCAGAGTCATTGCATGTGTGTTCTTCTCACAAACCACACATGGATCCACCAGTGTCATTGCATGTATATTCTTTTTTGAACCACATCTAGATACATTGTATGTCTGTTCTTCTCACAAACCACATAAGGATACACCAGTGTCATTGGATGTGTCTTCTTTTCCTGTACCACACCCAGTGTCATTGCATGTGTGTTCTTCTCACAAACCACACATTGATCCACCAGTGTCATTGCACGTCTGTTCTTTTCACAAAACACAGCCAGAGTCATTGCATGTCTGCTCTTTCCACAAACCACATATGGATCCACCAGTGTCACCGTATGTGTGTTATTTTTACAAACCACAACTAGAGTCATGGCATGTCTGTTCTTTTCATGAACCACACCTAGTGTCATTGCATGTGTGTTCTTCTCACAAACCACACATGGATCCACGAGTGTCATTGCATGTGTGTTCTCTTCATGAACCACAGCCAGAGTCATTGCATGTGTGTTCTTCTCAAAAACCACACATGGATCCACCAGTGTCATTGCATGTGTGTCCTTTTCATGAACCACGGCTAGAGTCATTGCATGTGTGCTCTTTTCACGAACCACATAAGGATACACCAATGTCATTGGATGATTGTTCTTTTCATGAACCACACCCAGTGTTATTGCATGTGTGTTCTTCTCAAAAACCACACATGTATCCACCAGGGTCATTGCATGTCTGCTCTTTTCATTGACCACACGCAGTGTCATTGGATGTATGTTCTTCTCACAAACCACACATGGATACACCAGTGTCATTGCATGTGTGCTCTTTTTATTAACCACAGTTAGAGTCATAGCATGTGTGTTCTTTTCACAAACCACATATCACGGTGTCATTGCATGTGTGTTCTTCTCATAAACCACACATGGATCCACCAGATGTCATTGCATGTCTGTTTTTCACAAACCACAACTAGAGTCATTGCATGTCTGTTCTTTCCACAAGCCACATATGGATCCACCAGTGTCATTGGATGAGTGTTCTTTTCATGAACCACACCCAGTGTCATTGCATGCATGTTCTTTCCACAAACAACATATGGATCCACGAGTGTCATTGGATGAGTGTTCTTTTCATGAACCACACCCAGTGTCATTGCATGTGTGTTCTTCTCACAAACCACACATGGATCCACCAATATCATTGCATGTGTGCTCTTTTCACAAACCACATAAGGATACACCAGTGTCATTGGATGTGTTTTCTTTTCATGAACCAGACCCAACGTCATTGCATGTGTGTTCTTTCACAAACCACACATGGATCCACCAGTGTCATTGCATGTGTGTTCTTTTCATGAACCACAGCCAGAGTCATTGCATGTGTGTTCTTCTCACAAACCACACATGGATCCACCAGTGTCATTGCATGTATATTCTTTTTTGAACCACATCTAGATACATTGTATGTCTGTTCTTCTCACAAACCACATAAGGATACACCAGTGTCATTGGATGTGTCTTCTTTTCCTGTACCACACCCAGTGTCATTGCATGTGTGTTCTTATCACAAACCACACATTGATCCACCAGTGTCATTGCACGTCTGTTCTTTTCACAAACCACAGCTAGAGTCATTGCATGTCCGCTCTTTCCACAAACCACATATGGATCACAAGTGTCACTGGATGTGTGTTATTTTTACAAACCACAACTAGATTCATTTCATGTATGTTCTTTTCATGAACCACACCTAGTGTCATTGCATGTGTGTTCTTCTCACAAACCACACATGGATCCACGAGTGTCATTGCATGTGTGTTCTCTTCATGAACCACAGCCAGAGTCATTGCATGTGTGTTCTTCTCAAAAACCACACATGGATCCACCAGTGTCATTGCATGTGTGTCCTTTTCATGAACCACGGCTAGAGTCATTGCATGTGTGCTCTTTTCACGAACCACATAAGGATACACCAGTGTCATTGGATGATTGTTCTTTTCATGAACCACACCCAGTGTTATTGCATGTGTGTTCTTCTCAAAAACCACACATGTATCCACCAGGGTCATTGCATGTCTGCTCTTTTCATTAACCACACGCAGTGTCATTGGATGTATGTTCTTCTCACAAACCACACATGGATACACCAGTGTCATTGCATGTGTGTTCTTTTTATTAACCACAGTTAGAGTCATAGCATGTGTGTTCTTTTCACAAACCACATATCACCAGTGTCATTGCATGTGTGTTCTTCTCATAAACCACACATGGATCCACCAGTGTCATTGCATGTCTGTTCTTTTCACAAACCACAACTAGAGTCATTGCATGTGTGTTCTTTTCACTAACCACATATGGATCCACCAGTGTCATTGGATGAGTGTTCTTTTCATGAACCACACCCAGTGTCATTGCATGCATGTTCTTTCCACAAACCACATATGGATCCACGAGTGTCATTGGATGAGTGTTCTTTTCATGAACCACACCCAGTGTCATTGCATGTGTGTTCTTCTCACAAACCACACATGGATCCACCAATATCATTGCATGTGTGCTCTTTTCACAAACCACATAAGGATACACCAGTGTCATTGGATGTGTTTTCTTTTCATGAACCAGACCCAATGTCATTGCATGTGTGTTCTTTCACAAACCACACATGGATCCACGAGTGTCATTGCATGTGTGTTGTTTTCATGAACCACAGCCAGAGTCATTGCATGTGTGTTCTTCTCACAAACCACACATGGATCCACCAGTGTCATTGCATGTATATTCTTTTTTGAACCACATCTAGATACATTGAATGTCTGTTCTTCTCACAAACCACATAAGGATACACCAGTGTCATTGGATGTGTCTTCTTTTCCTGTACCACACCCAGTGTTATTGCATGTGTGTTCTTCTCAAAAACCACACATGTATCCACCAGTGTTATTTTCACAAACCACAACTAGAGTCATTGCATGTCTGTTCTTTTCACAAACAATAGCTAGAGTCATTGCATGTGTGCTCTTTTCACAAACCACAGCTAGAGTCATTGCATGTGTGCTCTTTTCACAAACCACATAAGGATACACCTGTGTCATTGGATGTGTGTTCTTTTCATGAACCACACCAAGTGTCATTGCATTTCTGTTGTTCTCACAAACCACACATGGATCCACCAGTGTCATTGCATATGTGTTGTCTTCATGAACCACAGGCAGAGTCATTGCATGTGTGCTCTTCTGAAAAACCACGCATGGATCTGCCAATATCATTGCATGTGTGTTATTTTCATGAACCCCATAAGGATACACCAGTGTCATTGGATGATTGTTCTTTTCATGAACCACACCCAGTGTTATTGCATGTGTGTTATTCTCAAAAACCGCACATGTATCCACCAGTGTCATTGCATGTTTGCTCTTTTCATTAACCACACGCAGTGTCATTGGATGTATGTTCTTCTCACAAACCACACATGGATCCACCAGTGTCATTGCATGTGTTCTCTTTTCATTAACCACAGTTAGAGTCATTGCATGTCTGTTCTTTTCACAAACCACATATCACAAGTGTCATTGCATGTGTGTTCTTCTCATGAACCACACATGGATCCACCTGTGTCATTGCATGTCTGTTCTTTTCACAAACCACAACTAGTGTCATTGCTTGTATGTTCTTCCCACAAACCACATATGGATCCACCAGTGTCACTTGATGAGTGTTATTTTCACAAACCACAACTAGAGTCATTGCAAGACTGTTCTTTTCACAAACAATAGCTAGAATCATTGCATGTGTGCTCTTTTCACAAACCATAGCTAGAGTCATTGCATTTGTGTTATTCTCACAAACCACACATGGATCCACCAGTGCCATTGCATGTCTGTTCTTTTCATGAACCACAGCCAGTGTCATTGGATGTGTGTTCTTCTCATAAACCACACATGGATCCACCAGTGTCATTGCATGTCTATTCTTTTCACAAACCACAACTAGAGTCATTGCTTGCATGTTCTTTCGACAAACAACATATGGATCCACCAGTGTCACTTGATGTGTGTTATTTTCACAAACCACAACTAGAGTCATTGCATGTCTGTTCTTTTCACAAACAATAGCTAGAGTCATTGCATGTGTGCTCTTTTCACAAACCATAGCTAGAGTCATTGCATGTGTGCTCTTTTCACAAACCACATAAGGATACACCTATGTCATTAGATGTATGTTCTTTTCATGAACCACACCAAGTGTCATTGCATTTGTGTTATTCTCACAAAACACACGCGGATCCACTGGTGTCATTGCATGTCTGTTCTTTTCATGAACCACAGCCAGTGTCATTGAATGTATCTTCTTCTCACAAACCACACATGGATCCACCAGTGTCATTGCATGTGTGCTCTTTTCATTAACCACAGTTAGAGTCATTGAATGTGTGTTCTTTTCACAAACCACATATTACCAGTGTCATTGCATGTGTGTTCTTCTCATAAACCACACATGGATCCACCAGTGTCATTGCATGTCTGTTCTTTTCACAAACCACAACTAGCGTCATTCCTTGTATGTTCTTTCCACAAACCACATATGGATCCACCAGTGTCACTGGATGTGTGTTATTTTCACAAACCACAACTAGAGTCATTGGATGTCTGTTCTTTTCACAAACAATAGCTAGAGTCATTGCATGTGTGCTCTTTTCACAAACCACAGCTAGAGTCATTGCATGTGTGCTCTTTTCACAAACCACATAAGGATACACCTGTGTCATTGGATGTGTGTTCTTTTCATGAACCACACCAAGTGTCATTGCATTTGTGTTATTCTCACAAACCACACATGGATCCACCAGTGTCATTGCATGTTTGTTCTCTTCATGAACCACAGGCAGAGTCATTGCATGTGTGCTCTTCTCAAAAACCACACATGGATCTGCCAGTATCATTGCATGTGTGTTCTTTTCATGAACCCCATAAGGATACACCAGTGTCATTGGATGATTGTTCTTTTCATGAACCACACCCAGTGTTTTTGCATGTGTGTTATTCTCAAAAACCGCACATGTATCCACCAGTGTCATTGCATGTTTGCTCTTTTCATTAACCACACGAAGTGTCATTGGATGTATGTTCTTCTCACAAACCACACATGGATCCACCAGTGTCATTGCATGTGTGCTCTTTTCATTAACCACAGTTAGAGTCATTGCATGTCTGTTCTTTTCACAAACCACATATCACCAGTGTCATTGCATGTGTGTTCTTCTCATAAACCACACATGGATCCACCTGTGTCATTGCATGTCTGTTCTTTTCACAAACCACAACTAGAGTCATTGCTTGTATGTTCTTTCCACAAACCACATATGGATCCACCAGTGTCACTTGATGTGTGTTATTTTCACAAACCACAACTAGAGTCATTGCAAGTCTGTTCTTTTCACAAACAATAGCTAGAATCATTGCATGTGTGCTCTTTTCACAAACCATAGCTAGAGTCATTGCATTTCTGTTCTTCTCACCAACCACACATGGATCCACCAGTGCCATTGCATGTCTGTTCTTTTCTTGAACCACAGCCAGTGTCATTGGATGTGTGTTATTCTCATAAACCACACATGGATCCACCAGTGTCATTGCATGTCTATTCTTTTCACAAACCACAACTAGAGTCATTGCTTGCATGTTCTTTCCACAAACCACATATGGATCCACCAGTGTCACTTGATGTGTGTTATTTTCACAAACCACAACTAGATTCATTGCATGTCTGTTCTTTTCACAAACAATAGCTAGAGTCATTGCATGTGTGCTCTTTTCACAAACCATAGCTAGAGTCATTGCATGTGTGCTCTTTTCACAAACCACATAAGGATACACTTGTGTCATTAGATGTATGTTCTTTTCATGAACCACACCAAGTGTCATTGCATTTGTGTTATTCTCACAAACCACACGCAGATCCACCAGTGTCATTGCATGTCTGTTCTTTTTATGAACCACAGCCAGTGTCATTGGATGTCTGTTCTTCTCAGAAACCACACATGGATCCACCAGTGTCATTGCATGTGCGCTCTTTTCATTAACCACAATTAGAGTCATTGCATGTGTGTTCTTTTCACAAACCACATATCACCAGTGTCATTGCATGTGTGTTCTTCTCATAAACCACACATGGATCCACCAGTGTCATTCCATGTTTGTCCTTTTCACCAACCACTGCTAGAGTCATTGCATGTCTGTTCTTTCCACAAACCACATATGGATCCACTAGTGTCACTAGATGTGTGCTATTTTCATGAACCACACCTAGTGTCATTGCATTTGTGTTCTTCTCACAAACCACACATGGATCCACCAGTGTCATTGCATGTCTGCTCTTTTCATTAACAACACCTAGTGTCATTGGATGTCTATTGTTCTCACAAACCACACATGGATCCACCAGTGTCATTGCATGTGTGCTCTTTTCACAAACCACACAAGGATACACAAGTGTCATTGGATGTGTGTTCTTTTCATGAACCACACCCAGTGTCATTGGATGTGTGTTCTTCTCACAAACCACACATGAATCCACTTATGTCATTGCATGTGTGTTCTTTTCATGAACCACAACCATAGTCATTGCATTTGTGTTGTTCTCACAAACCACACATGGATCCACCAGTGTCATTGCATGTCTGTTCTTTTGATGAACCACAGCCAGTGTCATTGGATGTCTGTTCTTCTCACAAACCACTCATGGAGCCACCAGTGTAATTGCATGTGTGCTCTTTTCACAAACCACATAAGGATACACCAGTGTCAGTGGATGTGTGTTCTTTTCATGAACCACACCAGTGTCATTTCATGTGTGTTCTTCTCACAAACCACACATGGATCCACTAGTGTCATTGCATGTGTGTTCTTTTCATGAACCATAGCTAGAGTCATTGCATGTGTGTTCTTCTCAAAAAGCACACATGGATCCTGCAGTGTCATTGCATGTCTGTTCTTTTCATGAACCATAGCCAGAGTCATTGCATGTCTGTTCTTATCACAAATCACATAAGGATACACCAGTGTCATTGCATGTGTGTTCTTTTAATGAACCACACCCATTGTCATTGCATGTGTGTTCGTCTCATAAACCACACATGGTTCCACTAGTGTCATTGCATGTTTGTTCTTTTCACAAACTACAGCTAGAGTCATTGCATGTGTCTTCTTTTCATGAACCACACCTAGTGTCATTGAATGTGTGTTCTTCTCACAAAACACATATGGATACACTAGTGTCATAGCATGTCAGTTCTTTTCATGAACCACAGCTAGAGTCATTGCATGACTGTTCTTTCCACAAACCACATGTGGATCCACCAGTGTCATTGGATGAGTGTTCTTTTCATGAACCACACCCAGTGCCATTGCATGTCTATTCTTTCCACAAACCACATATGGATCCACCATTGTCATTCGATGAGTGTTCTTTTCATGGACCACACCTAGTGTCATTGCATTTGTGTTCTTCTCACAAACGGCACATGGATCCACCAGTGTCATTGCATGTGTGCTCTTTTCATTAACCATAGTTAGAGTCATTGCATGTGTGTTCTTTTCACAAACCACATATCACCAGTGTCATTTCATGTGTGTTCTTCTCATAAACCACACATGGATCCACCAGTGTCATTGCATGTCTGTTCTTTTCACAAACCACAACTAGAGTCATTGCTTGTATGTTCTTTCCACAAACCACATATGGATCCACCAGTGTCACTTGATGTGTGTTATTTTCACAAACCACAACTAGAGTCATTGCATGTCTATTCTTTTCACAGACAATAGCTAGAGTCATTGCATGTGTGCTCTTTTCACAAACCATAGCTAGAGTCATTGCATGTGTGCTCTTTTCACAAACCACATAAGGATACACCTGTGTCATTGGATGTATGTTCTTTTCATGAACCACACCAAGTGTCATTGCATTTGTGTTATTCTCACAAACCACATGCGGATCCACTAGTGTCATTGCATGTCTGTTATTTTCATGAACCACAGCCAGTGTCATTGAATGTCTGTTCTTCTCACAAACCACAGATGGATCCACCAGTGTCATTGCATGTGTGCTCTTTTCATTAACCACAGTTAGAGTCATTGCATGTGTGTTCTTTTCACAAACCACATATCACCAGTGTCATTGCATGTGTGTTCTTCTCATAAACCACACATGGATCCACAAGTGGCATTGCTTGTTTGTTCTTTTCACAAACTACAGCTAGCGTCATTGCATGTATGTTATTTCCACAAACCACATATGGATCCACTAGTGTAACTAGATGTGTGCTATTTCACAAACCACAACTAGAGTCATTGCATGTGCGCTCTTTTCATAAACCACAGCTAGAGTCATGGCATCTTTGTTCTTTCCACAAGCCACATATGGATCCACCAGTGTCAGTGGATGAGTGTTCTTTTCATGAACCACACTCAGTGCCATTGCATGTCTATTCTTTCCACAAACCACATATGGATCCACCATTGTCATTGGATGAGTGTTCTTTTCATGAACCACACCTAGTGTCATTGCATTTGTGTTCTTCTCACAAACCACACATGGATCCACCAGTGTCATTGCATGTCTCCTCTTTTCATTAACCACACCAAGTGTCATTGGATGTCTATTCTTCTCACAAACCACACATGGATCCTCCAGTGTCATTGCATGTGTGCTCTTTTCACAAACCACATAAGGATACACAAGTGTCATTGGATGTGTGTTCTTTTCATGAACCACACCCAGTGTCATTGCATGTGTGCTCTTCTCACAAACCACACATGGATCCACTAGTGTCATTGCATGTGTGTTCTTTTCATGAACCACAACCATAGTCATTGCATTTGTGTTGTTCTCACAAAGCACACATGGATCCACCAGTGTCATTGCATGTCTATTATTTTTATGAACCACAACCAGTGTCATTGGATGTCTGTTCTTCTCACAAACCACACATGGATCCACCAGTGTTATTGCATGTGTGCTCTTTTCACAAACCACATAAGGATACACCAGTGTCATTGGATGTGTGTTCTTTTCATGAACCACACCAAGTGTTATTTCATCTGTGTTCTTCTCAAAAACCACACATGGATCCTCCAGTGTCATTGCATGTCTGTTCTTTTCATGAACCACAGCCAGAGTCATTGCATGTCTGTTCTTATCACAAACAACACATGGATCCACTAGTGTCATTGCATGTGTGATCTTTTCATGAACCACATATAGTGTCATTGCATGTGTGTTCTTCTCAATAACCACACATGGATCCACTAGTGTCATTGCATGTCTGTTCTTTTCACAAACCACAACTAGAGTCATTGCATGTCTGTTCTTTCCACAAACCACATATGGATCCACCAGTGTCACTAGATTTGTGTTATTTCCACAAACCACAACTAGAGTCATTGCATGTCTGTTCTTTTCACAAACAAAAGCTAGATTCGTTGCATGTGTGCTATTTTCACAAACCACAGCTAGAGTCATTGCACGTGTGCTCTTTTCACAAACCACATAAGGATACACCTATGTCATTGGATGTGTGTTCTTTTCATGAACCACACCAAGTGTCATTGCATTTGTGTTATTCTCACAAACCACATATGGATATAGTAGTGTCATTGCATGTGTGTTCTTTTCATGAACCACAGCCAGAGTCATTGCATTTGTGTTGTTCTCACAAACCAGACATGGATCCACCAGTGTCATTGCATGTCCATTCTTTTCAAGAACCACAACTAGTGTCATTGGATGTCTGTTCTTCTCACAAACCACAGATGGATCCACCAGTGTCATTGCATGTGTGCTCTTTTCACAAAGCACATATCGCCAGTGTCATTGCATGTGTGTTCTTCTCATAAACCACACATGGATCCACCAGTGTCATTGCATGTCTGTTCTTTTCACAAACCACAGCTAGAGTCATTGCATTTCTGTTCTTTCCACAAACCACATATGGATCCACCAGTGTCAGTAGATGTGTGTTATTTTCACAAACCACAACTAGAGTCATTGCATGTCTTTTCTTTGCACAAACCACAGCTAGAGTCATTGCATGTGTGCTCTTTTCACAAACCACATAAGGATACACCTGTGTCATTAGATGTATGTTCTTTTCATGAACCACACCAAGTGTCATTGCATTTGTGTTATTCTCACAAACCACACATTGATCCACCAGTGTCATTGCATGTCTGTTCTTTTCATGAACCACAGCCAGTGTCATTGGATGTCTGTTCTTCTCACAAACCACACATGGATCCACCAGTGTCATTGCATGTGTGCTCTTTTCATTAACCACAATTAGAGTCATTGCATGTGTGTTCTTTTCACAAACCACATATCACTAGTGTCATTGCATGTGTGTTCTTCTCATAAACCACACATGGATCCACCAGTGTCATTGCATGTTTGTTCTTTTCACCAACCACAGCTAGAGTCATTGCATGTCTGTTCTTTCCACACATATGGATCCACTAGTGTCACTAGATGTGTGCTATTTTCACAAACCATAACTAGAGTCATTGCATGTCTGTTCTTTCCACAAACCACATATGTATCCACTAGTGTCACTAGATGTGTGCTATTTTCACAAACCACAACTAGAGTCATTGCATGTCTGTTCTTTTCATAAACAATAGCTAGAGTCATTGCATAAGTGCTCTTTTCACAAACCACATAAGGATACACCAGTGTCATCGGATGTGTGTTATTTTCATGAACCACACCAAGTGTCATTGCATTTGTGTTATTCTCACAAACCACATGCGGATCCACTAGTGTCATTGCATGTCTGTTCTTTTCATGAACCACAGCCAGTGTCATTGAATGTCTGTTCTTCTCACAAACCACACATGGATCCACCAGTGTCATTGCATGTGTGATCTTTTCATTAACCACAGTTAGAGTCATTGAATGTGTGTTCTTTTCACAAACCACATATCACCAGTGTCATTGCATGTGTGTTGTTCTCATAAACCACACATGGATCCACCAGTGTCATTAGATATTTGTTCTTTTCACAAACTATAGCTAGCGTCATTGCATGTTTGTTCTTTCCCCAAACCACATATGGATCCACTAGTGTCACTAGATGTGTGCTATTTCAGAAACCACAACTAGAGTCATTGCATGTGCGCCCTTTTCACAAACCACAACTAGAGTCATTGCATGTTTGTTCTTTCCACAAGCCTCATATGGATCCACCACTGTCAGTGGATGAGTGTTCTTTTCATGAACCACACCCAGTGCCACTCCATGTCTATTCTTTCCACAAACCACATATGGATCCACCATTGTCATTGGATGAGTGTTCTTTTCATGAACCACACCTAGTGTCATTGCATTTGTGTTCTTCTCACAAACCACACATGGATCCACCAGTGTCATTGCATGTCTCCTCTTTTCATTAACCACACCAAGTGTCATTGGATGTCTATTCTTCTCACAAACCACACATGGATCCTCCAGTGTCATTGCATGTGTGCTCTTTTCACAAACCACATAAGGATACGCAAGTGTCATTGGATGTGTGTTCTTTTCATGAACCACACCCAGTGTCATTGCATGTGTGTTCTTCTCACAAACCACACATGGATCCACTAGTGTCATTGAATGTGTGTTCTTTTCATGAACCACAACCATAGTCATTGCATTTGTGTTATTCTCACAAAGCACACATGGATCCACAAGTGTCATTGCGTGTCTCCTCTTTTCATTAACCACACCAAGTGTCATGGGATGTCTGTTCTTCTCACAAACCACACATGGATCCACCAGTGTTATTGCATGTGTGCTCTTTTCACAAACCACATAAGGATACACCAGTGTCATTGGATGTGTGTTCTTTTCATGAACCACACCAAGTGTCATTTCATGTGTGTTCTTCTCACAAGCCACACATGGATCCACTAGTGTCATTGCATGTGTGTTCTTTTCATGAACCACAACTAGAGTCACTGCATGTGTGTTCTTATCACAAACAACACATGGATCCACTAGTGTCATTGCATGTGTGTTCTTTTCATGAACCACATATAGTGTCATTGCATGTGTGTTCTCTCAATAACCACACATGGATCCACTAGTGTCATTGCATGTCCGTTCTTTTCACAAACCACAACTAGAGTCATTGCATGTCTGTTCTTTCCACAAACCACATATGGATCCACCAGTGTCACTGGATGTGTGTTATTTCCACAACCCACAACTAGAGTCATTGCATGTCTGTTCTTTTCACAAACAAAAGCTAAATTCGTTGCATGTGTGCTATTTTCACAAACCACAGCTAGAGTCATTGCACGTGTGATCTTTTTACAAACCACATAAGGATACACCTGTGTCATTGGATGTGTGTTATTTTCATGAACCACACCAAGTGTCATTGAATTTGTGTTATTCTCACAAACCACATATGGATATAGTAGTGTCATTGCATGTGTGTTCTTTTCATGAACCACAGCCAGAGTCATTGCATTTGTGTTCTTCTCACAAACCAGACATGGATCCACCAGTGTCATTACATGTCTCCTCTTTTCATTAACCACACCAAGTGTCATTGGATGTCTGTTATTCTCACAAACCACACATGGATCCACCAGTGTTATTGCATGTGTGTTCTTTTCACAAACCACATATCGCCAATGTCATTGCATGTGTGTTCTTCTCATAAACCACACATGGATCCACCAGTGTCATTGCATGTCTGTTCTTTTCACAAACCACAGCTAGAGTCATTGCATGTCTGTTCTTTCCACAAACCACATATGGATACACCAGTGTCACTAGATGTGTGTTATTTTCACAAACCACAACTAGAGTCATTGCATGTCTTTTCTTTGCACAAACCACAGCTAGAGTCATTGCATGCGTCCTCTTTTCACAAACCACATAAGGATACACCTGTGTCATTAGATGTATGTTCTTTTCATGAACCACACCAAGTGTCATTGCATTTGTGTTATTCTCACAAACCACACACGGATCCACCAGTGTCATTGCATGTCTGTTCTTTTCATGAACCACAGCCAGTGTCATTGGATGTCTGCTCTTCTCACAAACCACACATGGATCCACCAGTGTCATTGCATGTGTGCTCTTTTCATTAACCACAATTAGAGTCATTGCATGTGTGTTCTTTTCACAAACCACATATCACTAGTGTCATTGCATGTGTGTTCTTCTCATAAACCACACATGGATCCACCAGTGTCATTGCATGTTTGTTCTTTTCACCAACCACAGCTAGAGTCATTGCATGTCTGTTCTTTCCACAAACCACATATGTATCCACTAGTGTCACTAGATGTGTGCTATTTTCACAAACCACAACTAGAGTCATTGCATGTCTGTTCTTTCCACAAACCACATATGTATCCACTAGTGTCACTAGATGTGTGCTATTTTCACAAACCATAACTAGAGTCATTGCATGTCTGTTCTTTTCATTAAGAATAGCTAGAGTTATTGCATGTGCGCTCTTTTCACAAACCACATAAGGATACACCAGTGTCATTGGATGTGTGTTATTTTCATGAACCACACCCAGTGTCATTGCATTTGTGTTCTTCTCACAAACCACACATGGATCCACCAGTGTCATTGCATGTCTGTTCTTTTCATGAACCATAGCCAGTGTCATTGGATGTCTGTTCTTCTCACAAACCACACATGGATCCACCAGTGTCATTGAATATGTGCTCTTTTCATAATCCACATAAGGATACAAAAGTGTCATTGGATGCGTGTTCTTTTCATGAACCACACCCAGTGTCATTGCATGTGTATTCTTCTCACAAACCACACATGGATCCACTAGTGTCATTGCATGTGTGTTATGTTCATGAACCACATCCAGAGTCATGGCATTTGTGTTGTTCTCACAAACCACACATGGATCCACCAGTGTCATTGCATGTCTGTTCTTTTCATGAACCATAGCCAGTGTCATTGGATGTCTATTCTTCTCACAAACCACTCATGGAGCCACTAGTGTCATTGCATGTGCTCTTTTCACAAACCACATAAGGATACACCAGTGTCATTAGATGTGTGTTCTTTTCATGAACCACCCCCAGTTTCATTTCATGTGTGTTCTTCTCACAAACCACACATGGATCCACTAGTGTCATTGCATGTGTGTTCTTTTCATGAACCACAGCTAGAGTCATTGCATGTGTGTTCTTCTCAAAAAGCACACATGGATCATGTAGTGTCATTGCATGTCTGTTCTTTTCATGAACCATAGCCAGAGTCATTGCATGTCTGTTCTTATCAGAAACCACATAAGGATACCCTAGTGTCATTGAATGTTTGTTCTTTTAATGAACCACACCCATTGTCATTGCATGTGTGTTCTTCTCATAAACCACACATGGATCCACCAGTGTCATTGAATGTCTGTTCTTTTCACAAACCACAACTAGAGTCATTGCTTGTATGTTCTTTCCACAAACCACATATCCACCAGTGTCACTCGATGTGTGTTATTTTCACAAACCACAACTAGAGTCATTGCATGTCTGTTCTTTTCACAAACCATAGCTAGAGTCATTGCATGTGTGCTCTTTTCACAAACCATATCTAGAGTCATTGCATGTGTGTTCTTTTCACAAATCTCATAAGGATACACTTGTGTCATTGGATGTATGTTCTTTTCATGAACCACACCAAGTGTCATTGCATTTGTGTTATTCTCACAAACCACACGCAGATCTACCAGTGTCATTGCATCTCTCTTCTTTTCATGAACCACAGCCAGTGTCATTGGATGTCTGTTCTTCTCACAAACCACACATGGATCCACCAGTGTCATCGCATGTGTGCTCTTGTCATTAACCACAGTTAGAGTCATTGCATGTGTGTTCCTTTCACAAACCGCATATCACCAGTGTCATTGCATGTGTGTTCGTCTCATCAACCACACATGGATCCACAAGTGTCATTGCATGTTTGCTCTTTTCACAAACCCAGCTAGAGTCATTGCATGTCTGTTCTTTCCACAAACCACATATGGATCCACTAGTGTCACTAGATGTGTGTTATTTTCACAAACCACAACTAGAGTCATTGCATGTCTGTTCTTTTTATAAACAATAGATAGAGTCATTGCATGTGCGCTCTTTTCACAAACCACAGCTAGAGTCATTGCATCTTTGTTCTTTCAACAAACAACATATGGATCCACTGGTGTCATTGGATGAGTGTTCTTTTCATGAACCACACCCACTGCCATTGCATGTCTATTCTTTCCACAAACCACATATGGATCCACCATTGTCATTGGATGACTGTTCTTTCACGAACCACACCTAGTGTCATTGCATTTGTGTGTTCTCACAAACCACACATAGATCCACTAGTGTCATTGGATGTCTGCTTTTTTCATTAACCACACCCAGTGTCATTGGATGTCTATTATTCTCACAAACCACACATGGATCCACCAGTGTCATTGCATGTGTGCTCTTTTCACAAACCACATAAGGATACAGAAGTGTCATTGGATGTGTGTTCTTTTCACGAACCACACCCAGTGTCATTGCATGTGTGTTTTTCTAACAAACCACACATGGATCCACTAGTGTCATTGCATGTGTGTTCTTTTCATGAACCACAGCCATAGTCATTGCATTTGTGTTGTTCTCACAAACCACACATGGATCCACCAGTGTCATTGCATGTCTGTTCTTTTCATGAACCACGACCAGTGTCATTGGATGTCTGTTCTTCTCACAATCCACACATGGATCCACCCGTGTCATTGCATGTGTGCTCTTTTCACAAACCACATAAGGATACACTAGTGTCATTGGATGCGTGTTCTTTTCATGAACCACACCAAGTGTCATTTCATGTGTGTTCTTCTCACAAACCACACATGGATCCACTAGTGTCATTGCATGTGTGTTCTTTTCATGAACCACAGCCAGTGTCATTGGATGTCTGCTCTTCTCACAAACCACACATGGATCCACCAGTGTCATTGCATGTGTGCTCTTTTCATTAACCACAATTAGAGTCATTGCATGTGTGTTCTTTTCACAAACCACATATCACTAGTGTCATTGCATGTGTGTTCTTCTCATAAACCACACATTGTTCCACCAGTGTCATTGCATGTTTGTTCTTTTCACCAACCACAGCTAGAGTCATTGCATGTCTGTTCTTTCCACAAACCACATATGTATCCACTAGTGTCACTAGATGTGTGCTATTTTCACAAACCACAACTAGAGTCATTGCATGTCTGTTCTTTCCACAAACCACATATGTATCCACTAGTGTCACTAGATGTGTGCTATTTTCACAAACCACAACTAGAGTCATTGCATGTCTGTTCTTTTCATAAACAATAGCTAGAGTCATTGCATAAGTGCTCTTTTCACAAACCACATAAGGATACACCAGTGTCATCGGATGTGTGTTATTTTCATGAACCACACCCAGTGTCATTGCATTTGTGTTCTTCTCACGAACCACACATTGATCCACCAGTGTCATTGCATGTCTGTTCTTTTCATGAACCATAGCCAGTGTTATTGGATGTCTGTTCTTCTCACAAACCACACATGGATCCACCAGTGTCATTGAATGTGTGCTCTTTTCATAAACCACATAAGGATACAAATGTGTCATTGGATGCATGTTCTTTTCATGAACCACACCCAGTGTTATTGCATGTGTATTCTTCTCACAAACCACACATGGATCCACTAGTGTCATTGCATGTGTGTTATGTTCATGAACCACATCCAGAGTCATGGCATTTGTGTTGTTCTCACAAACCACACATGGATCCACCAGTGTCATTGCATGTCTGTTCTTTTCATGAACCACAGCCAGTGTCATTGGATGTCTGTTCTTCTCACAAACCACTCATCGAGCCACCAGTGTCATTGCATGTGTGCTCTTTTCACAAACCACATAAGGATACACCAGTGTCATTAGATGTGTGTTCTTTTCATGAACCACCCCCAGTTTCATTTCATGTGTGTTCTTCTCACAAACCACACATGGATCCACTAGTGTCATTGCATGTGTGTTCTTTTCATGAACCACAGCTAGAGTCATTGCATGTGTGTTCTTCTCAAAAAGCACACATGGATCATGCAGTGTCATTGCATGTCTGTTCTTTTCATGAACCATAGCCAGAGTCATTGCATGTCTGTTGTTATCAGAAACCACATAAGGATACCCCAGTGTCATTGAATGTTTGTTCTTTTAATGAACCACACCCATTGTCATTTCATGTGTGTTCTTCTCATAAACCACACATGGATCCACCAGTGTCATTGCATGTCTGTTCTTTTCACAAACCACAACTAGAGTCATTGCTTGTATGTTCTTTCCACAAACCACATATGGATCCACCATTGTCACTTGATGTGTGTTATTTTCACAAACCACAACTAGAGTCATTGCATGTCTGTTCTTTTCACAAACCATAGCTAGAGTCATTGCATGTGTGCTCTTTTCACAAACCATAGCTAGAGTCATTGCATGTGTGCTCTTTTCACAAATCTCATAAGGATACACTTGTGTCATTGGATGTATGTTCTTTTCATGAACCACACCAAGTGTCATTGCATTTGTGTTATTCTCACAAACCACACGCAGATCTACCAGTGTCATTGCATCTCTGTTCTTTTCATGAACCACAGCCAGTGTCATTAGATGTCTGTTCTTCTCACAAACCACACATGGATCCACCAGTGTCATCGCATGTGTGCTCTTTTCATTAACCACAGTTAGAGTCATTGCATGTGTGTTCTTTTCACAAACCGCATATCACCAGTGTCATTGCATGTGTGTTCGTCTCATCAACCAAACATGGATCCACAAGTGTCATTGCATGTTTGCTCTTTTCACAAACCCAGCTAGAGTCATTGCATGTCTGTTCTTTCCACAAAACACATATGGATCCACTAGTGTCACTAGATGTGTGTTATTTTCACAAACCACAACTAGAGTCATTGCATGTCTGTTCTTTTCATAAACAATAGATAGAATCATTGCATGTGCGCTCTTTTCACAAACCACAGCTAGAGTCATGGCATCTTTGTTCTTTCCACAAACCACATATGGATCCACCAGTGTCAGTGGATGAGTGTTCTTTTCATGAACCACACTCAGTGCCATTGCATGTCTATTCTTTCCACAAACCACATATGGATCCACCATTGTCATTGGATGACTGTTCTTTTCACGAACCACACCTAGTGTCATTGCATTTGTGTATTCTCACAAACCACACATAGATCCACTAGTGTCATTGGATGTCTGCTTTTTTCATTAACCACACCCAGTGTCATTGGATGTCTATTCTTCTCACAAACCACACATGGATCCACCAGTGTCATTGCATGTGTGCTCTTTTCACAAACCACATAAGGATACAGAAGTGTCATTGGATGTGTGTTCTTTTCACGAACCACACCCAGTGTCATTGCATGTGTGTTTTTCTAACAAACCACACATGGATCCACTAGTGTCATTGCATGTGTGTTCTTTTCATGAACCACAGCCATAGTCATTGCATTTGTGTTGTTCTCACAAACCACACATGGATCTCCAGTGTCATTGCATGTCTGTTCTTTTCATGAACCACGACCAGTGTCATTGGATGTCTGTTCTTCTCACAATCCACACATGGATCCACCCGTGTCATTGCATGTGTGCTCTTTTCACAAACCACATAAGGATACACCAGTGTCATTGGATGCGTGTTCTTTTCATGAACCACACCAAGTGTCATTTCATGTGTGTTCTTCTCACAAACCACACATGGATCCACTAGTGTCATTGCATGTGTGTTCTTTTCATGAACCACAGCTAGAGTCATTGCATGTGTGTTCTTCTCAAAAAGCACACATGGATCCTCCAGTGTCATTGCATGTCTGTTCTTTTCATGAACCATAGCCAGAGTCATTGCATGTCTATTCTTATCACAAACCACATAATGATACACCAGTGTCATTGCATGTGTGTTCTTTTCATGAACCACATATAGTGTCATTGCATGTGCGTTCTTCTCACAAACCACACATGGATCCAGTAGTGTCATTGCATGTCTCTTCTTTTCACAAACCACAACTAGAGTCATTGCATGTCTGTTCTTTCAACAAAACACATATGGATCCACCAGTGTCACTGGATGTGTGTTATTTCCACAAACCACAACTAGAGTCATTGCATGTCTGTTCTTTTCACAAACAAAATCTAGATTCGTTGCATGTGTGCTCTTTTCACAAACCACAGCTAGAGTCATTGCACGTGTGCTCTTTTCACAAACCACA
The DNA here is from genome assembly GCA_023614405.1 of Avena insularis. Taxonomy (NCBI): domain Eukaryota; kingdom Viridiplantae; phylum Streptophyta; class Magnoliopsida; order Poales; family Poaceae; genus Avena; species Avena insularis. Next base: position 364,819 of record JAJUPC010000175.1, on the reverse strand, counting down.
AAAGGATACACCTATGTCATTGGATGTGTGTTCTTTTCATGAACCACACCAAGTGTCATTGCATTTGTGTTATTCTCAAAAACCACATATGGATCCACTAGTGTCATTGCATGTGTGTTCTTTTCATGAACCACAGCCAGAGTCATTGCATTTGTGTTGTTCTCACAAACCACACATGGATCCACCAGTTTCATTGCATGTCTATTCTTTTCATGAACCACAACTAGTGTTATTGGATGTCTATTCTTCTCACAAACCACAGATGGATCCACCAGTGTCATTGCATGTGTGCTCTTTTCATTAACCACAGTTACAGCCATACCATGTGTGTTCTTTTCACAAACCACATATCACCAGTGTCATTGCATGTGTGTTCTTCTTATAAACCACACATGGATCCACCAGTGTCATTGCATGTCTGTTCTTTTCACCAACCACAGCTAGAGTCATTGCATGTCTGTTCTTTCCACAAACCACATATGGATCCACCAGTGTCACTAGATGTGTGTTATTTTCACAAACCACAACTAGAGTCATTGCATGTCTTTTCTTTGCACAAACCACATCTAGAGTCATTGCATGTGCGCTCTTTTCAAAAACCACATAAGGATATACCAATGTCATTGGATGATTGTTCTTTTCATTAACCACACCCAGTGTTATTGCATGTGTGTTCTTCTCACAAACCACACATGGATCCAATACTGTCATTGCATGTGTGTTCTTTTCATGAACCACAACTAGAGTCATTGCATGTGTGTTCTTCTCAAAAAGCACACATGGATCATCCAGTGTCATTGCATGTCTGTTCTTTTCATGAACCACAACCAGAATCATTAAATGTCTGTTCTTATCACAAACCACATAAGGATACACCAGTGTCATTGCATGTGTGTTCTTTTCATGAACCACATATAGTGTCATTGCATGTTTGTTCTTATGACAAACCACATAAGGATACACCAGTGTCATTGCATGTGTGTTCTTTTCATGAACCACATATAGTGTCATTGCATGTGTGTTCTTCTCACAAACCACACATAGATCCACCAATGTCATTGCATGTGTGCTCTTTTCATTAACCATAGTTAGAGTCATTGCTTGTGTGTTCTTTTCAGAAACCACATATCACCAGTGTCATTGTATGTGTGTTCTTCTCATAAACCACACATGGATCCACGAGTGTCATTGCATGTCTGTTCTTTTCACAAACTACAACTAGAATCATTGCTTGTATGTTCTTTCCACAAACCACATATGGATCCACCAGTGTCACGGGATGTGTGTTATTTTTACAAACCACAACTCGAGTCATTGCATGTTTGTTCTTTTCACAAACAACAGCTAGAGTCATTGCATGTGTGCTCTTTTCACAAACCACAGCTAGAGTCATTGCATGTCTGTTCTTTCCACAAACCACATACGGATCCACCAGTGTCACTAGATGTGTGTTATTTTCACAAACCACAACTAGAGTCATTGCATGTCTTTTCTTTGCACAAACCACAGCTAGAGGCATTGCATGTGCGCTCTTTTCACAAACCACATAAGGATACACCAATGTCATTGGATGATTGTTCTTTTCATTAACCACACCCAGTGTTATTGCATGTGTGTTCTTGTCACAAACCACACATGGATCCACTAGTTTCATTGCATGTGTGTTCTTTTCATGAACCACAGCTAGAGTCATTGCATGTGTGTTCTTCCCAAAAAGCACACATGGATCATCCAGTGTCATTGCATGTCTGTTTTTTTCATGAACCACAACCAGAATCATTGCATGTCTATTCTTATCACAAACCACATAAGGATACACCAGTGTCATTGCATGTGTGTTCTTTTCATGAACCACATATAGTGTCATTGCATGTCTGTTCTTATCACAAAATACATAAGGATACACCAGTGTCATTGCATGTGTGTTCTTTTCATGAACCACATATAGTGTCATTGCATGTGTGTTCTTCTCACAAACCACACATAGATCCACCAATGTCATTGCATGTGTGCTCTTTTCATTAACCATAGTTAGAGTCATTGCTTGTGTGTTCTTTTCAGAAACCACATATCACCAGTGTCATTGCATGTGTGTTCTTCTCATAAACCACACATGGATCCACGAGTGTCATTGCATGTCTGTTCTTTTCACAAACCACAACTTGAGTCATTGCTTGTATGTTCTTTCCACAAACCACATATGGATCCACCAGTCTCACTAGATGTGTGTTATTTTCACAAACCACAACTCGAGTCATTGAATGTTTCTTCTTTTCACAAACAACAGCTAGAGTCATTGCATGTGTGCTCTTTTCACAAACCACAACTAGAGTCATTGCATGTCTATTCTTTCCACAAACCACATACGGATCCACCCGTGTCACTAGATGTGTGTTATTTTCACAAACCACAACTAGAGTCATTGCATGTCTTTTCTTTGCACAAACCACAGCTAGAGTCATTGCATGTGCGCTCTTTTCACAAACCACATAAGGATACACCAATGTCATTGGATGATTGTTCTTTTCATTAACCACACCCAGTGTTATTGCATGTGTGTTCTTGTCACAAACCACACATGGATCCACTAGTTTCATTGCATGTGTGTTCTTTTCATGAACCACAGCTAGAGTCATTGCATGTGTGTTCTTCTCAAAAAGCACACATGGATCATCCAGTGTCATTGCATGTCTGTTTTTTTCATGAACCACAACCAGAATCATTGCATGTCTATTCTTATCACAAACCACATAAGGATACACCAGTGTCATTGCATGTGTGTTCTTTTCATGAACCACATATAGTGTCATTGCATGTCTGTTCTTATCACAAAATACATAAGGATACACCAGTGTTATTGCATGTGTGTTCTTTTCATGAACCACATATAGTGTCATTGCATGTGTGTTCTTCTCACAAACCACACATAGATCCACCAATGTCATTGCATGTGTGCTCTTTTCATTAACCATAGTTAGAGTCATTGCTTGTGTGTTCTTTTCAGAAACCACATATCACCAGTGTCATTGCATGTGTGTTCTTCTCATAAACCACACATGGATCCACGAGTGTCATTGCATGTCTGTTCTTTTCACAAACCACAACTTGAGTCATTGCTTGTATGTTCTTTCCACAAACCACATATGGACCCACCAGTCTCACTGGATGTGTGTTATTTTCACAAACCACAACTCGAGTCATTGAATGTTTCTTCTTTTCACAAACAACAGCTAGAGTCATTGCATGTGTGCTCTTTTCACAAACCACAACTAGAGTCATTGCATGTGTGCTCTTTTCACAAACCACATAAGGATACACCTGTGTCATTGGATGTGTGTTCTTTTCATGAACCACACCAAGTGTCATTGCATTTGTGTTATTCTCACAAACCACACATGGATCCACCAGTGTCATTGCATGTCTGTTCTTTTCATGAACCACAGCGAGTGTCATTGGATGTATGTTCTTCTCACAAACCACACATGGATCCACCAGTGTCATTGCGTGTGTGCTCTTTTCATTAACCACAGTTAGAGGCATTGCATGTGTGTTCTTTTCACAAACCACATATCACCAGTGTCATTGCATGTGTGTTCTTCTCATAAACCACACATGGATCCACCAGTGTCATTGCATATCTGTTCTTTTCACAAACCACATCTAGAGTCATTGCATGTATTTTCTTTCCACAAACCACATATGGGTCGACCAGTGTCACTGGATGTGTGTTATTTTCACAAACCACAACTAGAGTCATTGCATGTATTTTCTTTGCACAAACCACAGCTAGAGTCATTGCATGTGTGCTCTTTTCACAAACCACATAAGGATACACCAGTGTCATTGGATGATTGTTCTTTTTATGAACCACACCCAGTGTTATTGCATGTGTGTTCTTCTCACAAACCACACATGTATCCACCAGTGTCATTGCATGTCTGATCTTTTCATTAACCACACCCAGTGTCATTGGAGGTCTTTTCTTCTCACAAACCACACATAGATCGACCAGTGTCATTGCATGTGTGCTCTTTTTATTAACCACAGTTAGAGGCATTGCATGTTTGTTCTTTTCACAAACCACATATCACCAGTGTCATTGCATGTGTGTTCTTCTCATAAACCACACATGGAGCCACCAGTGTCATTGTATGTCTATTCTTTTCACAAACCACAGCTAGAGTCATTGCATGTCTGTTCCTTCCACAAACCACATATGGATCCACCAGTTTCACTGGATGTGTGTTATTTTCAAAAACCACAACTAGTGTCATTGCATGTCTGTTCTTTTCATAAACCACACCTATAGTAATTCCATGTCTGTTCTTTCCACAAACCACATATGGATCCACCACTATCACTGCATGTGTGTTATTTTCACAAACCATAACTAGAGTCATTGAATGTGTGTCTTCTTTTCATGAACTATGGTACCGATTTCCTCCTCATCTAGGCATTATCGGTTGCTATTGCTGTTTATGTTGCCACGTCATTGTGTAGCATCTAAAATAAGTTTCTGCGTCATGGAGTGTAGCACCTTAAATAATTTATTTCTATGCCATTTACATTCCATCGAATTTGGAGACCTCCTGCCCCTCAGTTATCGTGGAACCGGTGCTGCCTATTTTCAGATAGTAGTGGCATAATCACAATTTCGGACTCAACTACTGACTCGAGCGTTTCCAAACCCTAAGTCACGGTATATTTTACTCAGAGAATGTGGTTAGATTGTTTCGCCCAGCAAAGTGCCACACACAAAGCTCTAGAATTTAACTGAATTACATATATAGGTTCAAGTTCAACACATTACTATGCATCTTCATTGCCAACAGCCTTCTTCCGCAGCCTCGGTGCCAAGCCTTCACGTCCACTGGCTTCTTCATTTCCTGCCTTCTTCCTCTTCCTTGGTGCCAATTTTCTTAGCTTCACCTACTCTGCATCGCTGGGATAATCAACACCAGAATTGTGTCCAGCATCATCTTTCCACTCGGTTTTACCTTCTTCGGCCAGCAAAATGACTTACCCAACAGTCATGTTTCTATCTTTGCGGCGCTTCTTGTCAAAGAAACATGACTGTTGCATAACTGCCCAATATCTACAGAGTAAATGAAACAAAAATTACAATTCAGCACAAACATGCGAAACCTAAGAGACTTTTGCTTACCAGGAGATAATTGGGTTCGAGCGACCACCCTGTCCAAGAATAGAAGGGTGAATCCTAGTTGCAGCAGCTTCCACATCCAGTACATCACAACTCAGCTCAAACATGCAATCTGAAGCATACATTTTCATCAACCCAATTAGCTCACTGTCACACGTTAGAGGAACCATGATGCCATGTTCATCCATGAAGTTGAACTTTGCAGTCTGCTTCGGCCATAATTAATCATGATTACGCAGAGCAACAACCATACCAGATATAGTGCAGATCTGCGCATGCGCTTCTTCCATCGTGATACAATGGTGTCCATACCACTTGCCCTTCAGCCTTGCTGATTTAGAGTCGTACCTAAAGAGGACTACCGTAACCAGGTAAGGGTGGTCCGTGGAGATCCCACTTGACAGAAAACTGTTGACAAAATATGTTTGTCAGCATTGGGCTAACAAACAATGGTAGGTTCAATAGCCAGCTAGCAGTTATAATTAGTGCGAATAGCAATGAGAATGGTAGCTCACACGCATGTATCCAGAAGTTCTTCTTCCTTGGTAGTAGGATCTGCCATCCTCCGAGTTGCTCGGCTCATTGGCAGCGGAGGCGGGCTAGAGCCTCGCAACGACGACTACGGCATGCGCCATTAGAGCTCGGGATCAGCGACTAGGCGCAACAACTTGGCACCAGAAGTCAAATGTCCGAAGGGATCATCCTTCTTGGAGGGTGGATTTCGACGCCGTTGGTGCTAGGCGAAAGGAGGGAATGGATTTGTGAAATCGGTCAATGCATCCAATCCACTTAGTTCCTCGATTTGCCTAAGAGGTTACCGCGTTGGCGCTCGCATCACGGACAGATGACCGACATGTGGGTCCTGACCGTCTATTTCACGAGGTAGTTTAACGAAATGTTTGAATTTGGCAGGGGTGAGATGAGTTTGCCTTGAAATGGCCCCTCTCAATAGTTGGCAGCCGAACTTTAGGAAACGTGGCAATAAAAGGGAACTTGGGTACCGTGATGCACTCGCCCATGAAATTTCAGGCCGCAAAAGAACAATCCCCTACGACACGTATTACTACGTCACGATGCCCTTTGGGTTGAAAAATGTCGGTGCTACGTACCAGCGTGCAATGTTTCCTACATGACCAGATAGGTCGTAATGTACACGCTTACGTGGACGACATCGTGGTAATGTCAAAGAAATCAAATGATCTTATCGTTGACTTGTAGGAAACCTTCTATAATCTTCGGAAATACAACATGATGCTGAACCCCAAGAAGTGCATCTTCGGGGTACCTTTTGGCAAGTTGTTGGGTTTCATCGTTCCGCACCACGGAATCGAGGTGAACCAAGGGAAAATCAAGGCTATCCTCGACATCAAACGCCCAACATGCCTGAAGGACATACAAAGGCTCACAAGCTGTGTTGCAGCAGTAAGCCGATTCATCAGTCAACTTGGTCAGAAGGCTATGCTACTCTACAGGTTGCTCAAGAAGACGGACAAATTCACATGGACAGATGAGGCTGACGGAGCACTTCAGGAGTTGAAGAGAATACTATCCTCCCCACAATTACTTGCAACACCGGTACCAAGGGAGCCAATGTTATTTTACATGGCGGCAACCAACCGAGTAATCAACGTCATCATCATAGTGGAGCGCAAGGAACCAATGCAAGAGTACGGAGTTCAGCGACCTGTTTACTATGTAAGCGAGATCTTGACAGAATCCAAGTAGCGTCACTCGCACTACCAAAAGATAGCTTATGGAGTTTCCCTTGCTTCACGTAAGCTAAGGTATTATTTCCAGGAGCACCCCATCATAGTAGTGAGCAAGGCTCTACTGTCCGACATAATCAACAACAGAGACGCTATAGGGAGAGTGGCAAAGTGGGGCATTGGGTTTTCCGCCTTTGAAATCACCTACAAGAGACATGATGCTATCAAATCACAAGCATTGGCAGACCTTCTTGCAGATTGGACAGAACTGCCAGAAGAAACTCCTGTGCCAGAACCAGAATATTGGGTTATGCACTTTGATGGATCAAAGCTACTCAATGGCTTGGGGGCTGGTGTATTATTACAATCACCAACAGGAGAAAAGCTACAATACATCCTACAGATCCACTTCAATGCTACGAACAACATGGCGGAGTATGAGGCCCTCATTCACGGACTTCGCGTAGCCAAGCATATTGGCATCAAGCGCATAGTTTTCTGTGGAGATTCTGACTTGGTTGCCAAGCAAGTAGCTGGCACCTGGAACGCGCGGAACCCTATGATGGTGGCATATCGAGACGAAATAGACGAAATACCCAAGTGCTCCGATGGCTACGTAGTCAAGTATGTCAAAAGGGAGGATAATGAGGCGATAGATCTGTTGTCAATGCTTGGATCAGCTGGTCGACCAATTCCGCCAGGCATTTTCCTAGAACTTTTATGGACCCCATACATGAAAGGAGCGGACCCCGACAACCCGGATAGAGTGGATTCATTCATTAATACAGTAACAGTGACCTCTCTGGCTTGGACGAAACCGTTCATGGACTATCTACAAGACGAAACTTTGCCCGCCGACAAAGTCGAAAGCCGGCAAATAGTACGGAGAGCAAAAGGCTTTGTCATCATTGACAGCCAGTTATACAAAATAAGTACCACATGAGTTTTCCAACGATGCATCTCCCATCACCAAGGTATTGAAATCCTTAGAGAAATACATCTCGAAGATTGTGGGCATCACGCCGCTCCCCGATCGTTGGTGGCTAAAGCCTTCCGACAAGGATTCTACTGGATAACTGCCAAGGCGGACGCCGACAAGTTGGTACAAACATGCCTTGGGTGCCAGTTCTATGCAAGAAAACCAAGTGTTCCAGCTGAAGAGTTGCGAACAATACCAATAACTTGGCCATTTGCAGTCTGGGAGCTAGACATGGTGGGACCTTTGCAAACAGCACCCTGTGGATTCACACACTTGCTAGTAGCAGTGGAAAAATTGACAAAATGGATTGAAGCTAAACCCATTAGAAAGCTTGATGGGGAAACAACCCTAAAATTTGTCCGGGATCTAGTGGTGAGAATTGGACTCCCACATAGCATCATCACCGACAATGGCATAAATTTATCTCTCGCAGAAGTTGAGGAGTATTTTCATGAAAAAGGCATATATGGCACATCCAAAGTCAAATGGGAAAGTTGAAAGGGCCAATGAACTAATTCTGCACGGAATCAAGCCACACTTAGAGGCACCGCTGCATAGAGATGCTGGAGCCTGGGCAGAGGAACTACCATCTGTCTTGTGGAGTTTAAGAACAACACCCAACAGATCTACCGGCTTGACTCCTTTCTTCATGGTTTATGGAGCAGAAGCAGTCCTTCCATCCGACATCCTCCACGATGCACCAAGAATTTCCGCCTACAATGAGGATGACGCTGAAGAATCTAGACGCTTATCCGTGGACCTACTTGAAGAAGAGCATGTGCTGGCATGCCAGAGATCTGCCATCTACCAGTAGAAGCTGCGTGGCTACCATAGTCGCCACGTAAAGCATCGCTCGTTTAAAGAGGGGGATCTGGTGCTTAGACATAAGCAGGAGAAATCACACAAACTATCCCCGCCTTAGGAAGGACCGTTCGTCATAAGCAAAGCATCGCTAAATGGTTCCTATTACCTCGTCAATATTCGCGAGTTCAAAGATAGGCCAAAAAATCGCAAGCGCAAGCAACGTGACTCCGATGATGATTACCCGGAGAAAGATCGGCCATGGAACATAGCACAGCTACATCCCTTTTACACTTAGCACATTTATATTATGTAATAAGTTTCTTATATGATCAATGAAATAAAGCATTTGGTTCACTCATATTCTCTGATACTTTTACCTCCTTTAGTTATTCATTTTTGGATCATATAAAACCTTTATGCGCAAGGTTTCATTTGCCCTTGTGAAAATTCCGCCTACAGGCGTTATCTTAAGTTTCCTGGTCTACACGTTTTCTGAAGTTTTTATGTGGATTCTGGAGTAGTGACTTTTCAGCACTTAAAGCCGGCGATTTTGTTCTTAGGTTCTGGACGGTGCTATTAAGCATCATCACCTGAGAACATAGTTATGTGTTGCGAGTCTTCCGTATCATGAAAGGTCAAGCATACGAACCAAAATAATGGATAAGCCAGCACTTGCTTAAAGAATACATGCACATGCTAGAAACAGATAAGTTGCCGGAAACTTGAGTACAAGTTTTCTCGCCTTAGTCAAGCATAAGTTTTTTCCGCATACACTTTGCAGAGATACATTTAATACAAACATTGTTTTTATGGCTCTACTGTAGGGTGCTTCGTGGTGGCATCATCAGGAGAGCCAGGCCAGGAGAGATCGTCAAACTCTGAAGGAGAGGGGCTAGACTCAGACGAGTCCATGTCTTCATCGAGGATCTCGGCAGGAACAAAGACATCTGCCTTGACCATCTTGGCAACTCTGGTGTCGAAGCTGGTGAGGGAGTTCCAAATAGCATTGCTATCAATCTCTTGTCCTTCCTCGTGCATCTTGGTTATGTCGGAGGTCACCAAGTCGATGTCAACATTGTCGTAGTGTGCCTTGACCATGGACAAGGTCATCCTTGCACCAGCCCGGTCGCAAGAGGCTTTCCAGTCCTTGACTTTCTCGGGGGCTCGACGCAGGATTTCCGTGAACTTGGCTGTTGAGTCTGCCGCCTTGATATTAATGCCCAGAGGTTGAGCTATCTCCCTGGCTTGAGCAATGGAAGTGATGATGAAGTTGCCAGCAAGAATCATGTGTTCCTTGGGATCCGGAGCACCCTCAACCAAGTTAGCTATGCCAATGGTAGCTGCATTGCACAAAATACAAGGATCATGAGTACAAACAAGTCAAATCGTTGTCCAACTTACAGAAATGACCAAGACAGAGAAAGGTTACCAAAGATGCTCGTTTCCGCTTGCTTGCATGTCTCCGCCATGACATCACGCTCCTTATGTACTGTCTTGAACATCTCAAGATTCCTAGCATTCTGCTCTTTGGCAGCTTGGTTCTGATCTTTGAGTTGTGCAATTTCTTCCTTCAGGCGCTGCATCTCGGCTTCAGCAGACTCTTGCATCACCTTCATTGTCGACTCATGGCCCTTGACGGCATCAGCCAGGTCCTTCTTTAGAATTTTGTTTTCAACATCGAGCTCCTGGATATGCTTGGATTGCTCGACGATGCTCTTGGCCTTGACAATGGCTTCTGTAAGACGGAAATCAAAAAGTGCTATAAGAAGATGGAAGAAATAATCCAATGAGAAAAGCAAGGAGTTGTTGTAGGAAAAAGACTCTGGCTATTTTTGATCTGTTGCTTTAGGAAGTTGGTTTTACCCTATTCAAGGTCCAGTTTGTTTCGCAGAGCAGCAAACCTCTCATTGGCAGCGATCCTCCATTTATTCTCATTCTGCACAAGACGTTAACATGCTTAGTTTCTCTAGAGCATCTAGTTGGAACTATTCAAGTTTCAACTAAATGCTCGGGGGATATAGTACATGATTTTAAAGTAAACTAGTTTCTCTAGAGCATCTAGTCGGAACTATCCAGTTTCAACTAAACGCTCGGGGGCTACACAGAAAAATTCTACACTTTGTTCTTTGGAGCACTCAGGCCAAAAACAATTGGTTTATCCTCCTAAGAGCTCGGGGGTTACAGTGGGATACATTACAAGTTAAAAGAAGTAAACTGCAAAATACTTACGATGGCAATGACCCTAAGATTGTTGGCCAGATGGGATAGGAGTAATGGAAGGTCCGGGTGTTGTTATAAATTGCATTGGCCTACATGATGAGGTCATCCAGGCTCAACGTCGGAGGAGTCACAATGAATGGAGAGGTGGAAGCTGGAGGCATGGATGAAGCCCTAGCCGTCTCTTGCACCTTCAAGGTAGATGATGGCTCGAAGGCTCCCGCCTCGATCATTGCTTCCACGTCCACCTCTTCCACCACTTCCTTCCCTTTCTCGGTGGCATCCTTAGTCGGAGCTTCAGCCACTTTTGAGGAAGTACTTTCCTGCATCGCCTAACAGCTGGGAGCAACATCTGCCTGACAGAACCTGAGACATCAAGGATTGGATTGATATCTGTCTCCATGGCGGAGATCTCAGGGACGGCGGGAGATGAAGGCCCAGTGGTGCCAGCAGAAGGCTTAGCGACAGGAGTAGTGGGAGCGGTAGCGGGAGAGGACTTGGCGGACAAATGCTTGGTCAACATATCATGAATGTTTTTTGACCCTCCAAAATCTTTGGAGGATCGCTTCAAACTAACACCGGCTTTCCTCCTGAAACATACAAAGTATAAGTACTAGAGTTGAAAAAAAGTATGAGCTGAAAAGCACAAGTCGGAGAATGAAAACACTTACTCCACGGCAGGAGCCTTGGTTAGGGGAATGCTGGTGGAGTTCTTCTTCTTCTCCGCCTTGATACGTTGCAAACGTATCTATATATTTGATGTTCCATGCTTGTTTTATATCTACTTTCTTATGTTTTGTCCACACTTTGGAGTACTTTTACACATTTTCTGGAACTAACCTATTAACAAGATGACATAGTGTCAATTACCTGTTTTCTTCTGTTTTTGGTTCCAGAAAAGCCACAAAATGAATATTCTCGGAATTGGACCGGACAAAAGCCATTGTCGATATTTCACCGGAAGACTCATGGAGCCAGAAGACGATACGGAGAGGGGCCAGGGGATATCCACACCATGTGGTAGCGCGGGTCCCCCTGGTCATACCACCAGGTGGTGTGGGCCCCTGGTCCACCCTCTAACATCGCCCCTTCGCCTATAAGAAGCCTCCCAATGACAAAACCCTAAAGAATCCATCCTCCAGCCACGAAAAGTTCCAGAGCACCGACGCCACTGGAGAGGAGATTCGGGGGACAAAAGTTTCTGTTCCGGCACCCTCCCGGGATGGGGAAGTGCCCCCGGAGACATCTCCATTGATCTCCACCACCATCTCCATCGTCGTTGCTGATTCCCATGATGATGAGGGAGTAGTTCTTCCTCGAGGCTAAGGGTTCTACCGGTAGCTATGTGTTCATCTCTCTCTCTCTACGCGTGATCTTATTGAGATCATGAGCTTTGTAATACATAGATCTACCTTGCTACTCAAGTGCTTTAATAGATCTCTGGCTCTCCCCACGTGTGTGAAAGTGATAGAATGCACACCATGGTGGCAATTAGGCTAGAGATTACAAATACTTGTTATGAGTTATATTTGGAGTTGGATGTCTCTATGAAATTGTGGTGTTTTTTGGAACCATCTAGTGGTGATAGTGTGGGGTTATCTAGATTGGGAAAGCGAACTTTGAGGAGTGATGTTATATCCCTACCATGGATTAGAGACTCCACTCTCTGATCTCTTCTTCTTGGCCTCGGTAGCAGCGTTAGAGGTGGAGCTCTTCCACTTTCGTGCTACCAGAACTAGTTGATCCTTGGGTGCGTCGTCGACGGACACCACCTGGATATCCTTCATCTTAGGATCATAGACCTAGGAGGCCATTTGATCTGCCGCCAAGGTCGCCAGCTGGGATACAGAGGGGTGTTAGATGCACAACTTTAAGTCGGAAAAACCTTAGAGCATGTAACGAGCAACAGAGGAAACAGAAGTTACCTTTGGGCAGTTGCCGCACTCGAACATGTCGAAGGTGATCGTGAAGCCATGCTTCTTGTCCTTCACGTTGATGATGTCCTTGAGTCGGAGTTTGATGGAGTCAGTAGAGAAGTTATCCCGCAAAATTCGCATGGGATCCCTCTTGTCTTCAGTATATTTATGCATCAACTCGACGCGGTGCTACAGAGGCTGGATCCGCCTAGTGAACTAGCACATGGAAAGGTCTAGGCCTGTCAGACCTCCGTCTACGAGCCACTCAATCCACCTTACGGCGCGGTTGGCTTCGTCGTCGGAGGGAAGGGAGGCTAGAGTCCGCCATGCGGGCACTTCATTGGTAGCTCCATCGACAAAGTCAGGGTAGGTCTCAAGGCGGTTAGGCAGAGGGATATCTGGCCCGTACAAGTACGTGCGCTTCCATTTCTTGCATGACTCATGCCCTACGATGTCGAGGAAGCGCTGGCGAGGCCAGATCTTGAAGCTAATGGTTTCATAGATCCGCAATTCGTCCTTGGACTCTACGGACTCTCCCTTGAAAGTGAAAAAATATACAAACAGATCTATCCTAGGCTTGATCCCTAGATATCCGTCGCACAGAGCTACAAAGTTGCTAAGGACTATAATACTGTTGGGAGACAGATTGTGGGGAGTACCCGGAAGTGTCGGAGGACATCCAAGAAGAAGTCGGAGACTGGCAGGCTTACGCCACGTACCAGCTGAGGCCTTAGGTATACCTTCTCTCCCGATTTCAGAGAAGAGGCCACCTCGCCGGCCGGCACCGCCCACTAGACCAACCCCTTCTTCACAGGGAGATACCCCTCGGTGACCAGTTCGTGAAGATCCTCGGTGGAAAGGTTGGAGCCTCTCCACACCCCCTTGTGGGAGTCGTTCTCTTCTTCATCGGCTTCGGGTGCCGCTCATTCTTGGTCATCGCCGGTGGATTCCACCGCGGTGGAGACAGGAATGACCACCCCCTCCGGCGGGACGGTTACTCCTGAGATAGCTCCTGTGTAGCCTCAGGAACCGCCGCCATGGAAGGAGCAGAGCAACTGGAGACCATTACGACGAAAGGAGGGTGGAAAAGAGAAGGGCTCTAGTTAGGGTTTTCACGAAGAGCTCGAATGGTCACTTGGCTGGAGGACGAGGAAGACTGGAAAGCGAATGCGGGTAAAAAAGAAATAAATTGATTGCGATAAAATATATAGACCTCATGTCAAGATTCGTGCAAAGAGATCTAATGTTGCCGACATTTAAGTGAACATGCGCGGTGATTTCACCACGTCCTCCATCTTTACCGCTTCACCGTTTCAGATTTCGCGCGCGTGAAAAAAGTTGATGATTAATTCTATGTTTCTGTGAGTTTCGAGGTAGTTTAGGTTGTACCCTATGTCATTCTCCCGAAAGTTGTAGCGAAGGGTCACATCCTAAGATTCCATTGAAGGCGGAGATTACTCGACTCTGAAAACAAAGACTCAAGGAATCTCAGCTACATTGCGTAGCCGGAGAGGATTGCAGGGTTCTTTGGGAGACCTTTGAGATATAGCTTGACAGATTGCTGGCATCACTTAAACGGGACATTCAGAGATCAACGGACAAGACGGCGCAAGAGTTCAAAGTCCTCCAGGGGTAACTGTTGGAGATATGCTATATGGGTATCCTCATAGCATGTCACCAATCCTCCTAACCCGGGTGGCCCATAGTTGGTATCTTGGCCTATGGCCTGTCGGGCGGCCAGTTAGACAGATCCAGAAGGGAGTCCCATGCTGGAAAAAGGGAGGCTACGTAGGAGTCACCGACATACTCGGAGCCTTGGAGTACAAGACGCAGAATACTAGTTCATATTAGTGTAGGACTCTTTACCTTGTCCGGCAAGGACCTTTCCCTATAAACCCTAGGTCTTGGCGCCTTTATAAGCCAGCATGCGGGAGCCTTTAGGGCACGATTCATAACACCCTCGCATAGCGAACCTATCTCTGTAACTCAGCGTATTTCCATTATAGTGATTTATAGCAGGAGTAGAGTTCCGCCGCCTTTGTGGGACTTGAACCCCGGTAAGCTGTGTTACCTCGTACCCGCCAACTCTCTGCCTTACCCCACGTCTCTAAACATGTACTTTGAGGACCCCTCCATGGCGTACTCGTTGGCAATACCACGACAGATATGTCATAATTAGATGATCTTTAGCTATGTGATTAGTCCAAAAGATCTGACAAAACCACGTTGTCGTTAGAGTCCTTCCAATTTGATGCGGTGTGAGGCAGGTTAGGAGGAGGCGAGCCTAGTCGTCGTCGATCCAATCCCGTTTGCCATTGAGAGTTGGTGAGGTCGTGGACACGGCTATTGCAGTTAATCAGAGGGTGATTTGGAAGGCGGTGCACGAGTAGGCTTTGCCAGGAGGTGAGTTTCGTTTACATGTCGTCTTGAACCTGATCTATGAGATTTTCCTTTCAAAATCAGGTTCACACAATTTTAAAGGTTACCCGATGCAAATAGATTGTATAGTTATTGTTGTTTTCAACCAGTCAAACGATGTGTCTAGTTATCTTCATATCATGTATCGCATGTAGATTAGTTTATGCATTTGCAAATATTGAATTCATATATTAGTATTAATGATTTGAAATTACTACCGATAATGAATTTGATATATTGTAGGTAATGGATTGTGATTGGATTAAGAATGCGAAAAAATTCATAGGTCCATACATGAATGGTGGTAATGAGTTCATGAAGTTTGTGCGACAACATAAGACAGAAGATGAAGCAATTTTATGCCTGTGCACTCGATGCCTTAATCTTGTACCTCGTGATTAGAAAGAAGTGTTGCGACACATATATTGTTATGGTATGTCCATGTATTACAATAAGTGGATATTTCTCGGGGAGGCATTTAGTGATAATGAAAACGATGGTTATGGTCAGCACGGTGAGGGTCATGGTGCATATGATAGTGACAATGATGAAGAATATGATGAATTCAATGAGAATAATTATGTTGATAATGCATATAATATGGTTCATGAGTTGAAGAAGTCTGCAAAGAAAGGTCCTAATGAGCCTAATTTTTTTTCAAAGCTACTGGAAGAAGCCAAGAGAGAGCTTCATGAGGGATGCAACACTTATACAAGGTTTTCATTTATTATGAGGCTTCTTCATATCAAAACATACAACCAGGTCACAAACAAAGCATTTGATCTTTTTCTTTCCTTGTTATGTGATGCTTTGCCATGGGTGGATTTCCCAAAATCTTATGTTGATGCCAAGACAGTACTTTCTGAAGTAGGGATGGGTTATGAGACTATACATGTGTGTAAGTTTGATTGTGCTTTGTTTTGGGGAGATCACGAGAAGAATACACATTGTCCTGTCTGTGGATTTTATAGATGGAGGGACCCAAATGGAATCAAGAAGGTGCCTCACAAGGTTTTGAGGTACTTTCCTATAATTCCAAGATTACAAAGATTTTTTGTTTCAACAAAATTGTCTGCACATACGAGGTGGCACAAAGAGAAGAGGGTTGTTGAGGATGTTGTTTTGAGGCACCCAGTTGATGGAAAGGCATGGAAACACTTTGATGAGAAGTTTGGTTGCTTTTTTGATGACCCAGGAGCATACGGCTAGGCATTGCCACAGATGGATTCAACCCCTATAGCAGTAACATGAGCAGTTCATACAGTATGTGGCCAGTATTTGTGATTCCATATAAGTTCCCACCATCGACGTGCATGGATCAATCCAACTTTATGTTGTCATTGCATATACCAGGGAAATATTCACTAGGGAAGGATTTTAATGTATTTATGCAGCCTCGTATTAAAGATATGATGAATCTATGGGTAGGTGTTGACAAATAAGTTGTTCTTGTAGAGGATGACTTCAAATTGCATGCTGATTTCATATGGTCTATTCATGACTATCCAGGGTATGCTACCATATCTAGCCGTAGCACTAGAGGATTTTATGCTTGTGTGTATTGCGATGAGAATCCTTGCTATGAGCCACTGAAAAACAAAATTGTCAACATTGGACATTGTCGCTTGCTTCCTAAGGATCGCCCTTATAGGAGAAGTAAACTGTTCAATGATAAAGTTGAGAAGAGGGATCCACCAAGGCAGTTTAGTTCAGAAGAAAAAAAGAAGAAGCTAGAATCAGTTAAGGATTATATACATGGTAAACATCCAACTTGTAAGAAGCGCAAGCGTGATGTTAAACGTGAACCAACCTGGCACCTTAGGGTCAGTTTACAGGATTTACCTTATTGGTCCACATTTTTATTATCACACGACCTTTATGTGATGCACATCGAGAAGAACATATGTGACAACATAGTAGGTACACTTCTCGAAATTGATGGGAAAAACAAGGACACTATCAGTGCTAGAGTTGATTTGAAGAAAATGAACATTAGGAGGAAATTTTTGATGGAATAAGAAGGGGATAGTTGTTTGAAGCCACATGCCCCCTGGACACTTGAAAAGGAAAAGGAGAAACGTGTTTGAAGGTTTTTGGCAAAAACTAGGTTCCTAGTGTTCGGCCACGTAGAGAAAAACAAAACTTTTTCCTACGCGGTGATCCCAAGATCCAGCTCAGGTAGAAGGCCACGAGGATTAACACTAGACGCGCAGTTGTGGAATGGATGAAGCACGTCGCTTGATGCAGTGCAGTCCTCGCTATCCGGTCCGGTTCCATGATCCATGATCCGTACTTTCTTCACGATCGTCAGAGTGCTGAACGTACAACACCTCCACCGGCATCCACACGTACGAGGAGGAGCGCCGGCGATGGACTGCTAGGTCCGGTACGGCGGCGACAGGACGGACTGGGGCTAGGGTTTCCAACACATGGAGTGACCTAACCTTATGCTCTAAGCACCTGTGCCCCAGCTTATATAGGGAGAGAAAGTGGGCTCCACTCACTTGTGGCCCATTAACTAAAAGGCCTCTATTAGTCACTACAAGTCTCACTTGCTGACTAAGCCATGTCTCTATTTCTGTCCAACCCAAATAGATTTCCTATTTGGGTCTACCCCAAACTTGCTCCCGCTCTTAAATGTGTGCCCCAACAGGCTCATGGTAACCCGGACACGATTCCGAGTCTCACTCGTGATCGATCAGTTGGTAGCGGCTCCTAGCAGAACGTGCCAACTCCCAAGTACCAAAGAGTCATGACGACATGCTTTTCAATGCGACTTTCGTCTGAGTCCCTTTTGCCTCATGATATACTTTGTCGGACTATAGGCGAATGATCGTTATCCCTTAAATAGTCCGACTCTCTTTCTCGATCCGAGATTAGTGATTCATCCGACTAACTCTTAGGCGGCTGCCTTGGTTAACACTTAACCGTGACACGCATGGCCATGCTTTCCAAATCATATCTTTCGAGAGGGCCAGAGAATATCTCTCTAGACGGAGGGGCAAAATCCCATATCGGTTATTCACATCACGCAGCTTGATTCTCAGTCAACACGAACTCCGCCTTTATAACTGCCCAAAGACGGAACATCGTTGACAGAACCTAAGTTGGTGATCCTCAACTCGGATTGTGTAATAACCTCAGGTCTAAGGATTACATTGGTTGAGATATGCAAATGACGACTTGTTCGTTGCATCTGAATATGGGTTAGCCGAATCCGTGTAAGTCGGAATAGCATCTCCATGCCCATGACAAGTGGAACCTAGTCATCTGCCGACTTTCACATTGGTCTAAGTTGTGTGTCCGGCACAACCTCAATGACCAAGGACAATTATCATGAACAACATGAATATATAGTTCCACAATCAAATCACATATTCGATGATACATATCAGCTGTTCATACATGGACCATAACTTTATGAATATATTGGGAAATATCATCAACCATGATTGCATCTAGGGCATATTCCCAACACCTAGATGGTTTTTGGTCAAACTAGGAAAGGTGTGTGGATATTGAAGATGGAAAAGTACATGGTATGAAGACACATGACTGCCACATTCTTCTGCAGCGTATTTTGGCAGCTGGCATGACAGGTGTTGCACCAAAAGAAATGTATGAGGCTATTGCTGATTTGGGTAGTTTTTCAGAGAGTTGTGTGCCAGAACTCTTCAGGTAGAGATAGTTTTAATTATTTGCAGACTTGAGAAGATCTCCCCCTGCAATTTTTGATATCATGGTGCACTTAGTTGTTCATCTTTTTGAGGAGGCTATTCTAAGGGGGCCTTTCCATTATGGCTGGATGTAACCAGTTGAGATAAGACTAGGTTATCTTAAGTCTCTTGTTTGTAACAAAGGAAGGCCTGAAGGTTCAATTGTTGAAGGGTATATCGTCGATTAGTGCATCACATTTTCCTCTAGATATTTTAATGATGACATGGAAACAAGATTTAAAAAAGCTGAAAGGAACCAAGATATCCAAAGGAAAGTTAGTGCTGATGAGTTCAAAGTTTTCACTGATGGAGCCAAAGGGTTTTGAAAATCATATCTAGAATTTTTTGAGAAGGAATTTGATAACATGGTTTGGTATATTCTGGTAAATTGTGAAGAGGCAGAACGTAATATCAAGTAAGTTTTTTGGACATGATTATGCATAAATACTTGCTGGCAATTATACTTAATACCATACTATCTCATTTTTATTCGTTTATTTTAGTGTTTGCTGAGAAGAATTACTTGTTAGGGGTGCTAATAACATAGATGAGGAACTCAAGAAAGTGTTCCTAGCAATGTAAAGGGTGCTAGGTTTCATACGGTCACTCGGGAGAAGAACCTAAGAACCCAGAATTGTGGGGTAATGAATAAGGCATCTGTTGGTGCTCAACAAGATAATGTGTTTTATGATGTTATGCAGGAAGTTCTAGAGCTCAAGTATGTGCCTAACAAGCATGGTCTCAGATCAGTATTCCTGTTTCGCTACGACTAGTTTGATCTAGATAGCAAACAATCAAAGATGAAAGATGATGGACACTACAAAAGTGTTAATACTCTTGTTCTTTGGTAAAAGAATGCCCCCTTCATATTGGAAGATCAAGCAAAATCATGTTTTTCTTTGGAAGATATTGAGTTTGGTTTCCCTTGTAAAATTATGCAGACATTCAGCAATAGGAATGTCTACGATGTACCAGAAAATGAATTTGGTAATGAAGCTACTGATCAAGAGAACTTAGCATACCAGGAGGACATATGTCAAATGGATCGTACATTTCAAAATGTAGTTGTCGAAGAAGATGAAGATGATGATGTCGAGGCTGGTGATCGACCAGACGAAATGGAACGTGTTGCAGCAAGATTTGTCCAAGATCTAGAAAAGGAAGAGAACAGTAAAGAGGACTGATGTCTACGCAGGCTTCTATTCTTGTAGACAGTGTTGGGCCTCCAAGTGCAGAGGTTTGTAGAATAGCAGCAAGTTTCCCTTAAGTGGATCACCCAAGGTTTATCGAACTCAGGGAGGAAGTGGTCAAAGGTATTCCTCTCAAGCAACCCTGCAATCAAGACACAAGAAGTCTCTTGTGTCTCCAACACACCCAATACACTTATCAGGTGTATAGGTGCACTAGTTCGGCGAAGAGATAGTGAAATACACGTAATATGGATGATTATAAGTGGTAATTGCAATCTGAAATAAGAGTGGCAGCAAACAAACATGTAACTTGACTGATTGTGAATGGTGTTTCAATGCTTAGAAACAAGGCCTAGGGATCATACTTTCACTAGTGGACACTCTCATATAAATATCTTCTCTTCATTATTCTACCCTGAACTACTCTCAGGTTGGTCGATGTAGGGCCAGAATAGAACTCCTTAAAGTTCGCATTCCCCATCTAGATAACCCCTCACTATCACCTTGAGGGCTAGATGGTTCCAACAAACACCACAATCTCATAGAGACATTCAACTCAAATTATAGTCATGACAGGTATTTATGTAACCTTAGACAAAGTGCCACACGGTGTGCACACTATCAACTTCACACACGTGGGGATAAGCAGTGATCAATTAAAGCATTTGAGTAGCAGAATGGATATATAGATTACAAATCACATGATCTCAATAAGATCACGCATAGAGAGATAGATGAACACATAGCTACCAGTAGAACCCTTAGCCTCGAAAGAGAACTACTCCCTCCTCATCATGGGAGTCAGCAACGGTGATGAATATGGTGGTGGAGTCGATGGAGATGGCTCCGGGGGCACTTCCCCGTCCTGGTAGGGTGCCGGAACAGAGACTTCTCTCCCCCGAATCTCCTCTTCGGTGGCGGTGGCGCTGTGGAACTTTTCATGGAATTCTGATCTTGTGGTTAGGGATTTCGTCCCGGGAGGCTTTTATAGGCAAAAGTGCAAGGTCGGTGGAGTCCCGAGGGGCCCACATCACCTGGTGGCGCGGTCAGGGGTACCCGCACCACCATAGGGTGGCCAGCCCGTGGCCCTCCTTCGGCTGCCCTCTGGACTCTGTGTTCCTTCTGGTAAAATATTGACTTTGGCTTTTGTCGCGTCCAATTCCGAGAATATTTCCTTACTAGCTTTTCTGAAACCAAAAACAACAGAAAACAGGCAACTAGCATTGTGGCATGTTGTTAATAGGTTAGTTCTAGAAAATGTATAAAAATACCCCAAAGTGTGGACAACACATAAGAAAGTAGATACTAAACAAGCACTAGTGGAAACGAGGCCTTTGGTTGAGCCTGGAAATGGGCTTTAACACCGGTTCTTCTACAAACTGGTGTTGAAGGGGGGCCTGTACCAGCGTGGCCCGTGCAGCAAAAAGAAGCCCCCCCTTTAACACCGGTTCGTGGCACGAACTGGTGTTAAAACCCCTGATGGTTCATGTATTGCTTAACACGGTTCGTGGCTTGAACCGGTGTTAAAGAAACCTATATACCGCAGCCCACACCCCACTCTTCCATTTTTTCACTATCTCATTTTGGAGCCTAGCAAGAGGGTGTGAAGTGTGCTAGTTTGCGTTTTTTTCGTATGCACAAGAGGTGTTCGATGAAATGCCCGAGAGCTCAAAATACGTTTTCTCGTTGCTCTTTCCTTCTCAGTCGAGGTCGGCAACTATCCTTTCATGTGTCATTGATGTACTATATATATAAATGGTCATCTCCCTATTATTTTTTGATATATACTATATATTAATGCAGATGAACCGACAATGGATGTACGGTGACCATCGCACTTCCGACTACATTACGGGCCTCCAAAATTTCATCATTGTGGCTAATGCAAACCATGGTCACAATGGTTTTACGAACCAAAATAGTGGTGTCCGCTTCGATGCAGCAGAAGACAATGGGCAAAAGACCACGTATTATGGGTTCATAGAGGAGATATGGGAACTTGACTATGGACCTAATTTTAAGGTCCCCTTGTTTCGATGCAAATGGGTCAAGCTAACAGGAGGGGGGGTTGAGGTAGACAAGAAGTACGGAATGACAACGGTGGATCTCAACAATCTTATGAAGGTAGACAAGAACTTAGACGAACCATTCGTCTTAGCCAATGATGTGGCTCAGGTTTTCTATGTGAAGGACATGTCTACCAAACCGAAAAAAAGAAAAAATAAGCAAACAGATACATCACATGATGAGCCAAAGCGTCACATAGTTCTTTTAGGGAAAATAAACATCGTGGGAGTGGAGGACAAGACAGACATGTCAGAAGATTATAATAAGTTTGATGAAATTCCGACCTTCAGAGTGAAGACTGACCCAACCATCCTGTTAAACGGTGTTGATACTCCATGGTTATGGCTGACGCGATCATAAGATTGACTATATGTATTAATTGAGCCTTTTTTTGGCACACATATGTATCTCAACATGGAAATCAATGTCATATTTCTTCTGTTAACAGTATATGTATTAAATGAGCCATTTTTCTTCCTTCTATTTCTTCCCTCCATTTTTCTTCCCGCCATTTTTCTTCCCGCCATTTTTCTTTAAGACTCAGGAAGAGGGTTCCTGCCAAGGTGATGCGGTATGCTCCTATAATACCACGGTTGAAACATTTGTTCAGAAATAAAGAGCATGACAAGTTGTTGCGATGGCACATGGAAGACCGTAAGAAAGACGGGATGTTGAGGCACCCTACTGATGGTCGGCAGTGGAGAAAAATCGAGAGAGACTTCCCGGACTTTGCTAGTGATGCAAGGAACTTATGGTTTGGTCTAAGTACCGATGGCATGAATCCTTTTGGGGAGCAGAACTGCAGTCACAACACCTGGCCCGTGACTCTATGTATCTACAACCTTCCTCCTTGGTTGTGCATGAAGTGGAAGTTCATTATGATGCCAGTTCTCATCCAAGGCCCGAAGCAACCCGGCAACGACATTGTGGGCCAAAAGATGGGGGCCTTATCTAGGGGAGGCTTATCTGGGAGGGCCTTATCTGGGGGGTGGCTAACCTTTAGTACCGGTTGGTGGGTGCAACCGGGACTAAAGGTGGTTTTTGTGTCATCTAACAAAACTGTCGGTGGGATAAGGACGCGTGGGTAACCTTTAGTACCGGGTGGGGGCTCAAACCGGGACTAAAGCTGTCGGTAGGATAAGGACGTGTGGGTGGACTACACTACTCGATGTAGCGCACGACGCCCTGTCGGAGGAACAAGACAAAGTAGACGCGGCGCCGTGCCTATAAAAGGAGCATCGATACGCCATGGCAAGCAACTCAACAAGCCAACATGGATGGAGAGTTTCATCCCCATGGATGGAGGAAAGGGTTGGGAAATCTCCTGGGGCGGAACTTCTTGAAGATGCCCTTGGTGCACACGCCCTATGGCATCTTCGGAAGTTCCGCCTCGGAAAATATTTTCCTGCTAGCCCGTGAAAGACTACATCTCCGCCTCCCTGGGGTTAGAGGTATGGTGGAAGCCATGGGATAGAGTGGAGAGAGGCGGCAGATATGAGTGTAGATGTGCTATGGCAACGACCAAGCCAACATGGATGGAGAGTTTCATCCCCATGGATGGAGGAAATATTTTCCCGCCATTTTTGTTCCCGCCATTTTTTCCCGCCATTTTTCTTCCCGCCAGTTCTTCCCGCCAGTTCTTCACTATATATATATGTAGGGTTGGCCTCCATTGTCATTGCACATCTCTAGACTCATATCTGCAACCTCATCACTCTTTCCCATGGCTTCCACCGTAGCACTAACCCCGAGGGAGGCGGAGGCGCTTTGCGCCTCGAACTACCCCTGCCCGGCCACTCTTGTGTCCCCGTCATTTGGATGCTGGCCTTGAGGCGTGCAGTTCCTCCTGTCCCTCTAGGTGTGTGCGCCAGATGGCCATCACGAACCACTACTACTTGAGCTCACGCCGAGCGGAGAATCCCAGATGGCATCCCGACTATTTCCCTACTTGGGAAGCCTTCTTCGTGGATCGGCGTGAGAGGGCGCTCGCCAGGCACGAGGAGGACGGCCCACCTCCTCCGAACTTCAACGAGGCCGGCCATCGGCTATGGTGGCGCGGTCAGTCTCTCCAGAGCGTCATGGCCTATGACACTGTCGCCGACTCTAACCCCCGTCTGCGCTACCTTCAAGTCCATCCCACGCGTACTCAGCCTTCAAGGTTCAATTACGGCGACCCCGACGACGACAGCAATGACGGCGGCGACGAGTACGACGACTACAGTGGCGAGTATTACAGGTGTAGGTAGGAGCATGACTGAATCACTCCAACATTCCGAAACAAGTTTGGCCGATTGTTACTTAATCTGGCCATGTATCTTAATTTTCAGTTCTTTTATGTATCTTAATTTTCAGTCGTGCTTTATGTAACTTACTATTAGTTGCATTCTTTTTTTTAATTCCAGTTCTATCTCCTTCACAAAATGACCTATCTCATTCGATGTTTCTTGGCTTTCGGGTCAAATGATCAATGTTATGGCTAGAATCAAGGCATAGTTTGTGATAATATGGCCATATTGTGCATACATGTGCATCATGGCATGGCAAACAATGTTGCAAGAGGAAGTTTTCCTTTTTATCGCACCAAAAAGGCATTTTCCATTTTCCGAGCATAAAAAACGGACGGTTTTGTGAAGCAACCACCAAATGGCTAATTCAAAAAACCAGCACCACATTTTACAAAAATACTAGACCACCTTATATGTACAATGTACCAACAGGGGGATCTGAAACCTTTCCGTCCACCTCTGGTGAAAAAGACAAATTACTGCCAAATCGGCAGGAAGTGGGTCAGATATGAACTACAGGTACATGATACGATGCTCATGATTTTTTACAAAAATCATTTTTAGGTTCACAATATGCTATTTTATCAAAAATCCAATGCAAGTTGAGCGAGGCTTTGTCAGATTCAAGTGTATACCAAAGATGCGGCATTTAAATATCCAATCAATTCAAAAATGTTAATACAAAATAAAATATGATTTGCTCTAATAAAATAGGGTTAGATTCCTTTTTAGATGCTTAATATTTCTTATGTTCAAAGTTTTAGGATTTGACAATTTATTTTTGTTTGAATTGAATAATCAAAATTTATATGTAAGTGTTTTAATCATTTTGAAAATTTTCATCTAAAGTAAATATAAAATGTTTTTACATGAATGGATAGATATTATTTTTCTGAAAATTATAATATATTATTCATATTTTTCTGAGTTGAAATGAATAAGATATGAATTTTCTAAATTCATATACTATTTTTTGAATTATAAATGCCCCCACCCCTTTAATGCATGAAATAAATGCCCCCCCCTTTAACACCGGTTCCAGCCACGAACCGGTGTTAAAGGGGAGGCGCATTTAATCACCGGTCAATCGCCATCCAGCGGGGCGCCGCCACTCCCACCGCCGCCACTCCAGCCGCCTCGCGTGTGCCCCCGGCCAGAGGTACATACCGCCGCCCCTCCCTTTCGCTCCCCCGTCCGCAGGTCGAGGCGCTTATTCAGGGGCAGCAGCGCGAACGACGCAGGTCGAGGCGCTAGGGACGCCGGACGCCGGGGCCAGACACCGCTAGCGCTAGGGAAGCCGGCGTGGAGGTCGCGGCGAGGGCGACTGGCAGGAGGTCACAGCGGTGTGGAAGTGATGGCGGCAATGGCGGAAGAGCTGGCCGTGGTCACGCTGCCGTGGAGATCAGCAGAGGTGTCGATGATGAAGCGGAAAGGCGAAGAGCTGGTCATGGTGGCGCGGCGTGGAGGCGGCGGCGGGAGGAGGGAGGTCAGGGCAGAGTCGATGTATGCGAAGAGCTGACCGGATTGATTTCAACATTTGTTTTCCTCGGATTATATTTATGCGAACTCAAATTTGGGCCTATTGGGCCTAATCTATACCGCTTAATCTCAGCCGTTGGTACAAATCATACTTTTGACACTTATGGGACCGGTAAAAGGTACCGTAAAGCCTCTGAAAAATATTTGTTTTTAGACCTTTCCAGTTTTTTAGTGGTAGGTCTATATCTTGGTATTATCTCTCCTATATTGAAATAGT
Source organism: Avena insularis (assembly GCA_023614405.1). Lineage (NCBI taxonomy): Eukaryota > Viridiplantae > Streptophyta > Magnoliopsida > Poales > Poaceae > Avena > Avena insularis. The sequence continues at coordinate 338,604 of JAJUPC010000175.1, read as the reverse complement.
ATCTTATAACTGCCATTGACTTGAACAACTTCTCCAACTGCAATATTTCCGATGACCACTTTTCCAAAGTTATAATCAGTACCAACTCGCACAATAATCTTCTAGCAATTTTCAATAGTGAAGCAGCAAAACTCAGTACAAATAAGGGGATGGCCCTCGGGCTCGGCGGGACCATTATTATTATGTTCTTCTTCTTGCCGGCGACGACGAGGAAGCGGAAGAGGAGAAGGGAGGTGAGGGATTAGTAGTGATTTAGTTAGGGATTTTAGTGTGATTTTGTTAGTTAATTAGTGTGATTTTGTTAGTTAATTAGTGTGATTTTGTTAGTTAATTAGGGATTTAGTAGTGATTTAGTTAGGGATTTTAGTTAGGGATTTTAGTTAATTAGGGATTTAGTTAATTAGGGATTTTAGTAGTGATTTAGTTAGGGATTTTAGTTAGGGATTTTAGTAGTGATTTAGTTAGTGATATAGTTAGGGATTTTAGTAGTGATTTAGTTAGAGATTTTAGTTAGGGATTTTAGTTAGGGATTTTAGTAGTGATTTAGTTAGTGATTTAGTTAGGGATTTTAGTAGTGATTTAGTTAGGGATTTTAGTTAGTTTATTATTAGGGCTTATGGTTATATTAGGGATTAGGTTTTATTAGGGATTAGGTTTAGTTATAATACTTAGTTAATGAGGTTTAGTTTAGTTAGTGATAGGTTTAGGGTTATTGTTATTAGGGCAATATATACTTAGTGATTTAGTTACTGTTTATGTTTTATGATTGTTTATGGCTATTATTTAGTTATGCCACGTCCATCTCGTCCGAGCCTACTGGACTCCGTCGGGGATGTCCGAGTATGGGCTCCGCTGGGTTAGCACTGGGAGGTGCTACCTGTCGGGACTCGTACCTTGGTGAGGAATCCGGGTATCATCGTCGACCCGGAGATTCTTTGGTGGCGTCCACGAGGTCCAGGAGTGGTGCGGAGAGCCCCGAGGAGGTGGTACGTCGTCGTGTCGAGGAGGAGGCGAGCATGTCGGCGATACATGTATCTTTTGGAGACTAGGTTCTCCAATATCCGGCAGGTTCACGGATCTCACGAGCTATTCTCCGGTGATGGTTCCTCTTTTGTGGCTGAGCTCCATGACCTGAGCGTGGCAGCGTTCGCTAGTTTATCTTAATAATGTACTTTATCTTATACTTTATCCTATAATGCACCCGAGCTATTCTCCGGTGATGTATTAATAATGTACTTTATATTATACTTTATACTATAATGCACCCGAGCTATTCTCCGGTGATGTATTGATAATGTACTTTATCTTATATTATTGTACTTTATCTTAATCACTAAGTACTGTATCCGAGTTGTCGCGTATGAATCCAAGTCCACTTGAATGTTTACTCTCTTACTCTAGATAATATTATTGTTTTAGAAACTATGGATCCACTTAGTAGAAACCTTGAAGAAGAAGAAATAATGGAGAACATTATCGATGAGGACACCTCACAATATCTAGACTTGGAGGGACATGATGACAACTCAAGTAGTCATGGAGAAGATGAAGACTCTGGTGAACGCAATTTAGTGATTACAAAGTCCGGCGAGGTATATGCATTGATTAAGCCTCTGCTGACTTCCACCAACAATCTTATTCTACATGTATTAATTAACGCTTCTTTCTTCTTTTAGCCCTCTGGATCGACCAGCCAGCAACCATCTTCTTCTACGAAAAAGAGCAAGCGAGGCACGAGCCATCGGTTGAAAGATCGTGCAAAGTTCACGATCGAAGCAGTCTGTGTTGATGGCAGGCCGATGGAGCGCAAGAAGGCCGCAGACAAATTTGTACGTCAGGCTGGAGTTGTTGTTAGGGACCAAATCCCAATCATAATTGAATATTGGAATAAGCCAAAGAAGGGCGACGGTACCTTTGTCGATGAAAGATCCAAAGAAACGCTTTGGAATTCGTTGTTGGTAAATTTCACCCTTCCGCCAGAGGAGGATGAAAACAAACCGGTTATAAAGGAAAAGGTCAAAGAGTGGACTCTAAAGAAGATGACTGGCGCTTTCTGCAACTGGAAGACAAAATTGAACAAATTTGTCAAAGCTCGCAAGACTCCAGATTTCAAAGACGCATATTATGCGAAGATAAGACCTCACTGGCGTGAATTTGTGGCATACAAGGAAGGTGCTATAGCTACAAAGAGGTCAGAAACCAATACGCTAAATGCCCAGAAGAAGGAATATCACCAGAGGACAGTCGGTGGCTACATATCTCGAGAGGCCTAAGTGGGAGGAAGCTGAGAAGGCCTGCGCTGACAGAGGATCACACCGGACACATGGGTGGGACCTACGTGCAAAGACTTGGTTCTACGGAATCGGGGCAAGGTTGGACCCAGAAACAAGATTGTGTATCTTCCCAACCCTCCTTGCCAAACCCGTCACTGAACTTATCACGGCATACGAGGAAACAGCCGCCAGGACCTTCCATCCCGACAGAGAGAATGACCAGCTCACACGCGCCATCGGTAAAAAAGAACACCCTGGACATGCACGAGGCACAGGGGGTATGACGTGGAAGGATGGGTTTGCCGAGTGGAGCGACTCTTACAGATGGCGTGGCAGAAAAGAAAAAGAGCATACAGAGCAGATGGCACAGATAGAACATGCACTTGTGGCGCTGAAGGCGCAAGTGAATGCACATCAAGCTACCGGCCCATCTCAGTGGCACGAAGAGCCTGCATTGGAAGCTGCGCCCGGACTCCATGAAAAGCAGTGGCTTCCACGGAGAACGTGTAGCCCACGCTTGAAATGGCGGGTCCTCGATACCCCGTGGATGAGATCACAGAGAGCGAACACGCTGAGCTGCATGTGAGATTAATGGGCTTATCCATTAAGGTGGCTGTCGGCTATGCCTTACCTCCTGTAGCTGGTGGAACTTACCACTGCCGACCGATTCCAGATGGCTATGCTATTGTCGGGGTGGATGAGGTTGTGAAGGAATATGAGGAAGCACAACTTGACCATGCTACAGGTGAAGGGGAAACTCAACTCAAATTTGTAGTGAAAACAACCATTCTTTGGAAGAAGGAACACATCGTGCTTCCAAATTGGAGGCCACTGGCACCCGCATTGCCTCCAGCGTCGGCTGACTGAGCCGCTTCAGCCATCTCCTGCACGGTAGCCATCTCCGGCACTTCAGCCATCTCCTGCGCGGCAGCCATCTCCGGCGCGGCAGACATCTCCTGCCCGTCAGCCATCTCCGGTGCTTCAGCCCTCTCCTCAGCACAAGCGGAAGAGCACTGCCACGAAGAGCATCACTAGCACTGCCAGAAAGAGTTCAAAAAACTACGTCCCGCAGCCTTCCGCCAAGCCATTGCCGGTTTTACCGTGGAATCGCAGCGACGAGGAGACCAATAGGATCTCGGAAGAAGAGGTCAACAAATTCTTTGCACCTAGACGGGCCGAGCCAAAGGAGAAAATAGATCCGGCGGTGGTGGAGAAGTTTTACAAAAATCTTTTGAAACCTGAAACCCCACTTGTGCAGGACTACGAGCGCCAGATTTTGAAGGCGGATGCAAGGCGCCGTAGGGAGACTGAAAGTAGCAGTCATGCGGCACCCCAGAAAACGGTTCCCATGCTCGGAGAGCAGGAAAACCAATCATGCGCCCCGCTCCAAGTGTTCGACACACGGGACGCTCCTCCCGTAAATGATTACGAGGCAGAGCTACAAAGAAAGGCCAATGAGATGGGGATGACTTACATTGCATACTTGAACATCATGGGAGACAACTTGCCCAAATGCGATGCCAACCTCATACAGCCATGGAAGTATGGGAAGAATCTCGTCAAGAAAGAGGAGCTCAAGAATCTACCAACAAAGATGCGAAGATTGCACAAGTGGTACCTTGATTTCTGCAAGACGAGAAAGGAAGAATGGATCACGGCGCATATAAGAGATCAGATTTTCTTGTGCGGAGACGACGAGATCGCCTTCAACATTCAAGACTTGCATTTTCTATTCAATCAGAAGGAACTCGACAAAGCTGCCATCAGCCTTTATTGTGTGTAAGTACTATTTCTGTATTTTCTATCTCATCTCATTCACTTCATTAATTGCATGTATATATATATATGCTCACCATATATGTATATACTATTATGCAGGAAAAAGGTTATGGAATGCATGAAAGTAGGACCTTTTGACATTGGGTTCGTTGACCCAAATAGAGTTCATGTAGAAGTGGTAAGAACCAAACCCAGGCAAAAAGAAGATTTATTGCTAAGGTATTTACTGAGACAACAAACCAAAAGGGAAATACTATTGCCTTACAACTTCTCGTGAGTACTGTTACCCTCTCTTGTACACATTACATTTGACTTACTCGATGTTAAGTGTAACTGATGATGAGTTATGCGTGCGTAGGTTCCACTTTATTCTGCTAGTCATTCAACCTGACTCAGGAAAAGTCCTTGTCATGGACTCGTTACGAAAAGAAAAAGAGCTATGGGCAGACTTTAGAGAGATGCTCCAGAGGTAATTTCAATCATATTATCGCACTAGGTTGGCAACTTTCGTGACAACAAGTAATTAATTACTCTTTTATCCATTTTCTTTGCCGGACAGGGTTTGGAAAAGGTTCACGGGCAGGGCCGTGGGTGAATGGTCAGAAGAACTAAAATTTGTAGACCAAAATGTAAGTAATACTAGCTAGCTAGGTCTGCATATCTCTTTGATTCTGCTTCCAATTCCATTATATCATGCTTTATTGATTATTATTTTGATTGAACTCTCTCTTCTCATAAAGTGCGTGCATCAGGGACACGGCAATAACTTATGTGGGTACTATGTTTGCGAGTTCATTCGCAACACGATATGTGCGATGGGCCAAGCCGCACTAGAACAACTTAGAGTAAGTAAACAAAGTACACAACATTATTTTATTACCATCAATTGTGTTGAGTTTTATTCTTATATATATATTGACCCCATTCTTCATATATATTCAGATCGAACGGATGCGAGACCAACTCCTACCATTTGACCGCATACGAGCCATTCAAGAGGAATTGGCGGGGTTCATACTTGATGAGGTCGTCACGCCTGGCGGAGAACTCTTTAGATATCGACCAAAATGAACGTTGTATATATGATTGAAGGTGTTTGTCTTGTACTTGATGCTTCAACGTTTACGGAGAATACCACACAATGACGATGTTGTGTATAATAATAGTTGCTTAATTATTCATGTACTCGTATGTACCGATGACGATGTATGTGTATACCGCTCCCGATCGATTTCCCCTCCCCCTCCCGTCCCCGCGCCGCGAAATACGCCCACGGGCAGGGCAGAACTCGCCACGTAGATTTAGGCTGTTTTCCTGCTGCGTAACTCTGCCGCACTGAGATTTATCTCCTTTTCCTGCCACAGAACCTTTAACACCGGTTCGTTATTAACCGGTGTTAAAGGGGTGAGCCTGCAACCCTGCATCGCCACCCTTTAACACCGGTTCAGATAAGAACCAGTGTTAGGGCTCTTCGAACCCTCAACAGCGGTTCTACAACCGCTGTTAGAGGGCCATCCAAACCGGTGTTAGAGGGGGGGTGTGCACTAGTGAAGCATGGAACATCAAAAATTATAGATACATTTACAATGTATCAACATCCCCAAGATTAACTCATGCTCATCCTCGAGTAGGTAAGTGATAAAAAGAATAATTTTGAGGTGACATGCACCATCACAATCTTGATCAAGGTATTTGTAAAACATTGATAGCCGGGACCATAGTACTCTAACATAGCATGAAAGATATAGTTCTAACAATAAGACATAGCAACTATGTTATAACATGAAGAGGTACAAACAAAAGATTCATGAATAACAATGCTTTGAAATACGTTTGTTTGATTCACATATAGAAACATAATGAGAATGGTATTCAACTTGTCCCTCATAGTGTAGCAAAACATAAATGCATAGGACACCTTAAAAGTTCATAAGGGTGACTAGATACAGACAGTTTAAGAACAAGCAATATCAAATTAATGAATCAATCAACAAGTTTTGGGACAATGCACATTAAACTAAGAATGACCACTATGCTCTCTCAATAGGTGCATAAAGGTAGAAGATGGATACTCAACATAGAAGTAAAGAAAGGCCCTTCATAGAAGGAAGCAGGGATTCAAGTCTCATGAAGAGCTTCCAAAAATTATGGTACTTATTAGCTTTCTGCTCTCATTTCCCCTATCATAAGCATCTTTAAGGTGATTAAGGTTAAAGTGAACAAATACGAGGATATGCTTGACAAGTTATAAGCTGAAAATCTCATGCCCCTTGCTTACGAGTACCGTTCCTCATGCTACTCAACTTTAGTCACAAATCATAGAGAACCACCAACGGGGTACCCCTTGCCCGATGATATGGAAGATTCCCCACTATCGTCGGATTGATCACAAATACGCTGTGAGGGTGTCCTCGAGGCGTGTGGAAAAGAGGGGTGTGAGACGTACGGTATTCGGGGACGGTGATCACACAAGTTTACCCAGGTTCGAATCCGCCGGCTTTGGACAGATCCTACTCCTGCAAGCAATCCAGCAATACAGTAGAGCCAGAATATGGGTTACAAGGGTTTTGCCTGTTCGAGTTGAGATTGTAGACTATTGTGAGGGTGCCCTAAAGGCTCTCCCTAGGACGTCTTATATAGATATCCGGCCTAGGGTTTACAGGAGATACCTATTCGGCTACGACTAAGAGTCGGTTACAGAATATATCTTGAACTACAAGTACCACTATAGGCCTATGTCGGTAGGTCTTTTGGGCCTTCCTGTAGCAGTACTAGACTCCGTCTCTTCTCCCTAACTACGCCGCCCATGAAGCAAAGCTCTAACCCTAAGTGGGCCACCCTGGTCAGTGAGGCACAATGAGGATACCCGGAAAGTATATCCCCAACACCCATATCAAAATGACAAGGCAAGCAGACAATAAGCATCTCAGCAATCTTTTTGCATGCCATTTGCATAGGGTTTTCCCCTCTTTTTCTTTTTCTTTTTTTCTCTTTTTTTGAATGCTTCACAAATTGCTCACTCTGGTTATGCAACAGGTTTCCACCATGATTAGGCATGGCTTAGACCAGTCGCCCAGGCGTTTCTCTAACACATATACGAACTCCGTGAGCCTTACAAGCTCCCCTTTCATTTCACACCACCGGGATCCATAAGCAAAAGAACATGATATCAACTAAGTAAAGTGCAATGTTGAAAGCGTTCCCCATGGTAACATGGTTATGCTAATTCACAACTTACAAAATGCAAGCATATACGCAACATAGATGGGCACAATGGTTCAAGTTTATTAAGTGCAAGAAAGTAAAGTGTGCCATCAAGTTTGTGAGAGCTTTAATCGCTAATTTTCACAGAACAAGTTTAATTTGGAAGGTAGATAAAACATGAATATACTAGGAATAGCAATAATGCTAATAGGTAGGTGGTACTTGTGGAGGCTAGCAAAAGACTGCGAGCGACCAACTAAGAGAGCAATAATGGCCATAATCATGCAGAGCAACAAAACATTATTAATTAAAGCATAAAGTGATATTACATGTCAAAAACAAAATGATCATAGAGGCTAAGGCGACTTGGTATAGTCTTAACATGGTGTAAGCATGCGCCAAGTCAACCCAAATAAGGGATCAAAGGAGAATACCACAATATTATGCTTTTATATGCTAAAACAACACATGATTCCTTCAAGGCACATTAAGCAATCTCCATTGTTTGAAACAAGTCATGATACAACAATAATCACTAAGCATAAAGTCAAAGCAATATCAAGCATGACATGATAAAGCCTAAGTCATAGTCAAAAACAAGCTCCTTTTATACCACTTATAAGCATGAACTTTCCTACTCTTTTCCAATCCAAATCAAACTTATTTGAAAACTAATGTATGAATGAGGGGGTCCAACCAATTTATTCAAGCAAACCAAGAAAACCAAAACTAAAAACAAAGACGAAGACGCTCCAAGAACAACACAATTGGGGCATGAAACAATAAAAATGAAGTGTTTGGAAGAAAACCTAAGATTTTTATTGATGAAGAAGGGGATGCCTTGGGCATCCCCAAGCTTTGACGCTTGTACTTCTTGAATATTTATTGGGGTGACACGGGTGGCATCCCCAAGCTTGAGATTTTGTCCATACTTGAAAATTTCCTTCATACAAAACTTCACACAATCTTTATTAGCAACATTAGTGTATTCAAGATAATAATTCTTTGGGTTTAGTTTCAACACAAGTAAAACTTCCATTAAAACACAAGCTACTATAGCAATTACTTTTAAAAGTTCAAGTGATCAAAGAGAACTCAAAGAGAAAGAGATTAAGGGGCAAATGCAAATAATGGCAGAAATCTGTCAATACAGACCAGCAGGTAAAACCGATTTTTATGATGACCTTCTGTTGCTCAAATCAAAAAGTGTTAAACGAACAAAAGTTAGATAACAACCTGGGGCAGAAGCACAAACATTTATACCTGAATCCGACATACAGAGATTTTTCACGAATTTTTACAGCGAAGCACAAAAATCTGTTTTGGGACAGCAACTTTCCCAAGTCTTACTTCTCTCTCATTAGAGGTTATTCTTGGCACAAAAACCACACAAAAGGGATGAGGAGAGGTCATTACAGAAGTAATAACTTCCAAGACTCAATAAAATAAAAACTTACTAAATAAAAATTTGGGTTATCTCCCAATAAGTGCTTTTTCTTTAACGCCTTTGAGATAGGCATGATAATTTCAATGATGCTCACATAAGAAATATGAATTGAAGTAAAAGAGAGCATCAATAAGAAAATATGGAACAAATTTAAGTCTAACCCACTTCATATGAAAAATAATCTTGTAAAGAAACAAGTCATGAAAGCACAAAGCAACAAGCATAGGAAAGCAAAACAAGTTCAACTTCAAAATTTTCAACATAAAGAGGGGAAACTTAATATTGTGGAGACTCATAAAACCATGTTTCCCTCTCTCATAATAACTTTTAGTAGCATCATTAATAAAAGTAACAATATAACTATCACATAAAACATTCTTATCATGAGCCACATGCATAAAAGAATTAATACTCTCCACATAAACATAGTCATTCTTATTAATCGTAGTCGGAGCAAATTCATCAAAATATCTATCATTATTATTATCATCACCATAATCATCAAATATAGGAGGCATATTGTAATCATAATTAATTTTCTCCTCAATAGTAGGTGGACTGAAAATATCATATCCCTCATTGTAATCATCATATATTTGAGGTATAGTATCATCATAAGCAATAGAATAGTTATGTTCCAAACTGTGTTCATTTGTAAACATATCATCATTGGAAGGAACATGGGTAGCACTAATAGTACAGCAATTATTAATATCATCATTTTCGAAATTGGTACGAAAGAGATTTTCAATATCAAAAGAAGTGTGCTTTTCCCAATCATGATCACTACTATAGGTAACAGGCATAATAACATCATCGAGTTTAGACTCATCAAAAACTATAATAGGAGCAACGTGCTTAGGGCAAAATAATGTTTCCTCCCTCTTTTTACTCCTCCTCTTCTTCTTTTACTTCTCCTCTTTAGGAGGGAGAGGATTGAAAGGAAGCTTCTCCATATACCCTAGTTTATTGTTAGAGACAATAGAAGAAACTTTGGAGGATTCCTCCTCTTCATTAATAAGAACAAAACACATATTAATCCTGTCATATTTTGGTAAAATCTCATCTTTTATAATATTTTGTATGTAAGTATATGTGTGGAAATTATCAACACAATAAATATGACAACCATGCAGGATGTTATTCATATCAAAAGCACTGATATCTACTAAAGAGGTTTTTCTTGATAACTCTTCACACCCAAAAAATAATGTAAGTTCATCATGCTGATTAGGAGTGATCATCTCATCACAATACAAACTTGCAGTACTCATTGTATTAGAAAGGCTATTATTATGGCCTGATCATTGAAAATTGAAATGACCCACTTCAAAGCAAAGTTCACAAATAAAAGGATAGAGGGCACAAACTTTTTTACCAAGATCATTTAGAGCCCTATACCATGTTCTAGTTTTTTCATTCCTGTGGGTGATACAATATTCTTCTTCAATTTGATTCTTTTCACAAGGTCTATGTACTCCACAAAAATTAACATGCTTATAAGAAATAGTACTTTCAGAGGTTTGATCATGTTTATTGCTATCATTAATATCAATTTCGTTTTTCTTGCAGGTGTCTTTAAAAGGCTCATGATATGTGTCCCATTTTTCCTAAGGATCATTAATATGAGAAGCAAAGGCTCTAAAACAATCAACACGAATTTGAGTATCAATACCATATTTAGCACTAAGCTCTTGAAAATCAGCAGTTTCAACAAAAGACTTAATGCAATCATACTCATAGTTTATACCTGGTTCTTTACCTTTGTCGTTATCCCAATTTTCTGTATTGCTTTGAATTGTTTCAAGAAGATCCCACTTAGCCTTAACCTCCTTACTTGTGCAGGATCCCACTAAACTGGTATCTAGATAGTCCTTGTAATGTCCTGAAAGCCTTGCGTAAAAATTATTAATAATAATATTACTGGGAGCTCATGAATGGGACATTTTAGCATTAGTGACTTCAATCTCCCCCATGGTTGGGCAATACTTTCTCCATCATGAGGATGAAAATTATAAATGTAATTCCTATCTTTATGAATTTCATGAGAAGAATAAAATTTAGAGTAAAAGAGAGATTCAAGTTCCTTCCACTCCAAATGATGAGGGTCGTCTAGTAGCTCATATCACTTCCTTTCTTTGCCCTTAAGTGATAAAGAGAATAGCTTTCTCTTAACTTGGTTCATTGAAATACCTGCACACTTGAACAACTCGCATAATTCATGTATAAAGAGTAAATGATCACCAGGATGGACAGTTCCATCTCCAAAATAACAGTTGTTCATAACATGTTCAACAATTTCCATAGGTATTTTAAAAGGGACGCTTTTAGTATGTGGATTTAAAATATCACGAGTATCATTAGAATTACCACATATGGGAGATAAAGTATCATCAGAGCAAATTTCCTGTATTCTTGATGTCTACGCACGCTTCTATTCTTGTAGACAGTGTTGGGCCTCACAGTGCAGAGGTTTGTAGAATAGCAGCAAGTTTCCCTTAAGTGGAGCACCCAAGGTTTATCGAACTCAGGGAGGAAGTGGTCAAAGGTATTCCTCTCAAGCAACCCTGCAATCAAGACACAAGAAGTCTCTTGTGTCTCCAACATACCCAATACACTTGTCAGGTTTATAGGTGCACTAGTTCGGCAAAGAGATAGTGAAATACAAGTAATATGGATGATTATAAGTGGTAATTGCAATCTAAAATAAGAGTGGCAGCAAGCAAACAAGTAACAAGACTGATTGTAAATGGTGTTTCAATGCTTAGAAACAAGGCCTAGGGATCATACTTTCACTAGTGGACACTCTAATATAAATATCTTCTCTTCATTATTCTACCCTGAACTAGTCTCCGGTTGGACCATGTAGGGCTATAATAGCACACCTTAAAGTTCACATTCCCCATCTAGATAACCCCTCACTGTCACCTTGAGCGCTAGATGGTTCCAACAAACACCACAATCTCATACAGACATCCAACTCAAATTATACTCATGACAAGTATTTATGTAACCTTAGCCAAAGTGCCACACGGTGTGCACACTGTCAACTTCACACACATGGGGATAAGAAGAGATTAATTAAAGCACTTGAGTAGCAGGATAGATCTATAGATTACAAAGCTCATGATCTCAGTAAGATAGAGAGAGAGATAAACACATAGCTACCGGTAGAACCCTTATCCTCGAGAGAGAACTACTCCCTCCTCATCATGGGAGTCAGCAATGGCGATGAAGATGGCGGTGGAGTCAATGGAGATGGCTCCGGGGGCACTCCCCAATCCCGACAGGGTGCTGGAATAGAGACTTCTATCCCCCGAATCTCCTCTTCGGTGGCGGCGGCGCTGCGGAACTTTTCGTGGAATTCCGTTCTTGTGGTTAGGGTTTTCGTCCCGGGAGGCTTTTATAGGCGAAAGGGAAAGGTTGGTGGAGTCCCGAGGGGCCCACACCACCTGGTGGCACAACCAGGGGGTACCCGTGGCACTATAGGGTGTGGCCAGCCCCTGGCCCTCCTTCCGCTACCCTCCGGACTCCGTGTTCCTTTTGGTAAAATATTGACTTTGGCTTTTGTCCCGTCAGATTCCGAGAATATTTCCTTACTAGCTTTTTTGAAACCAAAAACAACACTAAACAGGCAACTGACACTATGGCATCTTGTTAATAGGTTAGTTCTAGTAAACGTATAAAAATACCCCAAAGTGTGGACAAAACATAAGAAAGTACATACTAAACAAGCATGGAACATCAAAAATTATAGATGCATTTACAACGTATCAAGGACATGGACATAAGTGATGGTGAACATGTTTACAACTTGGACGACCTTGCAAATGATGATGAAGGTAGGAACTCTGATTATGACACAGATGTTGAGGATTAGATATGTGTACTACATTATTCATAACTTTGGGAAAACCTAATGGATTATGAACCAAACTCATGTGCTTTAACCATAACTAGTTATACCAATGCATCTTGATAACTATATACATCAAAAGGAAGGGCACATAGTTTTCTCCACACACGTTACACCATTTCTAGAGTTAGAAAAACATATTATTGCCAACAAATAGGACTAGCTTCTTGAAGATGTTATGGTAGATTAGTTCTAATATTCAGGGCGATGCTTGCCCCCTTGTTTGAAGGAGTACCCTGGGTCACTAGATTGATGATGCAAAACAGATCATACGCGACATATCCATCAGTGGCAGCATACTCTAGGTTCTTCTCTGCAATCGGCTTCCATTCCCAGTAGTCATGGCCTTGGTGTTTGGCAATGTCCTTGACAAAGGAATCCTACATGCCTCCGTACCTGGGGTGGAAGAGGTTTGCGGCCATGGCAGCCATCCCAGCCCTATATCCATGACCTTTCAGTTTTAATATGTCGTGGATGTCGATGTGTTTGCCTTTTGGAATGTACAACCATTCTTTCCGCATCAATTTGATGTCTTTCCTTATGGCCACACCAACAAAAGTTACATTTCTGTGCCAAAGGAAATCCTGAAGGCTAGCAACATAGTCCTTGCAGCTACATTGCATAATTTAACTCAGGTAGTTAAAAATATGTTGTAGTAACAAATACAATGATTCTCCATTAAAAGAATGAAGTGGAATGCTCGAGTTGTGCCATTTTAGTACTGAAAAATATTTAACCTTGTTCAAAGATTGAAATGGCTCTCCAAAGTAACATTACATCTTGGATTATTACAAGGTGTACTAGCAAATCTGATTTGAAGAACCACATTCACAAATATAACACAAGCAATTCTAATTTCCAAAGTAACTTTACAGATAAGACTATAGATTTCCTACTTAGGCATTCACAAATATAACACAAGCAATTTAGAGTGTTATTGTCTCCAAAAAGTGCACATATTGCAATAAGGAACCTGCCTGGTGTTTTTTTGTTCATTTCAAAATTTTGGTTACAACATTCTGTACCTACAATTGGGCCAATAGGTTGGGGTGGCAAATGGTACATGGACACCTTTTGGGCCACTTTTGGGTGGAAAATTGGCCAAATATGACTACATCAGGAACAACATTACCTTACTCGAAAAAAAGGATAAATAAACTACAACATAATCAGATGAACTAAAACAAATCGAACCTGATTATGTGGAAGACGAGGGCATGCTCCTTCATCGCAATCTGCATGGCCGCAATCTTCTCCTGCTAATGTTGTACTCCAAATCGCGGCCGACAAACCTGTCCTCCTCGTCCTTGAGCCACTCCAGGTACATGGCAAGGATGCTGTCGATGGTGCTTCCCTCGTTGGTGTAGACGGCATGGATGCAAGTGTCGTCATGGACACAGAACTGATGAACCTCCGTCGTCCACTTGCTATCGTCCATGTTCTGCACTAGGCGGTCCAAGTGCAGCAGGGCCGAGCCTCCCACACCCATGGAGGCAGAGGATTGGCGGGTGGGAAGAAGAGGGAGAGAGGATTGGAACCGCTGTAGAAGAAAAGGAAGGCTAGTGGTGCTATCTAGAACCGCACCCTAGGACGTGGGGAATGTCTTCCAGTCAAGGGAAGAGGATTACGCCTATGTCCAAAGTGGCATTCTCTATGCCATCGAGGCCGACCTACAAAAGAGCTTTCTGAATATGATTGCTTATGAGATAATAACTGATCGCTAGGTTGTTCTTCTCGGCCAAGATGAAAGAGTATGGTAGTGTGAGCGAAAACGTAGTAAAAATTTCAGTCTATGTGCAACACTTTAACATGCTATATTGCAAAATCCAGGATGATCTAGCGATTGATAGGGTGCAATCTTTGCCCCTATCTACAAATGATTCGTCCTGAACTACAACATGCAGGGAATGACCAAACCCTGGCTGAGTTGTTCGCCATGCTCAAGCCTGCTGAGGTGGAAATCAAGAAGGAGAGCATAGTGTTGATGGTCAATAAGAGCGTTGATTTCAATAATTCTAGCAAGAAGGGTAAGGGCAAGAGGGGCAAACCGGAGAAGGACGTTTGAATACATGCTCAAGAAGTATTTGGAGAAGGACGTTTGAATCAAGAAGGAAAGCATGCTCAAGACAGTTGAGGTAATTCAGCTTCATGTAGTATTTGGACTCTAAAATTTGAATACTAACTCGGATCGAGATGATTCAAAAACCAAATTTTCTTGTTTTGACGAGACGCACAATTTTCACGTTCCAAACTTTTTCAATTGAGGTCACCATAAAATAGTCATAGTGGAAGCCTCCATATATCAGTGTCCAAGTCTTGTTTGAACACTAGCATAATTGACTATTATGTCTGATCATGGCTTTACTTGATATGGTGCCTTTTTGATTATGATTAATAATCCTCCAAGTGGACACTTCCGAGTGTCTCTCGCAATTCATTGATTAGCTATGAGGCCAAAACGAGGACCAAGACAATTTTAATGCACTAGTAGAAACATGGCCTTTTGTCCCGGTTTGTAAGGGGCTTTAGTCCCGGTTGCCCAACTAGGACGGGGAAATCGGGACTAAAGCCCCAACCCTTTAGTCCCGGTTGGTCCCTGAACCAGGACGAAAGGGCGGTCCACGTGGCCGCTGGCTGGCGCAAGGGGGGAGGGGCATTCGTCCCGGTTCATAGATCTAAGGGTCTCTGCCGCGGCAGCATTTTGGGCACTTTTTGCTCTGCGTCAGAGAATTCATTTTGTATATTTACATTTATTTTGTTTCCCCTTTATCTATTTCCTTTTTGTGTTTTGGGCAGCATTTTGGGAAGCATTTATTTTGTGTTTACACTTAGGAATGAAGAAACAATTATATTTCAAAACATCTCCCGATTATATTACATAGCAAGTATCGAATATATTACATTCTTACATATATACAATATAAAGTATTTTATGATCCCTATTACATTATCATAATCTTCTAATTGTATTCTCCTTTTCGATCTAGGACCTCTGCATCTAAGAGTCCCGCAATTTCCTCTTGGATTGCTTGTATGCGATCCTTTGGTAGAAGATGGTCCCACAACCGTTCGATCTAATTTAAAAGAAGGAGTCAACATATATGAATGAAACTAAACACACTTGATGGTAATAAAAAAAATTCTGAATATTGTTTACATACTTGAAGTTGTTCTAAATTTCTTCCCTTCTCACATGTCGTCTGACGAATGAACTCGCACACATAGTATACACATAAGTTATTTCCATCTGCCTACCTCAGACACTTTACGAGAACAAAGTTCAATCAAAATAAAAATAATTAAGCATGATAATGGTATCGAAACAAGAATCAAAGAGATGCGCGGATCTAGCTAGTAGTACTTACATTTAGTGGTTTAAATGTAAGGTTCTCATTCTAGACACCCTTAGCCTTGTTGGTGAACCGTTTCCAAGCGCTGCTCAGAAAAAAAATGAATGAAATAAGTTATTAATTACTTGATATAAGTAAATGAACGAAAGTTTCCGATATAGTGTCATAATGACTGAAATTACCGCTGGAGCATATCCTGCATGGGGCCCCAATCCTCAAGGGTTTTACGTTTAGAGTCCATGACTTGTACTACTCCATTGTTAGGTTGAATGATTAGCAGAATATAATTGAATCTGCACATGCATAACTCATCAATTATACATTTAACATCGAGTAAGCGAAATAGAATGTTTACAAGACAATAACACTCACTTGAAGTTGTAAGGTAATAATATTTCCCTTTTGGTTTCTTGAAACCTTAACGCCATTACAATTTTATCCTCTGTGTCCTTGGGACTTAATTTCACAGTAAGTTCATGAACCCAATATGGGTCAATGAACTCAATGTCATAGATCTGTCCTCTTCTGTATTCGAGATCTTCAGTCTGCATAATATAGTGAGTATGATTATACATACGATATAAACCGAGTGAGTTAACTAGATACTTAATTAGTAGAGAAATAATACTTACAGATAGTAGGCACTACCGATCGATTTGTCGAGGGCATCTTTATTGAAAAACTGATGTAGTTCAGGAAATTCAATCAGTATCTGGGCATCTCCATACTCGTAATGCTCGTTTTGAACTCCGATCACTATCCAGTTTGCCCCTTCCTTTGTGGCTTTAATGTACCAACTATGCAACCTTCGCATTATTGTTGGTAGATACTTGACGTCCTCAAGTCTTACGAGAGGTCTAAGTACTGAGCAATAATCATACCTTGAGCAGCGGCCGCTTCTCCATACAGTGCAACAATTTCTGGATCATACTACCCGTTCGCGGCATTCCTTGTTTTTCTGTAAATCAAGCCGGGAAACTGAATTCAGACGCTTGCACTAGTGCTCTTCGACCGCACCATTGACTGATGTGACTTGACAATAGAGCGACCATAGTATGATGAGAGCCTTTGTTTAGGTTGATGAAGGGCCTTCAACATTTTTTGCACTTTGGCTTATTCTTCATAAGTGCTAGGGAACTATGGCTCTTTTGGCCGCTTGAGGCTATCAAACCACTGTTGTGTTTGGGCCTTTGCGATCACCACATTCTCCTGTTCAGTATAGTCGTAAGCTCTCTTGGGAGCAACCTTTGGTACTTTTGGGAGGGTCTCGGGTAGACGCTTCGGTGATCGGTTACTCTTTCGCTTTTGGCCCTGGCCCTTTTGTACTTTTGGGAGGGGCTGAGACGGCTGACGCAGCGGTGAAGATGACCGTGCTGGAGACGGCTAACGCGACGGCGAAGACGGACGTGCTGGAGACGGCTGACGCGGCGGCAAAGACGGCCATGCTTAAGATGCCTGACGTGGTGGCGGAGATAATGCCTATCGCGGCGATGGCAAAGATAGCTGATGCGCTAGAGACAGATGAGGCTGCGACACAGATGGAGTTGTGCTCTGAGGAGTGGATGGCCTTGTCTGTCCGATTTGAAAGTACAATGTGTTCCTTTCACCATAGAATGGTCATGTTTTTGGCTGCTCCCAGCTCAGTCACATCCCCTTCACCTGCAGAATAGTCAAGCTTGAGCTGCACGAATCCGTCCATAACTTCATACACCCAAGCAATAGGGTAGCCTTGTGGAACCGGACAACAATGGTAAGATGGTACCGGTCCAACTAATGGTAAGGCATAGCCGACCGCCACCTTGAAGGTTATGTTGACAACTTTCACATGCAGCTCACAATGTGTCATCTCCATGATATCATCCACTAGGTAGCAAAGAGGAGCCATCGTTGGTGCATCATCAGCATCATCACCAGGGAGCTCCATGGAAGCCATGCTGCTTTTTTGATTAGTGGATGGGCTGATAGCATCAAAGGCACCTTCGTCTAACCATGTGCCGCTAAGATGGGCTGGTAGCTTGCTGGCTAAGTTTGTCGAGTTGATTTGCTTTAATTGTTGTTCTATGTCGTGCATCTAGTCTGCCTGCTTCATTACATCATTTTCCTCCCTTTCCTTTCTCCTTTGACGGCTTCTATCGGGATATTTTTTCCGGGTGTCGGGAAACCCAAGGTTCCATGGTTTGGAGCCTTCTGTCCCTCGTGTTCATCCCTCTTGTTCCTTGTTCCCAAGGGCGAGTGCGAGCTGGTCATTCTCTCTATCGGGAATGAACTCCCCATCTTCAATGTCTTCGATGGGTATGGGAGTTTCATTATGTCTTATGTTATATATGCTCTTCCCTTCTAAGTCCAACGTGCCCCCATGCCCGTAAAACCAATTCCTTACCCGTTCGATCCAATTTTATGGCTCTGGGGCAATACCTTTAGCCATCAGGTCGAACTCGCATTTCTCCCACTTAGGCTTGCTAGCCTTGTAGCCACCTTGCCCAATAGTATGGTGATACTGCTTTTTAGCATCATTTTGCTTATTCGTTTCAGACCTTTTCTTAGCTGGCACCGATGTCTTGTATGCCACAAAATCAACCCAGTAGTCTTTTATCTTCTCATACGCTCTAGTGAAATCCGGAGTCTTCTCTTTCATGACAAAGTCAAGGTGCAATCTTTTCTTCCAGTTGTTGAATTGCTAGGCCATCTTATTAAGAGCCCACTCCTTGACTTTTTGCTCCATGTGTTTCTGTAGTTCCTCCTGAGTTGGAATCTCCTCATCTGGATCGTAGTCATCTGGATCCACCTCTAACATCGGTAGGGTGAAATTAACCATGAGATTTTTCCAAAGAGTGTCATTGGCTAAGTCACTAACATATAGAGACTCCGGATCCTTTGACGACCTATTCCAGTCTCTGACGGTGATCGGGATGTACTCCCTAACAATAACTCTGCATTTCCTTATAAATTTATTTGCAGCATTAATGGGAGCCTTCGGTTCGCCGTCTAGAACGACTGGTACCCACCTTAAACGGGGAGGGTTTGGTAAAATGTTAGACCCACCAAGTCTAACGAGGCGGGTTTGGGAGTGGCAAACCCGTACCCGCAGACCCGCGTACCCTCTTTAAGTCCTAATCATATCCCTAATAATCCTATGCCTAACCACACGTCCCACGCGGCCACGCATGCTCACAACACATATCACATGCACGCGATGAATATGGAGTCCTGGAGACAACACAGGCATGCACGAGTCCATTTTCACCAACTACATCCGCATGCGCTAGCGTCGCTCCCGTCTCACGCGCTGGCGGGTATCCGTTGGGGCCCCGAACCCGGCCGGGTCACGGGTCTGGTAAAATATGAGACCCGACTAATTAAACGGGGCGGATATGGGGGGTTGGACCCGACCGCGAATCCGGTAGGTGCCATCCCTACTACTACTACTACTACTAACTAACCTAATTCTCTAACTAATTACCCTACTTCTCTAACTAATTACCCTAGCAAACCCTAATACTCTAACTAATTGCCCTAGCTAATAAATAATTAATAACTAATTAAACTAAACTAACTAATTAAACTAACCAAACTAAACAGAGAGAAACAGAGAAGGGGAAGAGAGGGGGCGCGCGGGCGCACCTGCGTGTGGTGGCATGGCTTGCCGGGGCGATGACGGCGGCGACGGTCTCCGGCGTGGTGGCGCGGTCCTCTGGCGGCGTGGTTGCTGTGGACGATGGCAGGGTGGTCCTCTGCGGCGTGGTGGCGGCGCGGTCGGGTGGTGGCACGCGGGGCGGTCCGGGGCCGGTCCGGTGGTGGCGGCACGGTCTGGTGGCGGCAGGGCGGTCTGGACGGCGAGATCGGGCATCTTGTCGGCATGTAATCGTGGCAGCCCTCCTGAGTTTCTTCCAAATCGCGCATGCTCCTATGCTGTAGGGAGATGAAACGATGGGTAAGGAGAACAAGGGCGCACGCGTTATAAAGGGGAGGGCCATACATCCCAGTTGGAGCCACCAACCGGGATAAAAAGGCCATACGTCCCGGTTGGTGGCGCCGACCGGGAGGAAAGGCCAGAGCATACGTCTCGGTTGGAGCCACCAACCGGGACGTATGATGGCCACCAAAGCGGTGCGCAGAGGACATTTATTCCCAGTTGGTGGCACCAACCGGGACTAAAAGTCCCTTTTTCAAAAGTTTTTCAAACTTTTTAGATGTTCCCGCCTCATTTCTTATTTAGGTGTTCACATTTGAAATGATTTGAATTTGAAAAAACTTTATGTCTTATAAAATAATTATTCAAACTATTAAATTTGAAATGGTTTAAATTTTAAACATGAAAACTGTTTGAATTTGAATAACTAATGTAGAACCATTTTCTGTTTCCTAAAATAATTGTTCAAACTATTTTCTATTTTGCCATTTTCAAATAAAATTGCATTACATAATGAAAAAAGTGGATCTCTCGACAATCTTGGGTACACAAACGAACCATTTATCCTAGCCAATGGATTTAGTCATAATCATGTCTAGCCCTATAGTACACAGCTTCAGGGTCATCTTCTGAATCATCTTCGTCATCATCACTATGGCATATTCCGGGGATCCTCGGCCCTTCCCCGACTTGTGTAGGGGGGAACTAGGGACCGTGAAGCATGACATATTCCGGGGGCACCTGACACTCCGGCCTCAGATGCACGACGCGGGGGGGGGAGGGCGCTCCCATATGACGATGCCGTTACGCCCGCGGCCTTCACCATAGCCACCCTTATTGTGGTTTTGAAGTGGGTGCAAGTGTGGGTACCACAGGAGAGGATGATCTCCCTCAGCGATATAGCGCATCACACCGGCGATAGTCCGGTTCACCCACCACAGGCGACGACCGTCACCCTGGTACCTAGCGAGCTCCCTTTCCCCCCAGTTAGCGAAAAAGGCATTCCAGGTGTCGTAGCTGTTGGGATCCCAATGGGGATACATCCGCTGCTCCGGCGTGAGCTCTAGGTAGATGTGGTTCGTGATGGTCGCCCATCGGGTGGAACCTTGAGGCACTAGAGGGACAAGAACTCCTCCAATGCTCAGCATCCAGTCAGCGGGCACCCGATAGCCCGACGAGCATGGGTAGCTAGAGGCGCATAGCGCCTCGGTTTCTTTGAGTGTGAGAATGGCCCAGTATGCGGTGTCCATTGTTGAGAGATGAAGGTGTGGATGTGTGGATAGCCATGGAACGGTCGGCCTAGATATAGAGGAAAAGGGCGGGAAAACAAAGTGGGAAGCGATGGGAAATGGCAAGAAATATCTTTAGTCCTGTTAGGGGGCTCCAACTGGGACTAGAAGACCCGGTTAGAGGAAAAGGGCGGGAAAGCATAGCGGGAAGCGGTGGGAAATGACGGGGAATATATTTAGTCCTGGTTAGTGGCTCCAACTAGGACTAAAAGACCCAGTTAGAGGGAAAGGGCGGGAAAGCATAGCGAAAAGCGGTGGGAAATGGCAGGAAATATCTTTACTACCGGTTAGTGGCTCCAACTAGGACTAAAAGACCCGGTTAGAGGGAAAGGGCGGGAAAGAATAGCAGAAAGTGGTGGGAAATAGCGGGAAATATCTTTAGTCCTGGTTAGTGCCTCCAATCGGGACTATCTACAAGAGTGTCGACATTATGTCGTGAGTGTCGACACTATGTTCTGCTGCTTAATCTATAAATAGGCATCTTTGTGAAGTTATCAACCGCAAACATGATGGTGTGCGAGAGTAGAGACACCACTACGGCCAGTTTAGGGGAGATGCCGGCGGAGCCCAGTCCTCTGGCATCTCCAACAAACTGGCCATAGAGGCACTCTCTAATATGTGAAATTAGTTAGTTACCTGGCATATTGATCTAGCTAGAGAAGTTATAAACTCCAAGATGGTGTGCGAGAGCAGGGACAATACTACGACCAGCTTCATGGAGATGCCGGAGGATCTAGTCCTCAGGCATCTCCCTTAAGCTGGCCATAGGGGATGGATCTCTGAAGAAACCACGAGCATTAGATCATGTACCTGTAGGTAAAACTGGACCCACTTCCTGCCGATTCGGTGATCATTTGTTTTTTTCTCCGGGGGTGGATGGAAAGGTTTTAAAAACCCAAGTTAGGACATTATTCATGTAAGGTGGTCTAGTATTTTTGAAAAATGGGGTGGAACCATTTTTTATTTAACGTTTTGTGTTGCTTCACAAAACGCCCCGATTTTGGCACTCAGAAAATAGAAAATGGCTTTTCCATACAACAGAAAATAAAACTTCCTCCTGCAACATTGTTAGCCATCCTAGGATGCACATGCATGCACAATATGGTCATGGTATCACATACTATGTCTTGATTATGTACATAACATTGGTCATTTGGACCAAAAGCCATGAAACCTCGAACATGATAGGTTATTTTATGGAGGTTTTTTCGAGACATAATCAATATACCAAGTTTGGTATTTTTCCTTGCAACTATGTGATATAATATGACACCACATAAAGGATTTATATTGTTCGGACAGTTTTTGAATTTCTTATGCCCGTTTCAAAATTCACCCATTTCCAACTATGGTCATGATGGCGGGCATGAAGATAGGGGATGAGACTCGTTAAAACTTGCATTGGATCTCTGAAGAAACATCACATTATGAGTCTAAAAATGTTTTTTTCTTGAAAAAATCACGAGCATTAGATCTTGTACCCGTAGGTCAAACCGGACCCACTTCCTACCGATTCGTTAGACATTTGTCTTTTTCTCCAGGGGTGGACGGAAAGGTTTTAAAATCCCTAGTTAGGACATTATTCATGTAAGGTCCTCTAGTATTTTTGAAAATGGGGTGGTACCATTTTTTATTTGACGTTTGGTGTTGCTTAACAAAACGCCCCGATTTTGGCACTCGGAAAATAGAAACTGGCTTTTCCATGTGACGAAAAATAAAACTTCCTCCTGCAACATTGTTAGCCATCCCAAGATGCACATACATGCACAATATGGGCACAGTATCACAAACTATGCCTCGATTATGCACATAACATTGGTCATATGGACCGAAAGCCATGAAACCTCGAACATGATAGGTCATTTTGTGAAGGTTTTTTCGAGACATAATCAATATACTAAGTTTGGTATTTTTCCTTGAAACCATGTCATAATATGACACCACGCGAAGGATTTACATTGTTCGTACAGTTTTTGAATTTCTTATGCCTGTTTCAAAATTTACCCGTTTCCAACTATGGTCATAATGGTGGGCATGAAGATAGGGCATGAGCCTCGTTAAAAATGCATTGGATCTCTGAAGAAACATCACATTATGAGTCTAAAAATTATTTGTTCAAAAAATCACGAGCATAGATCATGTACTTGTAGGTCAAACTGGACCCACTTCCTACCGATTCGGTAGATATTTGTCTTTTTCTCCAAGGGTGGACGGAAAGGTTTTAAAATCCCTAGTTAGGAAATTATTCATGTAAGGTGGTCTAGTATATTTGAAAAACGGGGTGGTACCATTTTTTTATTTAATGTTTGGTGTTGCTTCACAAAACGCCCCGATTTTGGCACTCGGAAAATAGAAAATGCCTTTTCCATGCGACGAAAAATAAAACTTCCTCCTGCAACATTGTTAGCCATCCCCAGATGCACAATATGGGCACAATATCACAAACTATGCCTCGATTATGCACATAACATTGGTCATTTGGAACGAAAGCCATAAAACTTTGAACATGATAGGTCATTTTGTGAAGGTTTTTTGAGACATAATCAATATAAAAAGTTTGGTATTTTTCCTTACAACTATGTCATATAATATGACACCACATGAAGGATTTACATTGTTCGAACAATTTTTTAATTTCTTATGCCCGTTTTTGTTCACTTATGGTCGCTTCGGCCGTAACCATGGAGCATCTTCTTTGTTTAACTGCATGCTTGGTCAGTTTTCACTGTGAAGCGCGGAATTTCATCAAACTTATTATAATCTTCTGACACGTCTGTCTTGTCCTCGACTCTCACAATATTTCTTTTCCCTGAAAGAACTATGTGACGCTTTGGCTCATCGTGTGATGTATTCATTTGCTTATTTTTTTTCTTTTTTTGGTATGGAGGACATGTCCTTCACATAGAAAACATGTGCCACATCATTAGCTAGGACAAATGGTTCGTCTCTGTTATCAAGATTGTTGAGATCTACTATTGTCATTCTGTACAACTGGTCTACCTTTACCCCTTCTCCATTCAGGTTGATCCATTTGCACCAAAACAAAGGGACCTTAAAAGAAACTCCATAGTCAAGTTCCCATATATCCTCTATGTAACCATAGTATGTGTCCTTTTTGCCATTCTCGTCGATTGCATCAAAGCGGACACCACTGTTCTGGTTGGTGCTCTTTTTATCTTGGGCGATCGTTTAAAATGTATTCCCATTTATATCGTACCCTTGGTAATTCAATATAGTCGAAGATGGTGACCCAGCCAACAAGTAGAGCTGATCTCCAACAGTGGTGTCATTCTTTAGATGTGTTCGCAACCAACTGCCGAAAGTCATCATGTGTTCATCTCTAATCCAGGAGTCTAGCTTTCCGGGTTGTTGGAGTGTATAATATTCTTGTGTTCCCTGATATACGGAGCTGCCAAGGTGGAATTCTGTAGAACCGTGTAGTGTGCTTGAGTGAAAGATTGTCCGTCCCTATATATCATTGCTTTCTTTCCCAACATGCTTTTTCCACTCAGTCTCCCCTCATGCTGTGATTCGGGAACACCAATCGGCTTAAGGTCATGAATAAATTCAACACAGAACTCAATGACCTCCTCTGTTCCATAGCCCTTGGAGGTACTTCCTTCTGGCCTAGCACGGTTATGAACATATTTCTTTAACACTCTCATGAACCTCTCAAAGGGGAACATATTGTGTAGAAATACAAGACTAAGAATGGAAATCTCTTCGACTAGGTGAACCAGGAGATGCGTCATCATATTGAAGAAGGATGGTAGGAACACCAACTCAAAACTAACAAGACATCAAAACACATCCTTCTGTAACCTTGTCAAAATATCTTGATTGATCACCTTCTGAAATATTGCAGTGCGGAATGCACATAGCTTCACAATGGGCACTCGAACATTTTCTAGTAGAAGCCCCCTCAATGCAATCGGAAGTAACTACGTCATAATCATGTCACAGTCACGAGACTTCTGGTTTTGGAGTTTTCTCTCTGCCATATTTATTATCCCCTTTATGTTAGACGAGAATCCAGACAGCACCTTGATATTGTAAGGGACTTCAAAAAAAATTTCCTTCTCTGCTTTGGTAAGAGCATAGCTGGCAGGACTTAAGTGACGCCCTTTATCCGTCTTGTTCTATGGATGCATGTTTTGTGGGTCTTTTATACGTTGTTGGTCCTCCCGTGCTTCTGGTGTATCTTTTATCTTCCCATACATGCCTAGGAAGCCTCGAAGGTTTACACATAGATTCCTCGTCATTTGCATCATGTTGATTGAAGAGCGGACACGTAGGACTTTCCAATAGGGTAGCTTCCAAAATATAGATTTCTTTTTCCACATGGGCGCGTGTCCGGTAGCGACATCATTCGGAATAGGTTAACCGCCAGGACCCTTTCCAAAGATTACTTCTATGTCCTTGACCATACCAAATACATCATCATAAGTAGGGAGGTCAGGATTCTTCCGGTAATCTGCCTCACCTTTGAAATGCTTGCTTTTCTTTCTTACTTGTTGATTGATCGGAAGAAATCTACGATTCCCCAGGTACACAGCCTTCTTACATTCATGCAAATATGTAGCTTCAGTATCATCTAAACAGTGTGTGAATGCCTTGTATACCTTGTTTGTCTGTCCTGAAAGCTTACTAAGAGCAGGCCAATCATTGATGGTTACGAAAACCAACGCTCGTAGGTCAAATGGCTCCTATTTGTGCTCATCCCACACACGTACACCTGGTTCCCCCACAACCGTAAGATTTCTTCAAAAAAATGGCCTTAGGTACACATCAATGTCGTTGACAGGTTGCTTCGGGCCTTGGATAAGCACTGACATCATAATGAACTTACGGTTCATGCACAGGCTAGGTGCTGTGACTGTAGCTCTGCTCTCCAAAAGGATTCATGCCATCTGTACTTAGACCAAACCATAAGTTCCTCATGTCACCTGCAAATTCCGGGAACTCTCTCTCGATTTTTCTCCACTATGACCCATCAGCCTGCAAACCAGTATGCCTTTCTTACGGTCTTCATTGTGCCATCGCAACAACCTGGCATGCTCTTTGTTTCTAAACAGACGTTTCAACCTTGGTATTATAGGAGCGTACCGCATAACCTTAACAGGAACCCTCTTCCTAGGGGGCTCGTCATTGCCATCAAAATCACCAGGGTCATCTCGTCTGATCTTATATCGCAGTGCAGTGTATACTGGACATTTTTCTAAATTCTCGTACTCCTCATCGTGGCAGAGGATCCAGTCATTTATGCATGCATGTATCTTCTGCACATCTAATCCTCGAGGGCAGAGAATCTTCTTTGCTTCGTAAGTACTCTCCGGCAATTCGTTATCCTTTGGAACTTTCGGCTTTATTATTTTCAGTAACTTATCAGATCCTTTGTCAGATAAACCAGTCTCTGCCTTCCATTTCAGCAATTCTAGTGTGGTACCAAGCTTTATGCTGCCATCTTCGTAATTTGGGTACAACAATTTTTTGTGATCCTCTAACATGCCCTCCAATTTCAACTTCTCATTCTCTGTTTCACAGTCTCGCTTTGCATCAGAAATGACTCGACCAAGATCATCAACGGGCTCATCTGATGCCCGTTCTTCACCTTCTTGTTCTTCATTCTCTTCCATTGCAGTATCATCGTATTTAGGGAACATATAACAATAGTTGTCATCATCCTCTTCTTCATCATTGTCTTCCATCATGACCCCTCTTTCTCTGTACTTGGTCCAACAATTATATATGGACATGAAACCTCTCCGAACCAGGTGGCCACGAATGATTTTCGAGGAAGACGACTCCTTGATGTTCCGACATTGAACACATGGACAACACATAAATCCATTCTCTTTGTTGCCTTAGCCACATCGATAAATTTATCCACACCTTGAATGTACACGGATTCACATCAGTCACCGTACATCCATCCCTGCCGGTTCATCTGCATCATTACAAAACATCATGAATAGTGAGATGACCACTTTACGTCGACACATGCATTATTATATCAATGAAAGATGAAGGATAAGGTTGCTAACCTCGGTCAAAAAGAAAAGAAAGAGAAGAAAGATTTAAGTGTGGCTCGGGCACCTCATATCATTTTTGTTTTGTGTGCAATCAAGCGTATCACTCTCTCAGACATTTCGTCGAACACCTAATATGCATAGGAAAAAAACTAGCGGGCTATTCGTCCCGGTTCGTAATACGAACAAGGACTAAAGGTGTGCGGCAGACCACATGTCTGGGCCTGACCTTTAGTGCCGGTTCGTATTATGAACCGGGACAAATAGTCCCTTACGAACTGGGACGTATGTCCCCTGTCTCCTGTGCGTCGCTCGGGCCCCTCGAATCCGGACAAATGCTTGCATTAGTCTCGGTTCGTAGAGGAACCGGGACAAAAGCTCTAAGAGGTTGCGACAAAAGGTAATTTTCTACAAGTGATAATATTAATATTTAGATAGACGGATAGATAGATTTTGCGGGCAGATAGATTTTGTTTTGGACAGGCATTTTTGTGTACTAATGCACCAGAGCGCGATGTTAATATCCCGTCGGTCGATAGGTAGTACGCACCACTCCAAGAGCCTCGAACGTGAAGTTGACGGAATTTCTTACCGTGCTACAGAATTTGCAGCCAACGGGAGATCATGAAGTATCGTCCCAAAGGAGCCACTGGATCAGTAAAGATCATGAAGCAATCTTGTACCAGCGCGCGGCCTTGATATCCCCGTCGGTCGATAGGTCGTACGCAGCACTCCAAAAGCCTCGGCCGTGAAATCGACGCAATCTCTAACCCTGCTACAAAATTTGCACCCGCGCATATGCCTGTCACTCTCCTAGGGTATAGATCTGTACTTTGCCTCATTATACTCTTTGGAATATCGTAGAAAATAGTGCTACTAGACATTTTTTTTTTATTTGACACAAAAGAGACGTCGATTCCAGCTGGTTTCCAAGCATTATGTCTTGTCGTCTCATCCCATGTGCATGGTACTGTACGACTCCATGTACGATCACAACAGTGTACCTGATGTGTTAGTGCCACCAGTTTGCTATCCCGGTCGGTGGAAGCATCATCACAATTTCCATTCAGTTTGTTCAAATGCCCTTATCGAAGGTTGGTAGCTAACTAGCAGGGTTGAAGAGTGGCACCCTATCCGACCCGCTTCGTATTTAAAATTATTTAATCTATTTTTATCTTTTCTGCAAAACTAGTTTAGTTTAATCTGAAGTTTGCTTTCACGAGTTTTTAAGGGTTTTTTTTTTCAAAATGGAGGGTGCGACCCCGGCCTCTGCATCGAAAAGATGCATACGGCCTTTATTGCTTTATTATTGACCGATCAACAAAGGAACACCAAAGAAAATACATAACCAAACCGGAACCCACCACACAACACTTACAAACTCGACAATGGAGGACAATCGTGTCAACGGGGCCGCTCTATGCCCGAAAAGACAACAAAGACACTCCACCATCTAGGGACCGGGAACAATCGCATAACCCGAGGCGCCCTCTAGGCGAGACGAGAGCGTACATCCGGATTAGCTGACTCGCCACAGAAGTCGTCGCCGCCGTCGAGGCTCTGAACCATCTTCACGATTAAGATCCGCATAAACTTTACCGTTTCAGCCGCCGACGCCACCACGGCGCCAGACGGCCACCGCCCTGCGCGAGGACATCAGCATGCCTGCCGCCGAGTCCCTGATGCACCACGCAGCCAGGACTCACCACCGTCGATGCGGAAGATGCGACACCGCACCACCAGAAGACCCCTCCAGGCATCTCGAGCTCCAAAACAATGCCCTCAAGAGGGTGAAAAACACCAAAAGTGTCGTCATCGTCCGATCTATCCTAGATCTAGGGTTTCCCCCGGAGCCTTAGGCATGAGGCGGAATTCACAGCAATGACGCCTTCAACATGGTAAACACCGTCCAAGAACACCGCCGTCGTCGGCTCCGACCGGAGCCCGGCTTTCACCGGCCAACCGCCTCGCCTTCAACCCGCTCGCTGCAGCCAGTGGCCTATCCGCGATGGAGGAAGGCCTCCACCGTCATCCGCCTTCGATCTTCCCGGAGAAGAGGCCGCCTTCCGCAACGCCATCGCCGGAGCAACCACGCCATGATGCCCGGCAGCGCCACGTCCCTGCCCATTAGTCAGCCTGCTTCGATGGAGAGGCAAGGAGGCGAGGGAGTCCCCGCCGCCGCCGGTGCCGGCTAGGCTTTGCCCAGCCGCACCCTCTGGCGACGGCGGGAACGGAGGAGGGGACCTCGCCGGTGCTAGGGTTCCCCCCCCCCCGGTCGCCAGGCGGGGGCGACGCAAGGGTTTTTCCAAAAAAAAAGAACTGTCTGGCAGTAACCCTGCTAGCTAGCCAGCAACTGAATGGTCTGGCAGTAGATAGCTAGTATATGACATGGATCATGCCGTTGTCATCCTTGCAGGATCTCCTGGGTGCAATGGCGAGCTCGGCCACGGAAGCTATGATTTCCAAAGTTTTTGAGCGACGACCGAAGATTTCCGTCGCCAGTATCTATGGTACAAGAAGCCGCTGCAGGCTCGGAAGCGATCGTAGCCCGAGTTCCTTCCTCCAGTTTCGGAGGATCTTCTCCGACCTCGACACGGGATCTATGGCTGACGCCGCCCCAAGTGGCATGTTCGCCGGTGGCCACGTCGTCCCCTATGTTTGCTGGTCACTCCGTTGAGGTGAAGAAGACAAAGGACCTGATTGCGTTTCTGATTTTTGTACTCTGCAGTGGCAGTGCCGTAATTTGGCCAAACCGTAAGGGGCAAACTCGTCGAATAAAAATCGGAACGAAAATCCGAACCCACTAACACCGAGAGTGAATCATAGAATACAATATGTACACGAGTTAGGATTGACTAGGGTCTAGGATTCCGTACCTCTTTATATCCTCATGAGGGCCAAATCAATAAGCACAAAACAAGGACAGAATCAAAATTAGCATTTCGGCCATATGTTGGTCAATTTAGAAATGTTGGAATAACTTTATTTTTAACCATGATGGAGTTCCATCTTTTTTGCAAGTTGTTCTTATGGCGGTACATCGGATTCAGCTCTAGTCTTTCCTTCTCCCGGAGCAGCAGCGGCAACCCATGGTTTTTGGGTGCACCCGTCTTGTGACGATTACTTCGATTTTTTCAACCAGGTTTCGTGGCGTCTTTCTAGCAGACTGACAGATGCCTAGTTGTTTTAGGTTTTATCTCGTGTGAGATCCTCTTGTGTTTTGGTAAGACGGTTGGTGTATGTATCAACCAGGTCTGTCAAGTGATTTGTAATACTTTCTGAATATTTTTTGATACATTGATAAAAGGGTTGTGTGCATCCCAAGATGCAGAGGCCGAGGAAATCCCCATTTCGAAAAAAAAATTAGGATTATTTTGTACATGTCTTCTTTTGTGAAGCAGCCTCCCGAATGAGCCTGAGAGACTCGTCGAAGTCATCCAGAAGATCATGAGCATCTGGAAATTGTGCCTCGTCAGCTGCTAGGACTAGCTTGACAATGTTGACGTAACTCTGACAATGTATAGTCAAAGCCTGTAGTACACACCAAATAAAGAATTAATGACCGTATGTAAATTATAAAGAATAGTAGCACGTAAGCGGTCGTTGATCGGAACTTACATGTGGATGCCCATAAGCGCTGGGTGCAACGTAGACGATGGGGTGGCCATAGAACACAACCTGCTCGGTTGGTCCAGCTACATTGGAGAAGGACAAACTGGTGTTCCTCATCATGGCGTAGCAGAGAGAAGCGGCCGCCTGTGGAAAGTATATGAGATAACAATCAAGATGAACAAAATATGAAGACGATGTAGCAGCACCTTAATGCCAAAGATTTTCAATATGACCGACGCGCTCCAGAATGTCCAGATCGATTCCATGGAGCTCTTCTTCCTGCGCGCAACCTCGGTCGCCTTGAGGACGTACTCTAGAGGATCCTGGTGCTTGGCTATGTGGAACGGGAGTACGATGTAGCCGAGGCGATTCCCCCATTGTGCACCGTGGTCTTTGCCAGACTCCATCATAGTAACCATCGTCTGCACGCAACACACAAGTTAATTGGCACAATGAAACAGGTAGCGTGTGGTTCTTTTTGTCTTATTGTAAACAAGGTTATCCTCATTTGTTGCCAGAACTAAACATATTGTAGCTTACATGAAGTCCCGGCGTCTTTCTTAGGTTGACCATAAGAGTGGAGCGCACCTTGATGGCACTTCCTCCTGAGAAAGAATTAAAGCAGGCTGCAGGCAACAATCTCATGGAAATAGCAAGCGACAAGCAGCTGAAGCTGAAATTACTCGAGAGCTCACCTGTTTTCCGAAAATAATACCTAGACAAAGCGGCAGAAGTCACTCCAAGCAGTACATCATTTACGGTCTGCAAAAGTATGTATGTATAGGGAGAAGAATTGCGTTTAAGAAGAAGAAGAAGTGCAAAACTAGGGTGTTGTTGAGATGAGGATTTTGACATACACAGTTTACGGTGTTCTTGACAAACTTGACATCGTCAAGGCTGAGCGTCCGGTTGACGAATCGTTTGGGCCGGAACTCCACGCCCTGAGCGCCTTTAAAGACGGTCGGCTTGTCGACCGAGATCGACACAGCCGTGGAGACGAAGCATGCGACGTCAACCACCGTGTGCCACACAAGCACGAGCAACGACACAAGCCAGGAAGGCGAGAATATACGTGGGCGTGACAGGAGGGCGTAGACGGTGCCAGCCCCACGGGACGTGGTGGTCGGCAGCGCCGGCAGCCTGGTTTGGTCGGAGGCTAGTCGGGTACAGGCAACAAAGAGTGAAAGCAGCGAGGTGCCGTCGCCGATGGAGTGGTGCGCGCGGATCACGACGGCGGAGGCGGCCTCGGAGGTGGGGAAGTCGAGGACGTGAAGCTCCCAGAGCGGGCGGGAGTGGTCCATGGGAATGGTGGACAGGGACGAGACGTAGTCCTCCAGTGCCTTGTCAGGGTCAACCAACGTGGCCACGGGGTCCAGGTCCGGGACTATGACGTGGTCGTCCATGCTCACCGTTGTCCGGACCCACTTCGGTCTAGGCTCCTCCTCCAGCTCGTCCAGGACCTGATTTGATGCCATTATATAGTTAGTCTCCTCATCGGAGCCTGAGCTTGGTTAATCTGCGCGCGCGGACGTTAGTGAGAGAGCGATTGAACAAATGGATCGGAAGCCTGCCAAGCTAGCTCCAACTTGATTTTGATCAACACTTTTGGCTGGATCATCCTGGCCGGGCGAGTGGCGACTAACAGCCTACTACCACTACTGGTAACGAGGCCTTTGGTTGAGCCTGGAAATGGGCTTTAACACCGGTTTTTCTACGAACCGGTGTTAAAGGGGAGGCCTGTACCAGCGTGGCCCGTGCAGCAAAAAGGAGTCTCCCCTTTAACACCGGTTCGTGGTTTGAACCGGTGTTAAAGGGGGGGGCTATATAAGACACCGCAGCCCACGCCCCACTCTTCCATTTTTTCACTATCTCATTTTGGAGCCTAGCAAGAGGGTGTGAAGTGTGCTAGTTTG
The DNA here is from genome assembly GCA_023614405.1 of Avena insularis. Taxonomy (NCBI): domain Eukaryota; kingdom Viridiplantae; phylum Streptophyta; class Magnoliopsida; order Poales; family Poaceae; genus Avena; species Avena insularis. The sequence continues at coordinate 305,882 of JAJUPC010000175.1, read as the reverse complement.
TGTTTTTTTCGTATGCACAAGAGGTGTTCGGTGAAATGCCCGAGAGCTCAAAATAAGTTTTCGCTGTGCTCTTCCTTCTCGGTCGAGGTCGGCAACTATCCTTTCATGTGTCATTGATGTACTATATATATAAATGGTCATCTCCCTATTATTTTTTGATATATACTATATATTAATGCAGATGAACCGGCAATGGATGTACGGTGACCGCCGCACTTCCGAGTACATTACGGGCCTCCAAAATTTCATCGTTGTGGCTAATGCAAACCGTGGTCACAATGGTTTTATGTGATGTCTGTGTGTTCACTGTCAGAACAAGAAAGACTACTCAAATACCAGAACCATTCACGCCCACCTGCTTCGATCCGGTTTCATGCCCAGCTATAATTGTTGGACCAAGCACGGAGAAAAAGGGGTTGTGATGGAAGACAACGAAGAAGAAGAGGATGATGACAACTATCATAATATGTATCCTGAATATGATGATACTGCAACGGGGGTAGATAATGAAGATCAAGAGGCAGCAGATGGGCCCGCTGATGACGATCTTGAACGGGCCATTACTGATGCAAAGGAAGAATGTGAAACTGAAAAGTAGAAGGAGAAGCTAGAGCAGATGTTAAAGGATCACAAAACATTGTTGTACCCAACTAGCGAAGATTGCCACAAAAAGCTAGGTACCACACTGGATTTGCTGCAATGGAAGGCAGAGAACGGTGTGACTGACAGCGATATTTTCAAAGTTGTTGGTAAAAATGAAGAATCTTCTTCCAAGAAATAATGAGTTGCCCGACAGTACATACCAAGCAAAGAAGGTTGTCTGCCCTCTAGGATTAGACGTGCAGAAGATACATGCCTGCATCCTCTACCGCGGTGAGAAGTACGAGAATTTGGATGCATGCCCGGTATGCACTGCACTGCGGTATAAGATCAGACGAGACGATCCTGGCGATGTTGAGGGCGAGGCCCCTAGGAAGAAGGTTCCTGCCAAGGTTATGTGGTATGCTCCTATAATACCACGGTTAAAACGTCTCTTCAAAATAAAGAGCATGCCAAGTTGTTGCGATGGCGCATGGAAGACCATAAGAAAGACACGATGTTTAGACACCCCACTGATGGGTCACAATGGAGAAAAATCGAGCGAGAGTACCCGGACTTCGCACGTGACGCAAGGAACTTAAGGTTTGGTCTAAGTACAGATGGCATGAATCCTTTTGGTGAGCAGAGCTGCAGTCACAGCACCTGGCCTGTGACTCTATGTATCTATAACCTTCCTCCTTGGTTGTGTATGAAGAGGAAGTTCATTATGATGCCAGTGCTCATCCAAGGCCCGAGGCAACCCGGCAACGACATTGATGTGTACCTAAGGCCATTAGTTGAAAAACTTTTACAGCTGTGGGCCAAACCAGGTGTACGTATGTGGGATGAGCACAAAGGGGAGCCATTTGACCTACGAGCATTGCTTTTCGTAACTATCAATGATTGGCTTGCTCTTAGTAACATTTCAGGGCAGACAAACAAGGGATACAATGCATGCACACACTGTTTAGATGAGACTGAAAGTGTATATTTGGATAAATATAAGAAGGTTGTGTACCTAGGATATCGTCGATTTCTTCCGAACCTGCATCCAGTAAGAAAGAAAGGCAAGCATTTCAAACGTCTGGCAGAACCCCAGAGGAAGCCTGTCCTCCGTACCTAGAAGTAATCTTTGGAGGTATTTGGTATGGTCAAGGACCTAGAAGTAATCTTTGGAAAAGGTCCTGTCAGTCTATCTGTTCCGAATGACGACGCCGGACACACGCCCATGTGGAAGAAGCAATCTATATTTTGGGACCTATCCTATTGGAAAGTCTTAGAGGTCCGCTCTTCAATCGACGTGATGCACGTGACGAAGAATGTTTGCGTGAACCTGCTAGGCTTCCTAGGAGTGTATGGGAAGACAAAAGATACACCGGAAGCACGGCAGGACCAGCAACGTCTGAAAGACCCTGAAGAGCCTATGCATCCTGAGAACGAGAAGGGTAAACGATGCCACTTAACTCCTGCCAGCTACGCTCTTACCAAAGCAGAGAAGGAAATCTTTTTTGAATGCCTGAGCAGTATCAAGGTCCCGTCTGGCTTCTCGTCGAATATAAAGGGAATAATAAATATGGCAGAGAAAAAATTCCAAAACCTGAAGTCTCATGACTGCCACGTGATTATGACACAATTGCTTCCGATTGCATTGAGGGGGCTTCTACCTGAAAATGTTCGAGTACCTATTGTGAAGCTATGTGCATTTCTCAATGCAATATCTCAGAAGATAATCGATCCAGAAAGCCTACCAGGGTTACAGACAGATGTGGCCCAATGTCTTGTCAGCTTTGAGTTGGTGTTCCCACCATCCTTCTTCAATATTATGACGCATCTCCTGGTTCACCTAGTAGAAGAGATTGCCATTCTCGGTCCTGTATTTCTACACAATATGTTCCCCTTTGAGAGGTACATGGGAGTCTTAAAGAAATATGTTCATAACCGTGCTAGGCCAGAAGGAAGCATCTCCAAGGGCTATGTAACAGAGGAGGTCATTGAGTTCTGTGTTGATTTTATTCCTGAGCTTAAGGCGATTGGTGTTCCAGAATCACGACATGAGGGGATACTGCGTGGAAAAGGCACCCTAGGATGTAAAGAAATGATATGTAGGGACGGGCATTCTCTCAATCAAGCACACTACACGGTTTTACAAAGATCTATCTTGGTTGCCCCGTATATCAATGAACACAAGAATTTAATACGCCTCAAACACCCGGGGCAGTCTGATGAATGGATTATAAGTGAACACATGACGAGTTTTGGCGGCTGGCTGCAAAGACTTCTCACGAATAACACCACTATTGAGGATCAGCTGTACTTGTTGGCCAGGACACCATCTTCAACTATATGTACTTTCCAAGGGTACGAGATAAATGGGAATACATTTTACACGATAGGCCAAGATAAAAAGAGCACGAACCAAAATAGTGGTGTCCGCTTCGTGGAGCAGAAGACAATGGCCAAAAGACCACGTATTATGGGTTCATAGAGGAGATATGGGAACTTGACTATGGACCTAATTTTAAGGTCCCCTTGTTTCGATGCAAATGGGTCAAGCTAACAGGAGGGGGGGTTGAGGTAGACAAGAAGTACGGAATGACAACGGTGGATCTCAACAATCTTATGAAGGTAGACAAGAACTTAGACGAACCATTCGTCTTAGCCAATGATGTGGCTCAGGTTTTCTATGTGAAGGACATGTCTACCAAACCGAAAAAAAGAAAAAATAAGCAAACAGATACATCACACGATGAGCCAAAGCGTCACATAGTTCTTTCAGGGAAAAGAAACATCGTGGGAGTGGAGGACAAGACAGACATGTCAGAAGATTATAATAAGTTTGATGAAATTCCGCCCTTCAGAGTGAAGACTGACCCAACCATCCTGTTAAACGGTGTTGATACTCCATGTTTACGGCCGACGCGATCATAAGATTGACTATATGTATTAATTGAGCCATTTTTGGCACACATATGTATCTCAACATGGAAATCAATGTCATATTTCTTCTGTTAACAGTATATGTATTAAATGAACCATTTTTCTTCCTTCTATTTCTTCCCTCCATTTTTCTTCCTGCCATTTTTTCCCGCCAGTTCTTCCCGCCAGTTCTTCCCTCCAGTTCTTCCCGCCAGTTCTTCACTATATATATATGTAGGGTTGGCCTCCATTGTCATTGCACATATCTACAATCATATCTGCAACCTCATCACTCTTTCTCATGGCTTCCACCGTAGCACTAACCCCTAGGGAGGCGGAGGCGCTTTGCGCCTCGAACTACCCCTGGCTGGCCATCGTGTCCCCGTCAGCTGGATGCTGAGCGTCGGAGGCGTGCCGGTTCCTCCTGTCCCTCTTGGTGTGGCGCGCCGGATGGCCATCACGAACCACTACTACTTCGAGCTCACGCCGGAGCAGCGGAGGAATCCCAGATGGCATCCCGACTATTTCCCTACTTGGGAAGCCTTCTTCGTGGATCGGCGTGAGAGGGCGCTCGCCGGGCACGAGGAGGACGGCCCACCTCCTCCAAACTTCAACGAGGCTGGCCGTCGGCTATGGTGGTGCGGTCGGACTCTCCAGAGCGTCATGGCCTATGACACTGCCGCCGACTCTAACTCCCGTCTGCGCTACCCTCAAGTCCAGCCCACGCGTACTCAACCTTCAAGGTTCAATTACGGCGACCCCGACGACGACAGCGATGACGGCGGTGGCGAGTATTACAGGTGTAGGCAGGAGCATGACTGAATCACTCCAACATTCTGAAACAAGTTCGGCCCATTGTTACTTAATCTGGCCATGTATCTTAATTTTCAGTTCTTTTATGTATCTTAATTTTCAGTCGTGCTTTATGTAACTTACTATTAGTTGCATTCTGTATTTTAATTCTAGTTCTATCTCCTTCACAAAATGACCTATCTCATTCGAGGTTTCTTGGCTTTCGGGTCAAATGACCAATGTTATGGCTAGAATCAAGGCATAGTTTGTGATAATATGGCCATATTGTGCATACATGTGCATCATGGCATGGCAAACAATGTTGCAAGAGGAAGTTTTCCTTTTTATCGCACCAAAAAGGCATTTTCCATTTTCCGAGCATAAAAAACGGACGGTTTTGTGAAGCAATCACCAAATGGCTAATTCAAAAAACCACCACCACATTTTACAAAAATACTAGACCACCTTATATGGACAATGTACCAACAGGGAGATCTTAAACCTTTCCGTCCACCTCTGGTGAAAAAGACAAATTCCTGCCGAATCGGCAGGAAGTGGGTCAGATATGAACTACAGGTACATGATACGATGCTCATGATTTTTTACAAAAATCATTTTTAGGTTCACAATATGCTATTTTATCAAAAATCCAATGCAAGTTGAGCGAGGCTTTGTCAGATTCAAGTGTATACAAAAGATGCGATAGTTAAATATCCAATCAATTCAAAAATGTTAATACAAATTAAAATATGATTTGCTCTAATAAAATAGGGTTAGATTCCTTTTTAGATGCTTAATATTTCTTATGTTCAAAGTTTTAGGATTTGACAATTTATTTTTGTTTGAATTGAATAATCAAAATTTATATGTAAGTGTTTTAATCATTTTGAAAATTTTCATCTAAAGTAAATATAAAATGTTTTTACATGAATGGATAGATATTATTTTACTGAAAATTATGATATATTATTCATATTTTTCTGAGTTGAAATGAATAAGATATAAATTTTCTAAATTCATATCCTATTTTTTGAATTATAAATGCCCCCACCCCTTTAATGCATGAAATAAATGCCCCCCCTTTAACACCGGTTCATGGCTGGAACGGTGTTAAAGAAATCTGGCTGAACAATCCTCTTTAACACTGGTTCCAGCCACGAACCGGTGTTAAAGAGGGGGGTTATAGCGCGCGCCTTCCCCTTCCTTCTTCCCCCCAGCCAGATCGAAACGCGCGCAGAGAAAAGCAGAGGAGCGCCGTCCAGCCCTCGCCGTCGCCATCCATGCGGAGCGCTCGCCTCTCCCCATGAGCCGTCGCCGTCAGCCGACGCCCCCGCCGCGCACACCATCCGCCACACTGCGCCAGCGTGGCCGCCACCCCGTCGCCGCCGGATCCGCCAAGGCCAACACAAGCCTCCGCCAACTCGGAGCCACCACCGCCAACCCCGCGTCCACGACCGCTGCCGCCGACCCCATTCATGAGTTGTTGCCACCGTGTGAGAGCTCTGTTTGTGTTTTGGAGATATTGGATATTGGTGATAAATGTTATTTGTGTGTATATTGGATAAATGTTGCATATATGTATATATATTGTTGTGTATGAATAATTTTATTTGTGTGTAATTGCATATATATATTGTTGCATATATGTTGTATATATTGTTGCATATATGTATATAATTAGTTATTAGTATTTTATAAGTGTGTAGTTTAGTGTGTATTATTAGTAGTTTAGTGTTAGTATTAGTTTAGGGTTTATTTAGTTTAGGGTTATTAGTTTAGGGTTTATTTAGTTTAGGGTTATTAGTTTAGGGTTATTTATTTAGTTTAGGGTTATTTATTGAGGGTAGTTTAGTGTATTTAGTTTAGGGTTATTTAGTGTATTTTATAGTTAGTATTAGTTTAGGGTCGTCACCTCGCTGCTCTGCAAGCGCCGCCGCTGGCCGTCGTCGTTAACGTTGCTCCGGTGACCCCTAGGTAGTGGCGCCGCCCGTTTTAGGTAGGCTGCATCACGCTGAGGCGAACCCGCTACCTAGCGCGCCCTAGGTCGCTCTCCAGCGTCGCCAGCCGCCGCTTTCTGGAGCATCCTCCGGTCAGCCACTGTAGCTAGCCCCTCTCATATGCATCCGGGATTTCCCCGAATTAGGGTTTGGACCCCTCGGAACTCGTTTAAAATGATCAAGCATCCTTAGGTTTTAATTTCATTTGTTTATTTATTTGTGTATTTTTGTATGAATAATATGTATATTCGTGTAGGAATCCAAGTCCACTTGAATGTTTACTCTCTTACTCTAGATAATATTATTGTTTTAGAAACTATGGATCCACTTAGTAGAAACCTTGAAGAAGAAGAATAATGGAGAACATTTTCGATGAGGACACCTCACAATATCTGACCTTGGAGGGACATGATGACAGCTCAAGTAGTCATGGAGAAGATGAAGACTCCGGTGAACGCAATTTAGTGATTACAAAGTCCTGCGAGGTATATGCATTGATTAAGCCTCTGCTGACTTCCACCAACAATCTTCTTCTACATGTATTAATTAACGCTTCTTTAGATATCCACCAAAATGAACGTTGTATATATATGCTTGAACGTGTTTGTCTTGTACTTGATGCTTCAACGTTTACGGAGAATACCACACAATGACGATGTTGTGTATAATAATAGTTGCTTAATTATTCATGTACTCGTATGTACCGATGTATGTGTATACCGCTCCTGATCGACTCCCGCTCCCCCCCCCTCCCCGTCCCCGCCGCGCCGCAGAAATACGCCCAGACCAGGACAGGGGCAGAACTCTGCCGCGGCAGAGATTTATGCCGTTTTTCTGCCGCGGCAGAACTCTGCCGCGGCTGAGATTTATCTTCTTTTCCTGCCGCGGCACAGAGCCTTACGAACCGGTGTCAAGGGGGGAGGGCCTGAGCCCTGCGGCAGCCCCACGTGCGCCACCCTTTAACACCGGTTCGTATAAGAACCGGACCGGTTCGTATAAGAACCGGTGTTAAAGGGGTGCCCCTCTAACACCGAACCCTCAACAGCGGTTCTACAACCGCTGTTAGAGGACCCTGCAAACCGGTGTTAGAGGGGGGTGCGTACTAGTGTACGTACGTACATGGACGCTGCAGAAGCGCTGGTGGCGCGCGAGGCTGGCCCGCACGGCAGGCAGGTCCACCGGCGTGCAGAACTAGTGCGGCTGAGATTTATCTCCTTCTGCAGCATATCAAAATTTGGATAGCCACATTTCTTTGTATGTGCAATACCAAGACCAAATCGATTTCTATAATACACATCTGGAGCCACTTTTTTTTTGTTTCTATGTCGCCCAAAATACTTTTTAACAAAGTCGTTTTACATGTTCATAGTTAATGTATACCCTTCAAAGTTAAGAGAATTTTGGAAAAGAAGAACCACCTGAGCTTGGGCTCCAAACTCTTATCAAGCATGCATTAACTCTAAATAGGGACAGATTTGCTACATAATATTTATAGTATATCTGTAGGTAATTTTTACAGACCATATCTTTAGGCTTAATAAGATTGTGGGTATGCACCCAAGAGACGGCATTTTTTTTTTATATTCGAGAGACGTCATGTTGATAGAGACAACGGCCAAGGGGTGGGTTCCAGAGTTTGTTACGGACGCCGTCTCATTTTCATGAGCTCTCCTTCAGTGCACACCCTCGATTTGTACCGATGCAGAACCGACAGGGGCATTTTTGTCCGGCGCGTTTTGTGGGCTCCGTTTTTTTATCTAGACGGAACCCATATTCAAACCCATTATAGTCTCGTATCTGTATACAGATACATACGACCTAGTACGGCATGACCCCACGTGGAACCCACCTAGAAACCTAATCACCGCGATTAGCTCCCACGTCCATTCATGCACCATTATTGGGCAGAACTGAAACTCTCTTCTCTGCCCCCTGGTATAACTCCATCGCCCGTACCCTGCGGATCTGCTTCATCTCGACACCGCCGATCTACCCCTGCGTCCGCCACCGCACATCCGCGAAGGTAGAAGGCGCCAACAGCTCAATGTCTTCGTCACTAGGATTTGTTATCCAAATCGTTGACTGCATCTTCCGGTCTGTGTACGTTTTTTGAGGGTAAAACAGTGAGGGAAAAAACCCCACTGCAACTTTTTTCATTATTAATAAAATATGTACAAAGTTGCAAGTTATATTCTAATGATTACAAGGCCATTGAACTAGTGTTGTTGTCTCTGTAGCCAATCATTGAACGCTTGAGAGTATTTCCTTTTCATTCTAAAACTGACCCATCTCATTTCTTGTAGAAAAATGGCTTTCAAAGCCATGAAGTCTGGACTCTTGTCCTCGAATTTTTTATTGTTTCTACAAATCCAAATCCCCCATGATGTAAAAATGATAATTTCCATAGAAAAAGATAGATTCAATTTATTTTAATATCTTCAAAAGCTCGCAGGACTGATAGCCGTCTATCTCTCTGTGGACAAATATAATCCCAACAATCTGAAGCAAAGGGGCAGTTCCAAAATAGACCAACTAATGTTTCTTCAGTGTTACAATTTAGTGTTGCACAATTATAGTCCTCTAGATGAAACATTTTCCTTGCCAGAAGATTCCTTGTGTTAAGTTTGTCTAGAAGTAGCAGCCGAAAGAAGAATTTATGTTTGGCTTGATAGACAGATTTCCAGATCTAGGTGAAGTGAGGTGGAGCAGGTTGACTACCAGCCAGCACATTGTAAGCTTTTTGGACTTTGAATTGGTCATTTCCACATATATAATTCCATTTATCAGAAAGGCCTAGCTGATTGGACATCAAGGAATGTTGACAAGTGTCCTCTAGTCTCTCAAATTAAGAAAAAGCTTGCTGAGACCGGGGAAGGTTGAAGAGATCTTCAAGGTATTCAGTATGATTAGCTTCATGAATAGAGATTTTAGTGTTCTTAGCATAGAAAAGCAGATGTGGCAACTTGAATTGTAGGCATTCATTTCTCCAGGGATCTATCCAAAGGAAAGAAGTTTTTCCATCCCCAATTTAACATCTAGCCATTGCTTTGTAGGCATCAATAAGTTTAAGTTGTGCCTTCCACCAAAAGGATCCTTCCATTTGGTACCCTAGTAGATGCCCCTCAGAGTAATATGATTCCCATATAAGGTGAACCCATGGAATATCCTGATGATTGTAAAATTTGTCCAAATTCTATAGCAATAAAGCATAATTTTGGATATTTAGGTTGAGAACCCCGAGACCTCCTCGAGTTTTTTGTCTACACACCTTGGTCCAAGCCACTAAAGCAGAACGTTTAGCCTGTACATCATCTATTTTTTTCTCCATAGGCAATGCCTCATATACTTTATTATCTGCTCATTTATTGAAATAGGAACATCCACGTAGCTCATGAAAAATAGTGGCAATGAAGAAATCACAGATTTGACCAACTGAAGTTTACTCCCATAGCTAAGAAAACAGGAATTCCTCCAAGTCTATGTTGAACTCTTTGCACCATTGGTAAGAAGTATTCAAGTGATGGCTTTTTCAGACTAAGAGGTAGCCCTAGATAAGTGAAAGGGAGGCTGCCTTGTTTGCATCCAAAGGTATTGGAGATGTGTAATAATCTTTCAGAATCCATGGTAATGGGCATCATGTTGGATTTATGATAGTTCACCTTGAAACTAGTAGAAAGAGCAAATATGTTTAACGATGATTGAGTAATTGTTTTGAGATTGCCTTCATGATAATCAGAGTATCATTAGCATACTGAATCACAGGGAAATCAGGGCAAGCAGAGCAATTCATTGGAGGTGAAACTAGCCCTTCATTCATGGCTTTATTTAGAATGGACTGAAGAAAGTCTACTGCCAGAACAAAAAGGAGAGGTGATAATGGATCTCCTTGTCTAACTCCACTCTTATAGTAGAACTTTTTCTAAGGAAACCATTCAGAAGATTAGAAGAAGTGTCATACGTCGTAAATGTATCTATAATTTTTGATGCTCCATGCATGTTTTCTATCAACTATCTTATGTTTTGTCTACACTTTGAGGAACTAACCTATTGACAAGATGCCGCAGTGCCAGTTGCCTGTTTTCTGCTGTTTTTAGTTTCACAAAAGCTAGTAAAGAAATATTCTCGAAATTGGACGAAACAAAAGCTAAAGTTCCTATTTTTCCCGACACAACACAGAAGTCCAAAGCAGAGACGGAGGAGATCCACGAGGCGGCCACACCATATGGTGGCGCACCCCCCTAGGCGCGTCAGGCCCTGGTGTGGGCCCCTCGGGCGGTCACCGACCTCGCCTCTTTGCCTATATAAATCCCCCGAGACGAAAACCCTAGAGGGAGGATCAGAATTCCACAAAAAGTGCAGTAGCGTCGCCGCCACCGAAGAGGAGATTCAGGGGATAGAAGTCTCTGTTCCGTCACCCTGCCGGGACGGGGAAGTGCCCTCGGAGCCATCTCAATCGACTCCACTGCCATTTCCATCGATGTTGCTAACTCCCATGATGAGGAGGGAGTAGTTCTCTCTCGAGGCTAAGGGCTCTACCGGTAGCTATGTGTTCACCTCTCTCTCTATGCACGATCTTATTGAGATCATGAGCTTTGTAATCTAGTTGAATAAGTAGATCTATTCTGCTACTCAAGTGCTTTAATTAATCTCTGCTTATCCCCACGTGTGTGAAGTTGACAGTGTGCACACCGTGTGGCACTTAGGCTAAGGTTACAGAAATACTTATCATCATTATAATTTGAGTTGGATGTCTCTATGAGATTGTGTTGTTTGTTGGAACCATCTAGCGCTCAAGGTGATAGTGAGGGGTTATCTAGATGGGAATGGCGAACTTTAAGGTGTGCTGTTATAGCCCTACATCGTCCAACTAGAGAGTAGTTCAGCGTAGCATAATGAAGAGAAGATATTGATATGAGTGTCCACTAGTGAAAGTATGATCCCTAGGCCTTGTTTCTAAGCATTGAAACACCGTTTACAATCATTCCTGTTACATGTTTGCTTGCTGCCACTCTTATTTCAGATTGCAATTACCACTTATAATCATTCATATTACTTGTATTTCACTATCTCTTCGCCGAACTAGTTCACCTATTGACGAGGGTTCAACTCGTCAATGCCCATTGTTATGGACTTAGGTTTTGGAGGAGGTAGCGCTGGAGGCATCAATCGGCTAGAAAACAAGCACACAGGGACACAAGTTTTACCCAGGTTCAGGCCTAGAGGTCCCTACTCCTGCTTGTCTGCTCTTGGAATTAACGAAGGAATCGAAGATTACAGGGTCGCGCAGATGAAATCTAGCGAGAGTTGTGGAAACTAGGGTTGTGATTGTCCTCCTCACCGCCCCCTCCTAGCCTTTATATAGATAGGCTAGGTCTCGGGTAGCAGGTCGAGTCGGTTATAAATTAGGGTTTTCCCTTTGAAATTTCTATCTTAAGCTTCTTATTGTCTCGCAAGCAATCGAGAGTCTGTGGGCCACTCGAATCCTTCATTGGGCCTTGGCAACGCCGTGGGCTTCTGTCGTATCTGGACCGTATATGCCAAACTCGAGTACCAGTAGGGTATTTTCATGTCAGTGGTGAAGGGAATATGCCCGAGAGGCAACAATAAAGTGGTTATTATCTTATTCCATGTTTATGATAAATGTTTATTTTTATGCTATTATTGTGTTAATTGGAAACGTTAATACATGTGTGTTTAATAAACAAAATACAAAGTTCCTAGTAATGCCTCTCATATAAACTAGCTCGTTGATTAACAAGATGATCAAGGTTTCCTGATCATGGACATTGGATGTTGTTAATAACGACGTCACAACATTGGTGGAATGATGTGACGAACATTCATCCGAAGTATAGCATTACGATCAAAGTCATTATGTTTATACTGCTATAACATCATACGAAGTAATCTTAGTCCTTAGACAATGAGATCATGTTAATTGCTAACACCAGAAGAGTATCTTGATAACATCAAACGTCACACCGTAACAGGGTGACTATAAAGGTGGGTTCAGTGCTATGAAGGTGTTATGTTGAGGCTCATGGATCAAGAGTGAGATTTGTCCATCCCGATGACGGATAGATATACTCTGGGCCCTCTCGGCGATATCACATTAAGATAGCTTGCAAGCAAGTGATGTGATCAATAGAATGTTATATCACGGGAATGAGAAAAGAGTGCATGTCGGCAATGAGATCAAAGTAGGTATGGAGATACCGATGATCGAATCTCGGACATGTAATATATCGCGAGACAAAGGGATTTAGTTACTAGCGTTAAAGGTTCTCATGATCAAAGAAGTCATCGTTGAATGTGTAGGAGTTAGTATGGATCTCCAGGTCCCGCTTCTAATTATCGATCTAAGAGGGGTCTCGATCATGTCTACATTATTTGCGAACCGTAGGGTGACACACTTAAGGGATACCGACACCATTTGGAGCAAATATGTTTCAGATAAATATTTAAGAAAGCGCTGGAATTATTTCAATAGACACCGAAACTGTTTTGGGTGAAATTGCTGAAATTGGTTCTGCATGTAATATTGAAATATTGCAGGGGGTTTTATGTGAATGTTTGTTAATTAAAGTAAGTAACAAAATTCTAAATAAAATTAATAAAAGAGTTTTATTAAATGAGAGAGCATTAAATTTGTAGAAATTTAATGCATTTAAAGTGGAGACTTTAAAAGATAATGTGAATGGGCATTTTAATATGGAGAGGGTTACCACCACATGAATGGGGGAGGTGAAGGGACACCCTCCCCTCCTCCTATAAAAGGCCCCCCTCTCACTCCTTCCACACACCTCCTTGTGAAGGATATCTCTCCCCCTCTATTATTTTCCCCCCATGGTCTCGGATTAGCGATATACATGTTCCCGGTGGCTTTATCTAGAAAGGAGTTGCTGCTTCCGCTGCTTTGCTGGAGTGAGGGACGGAGGTTGTCAGGGTACCGGACGTGTGTGCGATCACGGATGCCGCTGCTTTGGTCTTGGACTTGGTGGTGCTGGACTTGTCGAGCTGGATCGATGGACGTCTTTGGAGCGGACCTGCTGGACTTCATCACGATCTTGAGATCGGCAAGTGTACGACTACATCATCCACGAGTTCCAACTCGTTAACAAAGCTTTGTTGTCCTTGAGGGTAAGTTCTCTATGGATGTATATCCACCCGTTGCTTGTATCTAGTAGATAGATCTTGGCGTATAGTTCCCATCGTAGGAAAATTTTGTTTTCTATGCTGCAAATCCCAACAGTGGTATCAGAGCCTGATCTATGCGTAGGTGCTTTGCATGGGTAGTACACATATGTTTATATGTGGGAGATGATGATCATGTTATTGCTTCTTTCATGTATTTTGGATATTGGTGGCATAGTGGGATGAAGCGGCCCGGACCAACCTTACATGTCATCGTAGATGAGACCGGTTCCACGACTGAAGTGGCTGGTGGGTTTCTGTCTCTCCTACTATAGTCAATATCTGATTTACAACGAGTAGGTAATAACGGTTCTATCTCCGAAAGCCCTAAGCCACGTAAAAGTTGCAATGGATAAATTAGAGGCGTCTAGTTTAGATCGTTGCTGGGCTAGTGTCATGATATGGTAATGTTGTAAGTAGATGTATGATAGATACTCTTACAACACACCTAATGTGTAAGTTCCATAGACCTTGGTCTTACACACAAAGGAATGATAGAGATCATACCATGATGCATATGATAGAGATCAAATGCATGGACCATATCATCTCACTTTACACATTAGATGTTTGCATCTTATATTGCTAGTTTGGCGTTTTAGTAGCATTTTAAGATGATCCCTCATTTAGATATCAAGATAAAAATGTGTTCTTACTTAAGTATGCACCGTTCTATGGATCATGTTTCGAGACATCACGTGATGATCGGGTGTACTCGACTCTACGCTTTCATACAACGGGTGTAAGACAGTTTTACACACGTGAGTACTACGGTTCTTACTTGGCGAGCCTAGCATGTACAGACATGGCCTCGAAACACGGACCGAAAGGTTAAGAATGAGTCATATAGTTGATATGATGGCCATATTGATGCTCGCCTTTGAAGCTACACCGACTCACATGATGATCGGACTTGGTGTAGTGGATTTGGATCATGTAATCACCAAAAAGGCATGAGGGATGTCATTTTTGAGTGGGAGTTCATTTCTAATTTGGATTAGTCGAACTCAATTTGTCATAAACTAAATCAAAGTGAATTTTCATAATTTGTTGTAGTCATTGGCGTCTGTTCACTACCTTATGCTTAGTTTTGGTTGAGATAATAGAACTATAGAATTCTGGATATTTACTTTACGAACTGGTATCGTATTGTTTTGAATGTCAATTTAAAGTTTATAAGTCCTATTGCAAACTTTCAGCAAACTCTATTTACTCCATGAAGTTTAATAAGTAGTATTAAATGAAGAGAATTCCAATGTTAGTATCTTAATTATCATGCTTGCCTCCATGATTATTGATATTCAAAAGTTGTTTTAATATCAAGATTATATAGGAGCTGAAAATTGTTTCAGAAACCATCACGTGTGAAAGATATTGTGATATCTGAAACAATGTTTTTGGTTGCATTATGATAGAGTATAATTTAGCAAAATACGTGGTCTCATATTCTATGAGAATTTGTGAAGGATGGAGATGCTAGGCATCTGGATCTCCCGAAAAGGTTTTGGGAACTAACATTATACTCGCGATTCTTCCTTATAGGCTATAGTAGCTTGATCATGAAAGTTGTCATGATAAGGATGAATAGAAGATGTAAGTAAAATATTTAGTATACTTATAGATTACTAAAGAATGGATTTTTGAAAGAACACCAAACATTTGATGATGGTGATCCACTTCAAACTACAAGTCCAAAGGTATTAGTATTTGACTATATACACTTTGTACTATGTGTCATGTGAATGACAGCACTATTGATGTTGATAGATTCTTTTAAAAGAAAATGAATTGTTGAAAGAGAATCTATAAAATATTTGGCAGAAAAGAAAAGGTTGGAGATGTCCAACTTAGGTATATAGAAGATATACATGTTATGGCTGTATTCCTTGCTTGTTAAACAATGTGGTTCTGAGGTATTGGATACCGAATTGGTTGGTATGAAGTGTCATACAGGACAACGCAATTCATGAACTGCAATGGCCTAAGCAACTAGCAAGAGAATAAGTGATGATGTTCATCGAAAACAAATAAAGTGTTATTGTGTTTTTTGTTGTCGTCAAACCTAGCCTTCAAGATTTGTTTTTAATAATTGTTATTTTGTTCCGGTATTATGAGAACAATGGTTGTTCAAATAATTACCGTATTCCATAAAGGATGGATGAACTTTTACAAGTCTAGTGGGAGAAATCACATCCATAAACACTATTGCTAAAATGTCGCAAGACAAATGATTGAAAGATCACTTATGAAGTGACATCGCTGTTTAAATTATATTGGAAAGAAAACATGAAGAAACTCCATGTTGATGGATTTTTGGAGTCTTTAATTTTGATCAATTGACGCTTGTGAAACTTTCCTCGAGATAATTGAAACTACGTTCATAGGCCAAAGAGGAACGGATGACTAACTTATTGGATATTATGCATGTTGATGTATATAGTCCATTATGTGTAGCCATATGCGATGGATATTTTTGCTTCATATTCTTTCTCCAGAAATTTAAGTGAATATATCTATATATTTACTTAATAAGGAAGAAGTATGAAACATTTGAAAATTGTTCAAAGACTTTCAAGATGAAGTGAAAAATCATTGTAACAAGAAAATAAAAGAGTTTATGATTTGATCACAAAAGAAGATATTTGAGTTACATGTTTAGCAAAACACTTAAGATTTGAGGAATTGTTCCATGATTTGTGTTTCCTGATAAACCATAGGAGTATGCCATATTCGAGAGATGAAATCAAACCATGTTTGACATGGTAGGATCAAAGGTGTCATTTATAAAACTGCCATTACGTTTTACGGATTGAAGCTTTAGAGACTACCGCTTTTACACTGAAAAGAGCACCATCGTGATCCGTTGAAATGACACCATATAAGTTATGGTTTGGGATAAAACCCAAATTGTCTTTTCTTAAATTTTGGTATGCTATGCATAAGTAAAATTTTTACAACCAAAGTTGGATAAGCACGTCTTTGTAGGTTATCCCAAAGAATTTGTTGGGAATTTCTCCATCACACCAAGGACAAAAGAGTTTGTTACTTGGAACGTCATGTTTCTTGAGAAGGAATTTTTCGTGAAAAGTTAAGTGGGAGGACAGTAGAACTTTGATAAGGTTGTTGAACCTTAGCTATATGTGCTAAGTAGCGCAGCGCCGGAAAGTGTCCCAGTGGCGGCCACAATGCTCATGGATTTCGTGATTACAAAGGTTGTGATATCAGAGATTAGAGTTCCTATTGAACCATGTGGGTCGATAAGAATCAAATAGTGTGATTTGATAAGCAAGTCGTTATTGTTTTGACAATGATGAACCAACTACATGCAAAGAAGCGATGATGGGCCCTGACTCCATAAAATGACTAGAAGTCATAGAATCCATGATAGTATCCATACACGAGAAATCAAGTTTCTAAACTTGGAAGACCCTCCGGAAAGGCGTAAAGCCTATCAGTTGTGTTTGTGTCTATAAAGAAATAGACATGGATGTTTAACATCTATGAAATAGTCAACATGTCGGAAAGAAATTGACGACAATGTTCAAGGAGTTAACTATGACAAGATTTGATCTTTCATAGCGATATTTAGTCTTGACGGATTAATGTAGCAACCACTACATATAATTTGATGTATGGTAGTTGAACAAACAAAACAATGTTCTTTTAATAGAATGGTTACCTAGGACGTGTACAAGACACGGTCCGAAGGGTTTTGTTAATTCAAAGGATGCTAAAAGGACATGCAAACTTCAATAGTTGAAGTGAGCATAGCGGAGTTGGAATCTTCACCATGATGAAAATGTTAAAGGAGTATAATTTCATCAGAGATGATGAAGATGCTTGCATTTGCAAGAAATTAAGTGGGAGCGCTGAGACATATTTCTAATACATTATGTAGACGACATATTGTTGATTGGAAATGATGTATCTTGTATTGACACAAGTTAAGAATTTCATTAAAATAAGATTTCGATGAAAGACTTGGGCAAAACGGGAATATTTGGCATCAATATCTATATGGATAGATTGAGGCGCTAATATGGTTGTGCCAGACATACATATATGAGATATTGAAAGGGTTCAATATGGAAACAACAAGAAAGGTTCTTGCTGCATGGAAAGGATTGTATCAAGATTCAAGTGTTTCAACACTTGGTGAGTAAAATCACATGAAGATTTTGATCGATTATACCATGATATGTATATATCCAGAATGTCCTATGCTCTAAATGTTATGAGCACATACCAGAATGATTCATAAGATGATCATTGGACAATAGTAAAGATATTCTTATGAGCTTTGGAAGAACTAGAATATATCATGTATAAGTGACAAATAATTAAAGGTAGTTCATTGTAAAGTGTTACATTGATTTGTCACAAGATACAAATTAAATTTATGTCAATTTAGACTATGGGTGGCACAATGTAATGGAAAGGATGTTCCATGATGGATTAGATGAGTTCCAAAGTTGAGACATTGTGACGGATACTACAACAAAAGGCTAAGTATATGACTGCTATAGTAGCAGCAAAGGAGGGCATTTGTGTTAAATAGTTTGTTATCAAACTAGGTGTGGTTGAAAGTGGGCTAATACTATGAAGATATATTGTATGATAATAATATTAACATATTTTAACCCTAACGAACTAAAGGTCTCACCAAAGGACCAAATTTATACAATGCCATCTCATTTGAGAATGAGTGATGCGTAGAGACGCAAAGACATGCAAATACACACGGACCTGAAACTGTCAGATCCAGAAATTATGTTAACCACTAGCAATAGCGTAAATGCAACACCAGAAAGCCATAGGTGTTCAATATGCAAAGTTTTTCAAACTAGATTATTGACTCTAGTGCAAGTGGGAGACTAAAGGGAATATGCCCGAGAGGCAATAATAAAGTGGTTATTATCTTATTCCATGTTTATGATAAATGTTTATTTTGCAAGCTATAATTGTGTTAGTTGGAAACGTTAATACATGTGTGTTTAATAAACAAAATACAAAGTTCCTAGTAATGCCTCTCATATAAACTAGCTCGTTGATTAACAAGATGATCAAGGTTCCCTGATGATGGACATTGGATGTTGTTAATAACGAGGTCAAAACATTGGTGGAATGATGTGATGAACATTCATCCGAAGTATAGCATTATGATCAAAGTCATTATGTTTCTATTGCTATAACATCATGCAAAGTAATCTTAGTCCTTAGACCATGAGATCATGTTAATTGCTAACACCGGAAGAGTATCTTGATAACATCGAACGTCACACCATAACAGGGTGACTATAAAGGTGGGTTCAGTGCTACAAAGGTGTTATGTTGAGTCTCGTGGATCAAGAGTGGAATTTGTCCATCCCGATGACGGATAGATATACTCTGGTCCCTCTCGGTGATATCACATTAAGATAGCTTGCAAGCAAGTGATGTGATCACTAGAATGTTATATCACGGGAACGAGAAAAGAGTGCATGTCGGCAACGAGATCAAACTAGGTATGGAGATACCGATGATCGAATCTCGGACATGTAATATATCGCGAGACAAAGGGATTTAGTTACTAGCATTAATGGTTCTCACGATCAAAGAAGTCATCGTTGAATGTGTAGGAGCCAGTATCGATCTCCAGGTCTCGCTTCTGATTATTGATCTGAGAGGGGTCTCGATCATGTCTGCATTATTCGCGAACCGTAGGGTGACACACTTAAGGGATACCGACACCATTTGGAGCAAATATGTTTCAGATAAATATTTAAGAAAGCGCTGGAATTATTTCAATAGACACCGAAACTGTTTAAGGTGAAATTGCTGAAATTGGTTCTGCATAAAATATTGAAATGTTGCGGGGGGTTTTATGTGAATGTTTGTTAATTAAAGTAATTAACAAAATTCTGAATAAAGTTAATAAAAGAGTTTTATTAAATGAGAGAGCATTAAATTTGGAGAAATTTAATGCATTTAAAGTGGAGACTTTAAAAGAGAATGTGAAGGGGCATTTTAATGTGGAGGGGGTTACCACCACATGAATGGGGGAGGTGAAGGGACACCCTCCCTCCTCCTATAAAAGGCCCCCCTCTCACTCCTTCTTCCAGACACCTCCTCGTGAAGCATCTCTCTCCCCTTCTAGTATTTTCCCCCATGGTCTCGGATTAGCGAGATACATGTTCCTAGTGGCTTTATCTGGAAAGGAGTTGCTGCTTCCGCTCCTTCGCTGGAGCGAGGGACGGAGGTTGTCGGGGTACCGGATGCGTGTGCGATCATGGATGCACCGCTCTTTGCGATCCTGGACTTGGTGGTGCTGGACTTGCTGGAGCTGGATCTGATGGACGTGCTGGAGCCGGACCTGCTGGACTTCATCACGATCTTGAGATCGGCAAGTGTATGACTACATCATCCACGAGTTCCAACTCGTTAACAAAGCTTTGTTGTCCTCGAGGGTAAGTTCTCTATTTATGTATATCCACGCGTTGCTTGTATCTAGTAGATAGATCTTGGCGTATAGTTCCCATCGTAGGAAAATTTTGTTTTCTATCCTGCAAACCCCAACAAGTAGCCTCCGAGTGTCCAGTGGAATCGCAGATTCAACTGGAGACTTTATGAAGCCTTTCGAGTGCATGACTGAGCATTTTTTTCGAGTGTTCTGTTTGTGCCATCAGGATTGTTAATATACGTACTTGATTTATCTGATGTATCGGTATCAGTTAACTGCCTTAGGGCAAAACAACGCAATCTACTCAAACTAGAGTCCCCGGACTCGAATTCAGAAAAATGCTGGCGTAATTCAACTTAGGCCGCGGAAGTCTTATAGGAGTCGAATTCCAGTGTATAAGTCTGAGCACTCGACGCGTCCATCAAGGCATGTTCATCGTACCTATAGGTACAGATATATTTCTGGTAGTGCGCAGCAGATGCGTTGCCAGGCCTTATTCAGGTCTTATCTTCACGCTGTAAGCGCGACATCCGAATTTTTTTTCATCGCGGAGATGATTCGGGTGGTCCAGGAGACGTAATCTCTTTGTAGGGAAAAATATGAGGAGGAGTCTCCATATCATTCGAGTGTCGATGTTATCAACACACAATACGATATACAAGGAAAAATAATCATAGGGTGGGCGACCAGCGCTCCCTATGGGAGTAGCCCCCGAGTGCCTATTTGAGTCATAGACTCAAGTGGGGACTAAAAACATTTGTGACTGCTGTCGTCTTTGGTTGCTTGTTTCAGTCAAATATGCTTCCGGCGCTCCCTATGGGAGTAACCCGTAATTCACAATCGAATGGTTGATTCGAGTGATGGGTTTGTCTTGAATGTTCATACACCTGCATAAATCTTTCGGGTGCGCGGCCAGCGCTCCTGTTAGGAGTAGCGCCAGAGTGCTTGGTTGAGTCGAAGACTCGAGCAAGGACTAAAGTAGTCAAAATCTTCTGCTGCTAGAATCGCTGACGTCAGTGCTGACAATGTGATGACCTCAGTTGCCCGCTTGAGCGGTTTTGACGGGACGTGACAAGCGGTGGGTCCCACTTTCTCTTTGATTTGACTGGGCGTGCGTAATCTTCTGTTTTAACTGCGTGTCCTCGATTTCCGTGTGTAATGGAGGTAGTGGGGGACGGTTCGTGGTTCACCCTCGCCACGTGTCGATGGCGATGTACGCCACGCGTCCAGTAGGGTTTCTGCTGACCGTTGGATGGCATCTGCGAGGAGGTTAAGTAGCAGCGCAGCTGCGGTAATTTTCCCCATCTCTCTTCTTGCTCGTGCCTTCTTCGCCATTGCTGCTCTCTCTGCTTCCTTGCACGCTTCCTCTTCATGGCACTGGACCAACTCCGTGTCTTCCCCAGTTACTTTTTCCGTTTGCACCGCCATCAAAAGATGGGTAAGAAGAAGGGAGCCGCCGCCGCTGGATCTGTGACCACCATTGCCACCACCAAGAAGAAGGGCGGTACCACCACCATGGGCACCTACGACGCCTGGCGGGCATCCATCATCAAGCCTTCTGAGCTGCATCTCCATCGCCAAGATGGAGCTCTTCCTCCTGCGGAAGATGACTCGCGAGTGCCCGGTGATGAGGTAATCCCTTGTCCTCCTCCGGGTTTCCGGGTGATGTTCCTTGCGTTCATCATCTGAGGTCTCTCTTTCCCCCTGCATTCTTTCTTCAGGGGTCTCCTTTGTTTCTATGGGCTCCATCTACACCAGTTGTCCCCAAATTCCAGTCTCCACATCACGTGCTTCATCACTCTTTATGAGTGCTGGCTCGGAATCGAGCCAAACTTTGGCCTCTTCAAGAGGCTTTTTAACCTAAAACGTCAGTCGGCGTCCGGTTCGGTAGTCTATGACGTAGGAGGCTGGGGATCCACGTCGACTCCTCTATCACCTATTTTGACATCAAGCTCACCGCGTACGTCCAAGGGTGGAGAGACAAGTGGTTCTACATCCGCGACTAGAAGGCCGACGGAGAGCACTACGGACTCGTGCCCTATGATCCCGCAACAACTTGCAAGAGAAGGCGCTCCTGGAAGAATGTCGTGATGTCTGGCGAGTCCGAGGAAACGGAAGTGCTATATAAGCGCGTATGCAACCTCGAAGGCCGCATAGGCAAATAAGAGGGTGGCGCCGCTCTCATTTGCACATGGTTGTGCCACCGCGTTCAGCCTCTACAAGCCTGAGTCCACTCGATGTACTGCTGGGCTGGCGCGAGCGATGTCACTCGCATATCTGCCGAAGGCATTTCTACGGGTGAGGTGGATAGGAGAGTGCGATTGGTGACCAAATACACTGGCAATGAGGTTCTCCCAGGCGAACCAATCGTGCCTCCTTTGGACGCCTCTAACCCTCGTCCTGAGGTAGAACTATACCTGTGAAGTAGTTTACTTTGTCGACTGCCATTATGGTGCTTGATATATAATGATGTATCTTCTGAATGCAAGACTGGAAAGTGTCTTCCAATTTGCCCCCTCATCCTGAATGGGTTATCCCTCGCGAATTGGATGAAGAGGATGAGTCGGAATCGACCATCCCAATTGAAGAGGAGGAGGGAGCCCCCGAGTCTAGTGACCAGGACACTCGCAAGCGTTCCCGCAGCAAGGATTCTAACGCTACATCCCCGACGACGCCGGAAGTTCCCTCTGCTGCTACAGAGGAGCCAATCCCTGCCGTTCCTGTGCGCACCATGGCTCCTCCGTCTTGGAAGAAGCTGCGACTTCCGAAGGGGTCGTTGGAGGAATCCATCGACCTTGATAATTTTAACTATTGAGTATTGCCTCCGCGAATGCGTCTTGCTTTATTTTTTGGAGTTACTTTTTCTAAAGTTTTTTGCTGGATGTGTTTTGTAGTCAAGCAGCGTCGTCGTCTTCTGACGACGTCCAATTTGTGAAGGAGTCCGGAGTCGCAGACTCCAAAGCCAAGGAAGTGGCCGAACGGTCTGCTTCTCCTCCAGTGGTGTCCCACTCTGGGCACAATTCGTCGAGTTCCCCGCATGCTGGGGAACACCAAATGGTTGCCCGGATGACTGTGCAACAGTCATCTTCGGAGTCCCTGGAGGATCACGTAAGCGTCCTTTTGCTGTTTTGGTAGTTGAATTTATACTTTGTCCTGCCGCTGAACCTTTGTTTTCTTCTGATGCAGTTCATCGTGAAGGAAGCTGCTCGCCTAGCGGAGCAAGTCCTTGTCATGGGTCGACAACACGCTCTGCTGGACAATTGCCACCGTGTTATCGAAGGTTAGTTTTGGCTTCGTATTTGTCTTCGTGAAATTTATAAATTTAAATGATGATACACCCTGTGCTTTGTAGTTGAGCACAACGAACTTCTTCGTCATGCTGCTTCCCTCGAGAAGGCGCTTGCCGCGGTGGCGAGGAGTTGCGATGAAGCAGTCACAGCTCTAGAGGAGTCGCGAAAACGCGAAGAGGATTTGCACGTTTCAACTACTGAGAGGGAGAAATTGTTCGAAGAACAACTTTTCTCGATTGCCAAGTCCCTCTCAGGTATTTTTTTAGTTGGATCTGTGTTGCTCCTTTCTTGATGTTATGTTATTGTGCTAACACCTTATGTATGCAGATGCCGGTGGCCTGAGCTTCGACGCCCAGACCATTTGCTGCGTACATGCGTTGGCTGGTGCCGTGGCCGCAGTCGAGGACCGCAGCGTTTCCCTTCAGGGGACGTTGACGAAGGCAAAGGGTGTGCTCAGTCACATCCGTGAGGATCTAGCTCCCAAGGCTGAGTTGATTGACAACCTTGAGGACCTGGTGGAATCCCTTGCTGCGGGTATTCCTATGGACTTCAAGAACTCCCAGCAGTCTGTCGGTGCTACCACGACACTCGCGATGGAGTCGGCCCATGGCGCGGAGTTGGATCCCTCCGCGATCTCCAAGGCGATGCCCATCGATGCAAATGGCCAACGGGTAGTGTTTGCTCCCTTCGCTACTGGTTGTGGTAAGTATGGGCCACAGCTCATCGATACAGTCATGAGATATTTTGTGGAGCTGCAACGAGGGAAGAAGGCGGCGAAGACTGCGGCATCAGGGGCTACCACCAGAAAGTCTGTGGCATCAGAGGCTGCCACGGATTCGATGAGGCCTCCGAAGTCAACGTCCAAGTCGAAGAAGCAGATTGCTCCTTAGTTGCCAATCTGTAATAGTTGTAGTTGGATTTTGTTGAAACTATGCTTTTGTGGGAGTGTCCCTGTTGAGACTTTGATGTGCTTGAATGCATTCGTGCCTTTATAAATGTATTCTTGGTCCCTCATTTTCTCTTACTTGATTTATGATAGGGTACGTAGAGTGGTCCTCATGACTCTCCTGCCACCGATGAAACCACGACGCAACCGCGCTCAAAGATGGAGGAATTGTCGTTGCTTTCGCGACTGCGCGATTGCATTAAGAAATTGGAGCGTGAGTTTCCCATCATCCGCGATAGTGCAGATGTGTGGAAGTCGAAGGCGGCCGCCCGTGAGAAGTATCTCTTGGAGGAAGTGGCGCAATTGAATGAGCAGTTCAAATGTTAGCTTTCTTGGCTCCCAGGAGCATGAACTTGAGGTCGTGATTATGGTGGTGACTTTTGTTCCGTTATCGGTTGATAGTGGAACCTGACCCCTATGTGATGGGGGTTGTATGGAAAAAAATGTTATCTTTCTGCCTTCTCATCTTTTCTTTTAGTCAGTCGCGGCGATGCCTTGTCTTCACACTTTGCCGTTTTCTTGGTGTAGTTGTCAGCGCTCGTCATCCGCAGGATGAGAAGGATCAGGTGGCTATTCGAATGAATAACCTGAACCAGGAGCAGCTGCAGGCGAGTGGGTACTTTTGGGTGGACCACGACCATTCGATCGCGCTTGCGACCCTGTAGGATTGTTCCTCTCGAGTGCTTCAGTGTTTGAAGAGGGCACAGTCGTGCCTCAGACACATTTATCAAACGATGTTTCCACTGGACGCCGTCCCTTCAAGTCTGTTGGCTCTCTTGGCAAAGTTTCAAGATTTAAGTGCGGTTCGCGAATGCGTGCGGTAGCAGTTAGTCGCAGGTGCGAAAGCTGCCTTGTCGATGGTGCGATTGCACCGCCAGATGTGGACATGGCGTCCATTGCTGCTGGACCGCCGCCACCGCCAGAAGGGATGACCTGGAACATGGTTCCGAACTACCAGCGATTGACGGCCAGCGTAAGACATCGCCGACTTCTTCAAGAGCGTATTTAATGTTCATCTTTTGCAGTAGTAGCGTAGTTTGTATCCTGCACATAGATGTACGAGTGTTGTAAAGTTCTTATGATAATGTTGGGTGTCATTAATACCCATTGATATGCGAAGAGCTTGCTAGCTTGTACTATATTTTTCGAGTGTGTTATACTCTGCAGTTCCCTTTCGTTAGCTTGACTTGTGTTTATCTCAGCACCTTGCCAACCTGTCAGGTGCGTTGCAACTGAGTTGGTGTTTACAAGGGTTCGATTGATGTTGTGTCAGCTACTTAGGATACTGTGATTTGTTCGTAGAATGAAAGTAAAGGGTGGCACAACCCCCGAGTTATAAAATTGCAAGAAAATAAGGCAAAACACAGATTTTTGGGGCACTTAGCTTTATTTATTCGCAGAATAGTACGAGGGACAATGTGTGGCTAAGTAGCCTGGCTGAGTAACCTTATTTGTAATGTAAAAACGACTAGGGGTAGAAACGACGCAGCTGTGCGACGTTCCAGGGGATGGAGTATGCGACTCCTATCTCAAATTTTTTAAGGCGATAGGTGCCACCTGGGATTACTTCTGTAATCACGTAAGGTCCTTCCCAAGGGGAATCGAGTTTGAGGTGCCCTTGTTGCTTCAATCGCATGACCAGGTCTCCTTCGATGAAGGATCTGAGGCGTAGCCTTCTACTGTGGTAGTTGTGGAGGCTCTACTAGTAGATCGTTGATCTCTCCACTTCTATTTCCCGTGCCTCGTCAAGGAGGTCGACGGAGTCTTCGAGTGCAAGAGTTTCCTCCTGCTCGCGGTAAGAGACCACCCGTGGGGCTTTGTAGCATACATCTGCGGGTAGCACCGCTTCAGCACCGTGGACCATAAAGAACGAAGTGTATCCCGTGGCGCTGTTTGTAGTTGTACGTAGGCTCCAAAGAACTGATTGCAGTTCGTCTGGCCAGCATCCAGCGGCTTGTTCGAGTGGTCGAATGAGTCGCTTCTTGATTCCATTGCAGACGAGGCTGTTAGCCTTTTCGACTTGACCATTGGTCTACGGGTGAGCCACTGAGGCGTAGCTTATGTTGATTCCCAGGTTTTCGTAGAATTCCTGGAACTCCTTAGAGGTGAAGTTCGTCCCATTGTCCGTGATTATGCTGTGTGGCACTCCAAAGCGATAGATAATGGACTCGAAAAACTTAACAACGCTGGTCCCTGATTGATTTGTCAGCGGCATGGCTGATACGTCAATAACGTATATATAATTTTGATGGTTTTATGCTAATAATATGCTTTTGACACTCCTTTTTGTATAAAGTTTATGATTTATTTGGACTAACCTACTAATAGTTGCAAAAGTGCACATTGTTCTTGTTTTACACTTTGATGTGTAGGAATTACTAAGAATACAAGTGGAAACCATGTTGGAGTCAAATTGGGATTTTTCTAGAAATTTGTCTCAGAACTCTTTTTGAAGATGGTCACGTTTCGGATCGAAGACGACATCAAACGGAAAACTCTTCGGCTACAAATTTGTTGGAAATTTCACGGCAAACGTTCTGGACATAAAATTTAGATGATTCCGAGTCCATACGGGCCCGCTAGGCCCGATTTACTGCCGCCCAAGATGGGGTAACGGGAATCCGAGAAGCTATATAAAGGTAGGAAACCTAATTCGCCCAGGACATCTCCACCCATGAATTTGCAGCCACCAAAGCCACGTTTTTGCCTCTCCCATGGATCCCATCTCCATGGGGGAGGGCTCCCAAGAAGCCATGAAGGAAGGGGGCTAAGGGGAGGTGCTCCCCCATGATACCGGGAGCGGGGAAGGAGTCCCCAAGGCTTAATGTGCCTTGAAAGAATCATGTGTTGTTTTAGCATATTAAAGCATAGTATTGTGGTATTCTCCTTTGATGCTTTATTTGGGTTGACTTGGCGCATGCTCACACCATGTTAAGACTATCCCAAGTCACCATAGCCTCGATGATAATTTTGTATTCGACTTGTAATATCACTTTATGCTTTAATTAATGATGTTTTGTCGCTTTGCATGATTATGGCCATTATTTCTCTCTTAGTTGGTCACTCCCAGTCTTTTGCTAGCCTCCATAACCAAGTATGAGTTCCACTCATGTATCCATCTCCAAATAAAACCAAGTTATTTCAAAGAGTCCACCATACCTACCTATTAGCATTTGCTATTCCGAGTATATTCATGTTTTTATCTACCTCCCGAATTAAAGTTGTTATGAGAAAACTAGTGATTAAAGCTCTCACAAACTTGATGACACACTTTACTTTTCTTGCCTCTAATAAACATGAACCATTGTGTCGTCTATGTTGTATATGCTTGCACTTATATGTTAGAGATTAGCAGAACCATGCTGTCATGGGGAACGCTTTCAACATTGCACTTGTAGATTGTACCGAGTTGATATCATGCTCTTTTGTCTATGGATGTCGTCGGGTGAAATGAAAGGGGGCGCGTAAGTCCATGGAGTTATGTATGTGGGTTAGAGAAACGCCTGGGCCGCTGGTCTAATCCATGCCTAATCATGGTGGAAACCTGCAGCGTAACCATAATGAGCAATTTATGAAGCATTTTTCTTATAAAAAAAGAGATAGAGATTGAGAAAAAGAGAAAAATAAAAAAAGAGATGAGAAAGGAGGAAAGAGATAAAAAAGCACCATTTTCCCATGGTAAATTAGAAGATTGCTGAGATGCTCGTTGTCTGCTTACCTTGTCATTTTGATATGGGGATTCTTCCGTATCATCGGGCAAGGGGTACCCCGTTGGCGATTCTCTATGATACACATGTACTTACTATGACAACAACTTGCCGGTAACTAAACTTGAGTAGCCTGAGGAGCGGCCCTCGTATTCAAGGGACATGAGATTTCCAACTTATACTTTGTCAAGCATATACACCAAAGTTTGTTCACTTTAACCTTAATTACTTCAAGATGCTTATGATAGGGACAATGAGAGCTGAAAGCTAATAAATACCATAATTTTTGGAAAATCTTTATGAGACTTGAATCCCTGCTTCCTTCTATGAGGTCCTTTCTTTTACTTTTATATTGAGTCTCCACCTTCTATATTTATGCACCAATTAAGAGAGCATAGTTGTCATTCTTAGTTCTATGTGCATTGTCCCAAAACTTGTTGATTTATTCATAATGTTGATATTGCTTGTTCTTAAACTATTTGTATCTAGTCACCCTTATGAACTTTGAAGGTGTCCTATGCATTTATGTTTGCTACACTATGAGGGACAAGATGAATACCATTCTCATTATGCTTTCTTTATGTGAAACAAACAAACTTCTTGCAAAACATTGTTATTCATGAATAATTTGTTTGTGTCTTTTCATGCTACAATATAGTTTCTATGTCTTATTGTTAGAACTATATCTTTCATGTTCATGTTTAGAGTACCTTGAACCCAACTATCAACACTTTTACAATAATGATGATCAAGACTGTGTTGTATGCATGTCACCTCAAACATTATATTGTTTTTATCGTTTACCTACTCGAGGACGAGCACGAACTAAGCTTGGGGATGTTGATACGTCCATAATGTATATATAATTTTTGATGGTTTTATGCTAATAATATGCTTTTGACACTCCTTTTTGTATAAAGTTTATGATTTATTTGGACTAACCTACTAATAGTTGCAAAAGTGCACAATGTTCTTGTTTTACACTTTGATATGTAGGAATTACTAAGAATACAAGTGGAAACCTTGTTGGAGTCAAATTGGGATTTTTCCAGAAATCTGTCTCAGAACTCCTTTTGAAGATGGTCACGTTTCAGGTCGAACACGGCGTCAAACGGAAAACTCTTCAACCACAAAGTTGTTGGAAATTTCGCGACAAACGTTCTGAACATAAAATTTAGCTGATTCTGAGTCCGTACGGGCCCTCTAGGCCCGATTTACTGCAGCCCAAGATGGGGTAACGGGAATCCGAGAAGCTATATAAAGGGAGGAAACCTAATTCTCCCAGGACATCTCCACCCACGAATTTGCAGCCACCAAAGCCACGTTTTTGCCTCCCCATGGATCCCATCTCCATGGGGAAGGGCTCCTAAGAAGCCATGAAGGAAGGGGGTAAGGGGCGGTGCTCCCCCATGATACCGGTGGTGGGGAAGGAGTCCCCCGCGCCACCGTCGGCGCCGCCGCCGCCCTCTTCACCATCTTCACAACCATCTCCATCACCTAATCCTCCTAATATGCAGTGGTTTATCCTCCCACACACCTATGTACCGTCCTATGTAAACATGATGTTTGATGCTATAAGTTATAATCCTATGATCTATGTCATGTTTGCGTAGTTTCTTTATTCTTAGATTGAATGGTTGAACGTCTTTGGTTCATTAGAGTTGTATGTTGATATAGTACAGTCCTTTGGTGTCCATTATATTTGTGCATGGATGGATTAAACATCATAGAATTTGTAGTATGTGTAAAAGGAAGGGGGGAGTTCTGCCGGAGTGACAGAAACCTGAGGACGCGAACCGGGACGTTGCACGTATGGGAGTAAGAGGACCATTAAACTTAAGACTATGGTTGGGGAAACCTTAATGCATGGATTAGTACTTATGGATATTTGCTAACAATCCAATCATATAGTACATGTAATTCCAAGTAGTGAAGCCCATGTATATTTAGCCTCTCCAACATAGAAAACTGCATCGAAGACAATGAACCCGGTCTATTCGCTATTTAAACTTGGACAAACCCACCACAATTACCACCACTATTTCACATGCATGGTTCTGTTAGTTTAGTATATTTTATTGCTATAGAAACTAGCTTTACTTTCTTGTTATTTATTATCATGCAAATCTATCTCTATTACTCGTATTGTTGCTCTAGTTTTATTTCCTAGATAATGCAAACGTTTAGTGTGCGTAGAGTTGTATCAGTGGTTGATAGAACTTGAGAGAATATTTATCCTACCTTTAGCTCCTCGTTGGGTTTGACACTCTTACTTATCGAAAAGGATACACACGATCCCCTATATACTTGTGGGTTATTAATGGCCTCGATCCACTTGGTGAATTTGTCGACTGCAACCAAGAGGTAGGCGTAACCTCCTCGCGAGGATTTTGGGAGCTTGCCGACAATGTCCATTTCCCATTGTGCGAATGGCCAAGCCAATGGTATTGGCCGGAGTTCCATGCTAGGTGCGTGAGGTTTGTCTGCGAATCGCTGGCAAGCGTTGCAGCACTGGACGATGTCCTTCGCGTCGCGCATGGCCATGGACCAGTAGAATCCAGCTCGTAGAGCTTTGGCAACGAGGGCATGACTGCTAGCATGGTGCCCGCAAGTGCCTTCGTGGATGTCGAGGAGGACGGCCCTTCCGTCTCTGTTGGAGATGGACTGTTGAAGTACTCCCATGATGTTGCACTTCTACAGTTCCTCATTGATGACGGCGAATTCTTTGGATCGTCGCGCGATGTGTCGCCTGTCGATCGGATCATCTGGCCGCCTTTGGCTCAATCATCATGATGCCCATTGGTCCTTCGAGTCCTGTATCAAGCTCCAGGTCATCGAGTGCCATTGGCTCGTTGGGTGGCGTAGCCCCCGAGTCTGTTGATGTGCTTGCTTTCTTCTCTGGAGCCTTGGGCTTGATGAAACATTCGTGATGCGCTCGAGAAATACCCCAGGTGGTATGGGGGCACAGGTGGAGCCAATATTGGTGAGTAGATCTGCCTCTTCATTGCTTTCGTGGCCCACGTGTTGCAGCTCACATCCGTAGAAGTCTCCTTCGACTGTGTCATAGAGGTCACGATAGGCGATCATGTTGTCGCTCAGTGCGTCACACTCGTGAATCGTTTGTGACCACTAGTTTGGAGTCACCGTAGATGATGAGACTTTTGGCGCCACAGGCTTTCGCCATCCGCATCCCATGGATTAGGGCTTCGTACTCAGCTTCATTATTGGAGGCGGTGAACTACATTCGCAGAATGTATTTCATCTTATCTCCTTGGGGTGATGTCAGTATGACACCTGCGCCAGCTCCGTCCTTTCGCTTGGACCCGTCGAAGTGCATTGTCCAGAGGTAGGACATATATGGCTTGTCGGGGAGATGGTTCTCCATCCAGTGTACGAGAAAGTCCGGGAGAACTTGCGACTTGATCACGTCGCGCTTTTCACATGTGATGTCTCGTGGAGACAATTAGATTCCCCAGAGTGCGACTCGTCCTGTGGCCTCAGGGTTATTGAGTATATCCCTGAGTGGGGCGTCGTTTACCACCACAATTGGGTGCTCCTAGAAGTAGTGGCGCAGTCGCCTGGCTATCATGAAGACACCATATGCCAGCTTCTCGTAGTGCGGGTACCGCTGCTTTGTAGGCGTGAGCACCTCGCTGAGGTAGTATACTGGACACTGGACCCCGTGGACTTTATTGTCTTCGGCTCGTTCCACCACGAGCACCGTGCTGACCTCCTGGTTGGTGGCAGAGATGTAGAGCAGTAGTGGTTCCTTTTCGCGAGGCGTCACCAGTACTGGCGAGGAGGATAGTAGCGCTTGAGATCTTCAAATGCTTCTTGTGCCTCGTCTGTCCACTCGAACTTTTCAGCTTTGCAGAGAATTTGGTAGAAGGGCAGTTCCTTTTCACCCATTCGACTAATGAATTGACTGAGCGCCATGATT
Source organism: Avena insularis (assembly GCA_023614405.1). Classification (NCBI taxonomy): domain Eukaryota; kingdom Viridiplantae; phylum Streptophyta; class Magnoliopsida; order Poales; family Poaceae; genus Avena; species Avena insularis. The sequence goes on along the minus strand of JAJUPC010000175.1, from coordinate 274,082 downwards.
CGTCCAGCTAGTCACTGGACGCCTTTTGCGTTCTTCGGCTTCTCCATGGCTAGTATGGACTTTATTTTCTTCGGGTTTGCCTCGATCCCTCTCGCAGAGATGAGATACCCGAGTAGCTTCCCAGATGGCACGCCGAAGGCGCATTTGTCTGGATTGAACTTGATCCGGTAGCGGTCGAGGTTGACGAAGGTCTCGTGTAGATCGTCGATTAGCGAGGCTTCCTCTTTGGTTTTGATGACAATGTCGTCAACGTAGACTTTGATGTTGCGACCAAGTTGGTTCTTGAGGCAAGCCTGCATGCACCGCTGATAGGTGGCTCCTACGTTTTTTAGCCCGAAGGGTAATGTGTTGTAGCAGAACGCATCGAAGGGCGTCGTGAACGCCGTTTTCTCCTAATCCTCTTCCTTCATTCGAATCTGATTGTAGCCTAAGTAGGTGTCGATGAAGCAGAGGCGCTCACATCCGCGGTAGAGTCGATGATTTGGTCGATTCGTGGCAACGGGAAGTGATCCTTTAGGCAGTGCTTATTCAAGGAGGTGAAGTCCATGCACATCCGCAGGATATCCGTGTCTTTTTTACGCACAAGCACTGTGTTAGCGAGCCAAGTACTTTCCTCGATCTCGCGTATGAATTTTGTGTCGAGGAGTCTGTTGATCTCCATTCGATCGCTTTTGTTGATTCGCATGCTTGCCAAATTGTCTACTTGACTGGCCTTGCGTCTGGATTCACATTGAGTGAGTGCTCGGCGAATTCCCTGGGAACTCCTGGCATGTCCGCTGGACACCAGGCGAAGATCTCCTAGTACTCACGGAGGAATTTGATGAGCGCGAGTTCCTATGCGGAACTCAAGTTGTTGGTGATGAGGGTCGTCTTTGTCAGGTCCGTTGGGTGGACCTGGACTTTCTTCGTGTGCACCGACGAGTCGAAGGATAGGTCGGGTGAATTTGGCCTGCTCAGGGGAGGCAGACTGTTGTCTATCGACTCCTTCAATCTTGCTAGTTCCTCCTGCATGTCGAAGGACAGGGAGATTCTATTGAATTCCCTATCGCAGCTGTCGGACCTCTCGAAGTTTCCATTGATTGTGATTATGCCGTTTGGACCTGGCATTTTCATCTTCAGGTAGGCATAGTGCGGCACTGCCATGAACCTTGAGAACGCGACACGTCCGAGGATGTAGTGGTATTGTGAAGGCCAGTCGACGACTTCAAAGTCGATGCGCTCTCGCCGAAAGTTTTGCAGCGTGCCGAAGATGACGTCGAGGTTGATTTTGCCCAGGGGGTATATGCCCTTCCCTGGGACGATGCCGTGGAACGTCGTGTCTGAGACTTCCAGTCAAGTCAGAGGGATCCTCATCGCGCGCAAGGTGCTCGCGAACATGAGGTTGATGTTGGTTCCGCTGTCCATGAAGACGCGACTCATATCGAAGCCCCTGATCTGTGCCTCGAGTACGAGGGGGCAGTGGCGTGGACGAGGGACTTGACGCGGATGATCGCGCTTGTCGAAGGTGATGCAGGAGTCGCTTCCACTGAGGTACTCAGTGGTGGAGGGTGGAGAGTTTATCGCCAGATTGACTTGGCGAGTGATGGCCTTCTACACTCGATTTGAGGGACGCCCCTTTTGGATCATCCCCATGTTGCCCAAGGCTCGTGGGTATGTATCGCCTCCATGATGCTGGGCCGGCGCGGCCGCGGGTGGTGGTGGTCTGGGAGGTGGTGGAGGAGCTCCATGTGCCACAGCGCCTGGGGCGGCTCCATAGCCCCTGTTAACCGCTTCGCGATTCATCCGATCCAGGCCTTCGTGGAGTTTGAGGAACTCATGATAGTCCTTGAGAAGGTGGTTGGATTTCTTATTGCCGTCGTGCTTGTCGATGTAGAAGTGCACGTTGCATGGTCCAAACAGTTTGTCCTCGATAGATGTTGCGGGTGCCTCTTCGCGTGTGCGGCGCTGCCACACCTGCGTGGTTTTTCTGATGTCGCAGTATCCACCACTGCGATATCTGTTGTTGTGGTTGTCGTCACGTTTGTCGGCGTAGCCGGCTATGACCATATTGACCTTGTCGCGGTCATCGTAGACGCGCATTCGACATTTGCCTCGGCGGTCGCGTCTGCGCCCGAGGTCATCGTCGTCGTCAGAGTAGGTACGGTTTTTCACCGAGACTTCTCTGTCAAACCACTGGTTCACGATTTCCATCAGGTGGTCGATCGTTTTGGGCTTCGAGCGGCCTAGCTCCTCTCCGAGCTCTATATGGCGAACGCCGCCGTTGAATGCATCGATTGCGCGGTCCTCCGAGATTTTTTCTGCGGAGTTCTTAATGATGGACCATCTCTAGATGTGCGAGCACAGCGACTCGACAGATCTTTGTTGGTAGCTTCTTAGTTCCTCGATTGATGCGGGCCTTTTGTAAGTGCCCTTGAAGTTGCGCACAAAGCTATAGACCAGCTCTTCCCAGCTGCGAATGGATCCACGCGGTAGGTTGTTGAGCCATGCGCGACCGACGCCCTGCAGCTGCAGCTGTAGACATTGCATGGCCGTGCTTTGACTCCCGCCATGTAGCCTGACGGAGGAGATGTGGTCCTCTAGCCAGATTTTCGGGTCCTACAGGCCGTCAAATTTTGGGTTCTCCGACGGGAGTTTGAACCCCTTAGCATCCGCCTCTGCCTGATGGCCCTGCTGAAGCATATGGGGCCACAGAGCTCAGTCTCGTCTTCTTTTGAATCGGTCGAACGAGCACGCCTTGCCCGCATCTTGTCGACTTTGCGCTGCGTGGCATCACGTGCATCGTAGTCGCGGTCATGCCGCCGTGAGCGACGTCGCCATGACAGATCGTGACTGTCGTCACTGGAGGAGTACGAGTATTATTTGTCCAAAGCCTCGCTTTTCTTTGGCTCTGGTGTTGGTTCTTTATCGAGGGCGGCCTCGATTAGCCCCGGGCCCGCGATCATAGATCGGTGCATGGCAGCTCGCGGATCTCTAGGCAATGGCTGGTTGTTGAGGAGGTACATGGTAGCAGCCATCACTGCGGCTTGCGGCGTCTTTGGGAGCATGTTGCCCCGCGTATCCACCGTCATAGAGCTGAAGTTGAGGACTTTTGCAGCTTCTACGCGTTCTTGCTCGGTGAGGTGGGCTAGTTGAGATCGCCTCTTGTTGGCCACGTACTCGTTACCCTTGGAGGAGGATCCTCCGTGGGAGGAGAGCCCAGCTCGTCGAAGACTCGACTCGTCCGCCGCCTTTCTGCGTGCTTCGAGTTGCACGATCACCTGCTGCTGGGACTTGAATTCCTCCTTTAGGAGCCAATGGTAGCCCATCAGCATGCCCTGTGGTGTGTTGGGGGTAGAGGATTGCCCCGTAGAGCTTCGCGGCAGCGGGCCCACTCGTTATCGTTGAGCTTGATCACAATGCGCTCGCAGGTGTTCTCGTTCGTCGTTAGTGACTGTTCTCCCCTTTCCCACGTCGTTACCACCACCGCCAGGGCTGCCATGCATTAGTATCCCACCATTGGGCGTACTGTCGTTGGGTGGTCCGGTGCCAGATCCGGTGCCAGTGTTATCGCGATTGACGCTGGTGTCGCCCACGTTGATGACGGCGTACATGAACTGGTTGGGGAAGCTGTTGCTCCCGCAACTTTCAAATCCGGAGCCGTAGGCTCCTTCTTCTATGGCTAGGTCATCCAGATCGGATCTGTGACTGTTGTCATGGTCCGTACTCCCAGCTGTTGCTAAGGTGTTGAGCTCGCTGAGAGTGTCGATTGGTGGCAGGAACTACGATGCTGGAGCAATTGCGGGTTCCATTGGTTGATCAGGCATGCGAAGCGTGCCTAGTTGATCAACCTGGAAGCGGAAGCTCCCAATCGCCAGACTGATTCCATCGCCCACAGACTCGAAAGTCGGGCGAGTGGCCGGCGTGTGGACAGTGAAGTCGAACGGGCCGAAGAGCTGGCGAATCTCCGCTGTTGCAGAGTTGTAGATCGCGGTTGATGGGGCTGAAGAAGCCGCGACATCAGCGCGCCCAGTTCCCACAAATGGCGCCAATTGACGAGGGTCTCGTCAATGCCTATTGCTATGGACTTGGGTTTTGGAGTAAGAGGGAGCACCGGAGGCATCAATCTGCTAGCAAACAAGCACACAAGGATGCAAGTTTTACCCAGGTTCCTGCTTGTCTGCTCTTGGAATTAACGAAGGAATCGAAGATTATAGGGGCGCGCAAATGCAATCTGGCGAGAGTTGTGGAAACTAGGGTTGTGATTGTCCTCCTTGCCGCCCCCTCCTAGCCTTTATATAGATAGGCTAGGTCTCAGGTAGCAGGTCGAGTCGGTTACATATTAGGGTTTTCCCTTTGAACTTTCTATCTTAAACTTCTTCTTGTCTCGCAACCAATCGAGAGTCCGTGGGCCACTCGAATTCTTCATTGGGCCTTGGCAAAGCCATGGGCTTCTGCCGTATCTGGATCGTATATGCCAAACTCGAGTACCTGTAGGGTATACCCATGTCATCTATACACCTGACAAGTGTATTGGGTGTGTTGGGGACACAAGAGACTTCTTGTATCTTGATTGAATGGTTGCTTGAGAGGTATACCTTTGACCACTTCCTCCCTAAGTTCGATAAACCTTGGGTGATCCACTTAAGGGAAACTTGCTGTTGTTCTACAAACCTCTACACTTGGAGGACCAACACTGTCTACAAGAATAGAAGCGTGCGTAGACATCACGGTACGCAACCATATTGTCGCTTAGGGCATCGCACCTGTTCATGGTTTGCTAGACCACAAGGTTGGAGTCATCATAGATGATGAGCCGTGTGGATCCACAGGCCTTGGCCATCCGTATCCCGTGGATCAGTTCTTCGTACTCCGCCTCGTTATTGGACGCGTAGAATTTCATCCGTAGGATGTATCGCATCTTGTCGCCTTGAGGAGGCGTCAATATGACGCCTACACCAGCTCCCTCCTTGTGTTTGGATCCATCGAAGTGCATGGTCCAAAGGTTGGACATGTCTGGTGTATAGGGATCTGGTTCTCCATCCAGTGGACAAGGAAGTCCGGTAGAACTTGCGAGTTGATCGTTGTTTGATGCTCGTATGTGATGTCCCGTGGGGATAGCTCAATTCCCTAGAGCGCGACCCTCCCGTAGCATCTTTGTTGTTGAGGATGTGGTTTAGTGGGGCGTCATTCACCATGACTATATGGTGCTCCTAAAGTAGTGGCATAGTCGCCGCGCTGTCATGAAGACACCGTAGCGCAACTTCTGGTAATGCGGGTACCGCTGGTTTGTTGGTATCGATACCTATCTGAGGTAATATACTGGGCAGTACACCACATGGATTTTGTTTTGTTCGGCTTGTTCTACCATCAGCACGGTACTAACCACGTGATTGGTGGCGATGATGTACCGCAACATTGGCTCCTTTCCTCTGGGAGTCACCGGCACTCACGAGGTGGAGAGAAGGTGCTTGAGGTCTTCGAACGCCTCTTGTGCCTTGTCCGTCCACTCGAATTTCTCAGTTTTGCGGAGGACCTGATAGAATGGTAGTGCCTTCTCGCCCATTCGACTGATGAATTAAATAAGCATCACGATCCGTCAAGCTAACTGTTGAATGCCTTTGATATATTTCGGCTTCTCCCTGGCCAATACGGCTTTTATCTTCTTCAGGTTGGCCTCGATTCCCTTGGTGGATATGAGGTACCCGAGTAATTGCCTGGATGGCATGACGAAGGCGCACTTCTTCGGAACAAGCATGGGGTTTGCTACCCAGGTGCTTTCCTTGATCTTTCGCATGAAATCAGTGTCAAGGAGTCTATTGACTTCCATGCCAAGCACCTTGGCCCTTGGCTCTAACATTCGACGCATCGACTGCTTGACCAATCTTGAATCTGGATTCACATTGAGTGCATGCTTGATGAATTCCTTGGGAACTCCTAGCATGTCCGCAAGACATCAGGCAAAGATCTCCCAGCACTCATGGAGGAATTCAAAGAGTGTGAGTTCCTATGTGGCACTCAAGTTGTTAGCGACGAGGGCCATCTTGGTCGGGTCTGTTGTCTATCTTGTTAGCGACGAGGGCCATCTTCGTCGGGTCTGTTCCTATGTGGAATTCAAACACTGTTGTCTATCGACTCCTTTAGACTTGCGAGCTCTTCATGCATGCCAAAGGTCTAGGAGATTCTCTTGCATTCCCTATTAGAGCTATCTAACTTGGCGAAGCTCCCGTTGATTGTAATAATGTCATTGGGTCCTGGCATCTTCATTTGCAAGTATGCCTAGTGTGGGACCACAATGAACCTTGCGAATGCGACGCCCCCGAGGATGGTTTGGTACTGCGAGGGCCAGTCGACAACCTTGAATTCGAGGCGTTCCCACCAAAAGTTTGCGGGTGTGCCGAAGATGACATCTTGGTTTATTTTTCCCTGGGACGATGCCATGGAATGTTGTTTCGGATGCTTCTAGGTAGGAGAGGGGAATCCGCATGGCGCACAAGGTGCTAGCGAACATGAGGTTGATGCCACTGCCGCCGTCCATGAAGACTCGACTCATCTTGAATCTGTCGATCTGTGGCTCGAGCACCAGGGGAGCATGGCCTGGGCGAGGGACCTAGCGCGGGTGGTCACTTCTATCGAAGGTGATAGAACACTCCGACCCGCTGAGGTACTCAGGGGTTGAGGATGGAGAATTGATGGCCAAGTTGATGTGGCGAGTGATCGACTTTTGCGTCTTGTTGGAGGGACGCCCCTTATAGATCATACCCATATTATTGAGTGGGTGTGGGTATTGCTCACCTCCGTTGTTTTCCTGAGCAGGTAGTGCGGGTCCTCCGGGTGGTGCTGGTGGCTCTCCATGAGCTATGGCGCCTGGGTAAGCTCCTTACCCCTGATTTATCGTGTCGAGATTCAGCTGGATGAGGCCTTCATGGAGCTCCAGGAAGTCGTGGCGGTCCTTGAGGAGTTGACTGGACTTCTTCTTGCCATCGTGCTTGTCGATGTAGTAGTGGACGTTGCAGGGTCCATACAGCTTCTCCTAGATGAATGTTCTGGGTGCATCGTCACAGGTGCGGCGCTGCCACACTTGTGTGGTTTTATCGCTGTCACGGTAGCTGGTGCTACGATATCTGTTGCTGCGATTCCCTTTGTCGTGCTTATCAACATAGCCAGCCGTGACCATGTCGACTTCCTCATGGTCCTCGTAATCGCATGCATGGCGTTTTCCTCGGCGGTCGCGCCTGCGGCCGAGGTTGTCTTCATCGGCTAAGCGGGCGTGGTTGTTGTGTAGCGAGTCTTCTCCGTCCACCCACCAATTCGCGATTTCCATCAAGTGATCGATGGTTTTGGGCTTTGTACAACCAAGGTATTCCATGAGCTCTCTGCGGCGTACACCGCTGTTGAACGCGTCGATTCCGCGATCCTTAGAGATATCTTCTGTCGTGTTTTTGATGATGGACCACCTCGGAATGTAGGAGCAAAGTTATTCGCCCGGCTTCTTGTAGCAAGCCTAAAGTTCTTTGACTGACTGATGACCCACAAGTATAGGGGGTGTATCGCAGTATTTTTGATAAGTAAGAGTGTCGAACCCAACAAGGAGCAGAAGGTGCTGGCTAGTGGTATGGATCATGAATTCTCTGCAAATACTTAGCAAACGGATGTTTAGGGGTTTTTGATAATGCAAGTAAATATAGTACGAGTAAATAAAAGACAGTAAGAATAAATCCAACAAGTGGCCCAATCCTTTATTCAGCAAAGGATAATCCGGTTGTATTACTTAAGATGACCAAACATTCTCGAGGACACATGGGAATTCTGTCAAGTGCTTTCGCTTCATATAGTTGATTAATCTTCTTTAGCTTGCTAAGTGTTGTGTGGGTGAACCTGTGCTAATGTACCGACCTTTCTAGGACTAATACATACTTGTGATTATACCCCTTGCAAACATCCGTAAGTACAAGAAAGTAATTAAGGTAGAAACCTAACCACAACTTTAAACTCTAAGACCCTGACGTCCCTTGTGTAATGGTTTCCTAACGGGGGTTCAGGTTTCTGTCACTCCGGCAACCCGCACGATTAGTAGCCAAATACACAATGCATTCCCCTAGGCCCATATAGGTGAAGTGTCATGTAGTCGACGTTCACATGACACCACTAGAAGAAGTAAACCACAACTTAAATATCAAACTATTGAATCTTTCTCAACACAATTTGAAGGGGATATGCCTAAGGGGGTATGCTCAGTAGGGGGTTTCGAGTGGGCCGGAAGGCCCGCGAGTACGCCTGAAGGACAGTGACAGGACTCTGAGGAAAGAAGAGGCCCATCGACTGGCGACTAGAAGCCCAGTAGCGTAGCAGAGGCCCAGTCAGATTAGGTCAAAGGCTCCCGGATCCTTATCTTGTTCGGGGGCAACTTGTAAACCCTGGGAGGTGCTTCATATATAAACCTCCCTAGGGTATAGTATAGACTTATGTTCCATCATACACCCCCTCAAGCGACTCGCCGAACCTGGGTAAACCCTTGTGCACATGCCCCCATCTCGCACCGCAGATGGCCGCCAACTCTTCCTCACGAAACTGTCAATTGCTGCCTATGGCAGCGACTGCCGTGGCCATTTCCACGACAGTGGCGTCCACCGTGGGGCATAGTGGGACTGGCCTGAGTTCTGCGGCGAGACCCTACTCGCCGATCGAGCGCCGCCATCGTCGCAGATGATCGCTTCGGCGGGATCTTGCAGATCCTGCCCAACAGCTACATCCCGCGCCGCGCCGTCACACACGCCGCGGTGATGCCGATCGGCTCCATCAACCTCTTCGTCGGCTTTACCGGCGCGGTCGACCCAGCCGCGACCGTGATCGTCGGCGGATCGCCTCCACACCGTGATCTGCTTTCGGAGGAGCAGGTCCGCTCCATCAGGGGCCTCGTCATCGAGTACGACTCGGCCGCTAGCGACGCGGTCGAGACCAACGTCGCCACCAACGACGACGCCGACTCCGCGACCCCCGCATCGGCCAACGGATCTATCACCGCCACGTCACGGGAGGACTCCATCACGTGAGTCTCCAACCTCGAAGATTTCGAGGATCCCTCCATACTGGGGATCTTCGACTCTGACTCCGGCTCGGAATCCCCCGAGGATCTTCGCACCAGATCCAATCGCTTCAACGCGATTTACATGGCGGGAAGCGTGGCCGCCGCGCCAGATTCGTTCTCCACGCCGACTCTGCCGACCGCGACGGCCACGGAGGTGGAACAAGCCCGCCTGCGGCTCCAGGAGGCGCAGCGCAACGAACTCGCCGAGCGCGAGAAATACCGCCTCGAACGAGAGACGGCGAAGGAGCTATCACTCTATCACCAGCGCCGCATCAGGACCTGCCTGAACCCTGATGTTCAGGGCCGCGTCCTGAACTTCAACGACGAGGGTGACCCCACACGCGCCGCCGAGCACGAACACGGCGAGAACGCGCCGCCAGGAGGAGGCAACCCCGCAAGACCACCACCTGGAGCACCGGCGAATGGGGCCCCTCCACCACCCATGGGCCGTGCGCCCCCACCTGACCAACCACGCATCATCATCTCGCCTCAAGCCCGGGGCGCCAACGGGCTACCACTGTACTCCACCCCGATGGACAACGTCGTCGCCGCCGACGCCGCGATCGCTAACCTCGATGTCCAAGGCGATGGCGCGCTACAGATCCAGTACGCCAAGGTCCTACTCGTCAGGGCCGTCGAGCAACAAGCCGCGGGAGTAGATCCGCGTGGACGGATGTATTCCCGCTCGTCAGCAAGCAGGGCGGCATCAAGCGGCCACTCAACCGTGGCCAACACGATAGTTTTCCCACCTCCCCAACCACTAGAAAACCAACCGCGAGCCGCCAACCCCGCGTTGTCGACCAACGAGCCGCGACCTGCGAACAACACCGTCGCCGCAAACGGGAAACCACTCGACGCCCGAACGCACATCATCAACAATCAGGCGTGGCGGTTGTGCCAGCCCTACGACCTGCGACACACCCTCGCCAACCGCGGCGACCCGGAGCCAAGAGGCTCACTCAGTCGAGTCAGGCCACAATGCTTTGGACCCATGATCCGCGAGGAAAAATACCCCGCCAACTTCAAGGCCCCCAAGGAGATCGAGAAATACGACCCGATGTACGACCCCGCCGTTTGGCTGGACACATATCTCATGGCAATGGGGATCGCAGGCCACACCGACCTGCTCGCCGCTCGCTACCTCCCCCTGATGATGGAGGGTGTGACCCGGCAATGGATCAATACGCTACCCGCCAACAACATCGACTCCTGGGAAGAAATGCGGGATGCCTTCGTCAGGCACTTCGAGGGTTCCTACACCCACGCCACCACCATCGAGGACCTGGAGCGATGCATCCAGGGACAACGCAAGTTGACCCGCCGGTGGATCCAAAGGTGGCAAGAGCTGTGGATAAACGGCTCCGGCATCCACCCAGACACGGCGATACGCTGCTTCAAAAACGCGTGCCGGTACGAAACTCTGGTCGCCAAGATCAAGAGGGTCTACCGGATGCTCGACAACATCCCGGACCTCCTCGAGATTGCCAAGAGCTACGTGGAGGAAGATCCCAACCAGGACTCCAACGATGAGTCGGGAGGAAGACGGCGCACCAGCATCCATGATAGCGGACGACTACGCGACATGCGCTACAGCAACACCCGTATCACCGGCAAGCGCCGGACCGATGGGGGAGTCGACTTCGTCGCCAACGCCGGCTACAGCCAACGCGACTCCAAGAACTACCGCTGCGACAGAGGAAACTACCGCGACAGCGGGAACTACCGCGCCAACAACACGACTAGGCTGAAATTTGACCCTGCAGCCCTGCTTAATCAGCCCTGCATCTACCACAGCAGGGAGGGAAAACCAGCCACCCACACCACCGCCGACTGCCACTCTCTCAAAGAGATCGAGAAGGCAAGACATGCAAGGAAGGACCCCAACAACAACCAACCGCGGGACAACGGGAATGTCGGTGGCTTCGGAACCGTTGTCGGGTTGCTTCATACCTTCACCGGGCTCGGCACCAAGTGTGAGAAGAAGGTACTCGCCCGCGCGGTTGCCTTCAATGCGGTGACGCAAGTAGACATCCCCCGCTTCCTAAACTAGTCCGAGCAAAGCATCACCTGGAGTCGCCAGGACCACGCGCCAAGAATCGAGTATCTAGGGTGAGTCGCCCTGGTGGTCAGGCCAAAGGTGGCCGACTACTGGCTGACCAAGACGCTGATGGACGGTGGGAGCTCCATCAACATCCTGTACCTCGACACCTTCAAAAGGCTCCAGCTCCTAGAAACAGCCATCGAGCCAACACTGACGACCTTCCACGTAATCGTCCCTGGTCAGAAGGCGTACGCGATCGGGAAGGTGACGCTGCCAGTCACCTTTGGCACCCCGTCAAACTACCGCACGGAGAGGATCGTCTTCGATCTGGTAAACTTCCGCAGTCCCTACCACTGCGTCCTGGGCCGCAAGGCATTCGCAAAGTTCATGGCGACCCCACACTACGCCTACAACATGATGAAGCTCCCCGGGCCGAGCGGCATCATCAACGTCCACGGCGACCCTGATATGGCCGTGGAATGCGAGGAAAAAGGCGCCGAGCTCGCCGACACCGTCATCGCCACAGAGACTGTCCACACGGAGGAGCTCGCGAAATACGTGGGCAACATCAACAAGGACGATCCCACTATCCTGAAGAAACCAATCGCCGCGAACTCTACGTTCGAGGCGACCACGCACACCCGCACCGTCGAGCTCGTCCCAGGCGACTCCAGCCAGACGGTCACCATCGGGGCGCATATGAGCCCCGCATAGGAAAGCGCGCTCATCGGGTTCCTTCATGAGAACCGCGACATCTTCGCATGGAAGCCATCTGACATGCCAGGTGTCCCGAGGGAACTCGCTGAGCACAAACTTAATGCCGACCCCAAAGTGCGACCAGTAAAACAGTCGCTACGGCCCTTCAATGAAGAACGCCGTCGAGCAATCGCCGAGGAGGGCCAGCGCCTGCTAGCCGCAGGCATCATCCGGCCAATTAAGTACTCCAAGTGGCTGGCAAACCCAGTCCTGGTTCTCAAAAAGAACAACACCTGGAGAATGTGTATAGACTACACCAACCTCAACAGTGCCTGCCCGAAGGAGGAGTTTGTCCTACCACGCATCGATCAGATCATCGATTCGACCGCGGGATCGGAGTCGCTATGTTTTCTCGATGCTTACTCTGGTTACAACCAGATCAAGATGGCGGTTGAAGACGAAGAGAAGATGGCGTTCCTCACGCCATTCGGCGTGTTCTCCTACACGGACATGACATTCGGCCTCAAGAACACAGGCGCCACATATCAGAGGTGCATGCAGGAGTGTCTAGCGAGCCAAATTGGCCACAACATCCACGTCTACATCGACGACGTGGTGGTAAAATCCACCCGCCAGGACGATCTACTCGCCGACCTAGCAGAAACCTTCACAAATCTACGGAGGTACAACATCAAGCTGAACCCCGGAAAATGCACCTTCGGCGTACCCACTGGACAACTTCTGGGGTACATAGTCTCCAAGAGAGGCATTGAGGCCAACCCCACCAAGATCCACACCATCTCGCGACTCGGGAAACCCGAGTGCCTGCGCGACGTCCAAAAGTTGGCAGGGCGAGTCGCGGCTCTCAGTCGCTTCATTCCTGACTAGGCGATAAGGCAATGCCCCTATACCGCCTGATGCGCAAGAACCCAACGTTCCAATGGGACGCAGAGGCCGACAACGCACTGAAAGTACTGAAAGAAGTGCTACTCATGGCACCACTACTCGACGCGCCACTCGACAGAGAGCCAATGCTCGTCTACGTCGCGACCTCCAATCGGGTCGTCAGCGCCGTGATGGTCGTCGACCGACCAGAAGAGCGCAAGGAGCGCCCCATACAGCGCCCAGTATACTACATCAGCGAAGTATTAACAGACTCACGACAACGCTACCCGCAATACCAAAAACTGGTGTACGCGGTGTTCCGAGCACAACGGCGACTCCCACACTACTTCCAGGAGCACCCAATAATGGTGGTATCCTCCGCGCCCCTGCAAGACATCATACGCAATCGCGATGCGACTGGGCGAGTCGCCAAGTGGTCCGTCAAGATCGGCGTCCACAACATCAAATATGAGCCCCGAAAAGCGATCAAGTCGCAGGCCCTGGCCAATTTCCTCGCCGACTGGGAAGAGGCACAGCAGCCAGAGAAGCTCCCATACCTCCACTACTGGTCGCTCCACTTCGACGGCTCCAAGAACGCCGACGGCGCGGGGTCTGGGGTCATACTGAACTCCCCCGAAGGAGACAAGCTACGCTACATGCTCCACCTCAACTTCACACCTTGCACCAACAACGTGGCGGAATACGAGGTCCTCCTCCACGGCATGAGAGCCGCCAAGGAGATGAACATCAATCGCCTACGATGCTATGGCGACTCCGACCTAGTCGCCGGCCAAGTGGCCGGGACATGCGACGTTGTTTCCCCAACAATGATAGCATACAGCCAGGCTGTCGACCAACTGGGAGGACACTTCGACGACTACTCCGTCGAGTGGATCGACAGGCGTAAAAACGAGGAGGCGGACGCACTTTCCCGCATCGGGTCGGCTCGACAGACGCCACCAGTAGGCGTCTTCCTCGACATCATCCACAAGCCCTCCATCAGCCCACCGAAGGAGATCGACGTCGGGATTCCACTACAACCAGAACCGGCCTTAGTCGCCATGGTTGTGGAACCTAGCGACTGGACAGCACCATACGTCACCTTCCTAGAACACAAACTCCTACCGAGCAATGAGACAGAGGCGCGAATGGTCATACGCCGCTGCAAATCCTTCGTCATCATCAACGGCGAGCTCCACAAGCGCAGCGTGACCGGCGTGTTCCAGCGCTGCGTACAGCCAGAGGAAGGCCGCAAGATCCTCCAGGACATCCACGCCGGTGACTGCGGCCATCACGCTGGCGCCAAGTCGCTAGTCGCCAAGGCCATGCAGCACGGCTTCTACTGGCTCACCGCACACGCCGACGCCACCGACGTTGTCCAAAGATGCGTCGGATGCCAGAAGTACGCCCACCAGACGCACCTTCCTGGTTCGGCGCTCAAGACAATCCCCATCATGTGGCCATTCGCCGTATGGGGCATGGACATGGTTGGCCCGTTCAAGAAGGCCCCATCGGGCTTCACTCACCTCTTGGTCGTAGTCGACAAGTTCACCAAATGGGTGGAGGCCAAGCCGATCAAGAAGTGCGACGGCAAGACGGCCACCAAGTTCCTCCGCGAACTCATTTACCGGTACGGCTACCCACACAGCATCATCACAGACAACGGCACCAACTTCGCCAAGGGGGCCATGGCAGAATTCTGTGAGGAGCACTACATATGACTCGACCTCGCATCAGTCGCCCACCCGAAGTCAAACGGCCAAGCAGAACGCGCCAACCAGAGTGTCCTCCACGGTCTCAAGACGCGACTACAGGTGCCCCTCGAGTGCACCCCAGGATGCTGGGTCGACGAGCTCCCCTCTGTGATATGGGGGATCCGCACCTCCGTCAACCGATCAATAGGGTTCACGCCTTTCTTCATGGTGTACGTCGCTGAGGCCGTAATGCCAACAGACCTGGAGCACGACTCCCGTCGAGTCGCCAACTACGTCGAGGAGGCCAACGAAACCGCCTGCCAAGAGAGCATTGATCAACTCGACGAAGCACGCGATCTGGCTCGCTCCCGCACCGCCATATACCAGTAGGGACTTCGTCGCTATCACAGCCACCGAGTGCGAACTCGCACCTTCAAGGAAGGCGACCTGGTCCTACGACTGGTCCAAGATAAAAAGGGCATGCACAAGCTATCCCCCCCATGGGAGGGGCCATTCGCCATAGGCCGAGTCCTTGGCAACGACGCCTACTACCTCATCGACATACGGGGTGACGGCCAATTGGAGGTCGGGAGGCCATGGAATGTAAACCTCCTCAGAAATTTCTATACTTAGAACCTCACACTGTACTCCATCGACATATATAATGAAATTCATTTGGATCGCACAAATTGTGTCCACTCGCCATATTCTTGTGCCACTCGCACTCGTACATACTAGCAATATGCTACCTATGGAAGTCAACCTCTGGTCGAGCGAGCAGCACGGCCAAGTAGTGCGGCACAAGGGCACTGGAAAAATCCGGGCCTTGGGTCGTCCACGAACAACGCCAACCCGAAGCCGCCATTGGAGTCGCCTAGCCCGACTGGCCCACCGGGCCAATACATCCGACACACGCTTCTCACAGCAACCTGTCCCCCCACCCTCGCGAAAAGCGACTCAAACGGTTAAGTACCACGCACGGGGACTCCGCAAAACGGGGACCCCACGCGGCTCGGGAACACACCCAGTAAGAGAGCTGCCTAGGGCTCGCTAAGCGACTGGCTCTACGGGCCAGGGGAGGAGACGCGTTACAATCAACGCATTCGTAACCTGCAACAGGATCACGACCAATACGGTCTAGCACAATGCTCGGGGACTTGTTCACAAACGAACCTCACCCGCACTCAGGAACTCGCCGCTCAGGAGACGCGAAGGGAAAAACAAACGCAAAAACAAGGCAAACACACAAAAATACATAGTCGAGTTATACCTCATTAAAGGGCGGACGCGCTCGGGGACTCGCTCAAATTCTTGAACAAAACACTGCCTTAATAAAACACAAGTCTACCAAGTCTTTGCGGCACGGGTTACAAAAGTCATACAAATGTTCGCCACCTGGCATCTATTACACCTTTTACATTTTCTCATTACACAGGCCTTGACAAAGAAGAAGCACCACCACCCTTGACGCGCACAAACGGCTGCCACGGGTTCGTCGGATACGTTGTCAACGACTTCGGCAATGACGACCGGAAGGGCTGCTCCGACTTCATGTCGCGGTGCTCCGGCTCGGGGTCGCCAGGCGCCAACGCCGTCTCCTTGTACGGCAGCAGATACCCCATGGCCAAGACACGATCAGCATAAGGAGCGGCCTTCGCGGTCAGCTTCAGCACCTCCGACATCTCCACCGTGCCGGTCGCCGAGGGATAGCCACTCGTGACATCGTCAAGATCGAAGTCGTCGGGGAAATGCGCGAGTCCCAAGCTCAACGTTGTGGCGGCCCCGCGTCTGAACACCGAGCGCGTCATCCACTCCACAACCGCGGGCACGTCCTCCAGATAGCGCCACACCTCCGTGAGCCTCCCAGGGATGACTTCGGTGGGACACATGCCTTGGAGAGCCGCTTGGACACACAACGCCGAGGCTGTGGCCGCATTCACCACGACAGTTACCCATTGCGAAGCAGTATAAGTCTGCACCACAGGGTCGCTTTGGCCTACCACAGCTGCAAAGTCAGATATCAGCGAAACAATGAAACCCCCAAAGCGGGGACCGGACAAAAGGCTAAAGCAATGACAGAAACTCACCAAGCAGCTTGCGGCAATTCTCCTTGACGTGCTTCTCCAAGGCGGCCTGGTCGTTATGCAGTCCCACAATGATGGAGTCCGCGGCTTTGCGTTCCTCTTCAGCGGCAGCGACGGCAGACTTTGCCCGTTCTTCCAAAGAAATTGAGGCCGCCTTAGCATCCTCCAACTCCTTGACCAAGAAGGCCACTCGCTCATTCGCCGCATCCAGTTCCGTGAGTGGGACATACCCCTCACGGGCTTTGGAGACCTCAGCCGGGAAACCGTCTGCAAGTGGAGATGTCAAAGTATCGCATAAAACCAGCTCACAACAAGCAAAGAAGAACAACGCCAAACACTCACCGATCCTCTCCTGAAGCTGCCGGCTCACCTCCTGCGCCTCGCGCAAGTCACGCTCCAGACGCTCTCGCGCAGCCTGCCGATCAGTCGACTCCCGCTGCAACCCCTGCAAAACAACAAGACCAGCTAAGCATCAGGAGGAAAATTATCACCAGTTCCAAGTCGCTGAAATTCAACGACTAGGAACTCGGGGACTGGAGAAGGAAGAAAAAACCAAGAACAGTTCCGAGTCGCTGAAATTCAGCGACTAGGAACTCGAGGACTGGAGAATATAGGAGGATAAAGACAATTCCCAACCGCTGAAATTCAGCGACTAGGAATTCAGGGACTGGACATACCTGAATGGCAGCGCCGAGCATCTTGTGAAGGTCAGCAGCGTCAGTCTACGGGACTGTGAAGGAGGTGCGCCTGCGACGGGCCTCAATCTCCGCGTCCATGATTTCCGGAAACTACGGAGATTGCGCGTCCACACCGCCTGGAAACCCCCTCGCCATAAAGCGAGGGAATGTCGCCGACGCTCGGCAGGCACTGCCGCCGGGCCGCACCTCATGGATGTAGCTGGCGCTGGTTTCGATCGCCCCTCTGCTCGACGAGCGGCGCAAAGAATCGCCCGGCGCTTCCCGGTCGGCCGCGCGTCGCCTTATGTTTCTTCGCGACTTCAGCAGTCATGACATCCTCAGAGGCCTTCCTCTTCCTAAGGAGATCACCTTCTCCCGTGACGGTGGCTGGGGGAATCTTGGCCACCGAAGGGCGCCCAATCTTCTTAGCCCCCGACCTGCACGAGCCCTTCTAATCAGCACAACCACGACACGAAAGATGCAAAGCAAATTGGGACAAGGAAGTGTAACTTACTTGG
Source organism: Avena insularis (assembly GCA_023614405.1). Taxonomy (NCBI): domain Eukaryota; kingdom Viridiplantae; phylum Streptophyta; class Magnoliopsida; order Poales; family Poaceae; genus Avena; species Avena insularis. The sequence continues at coordinate 256,423 of JAJUPC010000175.1, read as the reverse complement.
CGACTGGAAGAACGCGAAGACCGGTACTGATATGGGCAGGCTTGTCCAACTCGGGACCAAGCTTGTGACTGAGCCCCCGCTCAAATACGTCTGAAGCCCACGAAACAGAAGGCTTCCTTGACAACGAAGCCGCAGTCGCTGGGATCTCCGGCTCCAACGCCGCTGCCTTCGACGGCAATCGCGACTTGGGTGGCACCACGTCGGTGGCTTCTTGACTTGGGACCCCGAGGTCGACGGCGCGATCGAAGCCAGGGGCGCCTCTATCACCACCTCCGTGTCCTCGCCCTCCAACCCCTTCATCGGGGTTGCGGCCCTCGGGACCTTGTGCGAGACTTCAGGAGACCCTTCGCTGTCGGAGTCGTCGTCCGACCCGAACACCACTGACGACCTCACTGGTGACGCGGGCCTCTTTGCCAGCGACTTGGGCCGGCGTGGGGGCTTCGAAGGCGTGGCGGTGCGCCGGGACGTCTGCTCCTGTGCGACCTCGTCGCCTTCTTCGAACTCGTCCAGGCTGCGGCTCGCTTCGACCTCTCGCTGCTTCTGCATTCGGGTCTTGCAAGCCACACACGCTGGGGGAGCCACCTCTTCGTCTTCCCCATCGCTATCGGAAGGATTCCCCTCGGAATCTTCCTCCAGCTCCTGGGGGACTTCTTCATCGAGCGGAGGGAGCCAACCCTCCAATACCTGAAAAAGCTAAGAACCATTGCGAGTCAGAAACACGACGAGCGAAAAGAACGAAATTGGAATACGAACGGAGTGATTGGAAAGAAGACTTACTGTAGGGGCTTCATTCTTCACGGGAGTATACGGGGCGACTCCGACCGCCGCACCTGTGAACTCCGCATCGGTGATCTTCTTTAGGGCGGCCTTGTAATCGTCGGCCTCCCACGACTCCTTGCTGGTGCGAGATGGATCAAGCTTCCCGCTGTACTCGTACATTCAGCGTGGACGAGCCGCCAGCGGAACCAGGCGCCGCCCAATCCAGCAATTGTAGAGGTTAATCGGAATCAACCCCTGGTCCTTCAGCTTCTGGATCTGGTCCATCATCTCCGCGACAGCCATCCGCTGATCTTTAGGGAGCTTCTTTGGTGCCAGTCGGCGGGGCTCGCTCCTCTCGGCAACGAATTCAGGGAGGGAAACCTCGCTGGAGGGAGTAGCTTCCTTGACATAGAACCAGCTTTTCTTCCACTCGCTGGCGGCCTTCTTCGGCAGGAGAATCTTGACGAAGTTGGCCTTCGGCTTCAACTGGAAGGTGACCCCGCCTGTGGCCAGCATCAAGCCGCTGGACGCCTCGCGCCCGATGCGGCCATGGAAGAGCTCCAGCCAGAGCGGGAAGTAAGGCCTGCAGCCGAGGTAACACTCGCAGAAGGCGATGAAGATCGTCAGCTGCTCGATGCTATGCGGACCAATATCCAAGGGCTTGATCGCGTAGTACGCGCAGAAGCGGCGGAAGAAGAGAGAAGTGGGGAACCCTAAGCCCCTCTCGAGATGACTGGTGAAATAGATCAACTCGCCGGGCCGTGGCTTCGGCTCGGTCTCGGAAGAAGGGGAACTCGCGAATTCCCCTTGCGAAGCACCCCGGCGTCCTCGAAGGATTTCAGCTGGGTCGTGGAGCACTTGGATTTTCCCCACGAACCTTTGGGAGGCGCCATTGAGTGGGAAGCGGAATCGCGTGATGCGAAGAGAATAGGTCGGGGGCGAGCAGAGAGGAAGAGCAAATGAGGAAGGATGAAGAATCCGAAGCAGGGTCGCGAAGCAGATCCATCACTCCCCTTATATGGGAAAGGTCACCCGCCAAAATCGGGATAGCCGTTACCCACGGTAATTGCGCCGTAGTTACCGTTGGAAATTCCAACGGGTAGTTTGACTAAGGTTGACGGTCCAACTTCGGTGATCCACTCGCTACCCGCAAATCTCTCTTCTCGCCGAAATGACGACTGGGAAACAATGATGTTCATTAAAGTGACGAGTGGAGCTGTGGAGAAATTATCCTCGGCATTCGTAGAGTCCATCGCCGATTCGACTGGGTGCCCAAATTGGGCTTGCCTACTTCAAGCACCAAAGAACACCTGCGCCTACATCAACAATCGCCTCGGGGACTACTGAAGGGGATATGCCTAAGGGGGTAGGCTCAGCAGTGGGTTTCGAGTGGGCCGGAAGGCCTGCGAGTACGCCTGAAGGATAGTGACTGGACTCTGAGGAAAGAAGAGGCCCATCGACCGGCGACTAGAAGCCCAGAAGCGTAGCAGAGGCCCAGTCGGATTAGGTCAAAGGCTCCCGAATCCTTATCTTGTTCGGGGGAAACTAGTAAACCCTGGGAGGTGCTTCATATATAAACCTCCCTAGGGTATAGTAGAGACTTACGTTCCATCATACACCCCCTCAAGCGACTCGCCGCCCTTGTAACTCGCTCTCTCATAATCTAACCTAGGAGGAGTAGGTCTTTACCCTCCGGGGGGGGGGGGGCGAACCTGGGTAAACCCTTGTGCACCTGCCCCCATCTCGCACCGCAGATGGCCGCCAACTCTTCCTCACGAAACTCACAATCGCTGCCTATGGCAGCGACTGCCGTGGCCATTTCCACGACACAATTCCACTACTAACAACATGACTTCTCCCATGTCCTCAAGAACAAAACGAACTACTCACAAGACATCATATGGATCATGATTAGAGATGGAATAATGATGTATAACAATCTGAACGTAAACAATAATTCAATGGTTCACTCAATATCATCAACTACAAAGAGTAATCAACACCGAGAAAGTTTCCCCTAAGAACTATGCAAGGATCAACCCAATTGCTATACCAATATGGAGATGGTGATGAGGGTGCTGATGGTGATGATGGTGGTGATGATGATGATGACGATCCCGATGAAGTCCTGCTTGATGGTGGTGTTGATGGCGACGATCTCCCCTCTCCAGGAAGGAAGTCCCCTGGCAAAAATCTGTCTGCCAGAGAGATCTTTCTCTCTCAGTGTTTTCCGCCCCACAGAGGCAGCGGAATCTTTCTGTGGTTGCTCCCCGAGTATTAGGGTTTCGGGAGGATTATATACGCCAGAGGGGAGAGCCAGAGATGGGCTAGGGCGGCCACACCACCTGGTGGCGCGGCCTAGGCTAGCCCGCGCCAAGGGATGGTGTGGGCCCCCTGTGGCCCATCTCCACTCCTCCTTCTGGCAACCTTCGTCTTTTAGAAAAATAGGATTTTCCATATATTTTCCCGAATTTTCTGATCTTCGCGAATTTTGCCTCCAAACAGCACCTTTTCCATCAGAATCCTGACTGCAGCGGTCCATGCTCCAAAAGTCATCAACCATGCAAAAAAGAGATGAAATAACATAAGTATCATCTCTTAATATGAAATATATCAATGAATAACAGTGAATTATGATATAGAATAGTGATGCAAAATGGACGTATCAACTCCCCCCAAGCTTAGACTTCGCTTGTCCCCAAGCGAAACTGAGCTCAATAAACATGACCTTAGGTTTATGGAGTGAAGAGTCGATAAAAAGAATACATACAAGAAGCATCACATTCATCAATACATAGATCATAATAGAAGACAATTCACTATTATATAACTTATCTTGTAGTAAGTAAAGGAAACACAATAAAGATACATAGAGTGAATCATAATTGGTAATGGCAAACTCAGCTCTCGGTCGAAGAATAGTTGATAATTTGCTGGAGTTCACAAATAACTGGTTTTCAATGATAGCTTTCAAAGTAGTAAACACCAAGATAAGAGCAATGTGAAAAATAAGGAACATAAGAAACATGATTGAATAAATCATCATATGAATGAATGAAACACAACAACTCAAAATACTTGCTGAGATTGAAGGGAATAGGTTTACTGGCTCAACTAAAAAGTAAAAGAAAGGCCCTTCGCAGAGGGAAGCAGGGATTTCAAGTTTCATAAAGAGCTCCCAAAAATTATGATACTTATTAGCTTTCAGCTCTCATTGCCCCTATCAGAGGCATCTTTAGGTGATTAAGGTTAAAGTGATCAAATATGAGGATATGCTTGACAAGTTGTAAATTGAGAATCTCATGTCCCTTGAATACGAGGGCCGCTCCTCATGCTACTCAAGTTTAGTCACCGGTAAGTTCTTGTCATCGTAAGCACATGTATATCATGGAGAAACGACTAGGGGTAGAAACGACGCAGCTGTGCGACGTTCCAGGGGTTGGAGTATGCGACTCCTATCTCAGAAAATTTAAGGCGATAGGCGCCACCTGGGATTACTTCTGTAATCACGTAAGGTCCTTCCCAAGGGGACTCGAGTTTGAGATGCCCTTGTTGCTTTAGTCGCAGGACCAGGTCTCCTTCGATGAAGGATCTGGGGCGTAGCCTTCTGCTGTGGTAGTTGCGGAGGCTCTACTGGTAGATCTTTGATCTCTCCACTGCTATTTCACGTGCCTCGTCAAGGAGGTCGACAGAGTCTTCGAGTGCAAGAGTTGACTCCTGCTCGCTGTAAGAGACCACCCGTGGGGCTTTGTAGCGTACTTCTGCGGGTAGCACCGCTTCAGCACCGTGCACCATGAAGAACGGAGTGTATCCCATGGTGCTGTTTGTAGTTGTATGTAGGCTCCAAAGAAGTGATTGCAGTTCGTCTCGCCAGCATCCAGCTGCTTGTTCGAGTGGTCGAAGGAGTCACTTCTTGATTCTACCGCAGACGAGGTCGTTAGCCTTTTCGACTTGACCGTTGGTCTGCGGGTGAGCCACCGAGGCGTAGTTTATGTTGATTCCCTGGTTGTCGCAGAATTCCTGGAACTCCTTGGAGGTGAAGTTCGTCCCATTGTCCGTGATTATGCTGTGTGGCACTCCAAAGCGGTAGACAATAGACTCGAAAAACTTGACAACGTTGGTCGCTGATTAATTTGTCACCGGCATGGCTGATACGTCCATAACGTATCTATAATTTTTGATGGTTTTATGCTAATAATATGCTTTTGACACACCTTTTTGTATAAAGTTTATGATTTATTTGGACTAACCTACTAATAGTTGCAAAAGTGCACAATGTTCTTGTTTTACACTCTGATGTGTAGGAATTACCAAGAATACAAGTGGAAACCTTGTTGGAGTCAAATTGGGATTTTTCCAAAAATCTGTCTCAGAACTCTTTTTGAAGATGGTCATGTTTCGGGTCGAAGACGGCGTCAAAAGAAAAAATATTCAACTACAAAGTTGTTGGCAATTTCGCGACAAACATTTTGCACATAAAGTTTAGCTGATTCCGAGTCCGTACGGGCCCTCTAGGCTCGATTAACTTCCACCCAAGATGCGGTAACGGGAATCCGAGAAGCTATATAAAGGGAGGAAACCTAATTCGCCCAGGACATTTCCACCCATGAATTTGCAGCCACCAAAGCCGCGTTTTGCCTCCCCCATGGATCCCATCTCCATGGTGGAGGGCTCACAAGAAGCCATGAGGGCAGGGGCTAAGGGCGGTGCTCCCCCATGATACCGGTAGCGGGGAAAGAGTCCCCCGCGCCGCCGCCGCCCTCTTCACCTAATCCTCCTAGCATGGAGTGGTTCATCCTCCCACACACCTTTGTACCGTCCTATGTAAACATGGTGTTTGATGCTATAAGTTATAACCCTATGATCTATGTCATGTTTGCGTAGTTTCTTTGTTCTTAGATTGAATGGTTGAACATCTTTGGTTCATTAGAGTTGTATGTTTATATGGTACAGTCCTTTGGTGTCCATTATATTTGTGCACGCATGGATTAAACATCATAGGGTTTGTAGTATGTGTAAAAGGAAGGGGGGAGTTCTGCCGGAGTGACAGAAACCTGAGGACGCGAACCAGAACATTGCACATATGGGAGTAAGAGGACCATCAAACTTAAGGCTATGTTTGGGGAAACCTTAATACATTGATTAGTACTTACGGATGTTTGCTAACAATCCAATCATATAGTACATGTAATTCCAAGTAGTGAAGCGCATGTATATTTAGCCTCTCCCACATAGAAAACTGCATCGAAGACAATAACCCGATCTATTCGCTATTTAAACTTGGACAAAGCCACCACAATTACCACCACTATTCCACACTCATGGTTCTGTTAGTTTAGTGTATTTTATTGCTGCAGCAACTAGCTTTACTTTCTTGTTATTTATTATTATGCAAAGCTATCTCTATTACTCGTATTATTGCTCTAGTTTTATTTCCTAGATAATGCAAACGTTTAGTGTGCGTAGAGTTGTATCAGTGGTTGATAGAACCTGAGAGAATATTTATCCTACCTTTAGCTCCTCGTTGGGTTTGACACTCTTACTTATCGAAAAGGCTACACACGATACCCTATACTTGTGGGTTATCAAGACCTTTTTTGGCGCCGTTGCCGGGGAGCAATAGCGTGTCGGTGAATATTCTTGTGTGCACTTGTTTGCTTTATCTCAAAGTAGGTTTTACTTTCAGTTTTAAGTTTTTCTCTATCATAGAATGGATAGCGAATGCGAATTACAAAAAAAAATAGTTGTACTTGTTACCTAAAAACGTTTTCAAAAAGGAAAGTGATTGGAAAGATGAGTAAAGGTTAAGTGGGGGTCGACCTTGAACACTTGTGTTCATGCCTATGAAACCAAAACAAATCTTTCCATGGAAGTTTTTCAGTTAAAAACTTATAGGAATGCATGAATCCTTGAAAAAGAAAGATATTTCTAGTATTGATCTTAATGCTTATTCATTCAAAAATACTTGAATCTAGCTCCTATGCCTAACTTAAAGGCGTTAAAGAAAAGTACTTATTGGGAGATAACCCAAAAGTTTTAGTTGAGTCTTGGAAGTTATTACCTCTGTAATAACCGCTCCTTATCATTTTTGTGCCAAGAGTAACCTCTAATGAGAGAGAAGTAATGCTTGGGAAAGTTGCTGTCCCGAAACAGATTTTTGTGCTTCACTGTAAAAATACAGGAAAAATCTCTGTATGACGGTTTGAGCTGTAATTGTTTGTGCTTCTGCCCCAGGATGTTATCCCACATTCATTAGTTCAACACTTTTCGATTTGAGCAACAGAAGGTCTTCGAAAAAATTGATTTTTACCTACTGGTCTGTTTTGACAGATTTCTGCCGTTATTTCCATTTGCTTCTTAAATCCCTTTCTCTTTGAGTTCTTGCCAATTTATTGAACTTTTTAAAAGAAGTGCTACAGTAGCTTTTGTTTGAATGGAAGTTTTACTTATGTTGAAACTGAACCAAAAGACTTATTATCTTGAGTGCACTAATGTTGCTAATGAAGATTGTGTGAAGTTTTGTATGAAGGAAATTTTTGAGTTTAGGGAGGAGTAATGTGATAAGATGAAGCATGGACAAAAGCTCATGCTTGGAGATACCACCCCGTGTCACCCCAAGAAATATCCAAGAAGTACAAGCGTCAAAGCTTGGGGATGCCCAAGGCATCCCCTTCTTCATCAATAAAAAATTCAGATTTCTTCCAAACACTTCATTTTTATTGTTTCATGCACAGTTGTGTTGTTATTGGAGCATCTTCATTTTATTTTTCGTTTTAGTTTGCTTGGTTTGCTTAGTTTGCTTGAATAAATTGGTTGGACCCCCTCATTCATAGTTTAGTTTTCAAATAAGTTGGTTTGGATTGGAAAAGAGTAGGGAAAGTTCATGCTTAAGTGGTAAAAAGGAGTCTTGTTTTTGACTGTGGCCAAGGCTTTGTCATGTCATGCTTGGTATTGTTTTGGTTTTAAGCTTAGTGATTTTTGATGTAGCATGACATGTTATAAACAATTGAGATTGCTTAATGTGCCTTGAAAGAATCATGCGTTGTTTTAGCATATTAAAGCATAGTATTGTGGTATTCTCCTTTGATGCTTTATTTGGGTTGACTTGGCGCATGCTCACACCATGTTAAGACTATCCCAAGTCACCATAGCCTCGATGATCATTTAGTTTTCGACTTGTAATATCAGTTTGTGCTTTAATTAATGATGTTTTGTCGCTTTGCATGATTATGGCCATTATTTCTCTCTTAGTTGGTCGCTCCCAGTCTTTTGCTAGCCTCCATAACCAAGTATGAGTTCCACTCCTGCATCCATCTCCAAATAAAACCAAGTTATTTCAAAGAGTCCACCATACCTACCTATTAGCATTTGCTATTCCAAGTATATTCATGTTTTTAGCTACCTTCCGAATTAAACTTGTTATGAGAAAACTAGTGATTAAAGCTCTCACAAACTTGATGGCACACTTTACTTTTCTTGCCCCTAATAAACTTGAACCATTGTGTCGTCTATGTTGTATATGTTTGCACTTATATGTTGGAGATTAGCAGAACCATGATGTCATGGGGAACGCTTTCAACATTGCACTTGTAGATTGTACCCAGTTGATATCATGCTCTTTTGTCTATGGATGTCGTCGGTGTGAAATGAAAGGGGGGCGTGTAAGTCCATGGAGTTATGTATGTGTGTTAGAGAAACGCCTCGGCCGCTGGTCTAGTCCATGCCTAATCATGGTGGAAACCTGTAGCGTAACCATAATGAGCAATCTATGAAGCATTTTTCTTATAAAAAAAGAGATAGAGATTGAGAAAAAGAAAAAAAGAGATGATAAAGGAGTAAAGAGAGAAAAAAGCACCATTTTCCCATGGTAAATTAGAAGATTGCTGAGATGCTCATTGTCTGCTTGCCTTGTCATTTTGATATGGGGATTCTTCCATATCATCGCAAGGGTACCTGATGATTCTCTATGATACACATGTACTTACTATGACAAGAACTTGCCGGTAACTAAACTTGTGTAGCATGAGGAGTGGCCCTCGTATTCGAGGGACATGAGATTTCCAAGTTATACTTTGTCAAGCATATACTCCAAAGTTTGTTCACTTTAACCTTAATTACTTCAAGATGCTTATGATAGGGGCAATGAGAGCTGAAAGCTAATAAATACCATAATTTTTGGAAGCTCTTTATGAGACTTGAATCCCTGCTTCCTTCTATGAAGGCCTTTCTTTTACTTTTATATTGAGTCTCCACCTTCTATCTTTATGCACCAATTAAGAGAGCATAGCTGTCATTCTTAGTTCTATGTACATTGTCCCAAAACTTATTGATTGATTCATAATGTTGATATTGCTTGTTCTTACACTATTTGTATCTAGTCACCCTTATGAACTTTGAAGGTGTCCTATACATTTATGTTTGCTACACTACGACGGACAAGATGAATACCATTCTCATTATGCTTTCTTTATGTGAAACAAACAAACGTCTTGCAAAGCATTGTTATTCATGAATATTTTGTTTGTGCCTTTTCATGCTACAACATAGTTTCTATGTCTTATTGTTAGAACTATATCTTTCATGTTCATGTTTAGAGTACCTTGATCCCAACTATCAACACTTTTACAATAATGATGATCAAGACTGTGTTGTCTGCATGTCACCTCAAACATTATATTGTTTTTATCGTTTACCTACTCGAGGACGAGCAGGAACTAAGCTTGGGGATGTTGATACGTCCATAATGTATCTATAATTTTTGATCGTTTTATGCTAATAATATGCTTTTGACACTCCTTTTTGTATAAAGTTTATGATTTATTTGGACTAACCTACTAATAGTTGCAAAAGTGCACAATGTTCTTGTTTTACACTTTGATGTGCAGGAATGACCAAGAATACAAGTGGAAACCTTGTTGGAGTCAAATTGGGCTTTTTCCAGAAATCTGTCTCAGAACTCTTTTTGAAGATGGTCACGTTTCGGGTTGAACACGGCGTCAAACGGAAAACTCTTCAACTACAAAGTTGTTGGCAATTTCGCGACAAACGTTCTGAACATAAAATTTAGCTGATTCCGAGTCCGTACGGGCCCGTTAGGCCCGATTTACTGCAGCCCATGATGGGGTAACAGGAATTTGAGAAGCTATATAAAGGGAGGAAACCTAATTCGCCCAGGACATCTCCACCCACGAATTTACAGCCACCAAGCCACGTTTTTGCCTCCCCATGGATCCCACCTCCATGGGGAAGGGATCCTAAGAATCCTTGACGGAAGGGGGCTAAGGGGTGGTGCTCCCCCATGATACCGGTGGCGGGGAAGGAGTCCCCAGCGCCACCGTCGGCGCCGCCGCCGCCCTCTTCACCATCTTCACCGCCATCTCCATCACCTAATCCTCCTATTATGCAGTGGTTCATCCTGCCACACACCTCTGTACCGTCCTATGTAAACATGGCGTTTGATGCTATAAGTTATAATCCTATGATCTATGTCATGTTTGCGTAGTTTCTTTGTTCTTAGATTGAATGGTTGAACGTCTTTGATTCATTAAGTTGTATGTTGATATAGTACGGTCCTTTGGTGTCCATTATATTTGTGCACGCATGGATTAAACATCATAGAATTTGTAGTATGTGTAAAAGGAAGGGGGGAGTTCTGCCGGAGTGACAGAAACCTGAGGACGCGAACCGGAACGTTGCATGTATGGGAGTAAGAGAACCATTAAACTTAAGACTATGGTTGGGGAAACCTTAATGCATTGGTTAGTACTTATGGATGTTTGCTAACAATCCAATCATATAGGACATGTAATTCCAAGTAGTGAAGGGCATGTATATTTAGCCTCTCCAACGAGAATATCATTTCGTGGCCCGAAAGTTGGGGTGTCGAGGCAACGCGTTACCCGAGTTCCCTGAAATCATCCGCGATGACTACAGTTGGTGTGCCAAATACTCAGAGGGTCTTTTTAGGCACGAATTCAACTTTACGTTTCAATACAAAAAATCAGGCTAACGGCCGTCAAGTTGTCCCCCCTGTCAGTTCTCGCCTTTATGTCGCTCCTGTCGCTCCCGTCGCTTAGGTGTCAATTAGGCTTGCAGCGTTGGCGCCTGCATCCATTACGTGTCTTCTTCTTTCCGGGAGCAGCAATCTGTGGGGCGTCACAGCCATGGCGCAGAGTTGGGACGTGGACGAAGCTGCTCGGCCCAACCCTCCTCCATGTGGGCTTGTAGTGTTGGCGCCTGCATCCATTACGCGTCTTCTTCCCCAGAGCGGCAATCTATGGTCGCAGCCATGGCGCAGAGCTGGGAAGTGACGAAGCTGCTCGGCCCCGCTCCCCTCCCCATCCCGAGTCAGAGCTCGCCCTCACCGTGGACGCACCCATGGCACGGTCGGGGACCCCAGTGAGATCTATCACCTTGTCGACCATGCTCGGTTCTGTTTTCCTCCTCTAGAATCCGAGCTCGCCGTCGCCGTGGTTGCACCCGCTCGAATTCTGCCACCTCTGCCGAGGTTTATGTGGTAGCTCAAGTTCTGGGGCTCTCCAAGTTCTGCCATGTTAGGCTTGTAAGTGTTGTTGTATGTTAAACTAGCAAATCTCTTTTGTTGAAATCTCTTGGGATGTACCAAATTCATTGCGTTTAATTATGAAAGACAAAATATAAATGACTTCTCTCAATTTCTCGCATAGAAAAATGCACAGCTAATTTCATATTCTCGCAGGAACTGGCCCCACTTGTTGAACCGGCGGCACTGCCACGATCTCCACGTAACCACGGTGAGTTCTCGCATAGAAAAATGCACAGCTAATTTCATTCCTCCGTAGTTTTTCCTGGCCGCTTCTTCTTCCTCTGTTCTGGAACCGTTAGTTCATCTTCTTCTTCCTCTCGCAGGCAGTTCCTTGCAGGCATTTCGTTTCACCCATTTCATTGCAGGTATGGACGATGGGAAACGCACAACAGAGACCCACTTGGTCCCTGCCCATGGCACCACGACTTTGACAGTGGTGTACACAAATGATGAAGCGACTGTGGAGACAACTCTCGCCAGGTTTGAGCAATTGCTTGAGAAGGAGAAGCACAAGTTTGTGGGGCTAGATTTGGAGTACACCCGTGCAAGTAAGCGAAAAAAATCCTCCACAAGAGATCGCTGTCGTGCAAATCGCCATACATGAGGAGGTCCTCGTTTACCACTTCTGCAGGTATGTGAAATTTAAATTTGAGATCACCACTTCTGCATCCCTTGTTCCCTTACATCCCTAGAACCATCCAAGTGCAGGAGTAAACCAACTGAGATGCGTTGTCCGGCTCTGGTCGAGTTCTTGTGTAGGAAAGGGATAACTTTCACTAGCGTGGATATCACAAATGACACAATTATGCTTTCTCGTGCCTTGATAAAAATCCCAGAGGGGCACCACATCGACATCCAAAATCTGTACAAGATCAAATCATACCTAGCGAAAGATGGCATGGGTGATCTGGCAATGGAAATCATCGATAAATCCTATGAAAAACTGAAGAAATTGAAGCGACTCGATCACGACTACTGGGACTGGAAGCCGATGAGCCAGCTGCGCCTCGAGTATGCAGCCAGAGACGCCTACATGGCGTACGAGTTGTACAGTAAACTCATTACCATGAAAGATGGGATGGTTAAGGCGGGGTTTTTCGTGAGAGAGCTATGCCCTGGTTGCAAGCTAGCCCAGGAGAAGAAGCGCGAGGAGGACAGAAAGCGGTTTCAGGACAAGCAGGGATCTTGGGACGGTGGCGACATCAAGCGGCTGAAGGGGAAGGAAGTCAAGGATGACAACACGTTGTGCTGATATATTATGTGTTTGAACTAGATTTTAATTTCTAGTTTATTATGTGTGTGATACATTTAGTTACTTCAATACAAAGTTTCAACCAATTTAACTTGTTGATGTATTTCTTGACAATTATAATATAACCGAGCACTAGAAATATTTTGTAGTGTGCATGAGCATGATTAGTAAATATAATTAAATACTAGAAACTTTAAGGCACTCCATATAAAGGAGTAGATTAATATAGAAGGTTCACCAGAGACACCACGGATATATTGTCTTACATGCCACACACAGGTAATAATTAACTAGAACAAAATAAAAGCAGGGGCTGCAGCAAGAGGCCGGGACACGGAGACACCTAGCAGGGCAGGGGTTTATCAGCAGGAGGCAGCGACGGCCTAGTCGATGGGATACTCCCAGAGGAATTTGCCGTAGGCTGCGTGCCGCGCCAAGGTAATCGGCCTATGCCTTTTGCCTCCGCCTCTGCCAACGCCCTCCGCGTGCTGGATCATGTTGTTGAGGTCCACGTTGATTGCTCTTCCACAGAATGGGCAAAACAGTCTCCCCCTACGGTGGAAACGGATTAGCCGACACCGTAACCGCCTCAGCACATAGCGGCTCTTGTTGTCCCTGGATACCTTGCTATCGTCCACTTCAGCATCAGCCTCCTCTTGATTTTTAAGAACATAACTTAGAACTCATACATATGATTAAATTGTATTACAACTCAAGAATTGAAAATATGTATATGTAAGACAATATATCTGTGGATATCAAAGATAAAGCATCTCAACAATAGTTTGATCGGTTCATATATCATTTCATCTCAACACAATGACAAATAATTGCATCAGAGTGAATGTAGGATAAAGATTACGGCCTCATAAGTTTCTTCAGGGATGGAGTCAACGAACCAACTAACAATTGCATAACCTGTAATGTTGTTGTACATCGCCCCAGGTTCACTAACTTATCCCTGAAAAAATCTGACACCAATGTGTCTGCCTCTCTTTTGGGACAAATTTGAATCATTGGCCACAATAAAAAATTGAAATGTAATCGTACAAAACATTATTCAGGGATATACATATTCAGGTACAAAAAAAAGCCTCGATATTGTAATTATAAATAAAAAACCAAACAATTAATCTTCAGGTGCATGTTAAAAATACTTATGATCAAAACCATTCATATACATATGCATCATACCAATCATTAAAAGATCAGAAACAATTCAAGGATCATATATGTAGTTCCATATGAGAATAAATCTAGGGCATCATAATTTGTTTCAGAGATTTAGTTGGCAAACCAAAGTACCAACAGCACAACCTATATTGTTTGTGTGCATTGCTGCCTCAAGTTCACCAACCATCCCTAAAACACGACACCATCATACATGTCTCCCCTTGAACTCTTTTGGGGCTAATTTCAATCATCGGCCTTGGTGACAAACTAAAATATAATTCTTATACACTATGAATGCGTGGAATAGATAATTCGAATATCATAGTTCTATGAATGTAGAATAAAGATTGCGGCCTCATAAGTTTATTCAGGGACGGCGTGAGTGAACCAAGTAACAATTGCACAGCCGATATTGTTGTTGTACATCGCCCCAGGTTCAGTAACGCATCCCTAAAAAAATCTGACGCCAATGTGTCTGCCTCTCTTTTGGGGCAAATTTGAATCATTGGCCATAATAAGAAATTTAAATATAATCGTACAACACATTATTCAGGGATATACATAGTCAGGTACAAAAACAAGCCTAAATATTGTAATTATAAATAAAAAATCAAACAATTAATCTTCAGGTGCATGTTAAAAATACTTATGATCAAAACCATTCATATACATATGCACAATACCAATCATTAAAAGATCAAAAACAATTCAAGGATCATATATGTAGTTCCATATGAGAATAAATCTAGGGCCTCGAAATTTGTTTCAGAGATGGAGTTGGAGAACCAAAGTACCAACAGCACAACCTATATTGTTTGTGTGCATTGCTGCCTCAGGTTCACCAACCCATCCCTAAAACATGACACTGTCATACGTGTCTCCCCTTGAACTCTTTTGGGGCAAATTTCAATCATCGGCCTCGGTGACAAACTAAAATGTAATTCTTATACACTGAATGCATGGAATAGGTAATTCGAATATCATAGTTCTATGAATGTAGAATAAAGATTAAGGCCTCATAAGTTTCTACAGGGACGTCATAAGTGAACCAAGTAACAATTGCACAGCCTATATTATTCTTGTACATCGCCCTAGGTTCACTAACTCGTCCCTGAAAAAATCTCACACCAATGTGCCTGCCTCTCTTTTGGGGCAAATTTGAATCATTGCCCACAATAAGAAATTGAAATGTAATCGTACAAAATATTGTTCAGGGATATACATAGTCAGGTACAAAAACAAGCCCAAATATTGTAATTATAAATAAAAAACCAAACAATTAATCTTCAGGTACATGTTAAAAATACTTATGATCAAAACCATTCATATACATATACATCATACCAATCACTAAAAGATCAGAAACAATTCAAGGATCATATATGTAGTTCCATATGAGAATAAATCAAGGGCCTCATAATTTGTTTCAGAGATGGAGTTGGGGAACCAAACTACCAACAGCACAACCTATATTGTTTGTGTGCATTGCTGCCTTAGGTTCACCAACCCATCCCTAAAACACAACACCATCATACATGTCTCCCCTTGCACTCTTTTGAGGCAAATTTCAATCCGGCCTCGGTGACAAGCTAAAATATAATTCTTATACACTATGAATGCATGGAATAGATAATTCAAATATTATAGTTCTATGAATGTAGAATAAATATTGCAGCCTCATAAGTTTCTACAGAGATGGCGTAAGTGAACCAAGTAACAACTGCACAGCTTATATTGATCTTGTACATGGCCCCAGGTTCCCTCACTCATCCCTGTAAAAATTTGACACCAATGTGTCTGCCTCTCTTTGGGGCAAATTTGAATCATTGGCCACAATAAAAAATTGAAATGTAATCGTACAAAACAATATTCAGGGATATACAAATGCATCATACAACGCATTCATAGATCAGATACAATACAAATATTGTATATTTAAGTTCCATATGAGAGAAAAAATTAGGGCCTCATTTTTTTCAGCGATGGAGTCGAAGAACCAAAATACCAACAGCACAACCTATATTATTTATGTGCATTGCTGCCTCAGGGCCACTAACCATCCCTAAGAAAACGAGACCATCAGATGCCCTTGCACTATTTTGGGGCAAAATTGAATCATTGGGCTCAGTAAGGAATAGAAATGTAATGTTATAGGCCTGCTGTGTATTGAAATCAACACTCAACTAGCAAACTCAACTAGATGGTAGATGAGCAGATTGGGGTTTTGTGACTAGACGGATTTGGGTTTTGTGACTAGATGGCAGATGCATCAATCAACCGATCGAATCATATATATACTACCCTACTTCAAGAGCAAAATAATCTGTACACGATTGAGCAAATCCTATGTATGAATAGTGAAAACTGCGGCTGCGACTAGAGAAGCTAGCAATGTAGTACCTCGGACTCCTCATCAGGGACCTCCTCCTCGAACTCATCATTCTCCATGATTGCATCGAAGATTTCTTGAACGGCGATGGGGTTGTCGATGTAGATCACCGGATTGCCTCCGCCTTCCGCCTGCCCCCCATCCAGATCTGTCGCTGGCACCATGACGTTGTCGGCCACCTGCTGCTCGGCGGCGATGGCTACCACCTGCTGCTCGGCGGTGACTACCAACTGCTGCTCGGTGGCGACGGCTACCACCTGCTGCTCGGCGGTGACGGCTACTGGCTTGGACGGATGAGTTCGCACCCTCGACGGCGCGACGACGAGCAGCGTTCGTGCCCGGAGAAGACGCCTCCGCCTGCTTGGCGACGACCGAGCCATCTGCTGCTGCGCCTTCAACTGGCTTCACGTCCGGATCGTCTCCACACGTACGCTTCATGGCGCACCAAGGGAAGGAGGTAGTGCAAACGAGGTAGCTTCGGCGCGCTTGGCAGGTGTAGATTGGGGTCTTGGGACTAGACAGACTGGGGGGAAATGACACGAGCTCATGGAAGAAGAAGGTCAAGGGGGTTATAAACACCGGACCATTCGTAGTCCTCGAGTGCACACGTGTGGTGGGCGGGGGCAGGCCCGGGCCGATGGGAGTGCAAAGTGTGCAGCCGCACAGGGCCTAGATTTTTTAGGGGCCCAAAATTTGTATATAGACCTATATAGTATACAGGAAGAAAAGATTTTTTTTCAGGAATCTGGCCGTGTCGCGTGGTGTGCCTTTTTGGGAATTAAAAGACCTGCCCATACTTAGGCCTTAGTGATACACATACACTGGCCTGGAAGTGAGATCGATCAGGAGTCCTCGACGTGAGATCGATCAGGAGATCGCATAGGATCGTGGAGACCTGGACACGACGATTCTCGCTGTTTCCGTTCTCTTATTTTGCTGTTCTTCGTCCAATCTACGAAAGCTTTAATTTGTAAATCCAATCAATCGATCATCAGGTAATCTCATAATCTGGCAGGCAGGTGCGTTCCCTGGACCCTGTATATTTTCTTCTCTTTGTGCCCTAGCCCCTAGCCCTAGCTCTAGGGTACTTCAATTCAGTCTTAAATTCGTCTAAATGTGCTCTTCGTCTCTTCTGTAGGATTCGGCATGGGGAAGCAAGAATCTGGTTATCAAAAGTGTAAGAGAAAAGAAAAGGAAGAAGAATTAATTCAATCTCAAAGAGGGGCAATGGATAGGTTTATTAAAAAGAAACCACAGGTGTCATCCGATAATCAGTCAGTTGATCCTTTAACCCTTTATAATGATCCTATAGACGATCAGACTGAGACAGAAAATAATGTTGAGGTAGAGGAAGACACTATTGAGGTAGAGGAAAATAATTTTGATCCTGATATATTTGATCCAAGAGATTGGGATTCTCTTGATCAGAAACAAATTGATATTTTAGCACAAAAGGGTCCGAGAAGAGATTTATCATTTAAGGAAGGTCCTAAAGATAGAAATAAGAGAAGGTTTTCTGCGCAATTATACACTAGATTTATGTCAAATGGGGAGCAATATGATAGGGATTGGCTTGTGTACTCTAAGGAGCTCGATAGAGTCTTTTGCTTTGGTTGTAAAGTATTCACAAAAGGGCAGCGAAAAGGTCAGTTGGCTAAGGAAGGTTGTAATGATTGGATACATATTATCAATAGATTAAAAGAGCATGAGACAAGTGCAGATCATGTTTTGAATATGACCAATTGGTATGAGTTGCGCACTAGATTGGAGAAGCATCAGACAATTGGAGAAAGGTTTTGTTCAGATAAAGCTGCTCAACATCAACTTGAGAAAGAAAAGGACCACTGGAGAAAGGTTTTGTTCAGAATTGTTTCCATTGTAAAAAAATTGCCAAGCATAATCTAGCCTTTCGTGGTAGTAATAGCAAACTGTATGAAGACAGCAATGGTAATTTCTTGGGTTTGATAGAGATGTTGGCTGAATTTGACCCTATTATTCAGGAGCATGTTTGTCGTATTACAAATGAAGAAACCCATGCCCATTATCTTGATCATAAGATTCAGAATGAGTTGTTGCACTTGCTTGCCTTTTCTATCAGGTCTGAAATTATTAAGAAAATAAAGCGTGCAAAGTATTTCTCTATCATACTTGATTGTACCCCTGATGCAAGTCACCAAGAGAAAATGTCTTTAATTATAAGATATGTGGATTTATCTTCAGGTCACGTTTGCATAGAAGAATCCTTTCTGGGATTTGTACATGTAAGTGATACAACTGGACAAGGACTTTTTGATGTGCTAGAGAATGAACTAAAGCTTCTTGATCTTGACATAAATGACGTGCGAGGACAAGGTTATGACAATGGATCCAACATGAAAGGAAAGCATCAAGGGGTACAAAAGAAGCTTTTGAATGTGAATCCAAGAGCTTTCTATTCTGCTTGTGGTTGCCATAGCCTTAATTTAACACTTTGTGATATGGCCAAGACTCGTGGTAGAGCTAAAGACTTCTTTGGAATCATCCAACGCATCTACACAATTTTTGCTAATTCTACTAAGAAATGGCATATTCTAAAAGATAACATATCAGGATGGACACTCAAGGATTGTCGCCTACACGTTGGGAGAGTCGTGTTGAAAGTGTTAAATCTATCGATTCCAATATGAGACATTGAGGCTCTACTTCAGGTACATAATATTTTTATATTACTAATGATGTAGTTTCTTTGGTTTTTGGCTACATATCCAACTAAAATATTTATTTCCTATCTTTTATTTCAGGTATCTGAAATTGATAAGGATCCAATGACAAGCAGTCAGGCTTTAGGTTTGGCAAAAAATGAACTTGGAGACTATGAATTTATAGTGGCCATAGTCATCTGGTATGAGGTATTGTATACAGTTAATGTAGTAAGCAAAACTTTGCAAACAAAGGATATGCTTATTGATGTTGCTATTGAGAAAGTGCAAGGGCTTATATCTTTCTTCGAGCGGTACAGGGAAACTGGTTTCTTGCAAGCATTGGAGATGGCGAAAGGAATTGCACATGAGTTGGATATTAGTGCAAAATTTCCTGAAAAGCAAGAAATTAAAAGAAAGAAACAGTTTGATAAGAACCCAGGTGACACAAATATTGCCACACAGTCTGCAGAGGAACCATTTCGAATCAACTATTTTATACCTCTTGTTGATCAAGCAATTTCCTCACTGAAAAGCAGATTTGAACAATATAAGGGTTACGAGAAAATTTTTGGTTTCTTATTTACATCTGATACATTGCAGTGATTGGATAACGATAGCTTGAGATCTTCTTGTGATAATCTTGAGGTTGCCCTTAAGGATAGAAAACATGATAATGATAGAAATAAAGAAAGAAAATCTGACATTGATGCCAAAGAGTTGTACGTTGAGCTGAAGCTTCTTCGAGATTTTATTCCAAAGGAAAATAAGGGGCCTGTTGAAGTTCTAAATTTTTTAATGCGGCATGGTTGTTTTCCCAATGCAAGTATTAGTATAGAGTTCATTAACCATTCATGTGGTATTGCATCATGAGCGAAGCTTTTCAAAATTGAAGCTATTGAAGTCATATATGCGTACTACGATGACACAACATAGACTAAATAATTTAGCAACAATAGCACTTGAGAGTGAAGTGTTGGAGAAGATTGATTATGAGGATATTGTTGAAGATTTTATTTCGAAGAACACTAAGAGAATGATGTTGTTCAAATAAATATTATGCAATCGGAAGTTTAATAGGTATGTTTATTCATATGTCCAATTACTATGTATGATACACTCTAGCATATATGTTAGAATTGTTCAATAGTTAAAAATTTATAGTATTATAGGGCATATTTTAGAGTTTAGTTCATACGGCCTCGATTTACGGCCCGTACAAGCGGCGGGGCTACCACGATCTCCACCCTTTTTTCGGTTCCCTTTTTTTTGAAACAGCCACGGTCTCCACTTTAGAACTGCATTGAAAACACGCTCTTGGCAGACCTCGATTCCACTTCATGCAAGTGGCGCGGAACTAATTTCTAGCAACGTTAGATCTACTCGAGGGGGGCTTAACTCATGGAAGTTAGTAGTGGTAGGGCCCACATGGAAGTGAGATTGAGAGCGCTACGTAAAAATGGGATATGTCTGATTAAAATCAAGTGGCAATAAATTGTAGCGTCCCGTCAACAACCGTGCACTCGATGACCCCGTTGCCCTATGCATGAGTTGTAGTAGCAATAGTAGGCTTTTCCCTGGACGACATCGTGTTCCTTCCTGTAGAAGTCTCGCTGAGGGAGACATCCGTGTTGTCTCACACTGTACTGTGAAGGGCACGATGTGTGCAACGATCATCGTTGGATCGCACAGAATCAACAATTGGTGTGCACGATCCGTGTGACAACTGTGACAACCAATCAGGAAGTAGCAGACAGGGTGATCACAAGTTTGGGCTTCTACGAAATGTATAGAGGGGGAGGGCAAAACTAAGTAGTACCACATAAAACCAAGGGCAAAACTGAGTAGTATAAAAATGGAAAGTGTCTTGTACAATGAAATACATCGTGGAATACATCAAATTATGCGAAGATAGATCCACTAGAGTTCATTGGATGTGTGTTCTTCTCATAAACCACACATGGATCCACCAGTGTCATTGCATGTGTGTTATTCTAAACTAACCACATCTAGAGTCCACCACTGTCATTGGATGTGTGTTCTTCCCATGAACCACACATGGATCCACAAGTGTCATTGCATGTCTGTTCTTTTCATGAATCACAGCTAGAGTCATTGCAAGTCTGTTACTTCCATAAACCACATATGGAGCCACCTAGTGTGATTGCATGTTTGTTCCTCTAAACAAACCACATAAGGATGCACCAGTGTCATTGGATGTGTGTTCTTTTCATGAACCACACCTAGTGTCATTGCATGTGTGTTCTTCTAAACAAACCACACAAGGATCCACTAGTGTCATTGCATGTCTTTTTTTTCATGAACCACACCCAATGTCATTACATGTCTGTTCTTTTCATGAACCACACCCAATGTCATTGCATGTTTGTTCCTCTAAACAAACCACATAAGGATCCACCAGTGTCATTGCATGTATGTTCTTTTCATGAACCACACATAAGGATCCACCAGTGTCATTGCATGTCTGTTCTTTTCATGAAGCACACCTAGTGTCATTGCATGTGTGTTCTTTTCATGAACCACATAAGGATCTACCAGTGTCACTACATGTCTGTTCTTTTCATGAACAACATCCAATGTCATTGCATGTGTGTTCTCCTAACAAACCCCATATGTATCCACCAGTGTCATTGCATGTCTGTTCTTTTCATGAACCACACCCAATGTCATTGCATGTGTGTTCCTCTAAACAAACCATACAAGGATCCACCAGTGTCATTGCATGTCTGTTCTTTTCATGAACCACAGCCAGTATCATTTCATGTGTGTTCTTCTAAACAAACCACATAAGGATCCACCAGTGTCATTGCATGTCTGTTCTTTTCATGAACCACACATAAGGATCCACCAGTGTCATTGCATGTCTGTTCTTTTCATGAACCACATAAGGATCTACCAGTGTCATTGCATGTGTGTTCTTTTCATGAACCACACCCAATGTCATTGCATGTGTGTTCTCCTGACAAACCACACATGGATCCACCAGTGTCATTGCATGTCTGTTCTTTTCATGAACCACACCCAGTATCATTGCATGTGTGTTCATTTCATGAACCACATAAGGATCTACCAGTGTCATTGCATGTTTGTTCTTTTCATGAACCACACCCAATGTCATTGCATGTGTGTTCTCCTGACAAACCACATATGGATCCACCAGTTTCATTGCATGTCTGTTCTTTTCATGAACCACACATAAGGATCCACCAGTGTCATTGCATGTCTGTTTTTCATCAACCACACCCAGTGTCATTGCATGTGTGTTCTTTTCATGAACCACATAAAGATCTACCAGTGTCATTGCATGTCTGTTCTTTTCATGAACCACACCCAATGTCATTGCATGTGTGTTCTCCTGACAAACCACATATGGATCCACCAGTGTCATTGCATGTATGTTCTTTTCATGAACCACACATAAGGATCCACCAGTCTCATTGCATGTCTGTTCTTTTCATGAACCTCACCCAGTGTCATTGCATGTGTGTTCTTTTCATGAACCACATAAGGATCTACTAGTGTCATTGAATGTCTGTTCTTTTCATGAACCACACCCAATGTCATTGCATGTGTGTTCTCCTGACAAACCACATATGGATCCACCAGTGTCATTGCATGTCTGTTCTTTTCATGAACCACACATAAGGATCCACCAGTGTCATTGCATGTCTGTTCTTTTCATCAACCACACCCAGTGTCATTGCATGTGTGTTCTTTTCATGAACCACATAAAGATCTACCAGTGTCATTGCATGTCTGTTCTTTTCATGAACCACACCCAATGTCATTGCATGTGTGTTCTCCTGACAAACCACATATGGATCCACCAGTGTCATTGCATGTATGTTCTTTTCATGAACCACACATAAGGATCCACCAGTCTCATTGCATGTCTGTTCTTTTCATGAACCTCACCCAGTGTCATTGCATGTGTGTTCTTTTCATGAACCACATAAGGATCTACTAGTGTCATTGAATGTCTGTTCTTTTCATGAACCACACCCAATGTCATTGCATGTGTGTTCTCCTGACAAACCACATATGGATCCACCAGTGTCATTGCATGTCTGTTCTTTTCATGAACCACACATAAGGATCCACCACTGTCATTGCATGTCTGTTCTTTTCATAAACCACACCCAGTGTCATTGCATGTCTGTTCTTTTCGTGAACCACACCTAGTGTCATTGCATGTGTGTTCTTTTCATGAACCACATAAGGATCTACCAGTGTCATTGGATGTGTGTTCTTCTCATGAACCACACGTGGATCCACCGGTGTCATTGCATGTCTGTTCCTCAAAACAAACCACATGTCATTGGATGTGTGTTCTTTTCATGAACCACACCTAGTGTCATTGCATGT
Source organism: Avena insularis (assembly GCA_023614405.1). Taxonomy (NCBI): domain Eukaryota; kingdom Viridiplantae; phylum Streptophyta; class Magnoliopsida; order Poales; family Poaceae; genus Avena; species Avena insularis. Next base: position 233,222 of record JAJUPC010000175.1, on the reverse strand, counting down.
GTGTTCTTCTAAACAAACCACATAAGGATCCACCTGTGTGATTCATTGTCTGTTCTTTTCATGAACCACACATAAGGATCCACCAGTGTCATTGCATGTCCATTATTTTCATGAACCACACCCAATGTCGTTGCATGTGTGTTCCTCTAAACAAACCACATAAGGATCCACTAGTGTCATTGCATGTCTGTTCTTTTCAAGAACCACGCCCAGTGTCATTGCATGTGTATTCTTCTAAACAAACCACATAACAATTCACCAGTGTCATTGCATGTCTGTTCTTTTCATGAACCACACATAAGGATCCACCAGTGTCATTGCATGTCTGTTCTTTTCATGAACCACATAAGGATCTACCAGGGTCATTGCATGTCTGTCCTTTTCATGAACCACACCCAATGTCATTGCATGTGTGTTCTCCTGACAATCCACATATGGATCCACCAGTGTCATTGCATGTCTGTTCTTTTCATGAACCACACATTAGGATCCACTAGTGTCATTGCATGTCTGTTCTTCCCATGAACCACACATGGATCCACCAGTGTCGTTGCATGTCTGTTCTTTCCATGAACCACACCCAGTGTCATTGCATGTGTGTTCTTCTAAACAAACCACATAAGGATCCACCAGTGTCATTGCATGTTTGTTCTTTTCATTAACCACACATAAGGATCCACCAGTGTCATTGCATGTCTATTCTTTTCATGAAGCACACCCAATGTCATTGCGTGTTCTTTTTCATGAACCACATAAGGATCTACGGTGTCATTGCATGTCTGTTCTTTTCATGAACAACACCCAATGTCATTGCATGTGTGTTCTCCTGACAAACCACATATGGATCCACCAGTGTCATTGCATGTATGTTCTTTTCATGAACCACACATAAGGATCCACCAGTCTCATTGCATGTCTGTTCTTTTCATGAACCACACCCAGTGTCATTGCATGTGTGTTCTTTTCATGAACCACATAAGGATCTACCAGTGTCATTGCATGTCTGTTCTTTTCATGAACCACACATTAGGATCCACCAGCGTCATTGCATGTCTGTTCTTCCCATGAACCACACATGGATCCACCAGTGTCATTGCATGTCTGTTGTTTTCATGAACCACACCAAGTGTCATTGCATGTGTGTTCTTCTAAACAAACCACATAAGGATCCACCAGTGTCATTGCATGTGTGTTCTTTTCATTAACCACACATAAGGATCCACCAGTGTCATTGCATGTCTGTTCTTTTCATTAAGCACACCCAATGTCATTGCAAGTATGTTCTTTTCATGAACCACATAAGGATCTACCAGTGTCATTGCATGTCTGTTCTTTTCATGAACCACACCCAATGTCATTGCATGTGTGTTCTCCTGACAAACCACATATGGATCCACCAGTGTCATTGCATGTCTGTTCTTTTCATGAACCACACATTAGGATCCACTAGTGTCATTGCATGTCTGTTCTTCCCATGAACCACACATGGATCCACCTGTGTCGTTGCATGTCTGTTCTTTCCATGAACCACACCCAGTGTCATTGCATGTGTGTTCTTCTAAACAAACCACATAAGGATCCACCAGTGTCATTGCATGTTTGTTCTTTTCATTAACCACACATAAGGATCCACCAGTGTCATTGCATGTCTATTCTTTTCATGAAGCACACACAATGTCATTGCGTGTCTGTTCTTTTCATGAACCACATAAGGATCTACCAGTGTCATTGCATGTCTGTTCTTTTCATGAACAACACCCAATGTCATTGCATGTGTGTTCTCCTGACAAACCACAAATGGATCCACCAGTGTCATTGCATGTATGTTCTTTTCATGAACCACACATAAGGATCCACCAGTCTCATTGCATGTCTGTTCTTTTCATGAACCACACCCAGTGTCATTGCATGTGTGTTCTTTTCATGAACCACATAAGGATCTACCAGTGTCATTGCATGTCTGTTCTTTTCATGAACCACACATTAGGATCCACCAGCGTCATTGCATGTCTGTTCTTCCCATGAACCACACATGGATCCACCAGTGTCATTGCATGTCTGTTGTTTTCATGAACCACACCAAGTGTCATTGCATGTGTGTTCTTCTAAACAAACCACATAAGGATCCACCAGTGTCATTGCATGTGTGTTCTTTTCATTAACCACACATAATGATCCACAAGTGTCATTGCATGTCTGTTCTTTTCATTAAGCACACCCAATGTCATTGCAAGTATGTTCTTTTCATGAACCACATAAGGATCTACCAGTGTCATTGCATGTCTGTTCTTTTCATGAACCACACCCAATGTCATTGCATGTGTGTTCTCCTGACAAACCACACATGGATCCACCAGTGTCATTGCATGTCTGTTCTTTTCATGAACCACACATAAGGATCCACCAGTGTCATTGCATGTCTGTTCTTTTCATGAACCACACCCAGTATCATTGCATGTGTGTTCCTCTAAACAAACCACGTAAGGATCCACTAGTGTCATTGCATGTCTGTTCTTTTCAAGAACCACGCCCAGTGTCATTGCATGTGTATTCTTTTAAACAAACCACATAACAATCCACCAGTGTCATTGCATGTCTGTTCTTTTCATGAACCACACATAAGGATCCACCAGTGTCATTGCATGTGTTTTCTTTTCATGAACCACATAAGGATCTACCAGTGTCATTGCATGTCTGTCCTTTTCATGAACCACACCCAATGTCATTGCATGTGTGTTCTCCTGACAATCCACATATGGATCCACCAGTGTCATTGCATGTCTGTTCTTTTCATGAAGCACACATTAGGATCCACTAGTGTCATTGCATGTCTGTTCTTCCCATGAACCACACATGGATCCACCAGTGTCATTGCATGTCTGTTCTTTCCATGAACCACACCCAGTGTCATTGCATGTGTGTTCTTCTAAACAAACCACATAAGGATCCACCAGTGTCATTGCATGTTTGTTCTTTTCATTAACCACACATAAGGATCCACAAGTGTCATTGCATGTCTGTTCTTTTCATGAAGCACACCCAATGTCATTGCGTGTCTGTTCATTTCATGAACCACATAAGGATCTACCAGTGTCATTGCATGTCTGTTCTTTTCATGAACAACACCCAATGTCATTGCATGTGTGTTCTCCTGACAAACCACATATGGATCCACCAGTGTCATTGCATGTATGTTCTTTTCATGAACCACATAAAGATCCACCAGTCTCATTGCATGTCTGTTCTTTTCATGAACCACACCCAGTGTCATTGCATGTGTGTTCTTTTCATGAACCACATAAGGATCTACCAGTGTCATTGCATGTCTGTTCTTTTCATGAACCACACATTAGGATCCACCAGCGTCATTGCATGTCTGTTCTTCCCATGAACCACACATGGATCCACCAGTGTCATTGCATGTCTGTTGTTTTCATGAACCACACCAAGTGTCATTGCATGTGTGTTCTTCTAAACAAACCACATAAGGAACCACCAGTGTCATTGCATGTGTGTTCTTTTCATGAATACACCCAATGTCATCGCAAGTGTTTCTTTTCATTAACCACATAAGGATCCACGGTGTCATTGCATGTCCGTTTTTTCATTAAGCACACCCAATGTCATTGCAAGTCTGTTCTTTTTCATGAACCACATAAGGATCTACCAGTGTCATTGCATGTCTGTTTCTTTTCATGAACCACACCCAATGTCATTGCATGTGTGTTCTCTGACAAACCACATATGGATCCACCAGTTTCATTGCATGTCTGTTCTTTTCATGAACCACACATAAGGATCCACCAGTCTCATTGCATGTCTGTTCTTTTCATGAACCACACCCAATGTCATTGCATGTCTGTTCTTTTCATGAACCACATAAGGATCTACCAATGTCATTGCATGTGTGTTCTTTTCATGAACCACACCCAATGTCATTGCATGTGTGTTCTCCTGACAAACCACATATGGATCCACCAGTTTCATTGCATGTCTGTTCTTTTCATGAACCACACATAAGGATCCACCAGTCTCATTGCATGTCTGTTCTTTTCATGAACCTCACCCAGTGTCATTGCATGTGTGTTATTTTCATGAACCACATAAGGATCTACTAGTGTCATTGCATGTCTGTTCTTTTCATGAACCACACCCAATGTCATTGAATGTGTGTTCTCCTGACAAACCACATATGGATCCACCAGTGTCATTGCATGTCTGTTCTTTTCATGAACCACACATAAGGATCCACCACTATCATTGCATGTCTATTCTTTTCATAAACCACACCCAGTGTCATTGCATGTCTGTTCTTTTCATGAACCACACATAAGGATCCACCAGTGTCATTGCATGTCTGTTCTTTTCATGAACCACACCCAGTATCATTGCATGTGTGTTCCTCTAAACAAACCACGTAAGGATCCACTAGTGTCATTGCATGTCTGTTCTTTTCAAGAACCACGCCCAGTGTCATTGCATGTGTATTCTTTTAAACAAACCACATAACAATCCACCAGTGTCATTGCATGTCTGTTCTTTTCATGAACCACACATAAGGATCCACCAGTGTCATTGCATGTCTTTTCTTTTCATGAACCACATAAGGATCTACCAGTGTCATTGCATGTCTGTCCTTTTCATGAACCACACCCAATGTCATTGCATGTGTGTTCTCCTGACAATCCACATATGGATCCACCAGTGTCATTGCATGTCTGTTCTTTTCATGAAGCACACATTAGGATCCACTAGTGTCATTGCATGTCTGTTCTTCCCATGAACCACACATGGATCCACCAGTGTCATTGCATGTCTGTTCTTTCCATGAACCACACCCAGTGTCATTGCATGTGTGTTCTTCTAAACAAACCACATAAGGATCCACCAGTGTCATTGCATGTTTGTTCTTTTCATTAACCACACATAAGGATCCACAAGTGTCATTGCATGTCTGTTCTTTTCATGAAGCACACCCAATGTCATTGCGTGTCTGTTCATTTCATGAACCACATAAGGATCTACCAGTGTCATTGCATGTCTGTTCTTTTCATGAACAACACCCAATGTCATTGCATGTGTGTTCTCCTGACAAACCACATATGGATCCACCAGTGTCATTGCATGTATGTTCTTTTCATGAACCACACATAAAGATCCACCAGTCTCATTGCATGTCTGTTCTTTTCATGAACCACACCTAGTGTCATTGCATGTGTGTTCTTTTCATGAACCACATAAGGATCTACCAGTGTCATTGCATGTCTGTTCTTTTCATGAACCACACATTAGGATCCACCAGCGTCATTGCATTGCATGTCTTCTTTTCCCATGAACCACACATGGATCCACCAGTGTCATTGCATGTCTGTTGTTTTCATGAACCACACCAAGTGTCATTGCATGTGTGTTCTTCTAAACAAACCACATAAGGAACCACCAGTGTCATTGCATGTGTGTTCTTTTCAGTAAGCACACCCAATGTCATCGCAAGTCTGTTCTTTTCATTAACCACACATAAGGATCCACCAGTGTCATTGCATGTCTGTTCTTTTCATTAAGCACACCCAATGTCATTGCAAGTCTGTTCTTTTCATGAACCACATAAGGATCTACCAGTGTCATTGCATGTCTGTTCTTTTCATGAACCACACCCAATGTCATTGCATGTGTGTTCTCCTGACAAACCACATATGGATCCACCAGTTTCATTGCATGTCTGTTCTTTTCATGAACCACACATAAGGATCCACCAGTCTCATTGCATGTCTGTTCTTTTCATGAACCACACCCAATGTCATTGCATGTCTGTTCTTTTCATGAACCACATAAGGATCTACCAGTGTCATTGCATGTGTGTTCTTTTCATGAACCACACCCAATGTCATTGCATGTGTGTTCTCCTGACAAACCACATATGGATCCACCAGTTTCATTGCATGTCTGTTCTTTTCATGAACCACACATAAGGATCCACCAGTCTCATTGCATGTCTGTTCTTTTCATGAACCTCACCCAGTGTCATTGCATGTGTGTTATTTTCATGAACCACATAAGGATCTACTAGTGTCATTGCATGTCTGTTCTTTTCATGAACCACACCCAATGTCATTGAATGTGTGTTCTCCTGACAAACCACATATGGATCCACCAGTGTCATTGCATGTCTGTTCTTTTCATGAACCACACATAAGGATCCACTACTGTCATTGCATGTCTATTCTTTTCATAAACCACACCCAGTGTCATTGCATGTCTGTACTTTTCATGAACCACACCTAGTGTCATTGCATGTGTGTTCTTTTTATGAACCATAGCCATTGGATGTCTATTATTTTCATGAGCAACACCCAGTGTCATTGCATGTCTGTTCTTTTCATGAACCACACCCAATGTCACTGCATGTCTGTTCTTTTCATGAACCACATAAGGATCTACCAGTGTCATTGGATGTGTGTTCTTCTCATGAACCACACATGGATCCACTGGTGTCATTGCATGTCTGTTCCTCAAAACAAACCACATGTCGTTGGATGTGTGTTCTTTTCATGAACCACACCTAGTGTCATTGCATGTGTGTTCTTCTAAACAAACCACATAAGGATCCACCTGTGTGATTCATTGTCTGTTCTTTTCATGAACCACACATAAGGATCCACCAGTGTCATTGCATGTCTATTATTTTCATGAACCAAACCCAATGTTGTTGCATGTGTGTTCCTCTAAACAAACCACATAAGGATCCACTAGTGTCATTGCATGTCTGTTCTTTTCAAGAACCACGCCCAGTGTCATTGCATGTGTATTCTTCTAAACAAACCACATAACAATCCACCAGTGTCATTGCATGTCAGTTCTTTTCATTCACCACACATAAGGATCCACCAGTGTCATTGCATGTCTGTTCTTTTCATGAACCACATAAGGATCTACCAGTGTCATTGCATGTCTGTCCTTTTCATGAACCACACCCAATGTCATTGCATGTGTGTTCTCCTGACAATCCACATATGGATCCACCAGTGTCATTGCATGTGTGTTCTTTTCATGAACCACACATGGATCCACTAGTGTCATTGCATGGTTGTTCCTCTAAACAAACCACATAAGGATCCACCTGTGTCATTGCATGTATGTTCTTTTCATGAACCACACATAAGGATCCACCAGTGTCATTGCATGTCTATTATTTTCATGAACCACACCCAATGTCGTTGCATGTGTGTTCCTCTAAACAAACCACATAAGGATCCACTAGTGTCATTGCATGTCTGTTCTTTTCAAGAACCACGCCCAGTGTCATTGCATGTGTATTCTTCTAAACAAACCACATAACAATCCACCAGTGTCATTGCATGTCTGTTCTTTTCATGAACCGCACATAAGGATCCACCAGTGTCATTGCATGTCTGTTCTTTTCATGAACCACATAAGGATCTACCAGTGTCATTGCATGTCTGTCCTTTTCATGAACCCCACCCAATCTCATTGCATGTGTGTTCTCCTGACAATCCACATATGGATCCACAAGTGTCATTGCATGTCTGTTCTTTTCATGAACCACACATGGATCCACTAGTGTCATTGCATGGTTGTTCCTCTAAACAAACCACATAAGGATCCACCTGTGTCATTGCATGTATGTTCTTTTCATGAACCACACATAAGGATCCACCAGTGTCATTGCATGTCTATTATTTTCATGAACCACACCCAATGTCGTTGCATGTGTGTTCCTCTAAACAAACCACATAAGGATCCACTAGTGTCATTGCATGTCTATTCTTTTCATGAACCACGCCCAGTGTCATTGCTTGTGTATTCTTCTAAACAAACCACATAACAATCCACCAGTGTCATTGCATGTCTGTTCTTTTCAGGAACCACACATAAGGATCCACCAGTGTCATTGCATGTCTGTTATTTTCATGAACCACATAAGGATCTACTAGTGTCATTGCATGTCTGTCCTTTTCATGAACCACACCCAATGTCATTGCATGTGTGTTCTCCTGACAATCCACACATGGATCCACCAGTGTCATTGCATGTCTGTTCTTTTCATGAACCACACATTAGGATCCACTAGTGTCATTGCATGTCTGTTCTTCCCATGAACCACACATGGATCCACCAGTGTCATTGCATGTCTGTTCTTTTCATGAACCACACCAAGTGTCATTGCATGTGTGTTCTTCTAAACAAACCACATAAGGATCCACCAGTGTCATTGCATGTGTGTTCTTTTCATTAACCACACATAAGGATCCACCAGTGTCATTGCATGTCTGTTCTTTTCATTAAGAACACCCAATGTCATTGCAAGTCTGTTCTTTTCATGAACCACATAAGGATCTACCAGTGTCATTGCATGTCTGTTCTTTTCATGAACCACACCCAATGTCATTGCATGTGTGTTCTCCTGACAAACCACATATGGATCCACCAGTTTCATTGCATGTCTGTTCTTTTCATGAACCACACATAAGGATCCACCAGTCTCATTGCATGTCTGTTCTTTTCATGAACCACACCCAATGTCATTGCATGTCTGTTCTTTTCATGAACCACATAAGGATCTACCAGTGTCATTGCATGTGTGTTCTTTTCATGAACCACACCCAATGTCATTTCATGTGTGTTCTCCTGACAAACCACACATGGATCCACCAGTGTCATTGCATGTCTGTTCTTTTCATGAACCACACATAAGGATCCACCAGTGTCATTGCATGTCTGTTCTTTTCATGAACCACACCCAGTATCATTGCATGTGTGTTCATTTCATGAACCACATAAGGATCTACCAGTGTCATTGCATGTTTGTTCTTTTCATGAACCACACCCAATGTCATTGCATGTGTGTTCTCCTGACAAACCACATATGGATCCACCAGTTTCATTGCATGTCTGTTCTTTTCATGAAACACACATAAGGATCCACCAGTGTCATTGCATGTCTGTTCTTTTCATCAACCACACCCAGTGTCATTGCATGTGTGTTCTTTTCTTGAACCACATCAGGATCTACTAGTGTCATTGCATGTCTGTTCTTTTCATGAACCACACCCAATGTCATTGCATGTGTGTTCTCCTGACAAACCACATATGGATCCACCAGTGTCATTGCATGTATGTTCTTTTCATGAACCACACATAAGGATCCACCAGTCTCATTGCATGTCTGTTCTTTTCATGAACCTCACCCAATGTCATTGCATGTGTGTTCTTTTCATGAACCACATAAGGATCTACTAGTGTCATTGCATGTCTGTTCTTTTCATGAACCACACCCAATGTCATTGCATGTGTGTTCTCCTGACAAACCACATATGGATCCACCAGTGTCATTGCATGTCTGTTCTTTTCATGAACCACACATAAGGATCCACCACTGTCATTGCATGTCTGTTCTTTTCATAAACCACACCCAGTCTCATTGCATGTCTGTTCTTTTCATGAACCACACCTAGTGTCATTGCATGTGTGTTCTTTTTATGAACCATAGCCATTGGATGTCTATTATTTTCATGAGCAACACCCAGTGTCATGGCATGTCTGTTCTTTCATGAACCATACCATTGCCATCGCATGTCTGTTCTTTTCATGAACCACATAAGGATCTACCAGTGTCATTGGATGTGTGTTCTTCTCATGAACCACACGTGGATCCACCGGTGTCATTGCATGTCTGTTCCTCAAAACAAACCACATGTCATTGGATGTGTGTTCTTTTCATGAACCACACCTAGTGTCATTGCATGTGTGTTCTTCTAAACAAACCACATAAGGATCCACCTGTGTGATTCATTGTCTGTTCTTTTCATGAACCACACATAAGGATCCACCAGTGTCATTGCATGTCTATTATTTTCATGAACCAAACCCAATGTTGTTGCATGTGTGTTCCTCTAAACAAACCACATAAGGATCCACTAGTGTCATTGCATGTCTGTTCTTTTCAAGAACCACGCCCAGTGTCATTGCATGTGTATTCTTCTAAACAAACCACATAACAATCCACCAGTGTCATTGCATGTCTGTTCTTTTCATGAACCACACATAAGGATCCACCAGTGTCATTGCATGTCTGTTCTTTTCATGAACCACATAAGGATATACCACTGTCATTGCATGTCTGTCCTTTTCATGAACTACACCCAATGTCATTGCATGTGTGTTCTCCTGACAATCCACATATGGATCCACCAGTGTCATTGCATGTCTGTTCTTTTCATGAACCACACATGGATCCACTAGTGTCATTGCATGGTTGTTCCTCTAAACAAACCACATAAGGATCCACCTGTGTCATTGCATGTATGTTCTTTTCATGAACCACACATAAGGATCCACCAGTGTCATTGCATGTCTATTATTTTCATGAACCACACCCAATGTCGTTGCATGTGTGTTCCTCTAAACAAACCACATAAGGATCCACTAGTGTCATTGCATGTCTATTCTTTTCAAGAACCACGCCCAGTGTCATTGCATGTGTATTCTTCTAAACAAACCACATAACAATCCACCAGTGTCATTGCATGTCTGTTCTTTTCATGAACCACACATAAGGATCCACCAGTGTCATTGCATGTCTGTTCTTTTCATGAACCACATAAGGATCTACCAGTGTCATTGCATGTCTGTCCTTTTCATGAACCACACCCAATGTCATTGCATGTGTGTTCTCCTGACAATCCACATATGGATCCACCGGTGTCATTGCATGTCTGTTCTTTTCATGAACCACACATGGATCCACTAGTGTCATTGCATGGTTGTTCCTCTAAACAAACCACATAAGGATCCACCTGTCATTGCATGTATGTTCTTTTCATGAACCACATAAGGATCCACCAGTGTCATTGCATGTCTATTATTTTCATGAACCACACCCAATGTCGTTGCATGTGTGTTCCTCTAAACAAACCACATAAGGATCCACTAGTGTCATTGCATGTCCGTTCTTTTCAAGAACCACGCCCAGTGTCATTGCATGTGTATTCTTCTAAACAAACCACATAACAATCCACCAGTGTCATTGCATGTCTGTTCTTTTCATGAACCACACATAAGGATCCACCAGTGTCATTGCATGTCTGTTCTTTTCATGAACCACATAAGGATCTACCAGTGTCATTGCATGTCTGTCCTTTTCATGAACCACACCCAATGTCATTGAATGTGTGTTCTCCTGACAATCCACATATGGATACACCAGTGTCATTGCATGTCTGTTCTTTTCATGAACCACACATTAGGATCCACTAGTGTCATTGCATGTCTGTTCTTCCCATGAACCACACATGGATCCACCAGTGTCATTGCATGTCTGTTCTTTCCATGAACCACACCCAGTGTCATTGCATGTGTGTTCTTCTAAACAAACCACATAAGGATCCACCAGTGTCATTGCATGTTTGTTCTTTTCATTAACCACACATAAGGATCCACCAGTGTTATTGCATGTCTGTTCTTTTCATGAAGCACACCCAATGTCATTGCGTGTCTGTTCTTTTCATGAACCACATAAGGATCTACTAGTGTCATTGCATGTCTGTTCTTTTCATGAACAACACCCAATGTCATTGCATGTGTGTTCTCCTGACAAACCACATATGGATCCACCAGTGTCATTGCATGTATGTTCTTTTCATGAACCACACATAAGGATTCACCAGTCTCATTGCATGTCTGTACTTTTCATGAACCACACCCAGTGTCATTGCATGTGTGTTCTTTTCATGAACCACATAAGGATCTACCAGTGTCACTGCATGTCTGTTCTTTTCATGAACCACACATTAGGATCCACCAGCGTCATTGCATGTCTGTTCTTCCCATGAACCACACATGGATCCACCAGTGTCATTGCATGTCTGTTCTTTTCATGAACCACACCAAGTGTCATTGCATGTGTGTTCTTCTAAACAAACCACATAAGGATCCACCAGTGTCATTGCATGTGTGTTCTTTTCATTAACCACACATAAGGATCCACCAGTGTCATTGCATGTCTGTTCTTTTCATTAAGCACACCCAATGTCATTGCATGTCTGTTCTTTTCATGAACCACATAAGGATCTACCAGTGTCATTGCATGTCTGTTCTTTTCATGAACCACACCCAATGTCATTGCATGTGTGTTCTCCTGACAAACCACATATGGATCCACCAGTTTCATTGCATGTCTGTTCTTTTCATGAACCACACATAAGGATCCACCAGTCTCATTGCATGTCTGTTCTTTTCATGAACCACACCCAATGTCATTGCATGTCTGTTCTTTTCATGAACCACATAAGGATCTACCAGTGTCATTGCATGTGTGTTCTTTTCATGAACCACACCCAATGTCATTGCATGTGTGTTCTCCTGACAAACCACACATGGATCCACCAGTGTCATTGCATGTCTGTTCTTTTCATGAACCACACATAAGGATCCACCAGTGTCATTGCATGTCTGTTCTTTTCATGAACCACACCTAGTATCATTGCATGTGTGTTCATTTCATGAACCACATAAGGATCTACCAGTGTCATTTCATGTTTGTTCTTTTCATGAACCACACCCAATGTCATTGCATGTGTGTTCTCCTGACAAACCACATATGGATCCACCAGTTTCATTGCATGTCTGTTCTTTTCATGAACCACACATAAGGATCCACCAGTGTCATTGCATGTCTGTTCTTTTCATCAACCACACCAAGTGTCATTGCATGTGTGTCCTTTTCATGAACCACATAAGGATCTACCAGTGTCATTGCATGTCTGTTCTTTTCATGAACCACACCCAATGTCATTGCATGTGTGTTCTCCTGACAAACCACATATGGATCCACCAGTGTCATTGCATGTATGTTCTTTTCATAAACCACACATAAGGATCCACCAGTCTCATTGCATGTCTGTTCTTTTCATGAACCTCACCCAGTGTCATTGCATGTGTGTTCTTTTCATGAACCACATAAGGATCTACTAGTGTCATTGCATGTCTGTTCTTTTCATGAACCACACACAATGTCATTGCATGTGTGTTCTCCTGACAAACCACATATGGATCCACCAGTGTCATTGCATGTCTGTTCTTTTCATGAACCACACATAAGGATCCACCACTGTCATTGCATGTCTGTTCTTTTCATAAACCACACCCAGTGTCATTGCATGTCTGTTCTTTTCATGAACCACACCTAGTGTCATTGCATGTGTGTTCTTTTTATGAACCATAGCCATTGGATGTCTATTATTTTCATGAGCAACACCTAGTGTCATTGCATGTCTGTTCTTTTCATGAACCACACCCGGTGTCACTGCATGTCTGTTCTTTTCATGAACCACATAAGGATCTACCAGTGTCATTGGATGTGTGTTCTTCTCATGAACCACACGTGGATCCACCGGTGTCATTGCATGTCTGTTCCTCAAAACAAACCACATGTCATTGGATGTGTGTTCTTTTCATGAACCACACCTAGTGTCATTGCATGTGTGTTCTTCTAAACAAACCACATAAGGATCCACCTGTGTGATTCATTGTCTGTTCTTTTCATGAACCACACATAAGGATCCACCAGTCTCATTGCATGTCTGTTCTTTTCATGAACCTCACCCAATGTCATTGCATGTGTGTTCTTTTCATGAACCACATAAGGATCTACTAGTGTCATTGCATGTCTGTTCTTTTCATGAACCACACCCAATGTCATTGCATGTGTGTTCTCCTGACAAACCACATATGGATCCACCAGTGTCATTGCATGTCTGTTCTTTTCATGAACCACACATAAGGATCCACCACTGTCATTGCATGTCTGTTCTTTTCATAAACCACACCCAGTCTCATTGCATGTCTGTTCTTTTCATGAACCACACCTAGTGTCATTGCATGTGTGTTCTTTTTATGAACCATAGCCATTGGATGTCTATTATTTTCATGAGCAACACCCAGTGTCATTGCATGTCTGTTTTTTTCATGAACCATACCCGCTGTCACTGCATGTCTGTTCTTTTCATGAACCACATAAGGATCTACCAGTGTCATTGGATGTGTGTTATTCTCATGAACCACACGTGGATCCACCGGTGTCATTGCATGTCTGTTCCTCAAAACAAACCACATGTCATTGGATGTGTGTTCTTTTCATGAACCACACCTAGTGTCATTGCATGTGTGTTCTTCTAAACAAACCACATAAGGATCCACCTGTGTGATTCATTGTCTGTTCTTTTCATGAACCACACATAAGGATCCACCAGTGTCATTGCATGTCTATTATTTTCATGAACCAAACCCAATGTTGTTGCATGTGTGTTCCTCTAAACAAACCACATAAGGATCCACTAGTGTCATTGCATGTCTGTTCTTTTCAAGAACCACGCCCAGTGTCATTGCATGTGTATTCTTCTAAACAAACCACATAACAATCCACCAGTGTCATTGCATGTCTGTTCTTTTCATGAACCACACATAAGGATCCACCAGTGTCATTGCATGTCTGTTCTTTTCATGAACCACATAAGGATATACCACTGTCATTGCATGTCTGTCCTTTTCATGAACTACACCCAATGTCATTGCATGTGTGTTCTCCTGACAATCCACATATGGATCCACCAGTGTCATTGCATGTCTGTTCTTTTCATGAACCACACATGGATCCACTAGTGTCATTGCATGGTTGTTCCTCTAAACAAACCACATAAGGATCCACCTGTGTCATTGCATGTATGTTCTTTTCATGAACCACACATAAGGATCCACCAGTGTCATTGCATGTCTATTATTTTCATGAACCACACCCAATGTCGTTGCATGTGTGTTCCTCTAAACAAACCACATAAGGATCCACTAGTGTCATTGCATGTCTATTCTTTTCAAGAACCACGCCCAGTGTCATTGCATGTGTATTCTTCTAAACAAACCACATAACAATCCACCAGTGTCATTGCATGTCTGTTCTTTTCATGAACCACATAAGGATCCACCAGTGTCATTGCATGTCTGTTCTTTTCATGAACCACATAAGGATCTACCAGTGTCATTGCATGTCTGTCCTTTTCATGAACCACACCCAATGTCATTGCATGTGTGTTCTCCTGACAATCCACATATGGATCCACCGGTGTCATTGCATGTCTGTTCTTTTCATGAACCACACATGGATCCACTAGTGTCATTGCATGGTTGTTCCTCTAAACAAACCACATAAGGATCCACCTGTGTCATTGCATGTATGTTCTTTTCATGAACCACACATAAGGATCCACCAGTGTCATTGCATGTCTATTATTTTCATGAACCACACCCAATGTCGTTGCATGTGTGTTCCTCTAAACAAACCACATAAGGATCCACTAGTGTCATTGCATGTCCGTTCTTTTCAAGAACCACGCCCAGTGTCATTGCATGTGTATTCTTCTAAACAAACCACATAACAATCCACCAGTGTCATTGCATATACATTCTTTTCATGAACCACACATAAGGATCCACCAGTGTCATTGCATGTCTGTTCTTTTCATGAACCACATAAGGATCTACCAGTGTCATTGCATGTCTGTCCTTTTCATGAACCACACCCAATGTCATTGAATGTGTGTTCTCCTGACAATCCACATATGGATACACCAGTGTCATTGCATGTCTGTTCTTTTCATGAACCACACATTAGGATCCACTAGTGTCATTGCATGTCTGTTCTTCCCATGAACCACACATGGATCCACCAGTGTCATTGCATGTCTGTTCTTTCCATGAACCACACCCAGTGTCATTGCATGTGTGTTCTTCTAAACAAACCACATAAGGATCCACCAGTGTCATTGCATGTTTGTTCTTTTCATTAACCACACATAAGGATCCACCAGTGTTATTGCATGTCTGTTCTTTTCATGAAGCACACCCAATGTCATTGCGTGTCTGTTCTTTTCATGAACCACATAAGGATCTACTAGTGTCATTGCATGTCTGTTCTTTTCATGAACAACACCCAATGTCATTGCATGTGTGTTCTCCTGACAAACCACATATGGATCCACCAGTGTCATTGCATGTATGTTCTTTTCATGAACCACACATAAGGATTCACCAGTCTCATTGCATGTCTCAGATTTTCATGAACCACACCCAGTGTCATTGCATGTGTGTTCTTTTGATGAACCACATAAGGATCTACCAGTGTCACTGCATGTCTGTTCTTTTCATGAACCACACATTAGGATCCACCAGCGTCATTGCATGTCTGTTCTTCCCATGAACCACACATGGATCCACCAGTGTCATTGCATGTCTGTTCTTTTCATGAACCACACCAAGTGTCATTGCATGTGTGTTCTTCTAAACAAACCACATAAGGATCCACCAGTGTCATTGCATGTGTGTTCTTTTCATTAACCACACATAAGGATCCACCAGTGTCATTGCATGTCTGTTCTTTTCATTAAGCACACCCAATGTCATTGCATGTCTGTTCTTTTCATGAACCACATAAGGATCTACCAGTGTCATTGCATGTCTGTTCTTTTCATGAACCACACCCAATGTCATTGCATGTGTGTTCTCCTGACAAACCACAAATGGATCCACCAGTTTCATTGCATGTCTGTTTCTTTTCATGAACCACACATAAGGATCCACCAGTCTCATTGCATGTCCGTTTTTCATGAACCACACCCAATGTCATTGCATGTCTGTTTTTCATGAACCACATAAGGATCTACCAGTGTCATTGCATGTGTGTTCTTTTCATGAACCACACCCAATGTCATTGCATGTGTGTTCTCCTGACAAACCACACATGGATCCACCAGTGTCATTGCATGTCTGTTCTTTTCATGAACCACACATAAGGATCCACCAGTGTCATTGCATGTCTGTTCTTTTCATGAACCACACCTAGTATCATTGCATGTGTGTTCATTTCATGAACCACATAAGGATCTACCAGTGTCATTTCATGTTTGTTCTTTTCATGAACCACACCCAATGTCATTGCATGTGTGTTCTCCTGACAAACCACATATGGATGGACCAGTCTCAGTGCATGTCCGTTCTTTTCATGAACCACACATAAGGATCCACCAGTGTCATTGCATGTCTGTTCTTTTCATCAACCACACCAAGTGTCAGTGCATGTGTGTCCTTTTCATGAACCACATAAGGATCTACCAGTGTCATTGCATGTCTGTTCTTTTCATGAACCACACCCAATGTCATTGCATGTGTGTTCTCCTGACAAACCACATATGGATCCACCAGTGTCATTGCATGTATGTTCTTTTCATAAACCACACATAAGGATCCACCAGTCTCATTGCATGTCTGTTCTTTTCATGAACCTCACCCAGTGTCATTGCATGTGTGTTCTTTTCATGAACCACATAAGGATCTACTAGTGTCATTGCATGTCTCGTTTCTTCATGAACCACACACAATGTCATTGCATGTGTGTTCTCTGACAAACCACATATGGATCCACCAGTGTCATTGCATGTCTGTTCTTTCATGAACCACACATAAGGATCCACCTTGTCATTGCATGTCTGTTCTTTTCATAAACCACACCCAGTGTCATTGCATGTCTGTTCTTTTCATGAACCACACCTAGTGTCATTGCATGTGTGTTCTGTTTATGAACCATAGCCATGGGAGGTCTCTTATGTTCATGAGCCACACCTAGTGTCATTGCATGTCTGTTCTTTTCATGAACCACACCCGTGTCCTTTGCATGTCTGTTCTTTTCATGAACCTCATAAGGATCCACCAGTGTCATTGGATGTGTGTTCTTCTCATGAACCACACGTGGATCCACCGTGTCATTGCATGTACGTTTCCTCAAAACAAACCACATGTCATTGGATGTGTGTTCTTTTCATGAACCACACCTAGTGTCATTGCATGTGTGTTCTTCTAAACAAACCACATAAGGATCCACCTGTGTGATTCATTGTCTGTTCTTTTCATGAACCACACATAAGGATCCACCAGTGTCATTGCATGTCTATTATTTTCATGAACCACACCCAATGTGGTTGCATGTGTGTTCCTCTAAACAAACCACATAAGGATCCACTAGTGTCATTGCATGTCTGTTCTTTTAAAGAACCACGCCCAGTGTCATTGCATGTGTATTCTTCTAAACAAACCACATAACAATCCACCAGTGTCATTGCATGTCTGTTCTTTTCATGAACCACACATAAGGATCCACCAGTGTCATTGCATGTCTGTTCTTTTCATGAACCACATAAGGATCTACCAGTGTCATTGCATGTCTGTCCTTTTCATGAACCACACCCAATGTCATTGCATGTGTGTTCTCCTGACAATCCACATATGGATCCATCAGTGTCATTGCATGTCTGTTCTTTTCATGAACCACACATGGATCCACTAGTGTCATTGCATGGTTGTTCCTCTAAACAAACCACATAAGGATCCACCTGTGTCATTCCATGTATGTTCTTTTCATGAACCACACATAAGGATCCACCAGTGTCATTGCATGTCTATTATTTTCATGAACCACACCCAATGTGGTTGCATGTGTGTTCCTCTAAACAAACCACATAAGGATCCACTAGTGTCATTGCATGTCTGTTCTTTTAAAGAACCACGCCCAGTGTCATTGCATGTGTATTCTTCTAAACAAACCACATAACAATCCACCAGTGTCATTGCATGTCTGTTCTTTTCATGAACCACACATAAGGATCCACCAGTGTCATTGCATGTCTGTTCTTTTCATGAACCACATAAGGATCTACCAGTGTCATTGCATGTCTGTCCTTTTCATGAACCACACCCAATGTCATTGCATGTGTGTTCTCCTGACAATCCACATATGGATCCACCAGTGTCATTGCATGTCTGTTCTTTTCATGAACCACACATTAGGATCCACTAGTGTCATTGCATGTCTGTTCTTCCCATGAACCACACATGGATCCACCAGTGTCATTGCATGTCTGTTCTTTCCATGAACCACACCCAGTGTCATTGCATGTGTGTTCTTCTAAACAAACCACATAAGGATCCACAAGTGTCATTGCATGTTTGTTCTTTTCATTAACCACAGATAAGGATCCACCAGTGTCATTGTATGTCTGTTCTTTTCATGAAGCACACCCAATGTCATTGCGTGTCTGTTCTTTTCATGAACCACATAAGGATCTACCAGTGTCATTGCATGTATGTTCTTTTCATGAACAACACCCAATGTCATTGCATGTGTGTTCTCCTGACAAACCACATATGGATCCACCAGTGTCATTGCATGTATGTTCTTTTCATGAACCACACATAAGGATCCACCAGTCTCATTGAATGTCTGTTATTTTCATGAACCACACCAGTGTCATTGCATGTGTGTTCTTTTCATGAACCACATAAGGATCTACCAGTGTCATTGCATGTCTGTTCTTTTCATGAACCACACACAATGTCAATGCATGTGTGTTCTCCTGACAAACCACATATGGATCCACCAGTGTCATTGCATGTCTGTTTTTTTCATGAATCACACATAAGGATCCACCAGTGTCATTGCATGTCTGTTCTTTTCATAAACCACACCAAGTGTCATTGCATGTCTTTTCTTTTCATGAACCACACCCAGTGTCATTGCATGAGTGCTTTTCATGAACCACAACCATTGGATGTCTATTATTTTCATGAGCAACACCCAGTGTCATTGCATGTCTGTTCTTTTCATGAACCACACATAAGGATCCACCAGTGTCATTGCATGTCTGTTCTTTTCATGAACCACATAAGGATCTACCAGTGTCATTGCATGTCTGTCCTTTTCATGAACCACACCCAATGTCATTGCATGTGTGTTCTCCTGACAATCCACATATGGATCCATCAGTGTCTGAACCACACATGGATCCACTATTGTCATTGCATGGTTGTTCCTCTAAACAAACCACATAAGGATCCACCTGTGTCATTCCATGTATGTTCTTTTCATGAACCACACATAAGGATCCACCAGTGTCATTGCATGTCTATTATTTTCATGAACCACACCCAATGTCGTTGCATGTGTGTTCCTCTAAACAAACCACATAAGGATCCACTAGTGTCATTGCATGTCTGTTCTTTTCAAGAACCATGCCCAGTGTCATTGCATGTGTATTCTTCTAAACAAACCACATAACAATCCACCAGTGTCATTGCATGTCTGTTCTTTTCATGAACCACACATAAGGATCCACCAGTGTCATTGCATGTCTGTTCTTTTCATGAACCACATAAGGATCTACCAGTGTCATTGCATGTCTGTTCTTTTCATGAACCACACCCGGTGTCACTGCATGTCTGTTCTTTTCATGAATCACATAAGGATCTACCAGTGTCATTGGATGTGTGTTCTTCTCATGAACCACACGTGGATCCACCGGGGTCATTGCATGTCTGTTCCTCTAAACAAACCACATGTCATTGGATGTGTGTTCTTTTGATGAAGCACACCCAGTGTCATTGCATGTGTGTTCTTCTAAAGAAACCACATAAGGATCCACCTGTGTCATTCATTGTCTGTTCTTTTCATGAACCACACATAAGGATCCACCAGTGTCATTGCATGTCTGTTATTTTCATGAACCACACCCAATGTCGTTGCATGTGTGTTCCTCTAAACAAACCACATAAGGATCCACTAGTGTCATTGCATGTCTGTTCTTTTCAGGAACCACACCCAGTGTCATTGCATGTGTATTCTTCTAAACAAACCACATAACAATCCACCAGTGTCATTGCATGTGTATTCTTCTAAACAAACCACATAACAATCCACCAGTGTCATTGCATGTCTGTTCTTTTCATGAACCACACATAAGGATCCACCAGTGTCATTGCATGTCTGTTCTTTTCATGAACCACATAAGGATCTACCAGTGTCATTGCATGTCTGTTCGTTTCATGAACCACACCCAATGTCATTGCATGTGTGTTCTCCTGACAAACCACATATGGATCCACCAGTGTCATTGCATGTCTGTTCTTTTCATGAACCACACATTAGGATCCACCAGCGTCATTGCATGTCTGTTCTTCCCATGAACCACACATGGATCCACCAGTGTCATTGCATGTCTGTTCTTTTCATGAACCACACCAAGTGTCATTGCATGTGTGTTCTTCTAAACAAAGCACATAAGGATCCACCAGTGTCATTGCATGTGTGTTCTTTTCATTAACCACACATAAGGATCCACCAGTGTCATTGCATGTCTGTTCTTTTCATTAAGCACACCCAATGTCATTGCATGTCTGTTCTTTTCATGAACCACATAAGGATCTACCAGTGTCATTGCATGTCTGTTCTTTTCATGAACCACACCCAATGTCATTGCATGTGTGTTCTCCTGACAAACCACATATGGATCCACCAGTTTCATTGCATGTCTGTTCTTTTCATGAACCACACAGAAGGATCCACCAGTCTCATTGCATGTCTGTTCTTTTCATGAACCACACCCAGTGTCATTGCATGTGTGTTCTTTTCATGAACCACATAAGGATCTACCAGTGTCATTGCATGTCTGTTCTTTTCATGAACCACACCCAATGTCATTGCATGTGTGTTCTCCAGACAAACCACATATGGATCCACCAGTGTCATTGCATGTATGTTCTTTTCATGAACCACACATAAGGATCCACCAGTGTCATTGCATGTCTATTCTTCCCATGAACCACACATGGATCCACTAGTGCCATTGCATGTCTGTTCTTTTCATGAATCACAGCTAGAGTCATTGCATGTCTGTTACTTCCATAAACCACATATGGATCCACCTAGTGTGATTGCATGTCTGTTCCTCTAAACAAACCACATAAGGATCCACTAGTGTCATTTGATGTGTGTTCTTCTCATGAACCACACATGGATCCAGTAGTGTCATTGCATGGTTATTCCTCTAAACAAACCACATAAGGATCCACCTGTGTCATTGCATGTATGTTCTTTTCATGAACCATACATAAGGATCCACCAGTGTCATTGCATGTCTGTTGTTTTCATGAACCACACCTAGTGTCATTGCATGTGTGTTCTCTTCATGAACCATAGCTAGAGTCATTGGATGTCTATTCTTTTCATGAACAACACCCAGTGTCATTGCATGTCTGTTCTTTTCATGAACCACACCCGGTGTCACTGCATGTCTGTTCTTTTCATGAACCACATAAGGATCTACCAGTGTCATTGGATGTGTGTTCTTCTCATGAACCACACGTGCATCCACCGGTGTCATTGCATGTCTGTTCCTCTAAACAAACCACATGTCATTGGATGTGTGTTCTTTTCATGAACCACACCCAGTGTCATTGCATGTGTGTTCTTCTAGACAAACCACATAAGGATCCACTTGTGTCATTGCATGTCTGTTCTTTTCATGAACCACACATAAGCAGCCACCAGTGTCATTGCATGTCTGTTATTTTCATGAACCACACCAAATGTCATTGCATGTGTATTCCTATAAACAAACCACATAAGGATCCACCAGTGTCATTGCATGTCTGTTCTTTTCAGGAACCACACCCAATGTCATTGCATGTGTGTTCTTCTAAACAAACCACATAACAATCCACCAGTGTCATTGCATGTCTGTTCTTTTTATGAACCACACATAAGGATCCACTGGTGTCATTGCATGTCTGTTATTTTCATGAACCACACCCAATGTCAGTGCATTTGCTTGTGTGTTCTTTTCATGAACCACATAAGGATCTACCAGTGGCATTGCATGTCTGTTCTTTTCATGAACCACACCCAATGTCATTGCATGTGTGTTCTCCTGACAAACCACGTATGGATCCACCAGTGTCATTGCGTGTATGTTCTTTTCAAGAACCACACATAAGGATCCACCAGTGTCATTGCATGTCTGTTCTTCCCATGAACCACACATGGATCCACCAGTGTCATTTCGTGTCTATTCTTTTCATGAACCACAACCAGTGTCAATGCATGTGTGTTCTTCTAAACAAACCACATAAGGATCCACCAGTGTCATTGCATGTTTGCTCTTTTCATTAACCACACATAAGGATCCACCAGTGTCATTGCATGTCTGTTCTTTTCATGAAGCACACCCAATGTCATTGCATGTCTGTTCTTTTCATGAACCACATAAGGATCTACCAGTGTCATTGCATGTCTGTTCTTTTCATGAACCACACCCAATGTCATTGCATGTGTGTTCTCCTGACAAACCACATATGGATCCACCAGTTTCATTGCATGTCTGTTCTTTTCATGAACCACACATAAGGATCCACCAGTCTCATTGCATGTCTGTTCTTTTCATGAACCACACCCAGTGTCATTGCATGTGTGTTCTTTTCATGAACCACATAAGGATCTACCAGCGTCATTGCATGTCTGTTCTTTTCATGAACCACACCCAATGTCCTTGCATGTGTGTTCTCCTGACAAACCACATATGGATCCACCAGTGTCATTGCATGTATGTTCTTTTCATGAACCACACATAAGGATCCACCAGTGTCATTGCATGTCTGTTCTTCCCATGAACCACACATGGATCCACAAATGTCATTGCATGTCTGTTCTTTTCATGAATCACAGCTAGAGTCATTGCATGTCTGTTACTTCTATAAACCACATATGGATCCACCTAGTGTGATTGCATGTATGTTCCTCTAAACAAACCACCTAAGGATCCACCAGTGTCATTTGATGTGTGTTCTTCACATGAACCACACATGGATCCAGTAGTGTCAATGCATGGTTGTTCCTCTAAACAAACCACATAAGGATCCACCTTTGTCATTGCATGTATGTTATTTTCATGAACCATACATAAGGATCCACCAGTGTCATTGCATGTCTGTTCTTTTCATGAACCACACCCAGTGTCATTGCATGTGTGTTCTTTTCATGAACCACAGCTAGAGTCATTGGATGTCTATTCTTTTCATGAACAACACGTAGTGTCATTGCATGTCTGTTCTTTTCATGAACCACACCCGGTGTCACTGCATGTCTGTTCTTTTCATGAACCACATAAGGATCTACCAGTGTCATTGGATGTGTGTTCTTCTCATGAACCACACGTGGATCCACCGGTGTCATTGCATGTTTGTTCCTCTAAACAAACCACATGTCATTGGATGTGTGTTCTTTTCATGAACCACACCTAGTGTCATTGCATGTGTGTTCTTCTAAACAAACCACATAAGGATCCACCTGTGTCATTGCATGTCTGTTCTTTTGATGAACCACACATAAGGATCCACCAGTGTCATTGCATGTCTGTTATTTTCATGAACCACACCAAATGTCATTGCATGTGTGTTCCTCTAAACAAACCACATAAGGATCCACCAGTGTAATTGCATGTCTGTTCTTTTCAGGAACCACACCCAGTGTCGATGCATGTGTGTTCTTCTAAACAAACCACATAACAATCCACAAGTGTCATTGCATGTCTTTTATTTTCATGAACCACACATAAGGATCCACTAGTGTCATTGCATGTCTGTTCTTTTCATGAACCACACCCAATGTCGTTGCATTTGCATGTCTGTTCTTTTCATGAACCACATAAGGATCTACCAGTGGCATTGCATGTCTGTTCTTTTCATGAACCACACCCAATGTCATTGCATGTGTGTTCTCCTGACAAACCACGTATGGATCCACCAGTGTCATTGCATGTCTGTTCTTTTCATGAACCACACATAAGGATCCACCAGTGTCATTGCATGTATGTTCTTCCCATGAACCACACATGGATCCACCAGTGTCATTGCATGTCTGTGCTTTTCGTAAACCACACCCAGTGTCATTGCATGTGTCTTCTTCTAAACAAACCACATAAGGATCCACCAGTGTCATTGCATGTTTGTTCTTTTCATTAAGCACACATAAGGATCCACCAGTGTCATTGCATGTCTGTTCTTTTCATGAAGCACACCCAATGTCATTGCATGTCTGTTCTTTTCATGAACCACATAAGGATCTACCAGTGTCATTGCATGTCTGTTCTTTTCATGAACCACACCCAATGTCATTGCATGTGTGTTCTCTTGACAAACCACATATGGATCCACCAGTATCATTGCATGTCTGTTCTTTTCATGAACCACACATAAGGATCCACCAGTCTCATTGCATGTCTATTCTTTTCATGAACCACACCTAGTGTCATTGGATGTGTGTTCTTTTCATTAACCACATAAGGATCTACCAGTGTCATTGCATGTCTGTTCTTTTCATGAACCACACCCAATGTCATTGCATGTGTGTTCTCCTGACAAAGCACATACGGATCCACCAGTGTCATTGCATGTATGTTCTTTTCATGAACCACACATAAGGATCCACCAGTGTCATTGCATGTCTGTTCTTCCCATGAACGACACATGGATCCACCAGTGTCATTGCATGTCTGTTCTTTTCATGAATCATAGCTAGAGTCATTGCATGTCTGTTACTTCTATAAACCACATATGGGTCCACCTAGTGTGATTGCATGTCTGTTCCTCTAAACAAATCACATAAGGATCCACCAGTGTCATTTGTTGCGTGTTCTTCTCATGAACCACACATGGATCCAGTAGTGTCATTGCATGGTTGTTCCTCTAAACAAACCACATAAGGATCCACCTTTGTCATTGCATGTATGTTCTTTTCATGAACCATACATAAGGATCCACCAGTGTCATTGCATGTCTGTTCTTTTCAGGAACCACACCCAGTGTCATCGCATGTGTGTTCTTTTCATGAACCACAGCTAGAGTCATTGGATGTCTATTCTTTTCATGAACAACACCTAGTGTCATTGCATGTCCGTTTCTTTTCATAAACCACACCCGTGTCCTTGCATGTCTGTTTCTTTTCATGAACCACATAAGGATCTACCAGTGTCATTGGATGTGTGTTTTCATGAACCACGTGGATCAACCGGTGTCATTGCATGTCTGTTCCTCTAAACAAACCACATGTCATTGCATGTGTGTTCTTTTCATGAACCACACCCAGTGTCATTGCATGTGTGTTCTTCTAAACAAACCACATAAGGATCCACCTGTGTCATTGCATGTCTGTTTTTCATGAACCACATAAGAATCCACCACTGTCATTGCATGTCTGTTATTTTCATGAACCACACCAAATGTCATTGCATGTGTGTTCCTCTAAACAAACCACATAAGGATCCACCAGTTGTCATTGCATGTCTTTTCTTTTCGGGAACCACACCTGTGTCGTTGCATGTGTGTTCTTCTAAACAAACCACATAAGGATCCACTAGTGTCATTGCATGTCCGTTTTTCATGAACCACACCCAGTGTCATTGCATGTCTATTCTTTTCATGAACCACACACAACGTCATTGCATGTGTGTTCTCCTGACAAACCACATATGGATCCACCAGTATCATTGCATGTCTGTTCTTTTCATGAACCACACATAAGGATCCACCAGTGTCATTGCAAGTCTGTTCTTTTCATGAACCACACCCAGTGTCATTGCATGTGTGTTCTTTTCATGAACCACACAAGGATCTACCGTGTCATTGCATGCTGTTTTTCATGAACCACACCCAATGTCATTGCATGTGTGTTCTCCTGACAAACCACATATCGATCCACCAGTGTCATTGCATGTCTGTTCTTTTCATGAACCACACCCAGTGTCATTGCATTTGCATGTCTGTTCTTCCCATGAACCACACATGGATCCACCAGTGTCATTGCATGTCTGTTCTTTTCATGAATCACACCCAGTGTCATTGCATGTGTGTTCTTCTAAACAAACCACATAAGGATCCACCAGTGTCATTGCATGTGTGTTCTCCTGACAAACCACATATGGATCCACCAGTGTCATTGCATGTGTGTTCTTTTCATGAACCACACATAAGGATCCACCAGTGTCATTGCATGTCTGTTCTTTTCATGAAGCACACCCAATGTCATTGCATGTCTGTTCTTTTCATGAACCACATAAGGATCTACCAGTGTCATTGCATGTCTGTTATTTTCATGAACCACACCCAATGTCATTGCATGTGTGTTCTCCTGACAAACCACATATGGATCCACTAGTATCATTGCATGTCTGTTCTTTTCATGAACCACACATAAGGATCCACCAGTCTCATTGCATGTCTGTTCTTTTCATGAACCACACCCAGTGTCATTGCATGTGTGTTCTTTTCATTAACCACATAAGGATCTACCAGTGTCATTGCATGTCTGTTCTTTTCATGAACCACACCCAATGTCATTGCATGTGTGTTCTCCTGACAAACCACATACGGATCCACCAGTGTCATTGCATGAATGTTCTTTTCATGAACCACACATAAGGATCCACCAGTGTCATTGCATGTCTGTTCTTCCCATGAACCACACATGGATCCACCATTGTCATTGCATGTCTGTTCTTTTCATGAATCACAGCTAGAGTCATTGCATGTATGTTACTTCTATAAACCACATATGGATCCACCTAGTGTGATTGCATGTCTGTTCCTCTAAACAAACCACATAAGGATCCACCAGTGTGATTTGATGTGCGTTCTTCTCATGAACCACACATGGATCCAGTAGTGTCATTGCATGGTTGTTCCTCTAAACAAACCACATAAGGATCCACCTTTGTCATTGCATGTATGTTCTTTTCATGAACCATACATAAGGATCCACCAGTGTCATTGCATGTCTGTTCTTTTCATGAACCACACCCAGTGTCATTGCATGTGTGTTCTTTTCATGAACCACATCTAGAGTCATTGGATGTCTATTCTTTTCATGAACAACACCTAGTGTCATTGCATGTCTGTTCTTTTCATAAACCACACCCGGTGTCACTGCATGTCTGTTCTTTTCATGAACCATATAAGGATCTACCAGTGTCATTGGATGTGTGTTCTTCTCATGAACCACACGTGGATCCACCGGTGTCATTGCATGTCTGTTCCTCTAAACAAACCACATGTCATTGCATGTGTGTACTTTTCATGAACCACACCCAGTGTCATTGCATGTGTGTTCTTCTAAACAAACCACATAAGGATCCACTAGTGTCATTGCATGTCTGTTCTTTTCATGAACCACACCCAGTGTCATTGCATGTCTATTCTTTTCATGAACCACACACAACGTCATTGCATGTGTGTTCTCCTGACAAACCACATATGGATCCACCAGTATCATTGCATGTCTGTTCTTTTCATGAACCACACATAAGGATCCACCAGTGTCATTGCATGTCTGTTCTTTTCATGAACCACACCCAGTGTCATTGCATGTGTGTTCTTTTCATGAACCACACAAGGATCTACCAGTGTCATTGCATGCCTGTTCTTTTCATGAACCACACCCAATGTCATTGCATGTGTGTTCTCCTGACAAACCACATATGGATCCACCAGTGTCATTGCATGTCTGTTCTTTTCATGAACCACACCCAGTGTCATTGCATTTGCATGTCTGTTCTTCCCATGAACCACACATGGATCCACCAGTGTCATTGCATGTCTGTTCTTTTCATGAACCACACCCAGTGTCATTGCATGTGTGTTCTTCTAAACAAACCACATAAGGATCCACCAGTGTCATTGCATGTGTGTTCTCCTGACAAACCACATATGGATCCACCAGTGTCATTGCATGTGTGTTCTTTTCATGAACCACACATAAGGATCCACCAGTGTCATTGCATGTCTGTTCTTTTCATGAAGCACACCCAATGTCATTGCATGTCTGTTCTTTTCATGAACCACATAAGGATCTACCAGTGTCATTGCATGTCTGTTATTTTCATGAACCACACCCAATGTCATTGCATGTGTGTTCTCCTGACAAACCACATATGGATCCACTAGTATCATTGCATGTCTGTTCTTTTCATGAACCACACATAAGGATCCACCAGTGTCATTGCATGTCTGTTCTTTTCATGAACCACACCCAGTGTCATTGCATGTGTGTTCTTTTCATTAACCACATAAGGATCTACCAGTGTCATTGCATGTCTGTTCTTTTCATGAACCACACCCAATGTCATTGCATGTGTGTTCTCCTGACAAACCACATACGGATCCACCAGTGTCATTGCATGAATGTTCTTTTCATGAACCACACATAAGGATCCACCAGTGTCATTGCATGTCTGTTCTTCCCATGAACCACACATGGATCCACCATTGTCATTGCATGTCTGTTCTTTTCATGAATCACAGCTAGAGTCATTGCATGTATGTTA
This sequence comes from Avena insularis, assembly GCA_023614405.1. NCBI lineage: Eukaryota > Viridiplantae > Streptophyta > Magnoliopsida > Poales > Poaceae > Avena > Avena insularis. Next base: position 203,958 of record JAJUPC010000175.1, on the reverse strand, counting down.
CTTCTATAAACCACATATGGATCCACCTAGTGTGATTGCATGTCTGTTCCTCTAAACAAACCACATAAGGATCCACCAGTGTGATTTGATGTGCGTTCTTCTCATGAACCACACATGGATCCAGTAGTGTCATTGCATGGTTGTTCCTCTAAACAAACCACATAAGGATCCACCTTTGTCATTGCATGTATGTTCTTTTCATGAACCATACATAAGGATCCACCAGTGTCATTGCATGTCTGTTCTTTTCAGGAACCACACCCAGTGTCATTGCATGTGTGTTCTTTTCATGAACCACATCTAGAGTCATTGGATGTCTATTCTTTTCATGAACAACACCTAGTGTCATTGCATGTCTGTTCTTTTCATAAACCACACCCGGTGTCACTGCATGTCTGTTCTTTTCATGAACCATATAAGGATCTACCAGTGTCATTGGATGTGTGTTCTTCTCATGAACCACACGTGGATCCACCGGTGTCATTGCATGTCTGTTCCTCTAAACAAACCACATGTCATTGCATGTGTGTACTTTTCATGAACCACACCCAGTGTCATTGCATGTGTGTTCTTCTAAACAAACCACATAAGGATCCACCTGTGTCATTACATGTCTGTTCTTTTCATGAACCACACATAAGAATCTACCAGTGTCATTACATGTCTGTTATTTTCATGAACCACACCAAATGTCATTGCATGTGTGTTCCTCTAAACAAACCACATAAGGATCCACCAGTGTCATTGCATGTCTGTTCTTTTCAGGAACCACACCCAGTGTCGCTGCATGTGTGTTCTTCTAAACAAACCACATAACAATCCACCAGTGTCATTGCATGTCTGTTCTTTTCATGAACCATACATAAGGATCCACTAGTGTCATTGCATTTATGTTCTTGTCATGAGCCACAACCAGTGTCATTGCATGTCCGTTTTTTCATGAACCACATAAGGATCTACTAGTGTTATTGCATGTGTGTTCTTTTCATGAACCACACCCAACGTCATTGCATGTGTGTTCTCCTGACAAACCACATATGGATCCACCAGTATCATTGCATGTCTGTTCTTTTCATGAACCACACATAAGGATCCACCAGTGTCATTGCATGTCTGTTCTTTTCATGAACCACACCCAGTGTCATCGCATGTGTGTTCTTTTCATGAACCACACAAGGATCTACCAGTGTCATTGCATGCCTGTTCTTTTCATGAACCACACCCAATGTCATTGCATGTGTGTTCTCCTGACAAACCACATATGGATCAACCAGTGTCATTTCATGTCTGTTCTTTTCATGAACCACACCCACTGTCATTGCATTTGCATGTGTGTTCTTTTCATGAACCACATAAGGATCTACCAGTGTCATTGCATGTCTGTTCTTTTCATGAACCACACCCACTATCATTGCATGTGTGTTCCTCTAAACAAACCACATAAGGATCCACCAGTGTCATTGCATGTCTGTTCTTTAAATGAACCACACATAAGGATCCACCAGTGTCATTGCATGTCTGTTCTATTCATGAATGACACCCAATGTCATTGCATGTCTGTTCTTTTCATGAACCACATAAGGATCTACCAGTGTCATTGCATGTTTGTTCTTTTCATGAACCACACCCAATGTTATTGAATGTGTGTTCTCCTGAGAAACCACATATGGATCCACCAGTGTCATTGCATGTCTGTTCATTTCATGAAACACACATAAGGATCTACCAGTGTCATTGCATGTCTGTTCTTTTCATGAACCACACCCAGTGTCATTGCATGTGTGTTCTTTTCATGAACCACATAAGGATCCACCAGTGTCATTGCATGTCTGTTCTTTTCATGAACCACACATAAGGATCCACTAGTGTCATTGCATGTCTGTTCTTTTCATGAACCACACCCAATGTCATTGCATTTGCATGTGTGTTCTTTTCATGAACCACATAAGGATCTACCAGTGTCATTGCATGTCCGTTCTTTTCATGAACCACACCCAATGTCATTGCATGTGTGTTCTCATAACAAACCACATATGGATCCACTAGTGTCATTACATGTCTGTTCTTTTCATGAACCACACATAGGGATCCACCAGTGTAATTGCATGTCTGTTCTTCCCATGAACCACACATGGATCCACCAGTGTCATTGCATGTCTGCTCTTTTCATGAATCACAGCTAGAGTCATTGCATGTATGTTACTTCCATAAACCACATATGGATCCACCTAGTGTGATTGCATGTCTGTTCCTCTAAACAAACCACATAAGGATCCACCAGTTTCATTTGATATGTGTTCTTCTCATGAACCACACATGGATCCACCAGTGTCATTGCATGTCTGTTTTTCATGAACCACACATAAGGATCCACCAGTGTCATTGCATGTCTGTTCTTTTCATGAACCACACCCAGTGTCATTGCATGTGTGTTCTTTTCATGAACCACAGCTAGAGTCATTGGATGTCTATTCTTTTCATGAACAACACCTAGTGTCATTGCATGTCTGTTCTTTTCATGAACCACACCCGGTGTCACTGCATGTCTGTTCTTTTCATGAATCACATAAGGATCTACCAGTGCCATTGGATGTGTGTTCTTCTCATGAACCACACGTGGATCCACCGGTGTCATTGCATGTCTGTTCCTCTAAACAAACCACATAAGGATCCACTAGTGTCATTGGATGTGTGTTCTTTTCATGAACCACACCCAGTGTAAGTGCATGTTTGTTCTTCTAAACAAACCACATAAGGATCCACCAGTGTCATAGCATGTATGTTCCTTTCATGAACCACACATAAGGATCCACCAGTGTTATTGCATGTCTGTTCTTTTCATGAACCACACCCAATGTCACTGCATGTGTGTTCCTCTAAGCAAACCACATAAGGATCAACCAGTGTCATTGCATGTCTGTTCTTTTCATGAACCACACCCAGTGTCATTGCATGTGTGTTCTTCTAAACAAACCACACAAGGATCCACCAGTGTCATTGCATGTCTGTTCTTTTCAAGAACCACGCCCAGTGTCATTGCATGTGTATTCTTCTAAACAAACCACATAACAATCCACCAGTGTCATTGCATGTTTGTTCTTTTCATGAACCACACATAAGGATTCACTAGTGTCATTGCATGTCTGTTCTTTTCATGAACCACATAAGGATCTACCAGTGTCATTGCATGTCTGTCCTTTTCATGAACCACACCCAATGTCATTGCATGTGTGTTCTCCTGACAATCCACATATGGATCCATCAGTGTCATTGCATGTCTGTTCTTTTCATGAACCACACATGGATCCACTAGTGTCATTGCATGGTTGTTCCTCTAAACAAACCACATAAGGATCCACCTGTGTCATTCCATGTATGTTCTTTTCATGAACCACACATAAGGATCCACCAGTGTCATTGCATGTCTATTATTTTCATGAACCACACCCAATGTCGTTGCATGTGTGTTCCTCTAAACAAACCACATAAGGATCCACTAGTGTCATTGCATGTCTGTTCTTTTCAAGAACCACGCCCAGTGTCATTGCATGTGTATTCTTCTAAACAAACCACATAACAATCCACCAGTGTCATTGCATGTCTGTTCTTTTCATGAACCACACATAAGGATCCACCAGTGTCATTGCATGTCTGTTCTTTTCATGAACCACATAAGGATCTACCAGTGTCATTGCATGTCTGTCCTTTTCATGAACCACACCCAATGTCATTGCATGTGTGTTCTCCTGACAATCCACATATGGATCCACCAGTGTCATTGCATGTCTGTTCTTTTCATGAACCACACATTAGGATCCACTAGTGTCATTGCATGTCCGTTTCTCCCATGAACCACATGGATCCACCAGTGTCATTGCATGTCTGTTCTTTCCATGAACCACACCCAGTGTCATTGCATGTGTGTTCTTCTAAACAAACCACATACGGATCCACAAGTGTCATTGCATGTTTGTTCTTTTCATTAACCACACATAAGGATCCACCAGTGTCATTGCATGTCTGTTCTTTTCATGAAGCACACCCAATGTCATTGCGTGTCTGTTCTTTTCATGAACCACATAAGGATCTACCAGTGTCATTGCATGTATGTTCTTTTCATGAACAACACCCAATGTCATTGCATGTGTGTTCTCCTGACAAACCACATATGGATCCACCAGTGTCATTGCATGTATGTTCTTTTCATGAACCACACATAAGGATCCACCAGTCTCATTGAATGTCTGTTATTTTCATGAACCACACCAGTGTCATTGCATGTGTGTTCTTTCATGAACCACATAAGGATCTACCAGTGTCATTGCATGTCTGTTCTTTTCATGAACCACACACAATGTCAATGCATGTGTGTTCTCCTGACAAACCACATATGGATCCACCAGTGTCATTGCATGTCTGTTTTTTTCATGAACCACACATAAGGATCCACTAGTGTCATTGCATGTCTGTTCTTTTCATAAACCACACCAAGTGTCATTGCATGTCTTTTCTTTTCATGAACCACACCCAGTGTCATTGCATGAGTCCTTTTCATGAACCACAACCATTGGATGTCTATTATTTTCATGAGCAACACCCAGTGTCATTGCATGTACATTCTTTTCATGAACCACATAAGGATCCACAGTGTCATTGCATGTCTGTTCTTTTCATGAACCACATAAGGATCTACCGGTGTCATTGCATGTCATCTTTTCATGAACCACACCCAATGTCATTGCATGTGTGTTCTCCTGACAATCCACATATGGATCCATCAGTGTCTGAACCACACATGGATCCACTATTGTCATTGCATGGTTGTTCCTCTAAACAAACCACATAAGGATCCACCTGTGTCATTCCATGTATGTTCTTTTCATGAACCACACATAAGGATCCACCAGTGTCATTGCATGTCTATTATTTTCATGAACCACACCCAATGTCGTTGCATGTGTGTTCCTCTAAACAAACCACATAAGGATCCACTAGTGTCATTGCATGTCTGTTCTTTTCAAGAACCACGCCCAGTGTCATTGCATGTGTATTCTTCTAAACAAACCACATAACAATCCACCAGTGTCATTGCATGTCTGTTCTTTTCATGAACCACACATAAGGATCCACCAGTGTCATTGCATGTCTGTTCTTTTCATGAACCACATAAGGATCTACCAGTGTCATTGCATGTCTGTTCTTTTCATGAACCACACCCGGTGTCACTGCATGTCTGTTCTTTTCATGAATCACATAAGGATCTACCAGTGTCATTGGATGTGTGTTCTTCTCATGAACCACACGTGGATCCACCGGGGTCATTGCATGTCTGTTCCTCTAAAAAAACCACATGTCATTGGATGTGTGTTCTTTTGATGAAGCACACCCAGTGTCATTGCATGTGTGTTCTTCTAAAGAAACCACTTAAGGATCCACCTGTGTCATTCATTGTCTGTTCTTTTCATGAACCACACATAAGGATCCACCAGTGTCATTGCATGTCTGTTATTTTCATGAACCACACCCAATGTCGTTGCATGTGTGTTCCTCTAAACAAACCACATAAGGATCCACTAGTGTCATTGCATGTCTGTTCTTTTCAGGAACCACACCCAGTGTCATTGCATGTGTATTCTTCTAAACAAACCACATAACAATCCACCAGTGTCATTGCATGTCTGTTCTTTTCATGAACCACACATAAGGATCCACCAGTGTCATTGCATGTCTGTTCTTTTCATGAACCACATAAGGATCTACCAGTGTCATTGCATGTATGTTCGTTTCATGAACCACACCCAATGTCATTGCATGTGTGTTCTCCTGACAAACCACATATGGATCCACCAGTGTCATTGCATGTCTGTTCTTTTCATGAACCACACATTAGGATCCACCAGCGTCATTGCATGTCTGTTCTTCCCATGAACCACACATGGATCCACCAGTGTCATTGCATGTCTGTTCTTTTCATGAACCACACCAAGTGTCATTGCATGTGTGTTCTTCTAAACAAACCACATAAGGATCCACCAGTGTCATTGCATGTGTGTTCTTTTCATTAACCACACATAAGGATCCACCAGTGTCATTGCATGTCTGTTCTTTTCATTAAGCACACCCAATGTCATTGCATGTCTGTTCTTTTCATGAACCACATAATGATCAACAAGTGTCATTGCATGTCATTCTTTTCATGAACCACACCCAATGTCATTGCATGTGTGTTCTCCTGACAAACCACATATGGATCCACCAGTTTCATTGCCTGTCTGTTCTTTTCAAGAACCACACAGAAGGATCCACCAGTCTCATTGCATGTCTGTTCTTTTCATGAACCACACCCAGTGTCATTGCATGTGTGTTCTTTTCATGAACCACATAAGGATCTACCAGCGTCATTGCATGTCTGTTCTTTTCATGAACCACACCCAATGTCCTTGCATGTGTGTTCTCCTGACAAACCACATATGGATCCACCAGTGTCATTGCATGTATGTTCTTTTCATGAACCACACATAAGGATCCACCAGTGTCATTGCATGTCTGTTCTTCCCATGAACCACACATGGATCCACAAATGTCATTGCATGTCTGTTCTTTTCATGAATCACAGCTAGAGTCATTGCATGTCTGTTACTTCTATAAACCACATATGGATCCACCTAGTGTGATTGCATGTATGTTCCTCTAAACAAACCACCTAAGGATCCACCAGTGTCATTTGATGTGTGTTCTTCACATGAACCACACATGGATCCAGTAGTGTCAATGCATGGTTGTTCCTCTAAACAAACCACATAAGGATCCACCTTTGTCATTGCATGTATGTTATTTTCATGAACCATACATAAGGATCCACCAGTGTCATTGCATGTCTGTTCTTTTCATGAACCACACCCAGTGTCATTGCATGTGTGTTCTTTTCATGAACCACAGCTAGAGTCATTGGATGTCTATTATTTTCATGAACAACACGTAGTGTCATTGCATGTCTGTTCTTTTCATGAACCACACCCGGTGTCACTGCATGTCTGTTCTTTTCATGAACCACATAAGGATCTACCAGTGTCATTGGATGTGTGTTCTTCACATGAACCACACGTGGATCCACCGGTGTCATTGCATGTTTGTTCCTCTAAACAAACCACATGTCATTGGATGTGTGTTCTTTTCATGAACCACACCTAGTGTCATTGCATGTGTGTTCTTCTAAACAAACCACATAAGGATCCACCTGTGTCATTGCATGTCTGTTCTTTTCATGAACCACACATAAGGATCCACCAGTGTCATTGCATGTCTGTTATTTTCATGAACCACACCAAATGTCATTGCATGTGTGTTCCTCTAAACAAACCACATAAGGATCCACCAGTGTAATTGCATGTCTGTTCTTTTCAGGAACCACACCCAGTGTCGATGCATGTGTGTTCTTCTAAACAAACCACATAACAATCCACAAGTGTCATTGCATGTCTTTTATTTTCATGAACCACACATAAGGATCCACTAGTGTCATTGCATGTCTGTTCTTTTCATGAACCACACCCAATGTCGTTGCATTTGCATGTCTGTTCTTTTCATGAACCACATAAGGATCTACCAGTGGCATTGCATGTCATTCTTTTCATGAACCACACCCAATGTCATTGCGTGTGTGTTCTCTTGACAAACCACGTATGGATCCACCAGTGTCATTGCATGTCTGTTCTTTTCATGAACCACAGAAGGCTCGACCAGTGTCATTGCATGTATGTTCTTCCCATGAACCACACATGGATCCACCAGTGTCATTGCATGTCTGTGCTTTTCGTAAACCACACCCAGTGTCATTGCATGTGTCTTCTTCTAAACAAACCACATAAGGATCCACCAGTGTCATTGCATGTTTGTTCTTTTCATTAAGCACACATAAGGATCCACCAGTGTCATTGCATGTCTGTTCTTTTCATGAAGCACACCCAATGTCATTGCATGTCTGTTCTTTTCATGAACCACATAAGGATCTACCAGTGTCATTGCATGTCTGTTCTTTTCATGAACCACACCCAATGTCATTGCATGTGTGTTCTCCTGACAAACCACATATGGATCCACTAGTATCATTGCATGTCTGTTCTTTTCATGAACCACACATAAGGATCCACCAGTCTCATTGCATGTCTGTTCTTTTCATGAACCACACCCAGTGTCATTGCATGTGTGTTCTTTTCATTAACCACATAAGGATCTATCAGTGTCTTTGCATGTCTGTTCTTTTCATGAACCACACCCAATGTCATTGCATGTGTGTTCTCCTGACAAACCACATACGGATCCACCAGTGTCATTGCATGAATGATCTTTTCATGAACCACACATAAGGATCCAATAGTGTCATTGCATGTCTGTTCTTCCCATGAACCACACATGGATCCACCAGTGTCATTGCATGTCTGTTCTTTTCATGAATCACAGCTAGAGTCATTGCATGTCTGTTACTTCTATAAACCACATATGGATCCACCTAGTGTGATTGCATGTCTGTTCCTCTAAACAAATCACATAAGGATCCACCAGTGTCATTTGTTGCGTGTTCTTCTCATGAACCACACATGGATCCAGTAGTGTCATTGCATGGTTGTTCCTCTAAACAAACCACATAAGGATCCACCTTTGTCATTGCATGTATGTTCTTTTCATGAACCATACATAAGGATCCACCAGTGTCATTGCATGTCTGTTCTTTTCAGGAACCACACCCAGTGTCATCGCATGTGTGTTCTTTTCATGAACCACAGCTAGAGTCATTGGATGTCTATTCTTTTCATGAACAACACCTAGTGTCATTGCATGTCTGTTCTTTTCATAAACCACACCCGGTGTCACTGCATGTCTGTTCTTTTCATGAACCACATAAGGATCTACCAGTGTCATTGGATGTGTGTAGTTCTCATGAACCACACGTGGATCAACCGGTGTCATTGCATGTCTGTTCCTCTAAACAAACCACATGTCATTGCATGTGTGTTCTTTTCATGAACCACACCCAGTGTCATTGCATGTGTGTTCTTCTAAACAAACCACATAAGGATCCACCTGTGTCATTGCATGTCTGTTCTTTTCATGAACCACACATAAGAATCCACCACTGTCATTGCATGTCTGTTATTTTCATGAACCACACCAAATGTCATTGCATGTGTGTTCCTCTAAACAAACCACATAAGGATCCACCAGTGTCATTGCATGTCTTTTCTTTTCAGGAACCACACCCAGTGTCGTTGCATGTGTGTTCTTCTAAACAAACCACATAAGGATCCACTAGTGTCATTGCATGTCTGTTCTTTTCATGAACCACACCCAGTGTCATTGCATGTCTATTCTTTTCATGAACCACACACAACGTCATTGCATGTGTGTTCTCCTGACAAACCACATATGGATCCACCAGTATCATTGCATGTCTGTTCTTTTCATGAACCACACATAAGGATCCACCAGTGTCATTGCATGTCTGTTCTTTTCATGAACCACACCCAGTGTCATTGCATGTGTGTTCTTTTCATGAACCACACAAGGATCTACCAGTGTCATTGCATGCCTGTTCTTTTCATGAACCACACCCAATGTCATTGCATGTGTGTTCTCCTGACAAACCACATATGGATCCACCAGTGTCATTGCATGTCTGTTCTTTTCATGAACCACACCCAGTGTCATTGCATTTGCATGTCTGTTCTTCCCATGAACCACACATGGATCCACCAGTGTCATTGCATGTCTGTTCTTTTCATGAACCACACCCAGTGTCATTGCATGTGTGTTCTTCTAAACAAACCACATAAGGATCCACCAGTGTCATTGCATGTGTGTTCTCCTGACAAACCACATATGGATCCACCAGTGTCATTGCATGTGTGTTCTTTTCATGAACCACACATAAGGATCCACCAGTGTCATTGCATGTCTGTTCTTTTCATGAAGCACACCCAATATCATTGCATGTCTGTTCTTTTCAAGAACCACATAAGGATCTACCAGTGTCATTGCATGTCTGTTATTTTCATGAACCACACCCAATGTCATTGCATGTGTGTTCTCCTGACAAACCACATATGGATCCACTAGTATCATTGCATGTACATTCTTTTCATGAACCACACATAAGGATCCACCAGTCTCATTGCATGTCTGTTCTTTTCATGAACCACACCCAGTGTCATTGCATGTGTGTTCTTTTCATTAACCACATAAGGATCTACCAGTGTCATTGCATGTCTGTTCTTTTCATGAACCACACCCAATGTCATTGCATGTGTGTTCTCCTGACAAACCACATACGGATCCACCAGTGTCATTGCATGAATGATCTTTTCATGAACCACACATAAGGATCCACCAGTGTCATTGCATGTCTGTTCTTCCCATGAACCACACATGGATCCACCATTGTCATTGCATGTCTGTTCTTTTCATGAATCACAGCTAGAGTCATTGCATGTATGTTACTTCTATAAACCACATATGGATCCACCTAGTGTGATTGCATGTCTGTTCCTCTAAACAAACCACATAAGGATCCACCAGTGTCATTTGATGTGCGTTCTTCTCATGAACCACACATGGATCCAGTAGTGTCATTGCATGGTTGTTCCTCTAAACAAACCACATAAGGATCCACCTTTGTCATTGCATGTATGTTCTTTTCATGAACCATACATAAGGATCCACCAGTGTCATTGCATGTCTGTTCTTTTCATGAACCACACCCAGTGTCATTGCATGTGTGTTCTTTTCATGAACCACATCTAGAGTCATTGGATGTCTATTCTTTTCATGAACAACACCTAGTGTCATTGCATGTCTGTTCTTTTCATAAACCACACCCGGTGTCACTGCATGTCTGTTCTTTTCATGAACCATATAAGGATCTACCAGTGTCATTGGATGTGTGTTCTTCTCATGAACCACACGTGGATCCACCGGTGTCATTGCATGTCTGTTCCTCTAAACAAACCACATGTCATTGCATGTGTGTTCTTTTCATGAACCACACCCAGTGTCATTGCATGTGTGTTCTTCTAAACAAACCACATAAGGATCCACCTGTGTCATTGCATGTCTGTTCTTTTCATGAACCACACATAAGAATCTACCAGTGTCATTACATGTCTGTTATTTTCATGAACCACACCAAATGTCATTGCATGTGTGTTCCTCTAAACAAACCACATAAGGATCCACCAGTGTTATTGCATGTCTGTTCTTTTCAGGAACCACACCCAGTGTCGCTGCATGTGTGTTCTTCTAAACAAACCACATAACAATCCACCAGTGTCATTGCATGTCTGTTCTTTTCATGAACCATACATAAGGATCCACTAGTGTCATTGCATGTCTGTTCTTTTCATGAACCACACCCAATGTCATTGCATGTCTGTTCTTTTCATGAACCACATAAGGATCTACTAGTGTTATTGCATGTCTGTTCTTTTCATGAACCACACCCAACGTCATTGCATGTGTGTTCTCCTGACAAACCACATATGGATCCACCAGTATCATTGCATGTCTGTTCTTTTCATGAACCACACATAAGGATCCACCAGTGTCATTGCATGTCTGTTCTTTTCATGAACCACACCCAGTGTCATCGCATGTGTGTTCTTTTCATGAACCACACAAGGATCTACCAGTGTCATTGCATGCCTGTTCTTTTCATGAACCACACCCAATGTCATTGCATGTGTGTTCTCCTGACAAACCACATATGGATCAACCAGTGTCATTGCATGTCTGTTCTTTTCATGAACCACACCCAGTGTCATTGCATTTGCATGTGTGTTCTTTTCATGAACCACATAAGGATCTACCAGTGTCATTGCATGTCTGTTCTTTTCATGAACCACACCCACTATCATTGCATGTGTGTTCCTCTAAACAAACCACATAAGGATCCACCAGTGTCATTGCATGTCTGTTCTTTAAATGAACCACACATAAGGATCCACCAGTGTCATTGCATGTCTGTTCTATTCATGAATGACACCCAATGTCATTGCATGTCTGTTCTTTTCATGAACCACATAAGGATCTACCAGTGTCATTGCATGTTTGTTCTTTTCATGAACCACACCCAATGTTATTGAATGTGTGTTCTCCTGAGAAACCACATATTGATCCACCAGTGTCATTGCATGTCTGTTCATTTCATGAAACACACATAAGGATCTACCAGTGTCATTGCATGTCTGTTCTTTTCATGAACCACACCCAGTGTCATTGCATGTGTGTTCTTTTCATGAACCACATAAGGATCCACCAGTGTCATTGCATGTCTGTTCTTTTCATGAACCACACATAAGGATCCACTAGTGTCATTGCATGTCTGTTCTTTTCATGAACCACACCCAATGTCATTGCATTTGCATGTGTGTTCTTTTCATGAACCACATAAGGATCTACCAGTGTCATTGCATGTCCGTTCTTTTCATGAACCACACCCAATGTCATTGCATGTGTGTTCTCCTAACAAACCACATATGGATCCACTAGTGTCATTACATGTCTGTTCTTTTCATGAACCACACATAGGGATCCACCAGTGTAATTGCATGTCTGTTCTTCCCATGAACCACACATGGATCCACCAGTGTCATTGCATGTCTGCTCTTTTCATGAATCACAGCTAGAGTCATTGCATGTATGTTACTTCCATAAACCACATATGGATCCACCTAGTGTGATTGCATGTCTGTTCCTCTAAACAAACCACATAAGGATCCACCAGTGTCATTTGATATGTGTTCTTCTCATGAACCACACATGGATCCACCAGTGTCATTGCATGTCTGTTCTTTTCATGAACCACACATAAGGATCCACCAGTGTCATTGCATGTCTGTTCTTTTCATGAACCACACCCAGTGTCATTGCATGTGTGTTCTTTTCATGAACCACAGCTAGAGTCATTGGATGTCTATTCTTTTCATGAACAACACCTAGTGTCATTGCATGTCTGTTCTTTTCATGAACCACAACCGGTGTCACTGCATGTCTGTTCTTTTCATGAATCACATAAGGATCTACCAGTGCCATTGGATGTGTGTTCTTCTCATGAACCACACGTGGATCCACCGGTGTCATTGCATGTCTGTTCCTCTAAACAAACCACATAAGGATCCACTAGTGTCATTGGATGTGTGTTCTTTTCATGAACCACACCCAGTGTAAGTGCATGTTTGTTCTTCTAAACAAACCACATAAGGATCCACCAGTGTCATAGCATGTATGTTCCTTTCATGAACCACACATCAGGATCCACCAGTGTTATTTCATGTCTGTTCTTTTCATGAACCACAACCAATGTCACTGCATGTGTGTTCCTCTAAGCAAACCACATAAGGATCAACCAGTGTCATTGCATGTCTGTTCTTTTCATGAACCACACCCAGTGTCATTGCATGTGTGTTCTTCTAAACAAACCACACAAGGATCCACCAGTGTCATTGCATGTTTGTTCTTTTCATGAACCACACATAAGGATCCACCAGTGTCATTGCATGTCTGTTCTTTTCATGAAGAACACCCAATGTCATTGCATGTCTGTTCTTTTCATGAACCACATAAGGATCTACCAGTGTCATTGCATGTCTGTTCTTTTCATGAACCATACCCAATGTCATTGCATGTGTGTTCTCCTGACAAACCACATATGGATCCACCAGTGTCATTGCATGTCTGTTCTTTTCATGAACCACACATAAGGATCCACTAGTGTCATTGCATGTATGTTCTTTTCATAAACCACAACCAGTGTCATTGCATGTTTGTTCTTTTCATGAACCACATAAGGATCTACCAGTGTCATTGCATGTTTGTTCTTTTCATGAACCACACCCAATGTCATTGCATGTGTGTTCTCCTGACAAACCACATATGGATCCACCAGTGTCATTGCATGTGTGTTCTTTTCATGAACCACACATAAGGATCCACCAGTGTCATTGCATGTCTGTTCTTTTCATGAACCACACCCAGTGTCATTGCATGTGTGTTCTTTTCATGAACCATAGCCATTGGATGTGTATTATTTTCATGAAGAACACCCAATGTCATTGCATGTTTGTTCTTTTCATGAACCACACCCGGTGTCACTGCATGTATGTTCTTTTCATGAACCACATAAGGATCTACCAGTGTCATTGGATGTGTGTTCTTCTCATGAACCACATAAGGATCCACCAGTGTCATTGCATGTCTATTCTTTTCATGAACCACACATAAGGATCCACCAGTGTCATTGCATGTTTGTTGTTTTCATGAACCACACCCAATGTCATTGCATGTGTGTTCTTCATAAACCACATAAGGATCCACCAGTGTCATTGCATGTCTGTTCTTCCGATGAACCACACATGGATCCACCAGTGTCATTGCATGTCTGTTCTTTTCATGAATCATAGCTAGAGTCATTGCATGTCTATTACTTCCATAAACCACATATGGATCCACCTAGTGTGATTGCATGTTTGTTCCTCTAAACAAACCACATAAGGATCCACCAGTGTCATTGGATGTGTGTTCTTCTCATGAACCACAGATGGATCCACCAGTGTCATTGCGTGTTTGTTCTAATCATGAACCACATAAGGATCCACCAGTGTCATTGCATGTGTGTTCTTTCATGAACCACACCTAGAGTCATTGCATGTCTATTCTTTTCATGAACAAACCACACCGTGTCCTTGCATGGCTGTTCTTTTCATGAACCACATAAGGATCTACTAGTGTCATTGGATGTGTGTTCTTCTTATGAACCACACGTGGATCCACCAGTGTCATTGCATGTCTGTTCCTCTAAACAAACCACATAAGGATCCACCAGTGTCATTGGATGTGTATTCTTTTCATGAACCACACCCAGTGTAATTGCATGTGTGTTCTTCTAAACAAACCACATAAGGATCCACCAGTGTCATTGCATGTCTATTATTTTCATGAACCACACATAAGGATCCACCAGTGTCATTGCATGTCGGTTCTTTTCCTGAACCACACCCAATGTCATTGCATGTGTGTTCCTCTAAACAAACCACATAAGGATCCACCATTGTCATTGCATGTCTGTTATTTTCATGAACCACACCCAGTGTCATTGCATGTGTGTTCTTCTAAACAAGCCACATAAGGATCCAACGGTGTCATTGCATGTCTGTTCTTTTCAAGAACCACACATAAGGATCCACCAGTGTCATTACATGTCTGTTCTCTTCATGAACAACACCCAATGTCATTGTATGTTTGTTCTTTTCATGAACCACATAAGGATCTACCAGTGTCATTGCATGTCTGTTCTTTTCATGAACCACACCCAATGTCATTGCATGTGTGTTCTCCTGACAAACCACACATGGATCCACTAGAGTCATTGCATGTCTGTTCTTTTCATGAGCCACACATAAGGATCCACCAGTGTCATTGCATGTTTGTTCTTTTCATGAACCACACCCAGTGTCATTGCATGTGTGTTCTTTTCATGAACCACATAAGGATCTGCCAGTGTCATTGCATGTCTATTCTTTTCATGAACCAAACCCAATGTGATTGCATGTGTGTTCTGCTAAGAAACCACATATGGATCCACCACTGCCATTGCATGTCTGTTCGTTTCATGAACCACACATAAGGATCCACCAGTGTCATTGCATGTCTGTTCATTTCATGAACCACACCCTGTGTCATTGCATGTGTGTTCTTTCCATGAACCACACAAGGATCTACCAGTGTCATTGCATGTCTGTTCTTTTCAAGAACCACACCCAATGTCATTGCAGGTGTGTTCTCCTGACAAACCACATATGGATCCACCAGTGTCATTGCATGTCTGTTCTTTTCATGAACCACACATAAGGATCCACCAGTGTCATTGCATGTCTGTTCTTTTCATTAACCACACCCAGTGTCATTGCATGTGTGTTCTTTTTCATGAACCACATAAGGATCTACCACTGTCATTGCATGTATATTCTTTTCATGAACCACACCCAATGTCATTGCATGTGTGTTCTCCTGACAAACCACATATGGATCCACCAGTGTCATTGCATGTGTATTCTTTCCATGAACCACACATAAGGATCCACCAGTGTCATTGCATGTCTGTTCTTCCCATGAACCACACATGGATCCACCAGTGTCATTGCATGTCTGTTCTTTTAATGAATCACAGCTAGAGTCATTGCATGTCTGTTACTTCCATAAACCACATATGGATCCACCTAGTATGATTGCATGTATGTTCCTCTAAACAAACCACATAAGGATCCACCAGTGTCATTGGATGTGTGTTCTTCTCATGAACCACACATGGATCCACCAGTGTCATTGCATGTTTGTTCCTCTAAACAAACCACATAAGGATCCACCAGTGTCATTGAATGTATGTTCTTTTCATGAACCACACATAAGGATCCACCAGTGTCATTGCATGTCTATTCTTTTCATGAACCACACCTAGTGTCATTGCATGTGTGTTCTTTTCATGAACCACAACCATTGGATGTCTATTATTTTCATGAAGAACACCCAATGTCATTGCATGTGTGTTCTTTTCATGAACCACACCCGGTGTCACTGCATGTATGTTCTTTTCATGAACCACATAAGGATCTACCAGTGTCATTGGATGTGTGTTCTTCTCATGAACCACACGTGGATCCACCGGTGTCGTTGCATGTCTGTTCTTTTCATGAACCACACCCGGTGTCACTGCATGTATGTTCTTTTCATGAACCACATAAGGATCTACCAGTGTCATTGGATGTGTGTTCTTCTCATGAACCTCACGTGGATCCACCGGTGTCATTGCATGTCTGTTCCTCTAAACAAACCACATGTCATTGGACGTGTGTTCTTTTCATGAACCACACCCAGTGTCATTGCATGTGTGTTCTTCTAAACAAGCCACATAAGGATCCACCAGTGTCATTGCATGTCTATTCTTTTCATGAACCACACATAAGGATCCACCAGTGTCATTGCATGTCTGTTCTTTTCATGAACCACACCCAATGCCATTGCATGTGTGTTGTCCTGACAAACCACAGATGGATCCACCATTGTCATTGCATGTCTGTTCTTTTCATGAACCACACATAAGGATCCACCAGTGTCATTGCATGTCTGTTCTTCCGATGAACCACACATGGATCCACCAGTGTCATTGCATGTCTGTTCTTTTCATGAATCATAGCTAGAGTCATTGCATGTCTGTTACTTCCATAAACCACATATGGATCCACCTAGTGTGATTGCATGTCTGTTCCTCTAAACAAACCACATAAGGATCCACCAGTGTCATTGGATGTGTGTTCTTCTCATGAACCACAGATGGATCCACCAGTGTCATTGCATGTTTGTTCCTCTAAACAAACCACATAAGGATCTACCAGTGTCATTGCATGTATGTTCTTTTCATGAACCACACATAAGGATCCACCAGTGTCATTGCATGTCTGTTCTTTTCATGAACCACACCCAGTGTCATTGCATGTGTGTTCTTTTCATGAACCACAGCTAGAGTCATTGGATGTCTATCCTTTTCATGAACAACACCCAGTTTCATTGCATGTCTATTCTTTTCATGAACCACACCCGGTGTCACTGCATGGCTGTTCTTTTCATGAACCACATGAGGATCTACTAGTGTCATTGGATGTGTGTTCTTCTTATGAACCACACGTGGATCCACCAGTGTCATTGCATGTCTGTTCCTCTAAACAAACCACATAAGGATCCACCAGTGTCATTGGATGTGTATTCTTTTCATGAACCACACCCAGTGTAATTGCATGTGCGTTCTTCTAAACAAACCACATAAGGATCCACCAGTGTCATTGCATGTCTGTTCTTTTCATGAACCACACATAAGGATCCACCAGTCATTGCATGTCTATTCTTTTCCTGAACCACACCCAATGCCATTGCATGTGTGTTCCTCTAAACAAACCACATAAGGATCCACCATTGTCATTGCATGTCTGTTATTTTCATGAACCACACCCAGTGTCATTGCATGTGTGTTCTTCTAAACAAACCACATAAGGATCCAACGGTGTCATTGCATGTCTGTTCTTTTCATGAACCACACATAAGGATCCACCAGTGTCATTACATGTCTGTTCTCTTCACGAACCACACCCAATGTCATTGTATGTCTGTTCTTTTCATGAACCACATAAGGATCTACCAGTGTCATTGCATGTCTGTTCTTTTCATGAACCACACCCAATGTCATTGCATGTGTGTTCTCCTGACAAACCACACATGGATCCACTAGAGTCATTGCATGTCTGTTCTTTTCATGAGCCACACATAAGGATCCACCAGTGTCATTGCATGTTTGTTCTTTTCATGAACCACACCCAGTGCCATTGCATGTGTGTTCTTTTCATGAACCACATAAGGATCTGCCAGTGTCATTGCATGTCTGTTCTTTTCATGAACCACACCCAATGTGATTGCATGTGTGTTCTGCTAAGAAACCACATATGGTTCCACCAGTGCCATTGCATGTCTGTTCGTTTCATGAACCACACATAAGGATCCACCAGTGTCATTGCATGTCTGTTCATTTCATGAACCACACCCTGTGTCATTGCATGTGTGTTCTTTTCATGAACCACACAAGGATCTACCAGTGTCATTGCATGTCTGTTATTTTCAAGAACCACACCCAATGTCATTGCAGGTGTGTTCTCCTGACAAACCACATATGGATCCACCAGTGTCATTGCATGTCTGTTCTTTTCATGAACCACACATAAGGATACACCAGTGTCATTGCATGTCTGTTCTTTTCATTAACCACACCCAGTGTCATTGCATGTGTGTTCTTTTTCATGAACCACATAAGGATCTACCACTGTCATTGCATGTCTATTCTTTTCATGAACCACACCCAATGTCATTGCATGTGTGTTCTCCTGACAAACCACATATGGATCCACCAGTGTCATTGCATGTCTACTCTTTCCATGAACCACACATAAGGATCCACAAGTGTCATTGCATGTCTGTTCTTCCCATGAACCACACATGGATCCACCAGTGTCATTGCATGTCTGTTCTTTTAATGAATCACAGCTAGAGTCATTGCATGTCTGTTACTTCCATAAACCACATATGGATCCACCTAGTATGATTGCATGTATGTTCCTCTAAACAAACCACATAAGGATCCACCAGTGTCATTGGATGTGTGTTCTTCTCATGAACCACACATGGATCCACCAGTGTCATTGCATGTTTGTTCCTCTAAACAAACCACATAAGGATCCACCAGTGTCATTGAATGTATGTTCTTTTCATGAACCACACATAAGGATCCACCAGTGTCATTGCATGTCTGTTCTTTTCATGAACCACACCCAGTGTCATTGCATGTGTGTTCTTTTCATGAACCACAACCATTGGATGTCTATTATTTTCATGAACACCCAATGTCATTGCATGTCTGTTCTTTTCATGAACCACACCCGGTGTCACTGCATGTATGTTCTTTTCATGAACCACATAAGGATCTACCAGTGTCATTGGATGTGTGTTATTCTCATGAACCACACGTGGATCCACCGGTGTCATTGCATGTCTGTTCCTCTAAACAAACCACATGTCATTGGACGTGTGTTCTTTTTATGAACCACACCCAGTGTCATTGCATGTGTGTTCTTCTAAACAAGCCACATAAGGATCCACCAGTGTCATTGCATGTTTGTTCTTTTCATGAACCACACCCAATGTCATTGCATGTGTGTTCTCCTGGCAAACCACATATGGATCCACCAGTGTCATTGCATGTGTGTTCTTTTCATGAACCACACATAAGGATCCACCAGTGTCATTGCATGTCTGTTCTTTTCATGAACCGCACCCAGTGTCATTGCATGTGTGTTCTTTTCATGAACCACAGCCATTGGATGTGTATTATTTTCATGAAGAACACCCAATGTCATTGCATGTCTGTTCTTTTCATGAACCACACCCGGTGTCACTGCATGTATGTTCTTTTCATGAACCACATAAGGATCTACCAGTGTCATTGGATGTGTGTTCTTCTCATGAACCACACGTGGATCCACCGGTGTCATTGCATGTCTGTTCCTCTAAACAAACCACATGTCATTGGACGTGTGTTCTTTTCATGAACCACACCCAGTGTCATTGCATGTGTGTTCTTCTAAACAAGCCACATAAGGATCCACTAGTGTCATTGCATGTCTGTTCTTTTCATGAACCACACACAAGGATCCACCAGTGTCATTGCATGTCTGTTCTTTCATGAACCACACCCAATGTCATTGCATGTGTGTTGTCCTGACAAACCACATATGGATCGACCATTGTCATTGCATGTCTGTTCTTTTCATGAACCACACATAAGGGTCCACCAGTGTCATTGCATGTCTGTTCTTCCGATGAACCACACATGGATCCACCAGTGTCATTGCATGTCTGTTCTTTTCATGAATCATAGCTAGAGTCATTGCATGTCTGTTACTTCCATAAACCACATATGGATCCACCTAGTGTGATTGCATGTCTGTTCCTCTAAACAAACCACATAAGGATCCACAAGTGTCATTGGATGTGTGTTCTTCTCATGAACCACAGATGGATCCACCAGTGTCATTGCATGTTTGTTCCTCTAAACAAACCACATAAGGATCCACCAGTGTCATTGCATGTATGTTCTTTTCATGAACCACACATAAGGATCCACCAGTGTCATTGCATGTCTGTTCTTTTCATGAACCACACCCAGTGTCATTGCATGTGTGTTCTTTTCATGAACCACACCTAGAGTCATTGGATGTCTATTCTTTCCATGAACAACACCCAGTTTCGTTGCATGTCTATTCTTTTCATGAACCACACCCGGTGTCACTGCATGGCTATTCTTTTCATGAACCACATAAGGATCTACTAGTGTCATTGGATGTGTGTTCTTCTTATGAACCACACGTGGATCCACCGGTGTCATTGCATGTCTGTTCCTCTAAACAAACCACATAAGGATCCACCAGTGTCATTGGATGTGTGTTCTTTTCATGAACCACACCCAGTGTAATTGCATGTGTGTTCTACTAAACAAACCACATAAGTATTCACCAGTGTCATTGAATGTCTGTTCTTTTCATGAACCACACATAAGGATCCACCAGTGTCATTGCATGTCTGTTCTTTTCCCGAACCACACCCAATGTCATTGCATGTGTGTTCGTCTAAACAAACAACATAAGGATCCACCATTGTCATTGCATGTTTGTTATTTTCATGAACCACACCCAGTGTCATTGCATGTGTGTTCTTCTAAACAAACCACATAAGGATCCAACGGTGTCATTGCATGTCTGTTCTTTTCATGAACCACACATAAGGATCCACCAGTGTTATTGCATGTCTGTTCTCTTAATGAACCACACCCAATGTCATTGTATGTCTGTTCTTTTCATGAACCACATAAGGATCTACCAGTGTCATTGCATGTCTGTTCTTTTCATAAACCACACCCAATGTCATTGCATGTGTGTTCTCCTGACAAACCACACATGGATCCACTAGAGTCATTGCATGTCTGTTATTTTCATGAGCCACACATAAGGATCCACCAGTGTCATTGCATGTTTGTTCTTTTCATGAACCACACCCAGTGTCATTGCATGTGTGTTCTTTTCATGAACCACATAAGGATCTACCAGTGTCATTGCATGTCTGTTCTTTTCATGAACCACACCCAATGTGATTGCATGTGTGTTCTGCTAAGAAACCACATATGGATCCACCAGTGCCATTGCATGTCTGTTCGTTTCATGAACCACACATAAGGATCCACCAGTGTCATTGCATGTCTGTTCATTTCATGAACCACACCCAGTGTCATTGCACGTGTGTTCTTTTCATGAACCACACAAGGATCTACCAGTGTCATTGCATGTCTGTTCTTTTCAAGAACCACACCCAATGTCATTGCAGGTGTGTTCTCCTAACAAACCACATATGGATCCACCAGTGTCATTGCATGTCTGTTCTTTTCATGAACCACACATAAGTATCCACCAGTGTCATTGCATGTCTGTTCTTTTCATGAACCACACCCAGTGTCATTGCATGTGTGTTCTTTTTCATGAACCACATAAGGATCTACCACTGTCATTGCATGTCTATTCTTTTCATGAACCACACCCAATGTCATTGCATGTGTGTTCTCCTGACAAACCACATATGGATCCAGCAGTGTCATTGCATGTCTATTCTTTCCATGAACCACACATAAGGATCCACCACTGTCATTGCATGTCTGTTCTTCCCATGAACCACACATGGATCCACCAGTGTCATTGCATGTCTGTTCTTTTCATGAATCACAGCTAGAGTCATTGCATGTCTATTACTTCCATAAACCACATATGGATCCACCTAGTATGATTGCATGTATGTTCCTCTAAACAAACCACATAAGGATCCACCAGTGTCATTGGATGTGTGTTCTTCTCATGAACCACACATGGATCCACTAGTGTCATTACATGTTTGTTCCTCTAAACAAACCACATAAGGATCCACCAGTGTCATTGCATGTATGTTCTTTTCATGAACCACACATAAGGATCCACCAGTGTCATTGCATGTCTGTTCTTTTCATGAACCACACCTAGTGTCATTGCATGTGTGTTATTTTCATGAACTATAGCCATTGGATGTCTATTATTTTCATGAAGAACACCCAATGTCATTGCATGTCTGTTCTTTTCATGAACCACACCCGGTGTCACTGCATGTATGTTATTTTCATGAACCACATAAGGATCTACCAGTGTCATTGGATGTGTGTTCTTCTCATGAACCACACGTGGATCCACCGGTGTGATCGCATGTCTGTTCCTCTAAACAAATCACATGTCATTGGACGTGTGTTCTTTTCATGAACCACACCCAGTGTCATTGCATGTCTGTTCTTCCGATGAACCACACATGGATCCACCAGTGTCATTGCATGTCTGTTCTTTTCATGAATCATAGCTAGAGTCATTGCATGTCTGTTACTTCCATAAACCACATATGGATCCACCTAGTGTGATTGCATGTCTGTTCCTCTAAACAAACCACATAAGGATCCACCAGTGTCATTGGATGTGTGTTCTTCTCATGAACCACAGATGGATCCACCAGTGTCATTGCATGTTTGTTCCTCTAAACAAACCACATAAGGATCCACCAGTGTCATTGCATGTATGTTCTTTTCATGAACCACACATAAGGATCCACCAGTGTCATTGCATGTCTGTTCTTTTCATGAACCACACCCAGTGTCATTGCATGTGTGTTCTTTTCATGAACCACACCTAGAGTCATTGGATGTCTATTCTTTCCATGAACAACACCCAGTTTCATTGCATGTCTATTCTTTTCATGAACCACACCCGGTGTCACTGCATGGCTGTTCTTTTCATGAACCACATAAGGATCTACTAGTGTCATTGGATGTGTGTTCTTCTTATGAACCACACGGATCCACGGTGTCATTGCATGTCTGTTCTCTAAACAAACCACATAAGATCCACCAAGTGTCATTGGATGTGTGTTCTTTCATGAACCACACCCAGTGTAATTGCATGTGTGTTCTTCTAAACAAACCACATAAGTATTCACCAAAGTGTCATTGAATGTCCTGTTTTTTCATGAACCACACATAAGGATCCACAGTTGTCATTGCATATGTTCTTTTCCCGAACCACACCCAATGTCATTGCATGTGTGTTCGTCTAAACAAACAACATAAGGATCCACCATTGTCATTGCATGTTTGTTATTTTCATGAACCACACCCAGTGTCATTGCATGTGTGTTCTTCTAAACAAACCACATAAGGATCCAACGGTGTCATTGCATGTCTGTTCTTTTCATGAACCACACATAAGGATCCACCAGTGTTATTGCATGTCTGTTCTCTTAATGAACCACACCCAATGTCATTGTATGTCTGTTCTTTTCATGAACCACATAAGGATCTACCAGTGTCATTACATGTCTGTTCTTTTCATGAACCACACCCAATGTCATTGCATGTGTGTTCTCCTGACAAACCACACATGGATCCACTAGAGTCATTGCATGTACATATTTTCATGAGCCACACATAAGGATCCACAGTGTCATTGCATGTCTGTTATTTTCATGAACCACACCCAGTGACATTGCATGTGTGTTCTTTTCATGAACCACATAAGGATCTGCCAGTGTCATTGCATGTCTGTTCTTTTCATGAACCACACCCAATGTGATTGCATGTGTGTTCTGCTAAGAAACCACATATGGATCCACCAGTGCCATTGCATGTCTGTTCGTTTCATGAACCACACATAAGGATCCACCAGTGTCATTGCATGTCTGTTCATTTCATGAACCACACCCAGTGTCATTGCACGTGTGTTCTTTTCATGAACCACACAAGGATCTACCAGTGTCATTGCATGTCTGTTCTTTTCAAGAACCACACCCAATGTCATTGCAGGTGTGTTCTCCTGACAAACCACATATGGATCCACCAGTGTCATTGCATGTCTGTTCTTTTCATGAACCACACATAAGTATCCACCAGTGTCATTGCATGTCTGTTCTTTTCATGAACCACACCCAGTGTCATTGCATGTGTGTTCTTTTTCATGAACCACATAAGGATCTACCACTGTCATTGCATGTCTATTCTTTTCATGAACCACACCCAATGTCATTGCATGTGTGTTCTCCTGACAAACCACATATGGATCCAGCAGTGTCATTGCATGTCTATTCTTTCCATGAACCACACATAAGGATCCACCACTGTCATTGCATGTCTGTTCTTCCCATGAACCACACATGGATCCACCAGTGTCATTGCATGTGTGTTCTTTTCATGAACCACAGCTAGAGTCATTGGATGTCTATTCTTTTCATGAACAACACCCAGTTTCATTGCATGTCTATTCTTTTCATGAACCACACCCGGTGTCACTGCATGGCTGTTCTTTTCATGAACCACATAAGGATCTACTAGTGTCATTAGATGTGTGTTCTTCTTATGAACCACACGTGGATCCACCGGTGTCATTGCATGTCTGTTCCTCTAAACAAACCAAATAAGGATCCACCAGTGTCATTGGATGTGTTCTTTTCATGAACCACACCCAGTGTAATTGCATGTGTGTTCTTCTAAACAAACCACATAAGGATCCACCAGTGTCATTGCATGACTGTTCTTTTCATGAACCACACATAAGGATCCACCAGTGTCATTGCATGTCTGTTCTTTTCCTGAACCACACCCAATGTCATTGCATGTGTGTTCCTCTAAACAAACCACATAAGGATCCACCATTGTCATTGCATGTCTGTTATTTTCATGAACCACACCCAGTGTCATTGCATGTGTGTTCTTCTAAACAAACCACATAAGGATCCAACGGTGTCATTGCATGTCTGTTCTTTTCATGAACCACACATAAGGATCCACCAGTGTCATTGCATGTCTGTTCCCTTCATGAACCACACCTAATGTCATTGTATGTCTGTTCTTTTCATGAACCACATAAGGATCTACCAGTGTCATTGCATGTCTGTTCTTTTCATGAACCACACCCAATGTCATTGCATGTGTGTTCTCCTGACAAACCACACATGGATCCACTAGAGTCATTGCATGTCTGTTCTTTTCATGAGCCACACATAAGGATCCAACAGTGTCATTGCATGTTTGTTCTTTTCATGAACCACACCCAGTGTCATTGCATGTATGTTCTTTTCATGAACCACATAAGGATCTGCCAGTGTCATTGCATGTCTGTTCATTTCATGAACCACACCCAATGTGATTGCATGTGTGTTCTGCTAAGAAACCACATATGGATCCACCAGTGCCATTGCATGTCTGTTCGTTTCATGAACCACACATAAGGATCCACCAGTGTCATTGCATGTCTGTTCATTTCATGAACCACACCCAGTGTCATTCCATGTGTGTTCTTTTCATGAACCACACAAGGATCTACCAGTGTCATTGCATGTCTGTTCTTTTCAAGAACCACACCCAATGTCATTGCAGGTGTGTTCTCCTGACAAACTACGTATGGATCCACCAGTGTCATTGCATGTCTGTTCTTTTCATGAACCACACATAAGGATCCACCAGTGTCGTTGCATGTCTGTTCTTTTCATTAACCACACCCAGTGTCATTGCATGTGTGTTCTTTTTCATGAACCACATAAGGATCTACCACTGTCATTGCATGTCTATTCTTTTCATGAACCACACCCAATGTCATTGCATGTGTGTTCTCCTGACAAACCACATATGGATCCACCAGTGTCATTGCATGTCTATTCTTTCCATGAACCACACAGAAGGATCCACCAGTGTCATTGCATGTCTGTTCTTCCCATGAACCACATATGGATCCACCTAGTATGATTGCATGTATGTTCCTCTAAACAAACCACATAAGGATCCACCAGTGTCATTGGATGTGTGTTCTTCTCATGAACCACACATGGATCCACCAGTGTCATTGCATGTTTGTTCCTCTAAATAAACCACATAAGGATCCACCAGTGTCATTGCATGTATGTTCTTTTCATGAACCACACATAAGGATCGACCAGTGTCATTGCATGTCTGTTCTTTTCATGAACCACACCCAGTGTCATTGCATGTGTGTTCTTTTCATGAACCACAGCCATTGGATGTCTATTATTTTCATGAAGAACACCCAATGTCATTGCATGTCTGTTCTTTTCCTGAACCACACCCGGTGTCACTGCATGTATGTTCTTTTCATGAACCATATAAGGATCTACTAGTGTCATTGGATGTGTGTTCTTCTCATGAACCACACGTGGATCCACCGGTGTCATTGCATGTCTGTTCCTCTAAACAAACCACATGTCATTGGACGTGTGTTCTTTTTATGAACCACACCTAGTGTCATTGCATGTGTGTTCTTCTAAACAAGCCACATAAGGATCCACCAGTGTCATTGCATGTTTGTTCTTTTCATGAACCACACCCAATGTCATTGCATGTGTGTTCTCCTGACAAACCACATATGGATCCACCAGTGTCATTGCATGTGTGTTCTTTTCATGAACCACACATAAGGATCCACCAGTGTCATTGCATGTCTGTTCTTTGCATGAACCACACCCAGTGTCATTGCATGTGTGTTCTTTTCATGAACCACAGCCATTGGATGTGTATTATTTTCATGAAGAACACCCAATGTCATTGCATGTTTGTTCTTTTCATGAACCACACCCGGTGTCACTTCATGTATGTTCTTTTCATGAACCACATAAGGATCTACCAGTGTCATTGGATGTGTGTTCTTCTCATGAACCACACGTGGATCCACCGGTGTCATTGCATGTCTGTTCCTCTAAACAAACCACATGTCATTGGACGTGTGTTCTTTTCATGAACCACACCCAGTGTCATTGCATGTGTGTTCTTCTAAACAAGCCACATAAGGATCCACCAGTGTCGTTGCATGTCTGTTCTTTTCATGAACCACACATAAGGATCCACCAGTGTCATTGCATGTCTGTTCTTTTCATGAACCACACCCAATGTCATTGCATGTGTGTTGTCCTGACAAACCACAGATGGATCCACCATTGTCGTTGCATGTCTGTTGTTTTCATGAACCACACATAAGGATCCACCAGTGTCATTGCATGTCTGTTCTTTCGATGAACCACACATGGATCCACCAGTGTCATTGCATGTCTGTTCTTTTCATGAATCATAGCTAGAGTCATTGCATGTCTGTTACTTCCATAAACCACATATGGATCCACCTAGTGTGATTGCATGTCTGTTCCTCTAAACAAACCACATAAGGATCCACCAGTGTCATTGGATGTGTGTTCTTCTCATGAACCACAGATGGATCCACTAGTGTCATTGCATGTTTGTTCCTCTAAACAAACCACATAAGGATCCACCAGTGTCATTGCATGTATGTTCTTTTCATGAACCACACATAAGGATCCACCAGTGTCATTGCATGTCTGTTCTTTTCATGAACCACACCCAGTGTCATTGCATGTGTGTTCTTTTCATGAACCACAGCTAGAGTCATTGGATGTCTATTCTGTCCATGAACAACACCCAGTTTCATTGCATGTCTATTCTTTTCATGAACCACACCCGGTGTCACTGCATGGCTGTTCTTTTCATGAACCACATAAGGATCTACTAGTGTCATTGGATGTGTGTTCTTCTTATGAACCACACGTGGATCCACCGGTGTCATTGCATGTCTGTTCCTCTAAACAAACCACATAAGGATCCACCAGTGTCATTGGATGTGTTCTTTTCATGAACCACACCCAGTGTAATTGCATGTGTGTTCTTCTAAACAAACCACATAAGGATCCACCAGTGTCATTGCATGTCTGTTCTTTTCATGAACCACACATAAGGATCCACCAGTGTCATTGCATGTCTGTTCTTTTCCTGAACCACACCCAATGTCATTGCATGTGTGTTCCTCTAAACAAACCACATAAGGATCCACCATTGTCATTGCATGTCTGTTATTTTCATGAACCACACCCAGTGTCATTGCATGTGTGTTCTTCTAAACAAGCCACATAAGGATCCAACGGTGTCATTGCATGTCCGTTCTTTTTCATGAACCACACATAAGGATCCACCAGTTGTCATTGCATGTCTGCTCCTTCATGAACCACACCTAATGTCATTGTATGTCTGTTCTTTTCATGAACCACATAAGGATCTACCAGTGTCATTGCATGTCTGTTCTTTTCATGAACCACACCCAATGTCATTGCATGTGTGTTCTCCTGACAAACCACACATGGATCCACTAGAGTCATTGCATGTCTGTTCTTTTCATGAGCCACACATAAGGATCCACCAGTGTCATTGCATGTTTGTTCTTTTCATGAACCACACCCAGTGTCATTGCATGTGTGTTCTTTTCATGAACCACATAAGGATCTGCCAGTGTAATTGCATGTCTGTTCATTTCATGAACCACACCCAATGTGATTGCATGTGTGTTCTGCTAAGAAACCACATATGGATCCACAAGTGCCATTGCATGTCTGTTCGTTTCATGAACCACACATAAGGATCCACCAGTGTCATTGCATGTCTGTTCATTTCATGAACCACACCCAGTGTCATTGCATGTGTGTTCTTTTCATGAACCACACAAGGATCTACCATTGTCATTGCATGTCTGTTCTTTTCAAGAGCCACACGCAATGTCATTGCAGGTGTGTTCTCCTGACAAACCACATATGGATCCACCAGTGTCATTGCATGTCTGTTCTTTTCATGAACCACACATAAGGATCCACCAGTGTCATTGCATGTCTGTTATTTTCATTAACCACACCCAGTGTTATTGCATGTGTGTTCTTTTTCATGAACCACATAAGGATCTACCACTGTCATTGCATGTCTATTCTTTTCATGAACCACACCCAATGTCATTGCATGTGTGTTCTCCTGACAAACCACATATGGATCCACCAGTGTCATTGCATGTCTATTCTTTCCATGAACCACACATAAAGATCCACCAGTGTCATTGCATGTCTGTTCTTCCCATGAACCACACATGGATCCACCAGTGTCATTGCATGTCTGTTCTTTTAATGAATCACAGCTAGAGTCATTGCATGTCTGTTACTTCCATAAACCACATATGGATCCACCTAGTATGATTGCATGTATGTTCCTCTAAACAAACCACATAAGGATTCACCAGTGTCATTGGATGTGTGTTCTTCTCATGAACCACACATGGATCCACCAGTGTCATCGCATGTTTGTTCCTCTAAACAAACCACATAAGGATCCACCAGTGTCATTGCATGTGTGTTCTTTTCATGAACCACACATAAGGATCCACCAGTGTCATTGCATGTCTGTTCTTTTCATGAACCACACCCAGTGTCATTGCATGTGTGTTCTTTTCATGAACCACAGCCATTGGATGTGTATTATTTTCATGAAGAACACCCAATGTCATTGCATGTCTGTTCTTTTCATGAACCACACCCGGTGTCACTCCATGTATGTTATTTTCATGAACCACATAAGGATCTACCAGTGTCATTGGATGTGTGTTCTTCTCATGAACCACACGTGGATCCACCGGTGTCATTGCATGTCTGTTCCTCTAAACGAACCACATGTCATTGGACGTGTGTTCTTTTCATGAACCACACCCAGTGTCATTGCATGTTTGTTCTTCTAAACAAGCCACATAAGGATCCACCAGTGTCATTGCATGTCTGTTCTTTTCATGAACCACACATAAGGATCCACCAGTGTCATTGCATGTCTGTTATTTTCATTAACCACACCCAGTGTTATTGCATGTGTGTTCTTTTTCATGAACCACATAAGGATCTACCACTGTCATTGCATGTCTATTCTTTTCATGAACCACACCCAATGTCATTGCATGTGTGTTCTCCTGACAAACCACATATGGATCCACCAGTGTCATTGCATGTCTATTCTTTCCATGAACCACACATAAAGATCCACCAGTGTCATTGCATGTCTGTTCTTCCCATGAACCACACATGGATCCACCAGTGTCATTGCATGTCTGTTCTTTTAATGAATCACAGCTAGAGTCATTGCATGTCTCACTTTCCATAAACCACATATGGATCCACCTAGTATGATTGCATGTATGTTCCTCTAAACAAACCACATAAGGATTCACCAGTGTCATTGGATGTGTGTTCTTCTCATGAACCACACATGGATCCACCAGTGTCATCGCATGTTTGTTCCTCTAAACAAACCACATAAGGATCCACCAGTGTCATTGCATGTGTGTTCTTTTCATGAACCACACATAAGGATCCACCAGTGTCATTGCATGTCTGTTCTTTTCATGAACCACACCCAGTGTCATTGCATGTCTGTTCTTTCATGAACCACAGCCATTGATGTATTATTTTCATGAAGAACACCCAATGTCATTGCATGTCTGTTCTTTTCATGAACCACACCCGGTGTCACTGCATGTATGTTATTTTCATGAACCACATAAGGATCTACCAGTGTCATTGGATGTGTGTTCTTCTCATGAACCACACGTGGATCCACCGGTGTCATTGCATGTCTGTTCCTCTAAACGAACCACATGTCATTGGACGTGTGTTCTTTTCATGAACCACACCCAGTGTCATTGCATGTTTGTTCTTCTAAACAAGCCACATAAGGATCCACCAGTGTCATTGCATGTCTGTTCTTTTCATGAACCACACATAAGGATCCACCATGTCATTGCATGTTCTGTTTTTCATGAACCACACCCAATGTCATTGCATGTGTGTTGTCGACAAACCACAGATGGATCCACCATTGTCACTTGATGTCCGTTGTTTTCATGAACCACATAAGGATCCACGGTGTCATTGCATGTCTGTTTCTTCGATGAACCACACATGGATCCACCAGTGTC
Source organism: Avena insularis (assembly GCA_023614405.1). NCBI lineage: Eukaryota > Viridiplantae > Streptophyta > Magnoliopsida > Poales > Poaceae > Avena > Avena insularis. The sequence continues at coordinate 172,414 of JAJUPC010000175.1, read as the reverse complement.
ATTGCATGTCATTCTTTTCATGAATCATAGCTAGAGTCATTGCATGTACATTTCCAGAAACCACATATGGATCCACCTAGTGTGATTGCATGTCTGTTCCTCTAAACAAACCACATAAGGATCCACCAGTGTCATTGGATGTGTGTTCTTCTCATGAACCACAGATGGATCCACCAGTGTCATTGCATGTTTGTTCCTCTATACAAACCACATAAGGATCCACCAGTGTCATTGCATGTATGTTCTTTTCATGAACCACACATAAGGATCCACCAGTGTCATTGCATGTCTGTTCTTTTCATGAACCACACCTAGTGTCATTGCATGTGTGTTCTTTTCATGAACCACAGCTAGAGTCATTGGATGTCTATTCTGTCCATGAACAACACACAGTTTCATTGCATGTCTATTCTTTCCATGAACCACACCCGGTGTCACTGCATGACTGTTCTTTTCATGAACCACATAAGGATCTACTAGTGTCATTGGATGTGTGTTCTTCTTATGAACCACACGTGGATCCACCGGTGTCATTGCCTGTCTGTTCCTCTAAACAAACCACATAAGGATCCACCAGTGTCATTGGATGTGTTCTTTTCATGAACCACACCCAGTGTAATTGCATGTGTGTTCTTCTAACCAAACCACATAAGGATCCACCAGTGTCACTGCATGTCTGTTCTTTTCATGAACCACACATAAGGATCCACCAGTGTCATTGCATGTCTGTTCTTTTCCTGAACCACACCCAATGTCATTGCATGTGTGTTCCTCTAAACAAACCACATAAGGATCCACCATTGTCATTGCATGTATGTTATTTTCATGAACCACACCCAGTGTCATCGCATGTGTTCTTCTTTTCATGAACCACATAAGGATCTACCAGTGTCATTGCATGTCTGTTCTTTTCATGAACCACACCCAATGTGATTGCATGTGTGTTCTCCTGACAAACCACACATGGATCCACTAGAGTCATTGCATGTCTGCTCTTTTCATGAACCACACATAAGGATCCACCAGTGTCATTGCATGTTTGTTCTTTTCATGAACCACACCCAGTGTCATTGCATGTGTGTTCTTTTCATGAACCACATAAGGATCTACCAGTGTCATTGCATGTCTGTTCTTTTCATGAACCACACCAAATGTGATTGCATGTGTGTTCTGCTAAGAAACCACATATGGATCCACCAGTGCCATTGCATGTCTGTTCGTTTCATGAACCACACATAAGGATCCACCAGTGTCATTGCATGTCTGTTCATTTCATGAACCACACCCAGTGTCATTGCATGTGTGTTCTTTTCATGAACCACACAAGGATCTACCAGTGTCATTGCATGTATGTTCTTTTCAAGAACCACACCCAATGTCATTGCAGGTGTGTTCTCCTGACAAACCACATATGGATCCACCAGTGTCATTGCATGTCTGTTCTTTTCATGAACCACACATAAGGATCCACCAGTGTCATTGCATGTCTGTTCTTTTCATGAACCATACCCAGTGTCATTGCATGTGTGTTCTTTTTCATGAACCACATAAGGATCTACCATTGTCATTGCATGTCTATTCTTTTCATGAACCATACCCAATGTCATTGCATGTGTGTTCTCCTGACATACCACATATGGATCCACCAGTGTCATTGCATGTCTATTCTTTCCATGAAGCAGTATGATCCACAGTTGTCATTGCATGTCTGTTCTTCCCATGAACCACACATAGATCCACCAGTGTCATTGCATGTCTGTTCTTTTAATGAATCATAGCTAGAGTCATTGCATGTCTGTTACTTCCATAAACCACATATGGATCCACCTAGTATGATTGCATGTATGTTCCTCTAAACAAACCACATAAGGATCCACCAGTGTCATTGGATGTGTGTTCTTCTCATGAACAACACATGGATCCACCAGTGTCATTGCATGTTTGTTCCTCTAAACAAACCACATAAGGATCCACCAGTGTCATTGCATGTGTGTTCTTTTCATGAACCACACATAAGGATCCACCAGTGTCATTGCATGTCTGTTCTTTTCATGAACCACACCCAGTGTCATTGCATGTGTGTTCTTTTCATGAACCACAGCCATTGGATGTGTATTATTTTCATGAAGAACACCCAATGTCATTGCATGTCTGTTCTTTTCATGAACCACACCCGGTGTCACTGCATGTATGTTCTTTTCATGAACCACATAAGGATCTACCAGTGTCATTGGATGTGTGTTCTTCTCATGAACCACACGTGGATCCACCGATGTCATCGCATGTCTGTTCCTCTAAACAAACCACATGTCATTGGACGTGCGTTCTTTTCATGAACCACACCCAGTGTCATTGCATGTTTGTTCTTCTAAACAAGCCACATAAGGATCCACCAGTGTCATTGCATGTCTGTTCTTTTCATGAACCACACATAAGGATCCACCAGTGTCATTGCATGTCTGTTCTTTTCATGAACCACACCCAATGTCATTGCATGTGTGTTGTCCTGACAAACCACAGATGGATCCACCATTGTCACTGCATGTCCGTTGTTTTCATGAACCACACATAAGGATCCACCAGTGTCATTGCATGTTTGTTCTTTTCATGAACCACACCTAATTTCATTGCATGTGTGTTCTCCTGACAAACCACATATGGATCCACTAGTGTCATTGCATGTGTGTTCTTTTCATGAACCACACATAAGGATCCACCAGTGTCATTGCATGTCTGTTCTTTTCATGAACCACACCCAGTGTCATTGCATGTGTGTTCTTTTCATGAACCACAGCCATTGGATGTGTATTATTTTCATGAAGAACACCCAAGGTCATTGCATGTCTGTTCTTTTCATGAACCACACCCGGTGTCACTGCATGTATGTTCTTTTCATGAACCACATAAGGATCTACCAGTGTCATTGGATGTGTGTTCTTCTCATGAACCACACGTGGATCCACCGGTGTCATTGCATGTCTGTTCCTCTAAACAAACCACATGTCATTGGACGTGTGTTCTTTTCATGAACCACACCCAGTGTCATTGCATGTGTGTTCTTCTAAACAAGCCACATAAGGATCCACCAGTGTCATTGCATGTTTGTTCTTTTCATGAACCACACATAAGGATCCACCAGTGTCATTGCATGTCTGTTCTTTTCATGAACCACACCCAATGTCATTGCATGTGTGTTGTCCTGACAAACCACAGATGGATCCACCATTGTCACTGCATGTCCGTTGTTTTCATGAACCACACATAAGGATCCACCAGTGTCATTGCATGTCTGTTCTTCCGATGAACCACACATGGATCCACCAGTGTCATTGCATGTCTGTTCTTTTCCTGAATCATAGCTAGAGTCATTGCATGTTCACATTTCCATAAACCACATATGGATCCACCTAGTGTGATTGCATGTTTGTTCCTCTAAACAAACCACATAAGGATCCACCAGTGTCATTGGATGTGTGTTCTTCTCATGAACCACAGATGGATCCACTAGTGTCATTGCATGTTTGTTCCTCTAAACAAACCACATAAGGATCCACCAGTGTCATTGCATGTATGTTCTTTTCATGAACCACACATAAGGATCCACCAGTGTCATTGCATGTATGTTCTTTTCATGAACCACACCCAGTGTCATTGCATGTGTGTTCTTTTCATGAACCACAGCTAGAGTCATTGGATGTCTATTCTGTCCATGAACAACACCCAGTTTCATTGCATGTCTATTCTTTTCATGAACCACACCCGGTGTCACTGCATGGCTGTTCTTTTCATGAACCACATAAGGATCTACTAGTGTCATTGGATGTGTGTTCTTCTTATGAACCACACGTGGATCCACCGGTGTCATTGCATGTCTGTTCCTCTAAACAAACCACATAAGGATCCACCAGTGTCATTGGATGTGTTCTTTTCATGAACCACACCCAGTGTAATTGCATGTGTGTTCTTCTAAACAAACCACATAAGGATCCACCAGTGTCATTGCATGTCTGTTCTTTTCATGAACCACATAAGGATCCACCAGTGTCATTGCATGTCTGTTCTTTTCCTGAACCACACCCAATGTCATTGCATGTGTGTTCCTCTAAACAAACCACATAAGGATCCACCATTGTCATTGCATGTCTGTTATTTTCATGAACCACACCCAGTGTCATTGCATGTGTGTTCTTCTAAACAAACCACATAAGGATCCAACGGTGTCATTGCATGTCTGTTCTTTTCATGAACCACACATAAGGATCCACCAGTGTTATTGCATGTCTGTTCTCTTAATGAACCACACCCAATGTCATTGTATGTCTGTTCTTTTCATGAACCACATAAGGATCTACCAGTGTCATTGCATGTCTGTTCTTTTCATGAACCACACCCAATGTCATTGCATGTGTGTTCTCCTGACAAACCACACATGGATCCACTAGAGTCATTGCATGTCCGTTTCTTTTCATGAGCCACATAAGGATCCACCAGTGTCATTGCATGTTTGTTCTTTTCATGAACCACACCCAGTGTCATTGCATGTGTGTTCTTTTCATGAACCACATAAGGATCTACCAGTGTCATTGCATGTCTGTTCTTTTCATGAACCACACCCAATGTGATTGCATGTGTGTTCTGCTAAGAAACCACATATGGATCCACCAGTGCCATTGCATGTCTGTTCGTTTCATGAACCACACATAAGGAACCACCAGTGTCATTGCATGTCTGTTCATTTCATGAACCACACCCAGTGTCATTGCATGTGTGTTCTTTTCATGAACCACACAAGGATCTACCAGTGTCATTGCATGTATGTTCTTTTCAAGAACCACACCCAATGTCATTGCAGGTGTGTTCTCCTGACAAACCACATATGGATCCACAAGTGTCATTGCATGTCTGTTCTTTACATGAACCACACATAAGGATCCACAGTGTCATTGCATGTCTGTTCTTTTCATGAACCACACCCAGTGTCATTGCATGTGTGTTCTTTTTCATGAACCACATAAGGATCTACCACTGTCATTGCATGTCTATTCTTTTCATGAACCACACCCAATGTCATTGCATGTGTGTTCTCCTGACAAACCACATATGGATCCACCAGTGTCATTGCATGTATATTCTTTCCATGAACCACACAGAAGGATCCACCAGTGTCATTGCATGTCTGTTCTTCCCATGAACCACACATAGATCCACCAGTGTCATTGCATGTCTGTTATTTTAATGAATCACAGCTAGAGTCATTGCATGTCTGTTACTTCCATAAACCACATATGGATCCACCTAGTATGATTGCATGTATGTTCCTCTAAACAAACCACATAAGGATCCACCAGTGTCATTGGATGTGTGTTCTTCTCATGAACCACACATGGATCCACCAGTGTCATTGCATGTTTGTTCCTCTAAACAAACCACATAAGGATCCACTAGTGTCATTGCATGTATGTTCTTTTCATGAACCACACATAAAGATCCACCAGTGTCATTGCATGTCTGTTCTTTTCCTGAACCACACCCAGTGTCTTTGCATGTGTGTTCTTTTCATGAACCACAGCCATTGGATGTGTATTATTTTCATGAAGAACACCCAATGTCATTGCATGTCTGTTCTTTTCATGAACCACACCCGGTGTCACTGCATGTATGTTCTTTTCATGAACCACATAAGGATCTACCAAAGGTCATTGATGTGTGTTCTTCTCATGAACCACACGTGGATCCACGGTGTCATTGCATGTCCTGTTCTCTAAACAAACCACATGTCATTGGACGTGTTCTTTTCATGAACCACACCCAGTGTCATTGCATGTGTGTTCTTCTAAACAAGCCACATAAGGATCCACCAGTGTCATTGCATGTTTGTTCTTTTCATGAACCACACATAAGGATCCACCAGTGTCATTGCATGTCTGTTCTTTTCATGAACCACACCCAATGTCATTGCATGTGTGTTGTCCTGACAAACCACAGATGGATCCACCATTGTCACTGCATGTCCGTTGTTTTCATGAACCACACATAAGGATCCACCAGTGTCATTGCATGTCTGTTCTTCCGATGAACCACACATGGATCCACAAGAGTCATTGCATGTAAGTTTCTTTCTGAATCATAGCTAGAGTCATTGCATGTCTCATACTTCCATAAACCACATATGGATCCACCTAGTGTGATTGCATGTCTGTTCCTCTAAACAAACCACATAAGGATCCACCAGTGTCATTGGATGTGTTCTTCTCATGAACCACAGATGGATCCACTAGTGTCATTGCATGTTTGTTCCTCTAAACAAACCACATAAGGATCCACCAGTGTCATTGCATGTATGTTCTTTTCATGAACCACACATAAGGATCCACCAGTGTCATTGCATGTCTGTTCTTTTCATGAACCACACCCAGTGTCATTGCATGTGTGTTCTTTTCATGAACCACAGCTAGAGTCATTGGATGTCTATTCTGTCCATGAACAACACCCAGTTTCATTGCATGTCTATTCTTTTCATGAACCACACCCGGTGTCACTGCATGGCTGTTCTTTTCATGAACCACATAAGGATCTACTAGTGTCATTGGATGTGTGTTCTTCTTATGAACCACACGTGGATCCACCGGTGTCATTGCATGTGCTCCTCTCTAAACAAACCAAATAAGGATCCACCAGTGTCATTGGATGTGTTCTTTTCATGAACCACACCCAGTGTAATTGCATGTGTGTTCTTCTAAACAAACCACATAAGGATCCACCAGTGTCATTGCATGTCTGTTCTTTTCATGAACCACACATAAGGATCCACCAGTGTCATTGCATGTCTGTTCTTTTCCTGAACCACACCCAATGTCATTGCATGTGTGTTCCTCTAAACAAACCACATAAGGATCCACCATTGTCATTGCATGTCTGTTATTTTCATGAACCACACCCAGTGTCATTGCATGTGTGTTCTTCTAAACAAACCACATAAGGATCCAACGGTGTCATTGCATGTCTGTTCTTTTCATGAACCACACATAAGGATCCACCAGTGTTATTGCATGTCTGTTCTCTTAATGAACCACACCCAATGTCATTGTATGTCTGTTCTTTTCATGAACCACATAAGGATCTACCAGTGTCATTGCATGTCTGTTCTTTTCATGAACCACACCCAATGTCATTGCATGTGTGTTCTCCTGACAAACCACACATGGATCCACTAGAGTCATTGCATGTCTGTTCTTTTCATGAGCCACACATAAGGATCCACCAGTGTCATTGCATGTTTGTTCTTTTCATGAACCACACCCAGTGTCATTGCATGTGTGTTCTTTTCATGAACCACATAAGGATCTACCAGTGTCATTGCATGTCTGTTCTTTTCATGAACCACACCCAATGTGATTGCATGTGTGTTCTGCTAAGAAACCACATATGGATCCACCAGTGCCATTGCATGTCTGTTCGTTTCATGAACCACACATAAGGATCCACCAGTGTCATTGCATGTCTGTTCATTTCATGAACCACACCCAGTGTCATTGCATGTGTGTTCTTTTCATGAACCACACAAGGATCTACCAGTGTCATTGCATGTATGTTCTTTTCAAGAACCACACCCAATGTCATTGCAGGTGTGTTCTCCTGACAAACCACATATGGATCCACAAGTGTCATTGCATGTCTGTTCTTTTCATGAACCACACATAAGGATCCACCAGTGTCATTGCATGTCTGTTCTTTTCATGAACCACACCCAGTGTCATTGCATGTGTGTTCTTTTTCATGAACCACATAAGGATCTACCACTGTCATTGCATGTCTATTCTTTTCATGAACCACACCCAATGTCATTGCATGTGTGTTCTCCTGACAAACCACATATGGATCCACCAGTGTCATTGCATGTATATTCTTTCCATGAACCACACAGAAGGATCCACCAGTGTCATTGCATGTCTGTTCTTCCCATGAACCACACATAGATCCACCAGTGTCATTGCATGTCTGTTATTTTAATGAATCACAGCTAGAGTCATTGCATGTCTGTTACTTCCATAAACCACATATGGATCCACCTAGTATGATTGCATGTATGTTCCTCTAAACAAACCACATAAGGATCCACCAGTGTCATTGGATGTGTGTTCTTCTCATGAACCACACATGGATCCACCAGTGTCATTGCATGTTTGTTCCTCTAAACAAACCACATAAGGATCCACCAGTGTCATTGCATGTATGTTCTTTTCATGAACCACACATAAAGATCCACCAGTGTCATTGCATGTCTGTTCTTTTCCTGAACCACACCCAGTGTCTTTGCATGTGTGTTCTTTTCATGAACCACAGCCATTGGATGTCTATTATTTTCATGAAGAACACCCAATGTCATTGCATGTCTGTTCTTTTCATGAACCACACCCGGTGTCACTGCATGTATGTTCTTTTCATGAACCACATAAGGATCTACCAGTGTCATTGGATGTGTGTTCTTCTCATGAACCACACGTGGATCCACCGGTGTCATTGCATGTCTGTTCCTCTAAACAAACCACATGTCATTGGACGTGTGTTCTTTTCATGAACCACACCCAGTGTCATTGCATGTGTGTTCTTCTAAACAAGCCACATAAGGATCCACCAGTGTCATTGCATGTTTGTTCTTTTCATGAACCACACATAAGGATCCACCAGTGTCATTGCATGTCTGTTCTTTTCATGAACCACACCCAATGTCATTGCATGTGTGTTGTCCTGACAAACCACAGATGGATCCACCATTGTCACTGCATGTCCGTTGTTTTCATGAACCACACATAAGGATCCACCAGTGTCATTGCATGTCTGTTCTTCCGATGAACCACACATGGATCCACCAGTGTCATTGCATGTCTGTTCTTTTCATGAATCATAGCTAGAGTCATTGCATGTACATTTCCATAAACCACATATGGATCCACCTAGTGTGATTGCATGTCTGTTCCTCTAAACAAACCACATAAGGATCCACCAGTGTCATTGGATGTGTGTTCTTCTCATGAACCACAGATGGATCCACTAGTGTCATTGCATGTTTGTTCCTCTAAACAAACCACATAAGGATCCACCAGTGTCATTGCATGTATGTTCTTTTCATGAACCACACATAAGGATCCACCAGTGTCATTGCATGTCTGTTCTTTTCATGAACCACACCCAGTGTCATTGCATGTGTGTTCTTTTCATGAACCACAGCTAGAGTCATTGGATGTCTATTCTGTCCATGAACAACACCCAGTTTCATTGCATGTCTATTCTTTTCATGAACCACACCCGGTGTCACTGCATGGCTGTTCTTTTCATGAACCACATAAGGATCTACTAGTGTCATTGGATGTGTGTTCTTCTTATGAACCACACGTGGATCCACCGGTGTCATTGCATGTCTGTTCCTCTAAACAAACCACATAAGGATCCACCAGTGTCATTGGATGTGTTCTTTTCATGAACCACACCCAGTGTAATTGCATGTGTGTTCTTCTAAACAAACCACATAAGGATCCACCAGTGTCATTGCATGTACATTTTTTCATGAACCACACATAAGGATCCACCGTTGTCATTGCATGTCTGTTTTTCTGAACCACACCCAATGTCATTGCATGTGTGTTCCTCTAAACAAACCACATAAGGATCCACCATTGTCATTGCATGTCTGTTATTTTCATGAACCACACCCAGTGTCATTGCATGTATGTTCTTCTAAACAAACCACATAAGGATCCAACGGTGTCATTGCATGTCTGTTCTTTTCATGAACCACACATAAGGATCCACCAGTGTTATTGCAAGTCTGTCTCTTAATGAACCACACCCAATGTCATTGTATGTCTGTTCTTTTCATGAACCACATAAGGATCTACCAGTGTCATTGCATGTCTGTTCTTTTCATGAACCACACCCAATGTCATTGCATGTGTGTTCTCCTGACAAACCACACATGGATCCACTAGAGTCATTGCATGTCTGTTCTTTTCATGAGCCACACATAAGGATCCACCAGTGTCATTGCATGTTTGTTCTTTTCATGAACCACACCCAGTGTCATTGCATGTGTGTTCTTTTCATGAACCACATAAGGATCTACCAGTGTCATTGCATGTCTGTTCTTTTCATGAACCACACCCAATGTGATTGCATGTGTGTTCTGCTAAGAAACCACATATGGATCCACCAGTGCCATTGCATGTCTGTTCGTTTCATGAACCACACATAAGGATCCACCAGTGTCATTGCATGTCTGTTCATTTCATGAACCACACCCAGTGTCATTGCATGTGTGTTCTTTTCATGAACCACACAAGGATCTACCAGTGTCATTTCATGTCTGTTGTTTTCAAGAACCACACCCAATGTCATTGCAGGTGTGTTCTCCTGACAAACCACATATGGATCCACAAGTGTCATTGCATGTCTGTTCTTTTCATGAACCACACATAAGGATCCACCAGTGTCATTGGATGTGTGTTCTTGTCATGAACCACACCCCGTGTCATTGCATGTGTTTTCTTTTTCATGAACCACATAAGGATCTACCACTGTCATTGCATGTCTATTCTTTTCATGAACCACACCCAATGTCATTGCATGTGTGTTCTCCTGACAAACCACATATGGATCCACCAGTGTCATTGCATGTATATTCTTTCCATGAACCACACAGAAGGATCCACCAGTGTCATTGCATGTCTGTTCTTCCCATGAACCACACATAGATCCACCAGTGTCATTGCATGTCTGTTATTTTAATGAATCACAGCTAGAGTCATTGCATGTCTGTTACTTCCATAAACCACATATGGATCCACCTAGTATGATTGCATGTATGTTCCTCTAAACAAACCACATAAGGATCCACCAGTGTCATTGGATGTGTGTTCTTCTCATGAACCACACATGGATCCACCAGTGTCATTGCATGTTTGTTCCTCTAAACAAACCACATAAGGATCCACCAGTGTCATTGCATGTATGTTCTTTTCATGAACCACACATAAAGATCCACCAGTGTCATTGCATGTCTGTTCTTTTCCTGAACCACACCCAGTGTCTTTGCATGTGTGTTCTTTTCATGAACCACAGCCATTGGATGTCTATTATTTTCATGAAGAACACCCAATGTCATTGCATGTCTGTTCTTTTCATGAACCACACCCGGTGTCACTGCATGTATGTTCTTTTCATGAACCACATAAGGATCTACCAGTGTCATTGGATGTGTGTTCTTCTCATGAACCACACGTGGATCCACCGATGTCATCGCATGTCTGTTCCTCTAAACAAACCACATGTCATTGGACGTGTGTTCTTTTCATGAACCACACCCAGTGTCATTGCATGTGTGTTCTTCTAAACAAGAAACATAAGGAACCACCAGTGTCATTGCATGTCTGTTCTTTTCATGAACCACACATAAGGATCCACCAGTGTCATTGCATGTCTGTTCTTTTCATGAACCACACCCAATGTCATTGCATGTGTGTTGTCCTGACAAACCACAGATGGATCCACCAGTGTCATTGCATGTCTGTTCTTTTCATGAACCACACATAAGGATCCACCAGTGTCATTGCATGTCTGTTCTTCCGATGAACCACACATGGATCCACCAGTGTCATTGCATGTCTATTCTTTTCATGAATCATAGCTAGAGTCATTGCATGTCTGTTACTTCCATAAACCACATATGGATCCACCTAGTGTGATTGCATGTCTGTTCCTCTAAACAAACCACATAAGGATCCACCAGTATCATTGGATGTGTGTTCTTCTCATGAACCACAGATGGATCCACCAGCGTCATTGCATGTTTGTTCCTCTAAACAAACCACATAAGGATCCACTAGTGTCATTGCATGTATGTTCTTTTCATGAACCACACATAAGGATCCACCAGTGTCATTGCATGTCTGTTCTTTTCATGAACCACACCCAGTGTCATTGCATGTGTGTTCTTTTCATGAACCACAGCTAGAGTCATTGGATGTCTATTCTTTTCCTGAACAACACCCAGTTTCATTGCATGTCTATTCTTTTCATGAACCACACCCAGTGTCACTGCATGGCTGTTCTTTTCATGAACCACATAAGGATCTACTAGTGTCATTGGATGGTGTTCTTCTTATGAACTACACGTGGATCCACCGGTGTCATTGCATGTCTGTTCCTCTAAACAAACCACATAAGGATCCACCAGTGTCATTGGATGTGTGTTCTTTTCATGAACCACACCTAGTGTAATTGTATGTGTGTTCTTCTAAACAAACCACATAAGGATCCACCAGTGTCATTGCATGTCTGTTCTTTTCATGAACCACACATAAGGACCAACCAGTGTCATTGCATGTCTGTTCTTTTCCTGAACCACACCCAATGTCATTGCATGTGTGTTCCTCTAAACAAACCACATAAGGATCCACCATTGTCATTGCATGTCTGTTATTTTCATGAACCACACCTAGAATCATTGCATGTGTTTTCTTCTAAACAAACCACATAAGGATCCAACGGTGTCATTGCATGTCTGTTCTTTTCATGAACCACACATAAGGATCCACCAGTGTCATTGCATGTCTGTTCTCTTCATGAACCACACCCAATGTCATTGTATGTCTGTTCTTTTCATGAACCACATAAGGATCTACCAGTGTCATTGCATGTCTGTTCTTTTCATGAACCACACCCAATGTCATTGCATGTGTGTTCTCCTGACAAACCACACATGGATCCACTAGACTCATTGCATGTCTGTTCTTTTCATGAGCCACACATAAGGATCCACCAGTGTCATTGCATGTTTCTTCTTTTCATGAACCACACCCAGTGTCATTGCATGTGTGTTCTTTTAATGAACCACATAAGGATCTACCAGTGTCATTTCATGTCTGTTCTTTTCATGAACCACACCCAATGTGATTGCATGTGTGTTCTGCTGAGAAACCACATATGGATCCACCAGTGCCATTGCATGTCTGTTCGTTTCATGAACCACACATAAGGATCCACCAGTGTCATTGCATGTCTGTTCATTTCATGAACCACACCCAGTGTCATTGCATGTGTGTTCTTTTCACGAACCACACAAGATATACCCGTGTCATTTCATGTCTGTTGTTTTCAAGAACCACACCCAATGTCATTGTAGGTGTGTTCTCCTGACAAACCACATATGGATCCACCAGTGTCATTGCATGTCTGTTCTTTTCATGAACCACACATAAGGATCCACCAGTGTCATTGCATGTATGTTCTTTTCATGAACCACACCCAGTGTCATTGCATGTGTGTTCTTTTCATGAACCACATAAGGATCTACCACGGTCATTGCATGTCTATTCTTTTCATGAACCACACCCAATGTCATTGCATGTGTGTTCTCCTGACAAACCACATATGGATCCACCAGTGTCATTGCATGTCTATTCTTTCCATGAACCACACAGAAGGATCCACCAGTGTCATTGCATGTCTGTTCTTCCCATGAACCACACATAGATCCACCAGTGTCATTGCATGTCTGTTCTTTTATTGAATCACAGCTAGAGTCATTGCATGTCTGTTACTTCCATAAACCACATATGGATCCACCTAGTATGATTGCATGTATGTTCCTCTAAACAAACCACATAAGGATCCACCAGTGTCATTGGATGTGTGTTCTTCTCATGAACCACACATGGATCCACCAGTGTCATTGCATGTTTGTTCCTCTAAACAAACCACATAAGGATCCACCAGTGTCATTGCATGTATGTTCTTTTCATGAACCACACATAAAGATCCACCAGTGTCATTGCATGTCTGTTCTTTTCCTGAACCACACCCAGTGTCATTGCATGTGTGTTCTTTTCATGAACCACACCAGGTGTCACTGCATGTATGTTCTTTTCATGAACCACATAAGGATCTACCAGTGTCATTGGATGTGTGTTCTTCTCATGAACCACACGTTAATCCACCGGTGTCATTGCATGTCTGTTCCTCTAAACAAACCACATGTCATTGGACGTGTGTTCTTTTCATGAACCACACCCAGTGTCATTGCATGTGTCTTCTTCTAAACAAGCCACATAAGGATCCACCAGTGTCATTGCATGTCTGTTCTTTTCATGAACCACACATAAGGATCCACCTGTGTCATTGCATGTCTGTTCTTTTCATGAACCACACCCAATGTCATTGCATGTGTGTTGTCCTGACAAACCACAGATGGATCCACCAGTGTCATTGCATGTCTGTTCTTTTCATGAACCACACATAAGGATCCACCAGTGTCATTGCATGTCGGTTCTTCCGATGAACCACACATGGATCCACCAGTGTCATTGCATGTCTGTTCTTTTCATGAATCATAGCTAGAGTCATTGCATGTCTATTACTTCCATAAACCACATATGGATCCACCTACTGTGATTGCATGTCTGTTCCTCTAAACAAACCACATAAGGATCCACCAGTGTCATTGGATGTGTGTTCTTCTCATGAACCACAGATGGATCCACCAGTGTCATTGCATGTTTGTTCCTCTAAACAAACCACATAAGGATCCACCAGTGTCATTGCATGTATGTTCTTTTCATGAACCACACATAAGGATCCACCAGTGTCATTGCATGACTGTTCTTTTCATGAACCACACCAAGTGTCATTGCATGTGTGTTCTTTTCATGAACCACAACTAGAGTCATTGGATGTCTATTCTTTTCATGAACAACACCCAGTTTCATTGCATGTCTATTCTTTTCATGAACCACACCCGGTGTCACTACATGGCTGTTCTTTTCATGAACCACATAAGGATCTACTAGTGTCATTGGATGTGTGTTCTTCTTATGAACCACACGTGGATCCACCGGTGTCATTGCATGTCTGTTCCTCTAAACAAACCACATAAGGATCCACCAGTGTCATTGGATGTGTGTTCTTTTCATGAACCACACCCAGTGTAATTGCATGTGTGTTCTTCTAAACAAACCACATAAGGATCCACCAGTGTCATTGCATGTCTGTTCTTTTCATGAACCACATAAGGATCCACCAGTGTCATTGCATGTCTGTTCTTTTCCTGAACCACACCCAATGTCATTGCATGTGTGTTCCTCTAAACAAACCACATAAGGATCCACCATTGTCATTGCATGTCTGTTATTTTCATGAACCACACCCAGTGTCATTGCATGTGTGTTCTTCTAAACAAACCACATAAGGATCCACCAGTGTCATTGCATGTCTGTTCTCTTCATGAACCACACCCAATGTCATTGTATGTCTGTTCTTTTCATGAACCACATAAGGATCTACCAGTGTCATTGCATGTCTGTTCTTTTCATGAACCACACCCAATGTCATTGCATGTGTGTTCTCCTGACAAACCACACATGGATCCACTAGACTCATTGCATGTCTGTTCTTTTCATGAGCCACACATAAGGATCCACCAGTGTCATTGCATGTTTGTTCTTTTCATGAACCACACCCAGTGTCATTGCATGTGTGTTCTTTTAATGAACCACATAAGGATCTACCAGTGTCATTTCATGTCTGTTCTTTTCATGAACCACACCCAATGTGATTGCATGTGTGTTCTGCTGAGAAACCACATATGGATCCACCAGTGCCATTGCATGTCTGTTCGTTTCATGAACCACACATAAGGATCCACTAGTGTCATTGCATGTCTGTTCATTTCATGAACCACACCCAGTGTCATTGCATGTGTGTACTTTTCACGAACCACACAAGGATATACCCGTGTCATTTCATGTCTGTTGTTTTCAAGAACCACACCCAATGTCATTGCAGGTGTGTTCTCCTGACAAACCACATATGGATCCACCAGTGTCATTGCATGTCAGTTCTTTTCATGAACCACACATAAGGATCCACCAGTGTCATTGCATGTATGTTCTTTTCATGAACCACACCCAGTGTCATTGCATGTGTGTTCTTTTCATGAACCACATAAGGATCTACCACGGTCATTGCATGTCTATTCTTTTCATGAACCACACCCAATGTCATTGCATGTGTGTTCTCCTGACAAACCACATATGGATCCACCAGTGTCATTGCATGTCTATTCTTTCCATGAACCACACAGAAGGATCCACCAGTGTCATTGCATGTCTGTTCTTCCCATGAACCACACATAGATCCACCAGTGTCATTGCATGTCTGTTCTTTTATTGAATCACAGCTAGAGTCATTGCATGTCTGTTACTTCCATAAACCACATATGGATCCACCTAGTATGATTGCATGTATGTTCCTCTAAACAAACCACATAAGGATCCACCAGTGTCATTGGATGTGTGTTCTTCTCATGAACCACACATGGATCCACCAGTGTCATTGCATGTTTGTTCCTCTAAACAAACCACATAAGGATCCACCAGTGTCATTGCATGTATGTTCTTTTCATGAACCACACATAAAGATCCACCAGTGTCATTGCATGTCTGTTCTTTTCCTGAACCACACCCAGTGTCATTGCATGTGTGTTCTTTTCATGAACCACACCAGGTGTCACTGCATGTATGTTCTTTTCATGAACCACATAAGGATCTACCAGTGTCATTGGATGTGTGTTCTTCTCATGAACCACACGTTAATCCACCGGTGTCATTGCATGTCTGTTCCTCTAAACAAACCACATGTCATTGGACGTGTGTTCTTTTCATGAACCACACCCAGTGTCATTGCATGTGTCTTCTTCTAAACAAGCCACATAAGGATCCACCAGTGTCATTGCATGTCTGTTCTTTTCATGAACCACACATAAGGATCCACCTGTGTTATTGCATGTCTGTTCTTTTCATGAACCACACCCAATGTCATTGCATGTGTGTTGTCCTGACAAACCACAGATGGATCCACCATTGTCATTGCATGTCTGTTATTTTCATGAACCACACATAAGGATCCACCAGTGTCATTGCATGTCTGTTCTTCCGATGAACCACACATGGATCCACCAGTGTCATTGCATGTCTGTTCTTTTCATGAATCATAGCTAGAGTCATTGCATGTCTATTACTTCCATAAACCACATATGGATCCACCTAGTGTGATTGCATGTCTGTTCCTCTAAACAAACCACATAAGGATCCACCAGTGTCATTGGATGTGTGTTCTTCTCATGAACCACAGATGGATCCACCAGTGTCATTGCATGTTTGTTCCTCTAAACAAACCACATAAGGATCCACCAGTGTCATTGCATGTATGTTCTTTTCATGAACCACATAAGGATCCACCAGTGTCATTGCATGACTGTTCTTTTCATGAACCACACCAAGTGTCATTGCATGTGTGTTCTTTTCATGAACCACAACTAGAGTCATTGGATGTCTATTCTTTTCATGAACAACACCCAGTTTCATTGCATGTCTATTCTTTTCATGAACCACACCCGGTGTCACTACATGGCTGTTCTTTTCATGAACCACATAAGGATCTACTAGTGTCATTGGATGTGTGTTCTTCTTATGAACCACACGTGGATCCACCGGTGTCATTGCATGTCTGTTCCTCTAAACAAACCACATAAGGATCCACCAGTGTCATTGGATGTGTGTTCTTTTCATGAACCACACCCAGTGTAATTGCATGTGTGTTCTTCTAAACAAACCACATAAGGATCCACCAGTGTCATTGCATGTCTGTTCTTTTCATGAACCACACATAAGGATCCACCAGTGTCATTGCATGTCTGTTCTTTTCCTGAACCACACCCAATGTCATTGCATGTGTGTTCCTCTAAACAAACCACATAAGGATCCACCATTGTCATTGCATGTCTGTTATTTTCATGAACCACACCCTGTCATTGCATGTGTGTTCTTCTAAACAAACCACATAAGGATCCACCAGTGTCATTGCATCTGTTTCTCTTCATGAACCACACCCAATGTCATTGTATGTCTTATTTTCATGCACCACATAAGGATATACCTTTGTCATTGCATGTCTGTTCTTTTCATGAACCACACCCAATGTCATTGCATGTGTGTTCTCCTGACAAACCACACATGGATCCACTAGACTCATTGCATGTCTGTTCTTTTCATGAGCCACACATAAGGATCCACCAGTGTCATTGCATGTTTGTTCTTTTCATGAACCACACCCAGTGTCATTGCATGTGTGTTCTTTTAATGAACCACATAAGGATCTACCAGTGTCATTTCATGTCTGTTCTTTTCATGAACCACACCCAATGTGATTGCATGTGTGTTCTGCTGAGAAACCACATATGGATCCACTAGTGCCATTGCATGTCTGTTCGTTTCATGAACCACACATAAGGATCCACCAGTGTCATTGCATGTCTGTTTATTTCATGAACCACACCCAGTGTCATTGCATGTGTGTTCTTTTCATGAACCACACAAGGATCTACCAGTGTTATTTCATGTCTGTTCTTTTCAAGAACCACACCCAATGTCATTGCAGGTGTGTTCTCCTGACAAACCACATATGGATCCACCAGTGTCATTGCATGTCTGTTCTTTTCATGAACCACACATAAGGATCCACCAGTGTCATTGCATGTATGTTCTTTTCATGAACCACACCCAGTGTCATTGCATTTGTGTTCTTTTCATGAACCACATAAGGATCTACCACGGTCATTGCATGTCTATTCTTTTCATGAACCACACCCAATGTCATTGCACGTGTGTTCTCCTGACAAACCACATATGGATCCACTAGTGTCATTGCATGTCTATTCTTTCCATGAACCACACATAAGGATCCACCAGTGTCATTGCATCTCTGTTCTTCCCATGAACCACACATGGATCCACCAGTGTCATTGCATGTCTGTTCTTTTAATGAATCACAGCTAGAGTCATTGCATGTCTGTTACTTCCATAAACCACATATGGATCCACCTAGTATGATTGCATGTATGTTCCTCTGAACAAACCACATAAGGATCCACCAGTGTCATTGGATGTGTGTTCTTCTCATGAACCACAGATGGATCCACCAGTGTCATTGCATGTTTGTTCCTCTAAACAAACCACATAAGGATCCACCAGTGTCATTGCATGTATGTTCTTTTCATGAACCACACATAAGGATCCACCAGTGTCATTGCATGACTGTTCTTTTCATGAACCACACCAAGTGTCATTGCATGTGTGTTCTTTTCATGAACCACAGCTAGAGTCATTGGATGTCTATTCTTTTCATGAACAACACCCAGTTTCATTGCATGTCTATTCTTTTCATGAACCACACCCGGTGTCACTACATGGCTGTTCTTTTCATGAACCACATAAGGATCTACTAGTGTCATTGGATGTGTGTTCTTCTTATGAACCACACGTGGATCCACCGGTGTCATTGCATGTCTGTTCCTCTAAACAAACCACATAAGGATCCACCAGTGTCATTGGATGTGTGTTCTTTTCATGAACCACACCCAGTGTAATTGCATGTGTGTTCTTCTAAACAAACCACATAAGGATCCACCAGTGTCATTGCATGTCTGTTCTTTTCATGAACCACACATAAGGATCCACCAGTGTCATTGCATGTCTGTTCTTTTCCTGAACCACACCCAATGTCATTGCATGTGTGTTCCTCTAAACAAACCACATAAGGATCCACCATTGTCATTGCATGTCTGTTATTTTCATGAACCACACCCAGTGTCATTGCATGTGTGTTCTTCTAAACAAACCACATAAGGATCCACCAGTGTCATTGCATGTCTGTTCTCTTCATGAACCACACCCAATGTCATTGTATGTCTGTTATTTTCATGAACCACATAAGGATCTACCAGTGTCATTGCATGTCTGTTCTTTTCATGAACCACACCCAATGTCATTGCATGTGTGTTCTCCTGACAAACCACACATGGATCCACTAGACTCATTGCATGTCTGTTCTTTTCATGAGCCACACATAAGGATCCACCAGTGTCATTGCATGTTTGTTCTTTTCATGAACCACACCCAATGTCATTGCATGTGTGTTCTTTTAATGAACCACATAAGGATCTACCATTGTCATTTCATGTCTGTTCTTTTCATGAACCACACCCAATGTGATTGCATGTGTGTTCTGCTGAGAAACCACATATGGATCCACCAGTGCCATTGCATGTCTGTTCGTTTCATGAACGACACATAAGGATCCACCAGTGTCATTGCATGTCTGTTCATTTCATGAACCACACCCAGTGTCATTGCATGTGTGTTCTTTTCATGAACCACACAAGGATCTACCAGTGTCATTTCATGTCTGTTCTTTTCAAGAACCACACCCAATGTCATTGCAGGTGTGTTCTCCTGACAAACCACATATGGATCCACCAGTGTCATTGCATGTCTGTTCTTTTCATGAACCACACATAAGGATCCACCAGTGTCATTGCATGTATGTTCTTTTCATGAACCACACCCAGTGTCATTGCATGTGTGTTCTTTTCATGAACCACATAAGGATCTACCACGGTCATTGCATGTCTATTCTTTTTATGAACCACACCCAATGTCATTGCACGTGTGTTCTCCTGACAAACCACATATGGATCCACTAGTGTCATTGCATGTCTATTCTTTCCATGAACCACACATAAGGATCCACCAGTGTCATTGCATCTCTGTTCTTCCCATGAACCACACATGGATCCACCAGTGTCATTGCATGTCTGTTCTTTTAATGAATCACAGCTAGAGTCATTGCATGTCTGTTACTTCCATAAACCACATATGGATCCACCTAGTATGATTGCATGTATGTTCCTCTAAACAAACCACATAAGGATCCACCAGTGTCATTGGATGTGTGTTCTTCTCATGAACCACACATGGATCCACCAGTGTCATTGCATGTTTGTTCCTCTAAACAAACCACATAAGGATCCACCAGTGTCATTGCATGTATGTTCTTTTCATGAACCACATAAGGATCCACCAGTGTCATTGCATGTCTGTTCTTTTCATGAACCACACCCAGTGTCATTGCATGTGTGTTCTTTTCATGAACCACAGCCATTGGATGTCTATTATTTTCATGAAGAACACCCAATGTTATTGCATGTCTGTTCTTTTCATGAACCACACCAGGTGTCACTGCATGTATGTTCTTTTCATGAACCACATAAGGATCTACCAGTGTCATTGGATGTGTGTTCTTCTCATGAACCACACGTTAATCCACCGGTGTCATTGCATGTCTGTTCCTCTAAACAAACCACATGTCATTGGACGTGTGTTCTTTTCATGAACCACACCCAGTGTCATTGCATGTGTCTTCTTCTAAACAAGCCACATAAGGATCCACCAGTGTCATTGCATGTCTGTTCTTTTCATGAACCACACATAAGGATCCACCAGTGTCATTGCATGTCTGTTCTTTTCATGAACCACACCCAATGTCATTGCATGTGTGTTCTCCTGACAAACCACAGATGGATCCACCAGTGTTATTGCATGTCTGTTCTTTTCATGAACCACACATAAGGATCCACCAGTGTCATTGCATGTCGGTTCTTCCGATGAACTACACATGGATCCACCAGTGTCATTGCATGTCTGTTCTTTTCATGAATCATAGCTAGAGTCATTGCATGTCTATTACTTCCATAAACCACATATGGATCCACCTAGTGTGATTGCATGTCTGTTCCTCTAAACAAACTACATAAGGATCCACCAGTGTCATTGGATGTGTGTTCTTCTCATGAACCACAGATGGATCCACCAGTGTCATTGCATGTTTGTTCCTCTAAACAAACCACATAAGGATCCACCAGTGTCATTGCATGTATGTTCTTTTCATGAACCACACATAAGGATCCACCAGTGTCATTGCATGACTGTTCTTTTCATGAACCACACCAAGTGTCATTGCATGTGTGTTCTTTTCATGAACCACAGCTAGAGTCATTGGATGTCTATTCTTTTCATGAACAACACCCAGTTTCATTGCATGTCTATTCTTTTCATGAACCACACCCGGTGTCACTACATGGCTGTTCTTTTCATGAACCACATAAGGATCTACTAGTGTCATTGGATGTGTGTTCTTCTTATGAACCACACGTGGATCCACCGGTGTCATTGCATGTCTGTTCCTCTAAACAAACCACATAAGGATCCACCAGTGTCATTGGATGTGTGTTCTTTTCATGAACCACACCCAGTGTAATTGCATGTGTGTTCTTCTAAACAAACCACATAAGGATCCACCAGTGTCATTGCATGTCTGTTCTTTTCATGAACCACACATAAGGATCCACGGTGTCATTGCATGTGCATTTTTTCTGAACCACACCCAATGTCATTGCATGTGTGTTCTCTAAACAAACCACATAAGGATCCACCATTGTCATTGCATGTCTGTTTTTCATGAACCACACCTGTCATTGCATGTGTGTTCTTCTAAACAAACCACATAAGGATCCACCAGTGTCATTGCATGTCTGTTTCTCTTCATGAACCACACCCAATGTCATTGTATGTACGCTATTTTCATGAACCACATAAGGATCTACGGTGTCATTGCATGTACATTTCTTTTCATGAACCACACCCAATGTCATTGCATGTGTGTTCTCCTGACAAACCACACATGGATCCACTAGACTCATTGCATGTCTGTTCTTTTCATGAGCCACACATAAGGATCCACCAGTGTCATTGCATGTTTGTTCTTTTCATGAACCACACCAGTGTCATTGCATGTGTGTTCTTTTAATGAACCACATAAGGATCTACCATTGTCATTTCATATGCATTTTTCATGAACCACACCCAATGTGATTGCATGTGTGTTCTCTGAGAAACCACATATGGATCCACCAGTGCCATTGCATGTCTGCTTTTTCATGAACCACACATAAGGATCCACCAGTGTCATTGCATGTCTGTTCATTTCATGAACCACACCCAGTGTCATTGCATGTGTGTTCTTTTCATGAACCACACAAGGATCTACCAGTGTCATTTCATGTCTGTTCTTTTCAAGAACCACACCCAATGTCATTGCAGGTGTGTTCTCCTGACAAACCACATATGGATCCACCAGTGTCATTGCATGTCTGTTCTTTTCATGAACCACACATAAAGATCCACCAGTGTCATTGCATGTATGTTCTTTTCATGAACCACACCCAGTGTCATTGCATGTGTGTTCTTTTCATGAACCACATAAGGTTCTACCACGGTCATTGCATGTCTATTCTTTTCATGAACCACACCCAATGTCATTGCACGTGTGTTCTCCTGACAAACCACATATGGATCCACTAGTGTCATTGCATGTCTATTCTTTCCATGAACCACACATAAGGATCCACCAGTGTCATTGCATCTCTGTTCTTCCCATGAACCACACATGGATCCAATAGTGTCATTGCATGTCTGTTCTTTTAATGAATCACAGCTAGAGTCATTGCATGTCTGTTACTTCCATAAACCACATATGGATCCACCTAGTATGATTGCATGTATGTTCCTCTAAACAAACCACATAAGGATCCACCAGTGTCATTGGATGTGTGTTCTTCTCATGAACCACACATGGATCCACCAGTGTCATTGCATGTTTGTTCCTCTAAACAAACCACATAAGGATCCACCAGTGTCATTGCATGTATGTTCTTTTCATGAACCACACATAAGGATCCACCAGTGTCATTGCATGTCTGTTCTTTTCATGAACCACACCCAGTGTCATTGCATGTGTGTTCTTTTCATGAACCACAGCCATTGGATGTCTATTATTTTCATGAAGAACACCCAATGTCATTGCATGTCTGTTCTTTTCATGAACCACACCAGGTGTCACTGCATGTATGTTCTTTTCATGAACCACATAAGGATCTACCAGTGTCATTGGATGTGTGTTCTTCTCATGAACCACACGTAAATCCACCGGTGTCATTGCATGTCTGTTCCTCTAAACAAACCACATTTCATTGGACGTGTGTTCTTTTCATGAACCACACCCAGTGTCATTGCATGTGTCTTCTTCTAAACAAGCCACATAAGGATCCACCAGTGTCATTGCATGTCTGTTCTTTTCATGAACCACACATAAGGATCCACCAGTGTCATTGCATGTCTGTTCTTTTCATGAACCACACCCAATGTCATTGCATGTGTGTTCTCCTGACAAACCACAGATGGATCCACTAGTGTTATTGCATGTCTGTTCTTTTCATGAACCACACATAAGGATCCACCAGTGTCATTGCATGTCGGTTCTTCCGATGAACTACACATGGATCCACCAGTGTCATTGCATGTCCATTTTTCATGAATCATTGCTAGAGTCATTGCATGTCTATTACTTCCATAAACCACATATGGATCCACCTAGTGTGATTGCATGTCTGTTCCTCTAAACAAACTACATAAGGATCCACCAGTGTCATTGGATGTGTGTTCTTCTCATGAACCACAGATGGATCCACCAGTGTCATTGCATGTTTGTTCCTCTAAACAAACCACATAAGGATCCACCAGTGTCATTGCATGTATGTTCTTTTCATGAACCACACATAAGGATCCACCAGTGTCATTGCATGACTGTTCTTTTCATGAACCACACCAAGTGTCATTGCATGTGTGTTCTTTTCATGAACCACAGCTAGAGTCATTGGATGTCTATTCTTTTCATGAACAACACCCAGTTTCATTGCATGTCTATTCTTTTCATGAACCACACCCGGTGTCACTACATGGCTGTTCTTTTCATGAACCACATAAGGATCTACTAGTGTCATTGGATGTGTGTTCTTCTTATGAACCACACGTGGATCCACCGGTGTCATTGCATGTCTGTTCCTCTAAACAAACCACATAAGGATCCACCAGTGTCATTGGATGTGTGTTCTTTTCATGAACCACACCCAGTGTAATTGCATGTGTGTTCTTCTAAACAAACCACATAAGGATCCACCAGTGTCATTGCATGTCTGTTCTTTTCATGAACCACACATAAGGATCCACCAGTGTCATTGCATGTCTGTTCTTTTCCTGAACCACACCCAATGTCATTGCATGTGTGTTCCTCTAAACAAACCACATAAGGATCCACCATTGTCATTGCATGTCTGTTATTTTCATGAACCACACCCAGTGTCATTGCATGTGTGTTCTTCTAAACAAACCACATAAGGATCCAACGGTGTCATTCCATGTCTGTTCTTTTCATGAACCACACCCAATGTCATTGTATGTATGTTCTTTTCATGAACCACATAAGGATCTACCAGTGTCATTGCATGTCTGTTCTTTTCATGAACCACACCCAATGTCATTTCATGTGTGTTCTCTTGACAAACCACACATGGATCCACTAGAGTCATTGCATGTCTGTTCTTTTCATGAGCCACACATAAGGATCCACCTGTGTCATTGCATGTTTGTTCTTTTCATGAACCACACCCAGTGTCATTGCATGTGTGTTCTTTTCATGAACCACATAAGGATCTACCAGTGTCATTGCATGTCTGTTCTTTTCATGAACCACACCCAATGTGATTGCATGTGTGTTCTGCTGAGAAACCACATATGGATCTACCAGTGCCATTGCATGTCTGTTCGTTTCATGAACCACACATAAGGACCCACCAGTGTCATTGCATGTCTGTTCATTTCATGAACCACACCCAGTGTCATTGCATGTGTGTTCTTTTCATGAACCACACAAGGATCTACCAGTGTCATTGCATGTCTGTTCTTTTCAAGAACTACACCCAATGTCATTACATGTGTGTTCTCCTGACAAACCACATATGGATCCACCAGTGTCATTGCATGTCTGTTCTTTTCATGAACCACACATAAGGATCCACCAGTGTCATTGCATGTCTGTTCTTTTCATGAACCATACCCAGTGTCATTGCATGTGTGTTCTTTTCATGAACCACATAAGGATCTACCACTGTCATTGCATGTCGATTCTTTTCATGAACTACACCCAATGTCATTGCATGTGTGTTCTCCTGACAAACCACATATGGATCCACCAGTGTCATTGCATGTCTATTCTTTCCATGAACCACACATAAGGATCCACCAGTGTCATTACATGTTTGTTCTTCCCATGAACCACACATGGATCCACCAGTGTCATTGCATGTCTGTTCTTTTAATGAATCACAGCTAGATTCATTGCATGTCTGTTACTTCCATAAACCACATATGGATCCACCTAGTATGATTGCATGTATGTTCCTCTAAACAAACCACATAAGGATCCACCAGTGTCATTGGATGTGTGTTCTTCTCATGAACCACACATGGATCCACCAGTGTCATTGCATGTTTGTTCCTCTAAACAAACCACATAAGGATCCACCAGTGTCATTGCATGTATGTTCTTTTCATGAACCACACATAAGGATCCACCGGTGTCATTGCATGTCATTCTTTTCATGAACCACACCCAGTGTCATTGCATGTGTGTTCTTTTCATGAACCACAGCCATTGGATGTCTATTATTTTCATGAAGAACACCCAATGTCATTGCATGTCTGTTCTTTTCATGAACCACACCCGGTGTCACTGCATGTATGTTCTTTTCATGAACCACATAAGGATCTACCAGTGTCATTGGATGTGTGTTCTTCTCATGAACCACACGTTAATCCACTGGTGTCATTGCATACATTCCTCTAAACAAACCACATGTCATTGGGCGTGTGTTCTTTTCATGAACCACACCCAGTGTCATTGCATGTGTGTTCTTCTAAACAAGCCACTAAAGGATCCACTAGTGTCATTGCATGTCTGTTCTTTTCATGAACCACACACAAGGATCCACCAGTGTCATTGCATGTCTGTTCTTTCATGAACCACACCCAATGTCAGTGCATGTGTGTTGTCCTGACAAACCACAGATGGATCCACCCGTGTCATTGCATGTCTGTTCTTTTCATGAACCACACATAAGGATCCACCAGTGTCATTGCATGTCTGTTCTTCCGATGAACCACACATGGATCCACCAGTGTCATTTCATGTCTGTTATTTTCATGAATCATAGCTAGAGTCATTGCATGTCTGTTACTTCCATAAACCACATATGGATCCACCTAGTGTGATTGCATGTCTGTTCCTCTAAACAAACCACATAAGGATCCACAGTGTCATTGGATGTGTGTTCTTATCATTAACCACACATGGATCCACCAGTGTCATTGCATGTTTGTTCCTCTAAACAAACCACATAAGGATCCACCAGTGTCATAGCATGTGTGTTCATTTCATGAACCACACATAAGGATCCACAGTGTCATTGCATGACTGTTCTTTTCATGAACCACCCAGTGTCATTGCATGTGTGTTCTTTTCATGAACCACAGCTAGAGTCATTGGATGTCTATTCTTTTCATGAACAACACCCAGTTTCATTGCATGTCTATTCTTTTCATGAACCACACCCGGTGTCACTGCATGGTTGTTCTTTTCATGAACCACATAAGGATCTACTAGTGTCATTGGATATGTGTTCTTCTTATGAACCACACGTGGATCCACCGGTGTCATTGCATGTCTGTTCCTCTAAACAAACCACATAAGGATCCACCAGTGTCATTGGATGTGTGTTCTTTTCATGAACCACACCCAGTGTAATTGCATGTGTGTTCTTCTAAACAAACCACATAAGGATCCACCAGTGTCATTGCATGTCTGTTCTTTTCATGAACCACACATAAGGATCCACCAGTGTCATTGCATGTCTGTTCTTTTCCTGAACCACACCCAATCTCATTGCATGTGTGTTCCTCTAAACAAACCACATAAGGATCCACCATTGTCATTGCATGTCTGTTATTTTCATGAACCACACCCAGTGTCATTGCATGTGTGTTCTTCTAAACAAACCACATAAGGATCCAACGGTGTCATTGCATGTCTGTTCTTTTCATGAACCACACCCAATGTCATTGTATGTCTGTTCTTTTCATGAACCACATAAGGATCTACCAGTGTCATTGCATGCCTGTTCTTTTCATGAACCACACCCAATGTCATTTCATGTGTGTTCTCCTGACAAACCACACATGGATCCACTAGAGTCATTGCATGTCTGTTCTTTTCATGAACCACACCCAATGTGATTGCATGTGTGTTCTGCTGAGAAACCACATATGGATCCACCAGTGCCATTGCATGTCTGTTCGTTTCATGAACCACACATAAGGACCCACCAGTGTCATTGCATGTCTGTTCATTTCATGAACCACACCCAGTGTCATTGCATGTGTGTTCTTTTCATGAACCACACAAGGATCTACCAGTGTCATTGCATGTCTGTTCTTTTCAAGAACTACACCCAATGTCATTACATGTGTGTTCTCCTGACAAACCACATATGGATCCACCAGTGTCATTGCATGTCTGTTCTTTTCATGAACCACATAAGGATCCACCGTTGTCATTGCATGTCATTCTTTTCATGAACCATACCGTGTCATTGCATGTGTGTTCTTTTCATGAACCACATAAGGATCTACCACTGTCATTGCATGTCGATTCTTTTCATGAACTACACCCAATGTCATTGCATGTGTGTTCTCCTGACAAACCACATATGGATCCACCAGTGTCATTGCATGTCTATTCTTTCCATGAACCACACATAAGGATCCACCAGTGTCATTACATGTTTGTTCTTCCCATGAACCACACATGGATCCACCAGTGTCATTGCATGTCTGTTCTTTTAATGAATCACAGCTAGATTCATTGCATGTACATTTCCATAAACCACATATGGATCCACCTAGTATGATTGCATGTATGTTCCTCTAAACAAACCACATAAGGATCCACCAGTGTCATTGGATGTGTGTTCTTCTCATGAACCACACATGGATCCACCAGTGTCATTGCATGTTTGTTCCTCTAAACAAACCACATAAGGATCCACCAGTGTCATTGCATGTATGTTCTTTTCATGAACCACACATAAGGATCCACCAGTGTCATTGCATGTCTGTTCTTTTCATGAACCACACCCAGTGTCATTGCATGTGTGTTCTTTTCATGAACCACAGCCATTGGATGTCTATTATTTTCATGAAGAACACCCAATGTCATTGCATGTCTGTTCTTTTCATGAACCACACCCGGTGTCACTGCATGTATGTTCTTTTCATGAACCACATAAGGATCTACCAGTGTCATTGGATGTGTGTTCTTCTCATGAACCACACGTTAATCCACCGGTGTCATTGCATGTCTGTTCCTCTAAACAAACCACATGTCATTGGACGTGTGTTCTTTTCATGAACCACACCCAGTGTCATTGCATGTGTGTTCTTCTAAACAAGGCACATAAGGATCCACTAGTGTCATTGCATGTCTGTTCTTTTCATGAACCACACATAAGGATCCACCAGTGTCATTGCATGTCTGTTCTTTTCATGAACCACACCCAATGTCATTGCATGTGTGTTGTCCGACAAAACCACAGATGGATCCACCAGTGTCATTGCATGTCTGTTTTTCATGAACCACACATAAGGATCCACCAGTTGTCATTGCATGTCTGTTTCTTCCGATGAACCACACATGGATCCACCGGTGTCATTTCATGTCTGTCTTTTCATGAATCATAGCTAGAGTCATTGCATTTCCGTTACTTCCATAAACCACATATGGATCCACCTAGTGTGATTGCATGTCTGTTCCTCTAAACAAACCACATAAGGATCCACCAGTGTCATTGGATGTGTGTTCTTCTCATGAACCACAGATGGATCCACAAGTGTCATTGCATGTTTGTTCCTCTAAACAAACCACATAAGGATCCACCAGTGTCATTGCATGTATGTTCTTTTCATGAACCACACATAAGGATCCACCAGTGTCATTGCATTTCTGTTCTTTTCATGAACCACACCCAGTGTCATTGCATGTGTGTTCTTTTCATGAACCACAGCTAGAGTCATTGGATGTCTATTCTTTTCATGAACAACACCCAGTTTCATTGCATGTCTATTCTTTTCATGAACCACACCCGGTGTCACTGCATGGTTGTTCTTTTCATGAACCACATAAGGATCTACTAGTGTCATTGGATATGTGTTCTTCTTATGAACCACACGTGGATCCACCGGTGTCATTGCATGTCTGTTCCTCTAAACAAACCACATAAGGATCCACCAGTGTCATTGGATGTGTGTTCTTTTCATGAACCACACCCAGTGTAATTGCATGTTTGTTCTTCTAAACAAACCACATAAGGATCCACCAGTGTCATTGCATGTCTGTTCTTTTCATGAACCACACATAAGGATCCACCAGTGTCATTGCATGTCTGTTCTTTTCCTGAACCACACCCAATCTCATTGCATGTGTGTTCCTCTAAACAAACCACATAAGGATCCACCATTGTCATTGCATGTCTGTTATTTTCATGAACCACACCCAGTGTCATTGCATGTGTGTTCTTCTAAACAAACCACATAAGGATCCAACGGTGTCATTGCATGTCTGTTCTTTTCATGAACCACACCCAATGTCATTGTATGTCTGTTCTTTTCATGAACCACATAAGGATCTACCAGTGTCATTGCATGCCTGTTCTTTTCATGAACCACACCCAATGTCATTTCATGTGTGTTCTCCTGACAAACCACACATGGATCCACTAGAGTCATTGCATGTCTGTTCTTTTCATGAGCCACACATAAGGATCCACCTGTGTCATTGCATGTTTGTTCTTTTCATGAACCACACCCAGTGTCATTGCATGTGTGTTCTTTTCATGAACCACATAAGGATCTACCAGTGTCATTGCATGTCTGTTCTTTTCATGAACCACACCCAATGTGATTGCATGTGTGTTCTGCTGAGAAACCACATATGGATCCACCAGTGCCATTGCATGTCCGTTCGTTTCATGAACCACACATAAGGACCCACCAGTGTCATTGCATGTCTGTTCATTTCATGAACCACACCCAGTGTCATTGCATGTGTGTTCTTTTCATGAACCACACAAGGATCTACTAGTGTCATTGCATGTGTGTTCTTCTAAACAAACCACATAAGGATCCAACGGTGTCATTGCATGTCTGTTCTTTTCATGAACCACACCCAATGTCATTGTATGTCTGTTC
Organism: Avena insularis; assembly: GCA_023614405.1. Taxonomy (NCBI): domain Eukaryota; kingdom Viridiplantae; phylum Streptophyta; class Magnoliopsida; order Poales; family Poaceae; genus Avena; species Avena insularis. Next base: position 141,275 of record JAJUPC010000175.1, on the reverse strand, counting down.
TTTTCATGAACCACATAAGGATCTACCAGTGTCATTGCATGCCTGTTCTTTTCATGAACCACACCCAATGTCATTTCATGTGTGTTCTCCTGACAAACCACACATGGATCCACTAGAGTCATTGCATGTCTGTTCTTTTCATGAGCCACACATAAGGATCCACCTGTGTCATTGCATGTCTGTTCATTTCATGAACCACACCCAGTGTCATTGCATGTGTGTTCTTTTCATGAACCACACAAGGATCTACCAGTGTCATTGCATGTCTGTTCTTTTCAAGAACCACACCCAATGTCATTACATGTGTGTTCTCCTGACAAACCACATATGGATCCACCAGTGTCATTGCATGTCTGTTCTTTTAATGAACCACACATAAGGATCCACCAGTGTCATTGCATGTCTGTTCTTTTCATGAACCATACCCAGTGTCATTGCATGTGTGTTCTTTTCATGAACCACATAAGGATCTACCACTGTCATTGCATGTCGATTCTTTTCATGAACTACACCCAATGTCATTGCATGTGTGTTCTCCTGACAAACCACATATGGATCCACCAGTGTCATTGCATGTCTATTCTTTCCATGAACCACACATAAGGATCCACCAGTGTCATTACATGTCTGTTCTTCCCATGAACCACACATGGATCCACCAGTGTCATTGCATGTCTGTTCTTTTAATGAATCACAGCTAGAGTCATTGCATGTCTGTTACTTCCATAAACCACATATGGATCCACCTAGTATGATTGCATGTATGTTCCTCTAAACAAACCACATAAGGATCCACCAGTGTCATTGGATGTGTGTTCTTCTCATGAACCACACATGGATCCACCAGTGTCATTGCATGTTTGTTCCTCTAAACAAACCACATAAGGATCCACCAGTGTCATTGCATGTATGTTCTTTTCATGAACCACACATAAGGATCCACTAGTGTCATTGCATGTCTGTTCTTTTCATGAACCACACCCAGTGTCATTGCATGTGTGTTCTTTTCATGAACCACAGCCATTGGATGTCTATTATTTTCATGAAGAACACCCAATGTCATTGCATGTCTGTTCTTTTCATGAACCACACCCGGTGTCACTGCATGTATGTTCTTTTCATGAACCACATAAGGATCTACCAGTGTCATTGGATGTGTGTTCTTCTCATGAACCACACGTTAATCCACTGGTGTCATTGCATGTTTGTTCCTCTAAACAAACCACATGTCATTGGACGTGTGTTCTTTTCATGAACCACACCCAGTGTCATTGCATGTGTGTTCTTCTAAACAAGCCACATAAGGATCCACTAGTGTCATTGCATGTCTGTTCTTTTCATGAACCACACATAAGGATCCACCAGTGTCATTGCATGTCTGTTCTTTTCATGAACCACACCCAATGTCATTGCATGTGTGTTGTCCTGACAAACCACAGATGGATCCACCAGTGTCATTGCATGTCTGTTCTTTTCATGAACCACACATAAGGATCCACCAGTGTCATTGCATGTCTGTTCTTCCGATGAACCACACATGGATCCACCAGTGTCATTTCATGTCTGTTCTTTTCATGAATCATAGCTAGAGTCATTGCATGTCTGTTACTTCCATAAACCACATATGGATCCACCTAGTGTGATTGCATGTCTGTTCCTCTAAACAAACCACATAAGGATCCACCAGTGTCATTGGATGTGTGTTCTTCTCATGAACCACAGATGGATCCACAAGTGTCATTGCATGTTTGTTCCTCTAAACAAACCACATAAGGATCCACCAGTGTCATTGCATGTATGTTCTTTTCATGAACCACACATAAGGATCCACCAGTGTCATTGCATGACTGTTCTTTTCATGAACCACACCCAGTGTCATTGCATGTGTGTTCTTTTCATGAACCACAGCTAGAGTCATTGGATGTCTATTCTTTTCATGAACAACACCCAGTTTCATTGCATGTCTATTCTTTTCATGAACCACACCCGGTGTCACTGCATGGTTGTTCTTTTCATGAACCACATAAGGATCTACTAGTGTCATTGGATATGTGTTCTTCTTATGAACCACACGTGGATCCACCGGTGTCATTGCATGTCTGTTCCTCTAAACAAACCACATAAGGATCCACCAGTGTCATTGGATGTGTGTTCTTTTCATGAACCACACCCAGTGTAATTGCATGTGTGTTCTTCTAAACAAACCACATAAGGATCCACCAGTGTCATTGCATGTCTGTTCTTTTCATGAACCACACATAAGGATCCACCAGTGTCATTGCATGTCTGTTCTTTTCCTGAACCACACCCAATCTCATTGCATGTGTGTTCCTCTAAACAAACCACATAAGGATCCACCATTGTCATTGCATGTCTGTTATTTTCATGAACCACACCCAGTGTCATTGCATGTGTGTTCTTCTAAACAAACCACATAAGGATCCAACGGTGTCATTGCATGTCTGTTCTTTTCATGAACCACACCCAATGTCATTGTATGTCTGTTCTTTTCATGAACCACATAAGGATCTACCAGTGTCATTGCATGCCTGTTCTTTTCATGAACCACACCCAATGTCATTTCATGTGTGTTCTCCTGACAAACCACACATGGATCCACTAGAGTCATTGCATGTCTGTTCTTTTCATGAGCCACACATAAGGATCCACCTGTGTCATTGCATGTTTGTTCTTTTCATGAACCACACCCAGTGTCATTGCATGTGTGTTCTTTTCATGAACCACATAAGGATCTACCAGTGTCATTGCATGTCTGTTCTTTTCATGAACCACACCCAATGTGATTGCATGTGTGTTCTGCTGAGAAACCACATATGGATCCACCAGTGCCATTGCATGTCCGTTCGTTTCATGAACCACACATAAGGACCCACCAGTGTCATTGCATGTCTGTTCATTTCATGAACCACACCCAGTGTCATTGCATGTGTGTTCTTTTCATGAACCACACAAGGATCTACTAGTGTCATTGCATGTCTGTTCTTTTCAAGAACCACACCCAATGTCATTACATGTGTGTTCTCCTGACAAACCACATATGGATCCACCAGTGTCATTGCATGTCTATTCTTTCCATGAACCACACATAAGGATCCACCAGTGTCATTGCATGTCTGTTCTTCCCATGAACCACACATGGATCCACCAGTGTCATTGCATGTCTGTTCTTTTAATGAATCACAGCTAGAGTCATTGCATGTACATTTTCCATAAACCACATATGGATCCACCTAGTATGATTGCATGTATGTTCCTCTAAACAAACCACATAAGGATCCACCAGTGCCATTGGATGTGTGTTCTTCTCATGAACCACACATGGATCCACCAGTGTCATTGCATGTTTGTTCCTCTAAACAAACCACATAAGGATCCACCAGTGTCATTGCATGTATGTTCTTTTCATGAACCACACATAAGGATCCACCAGTGTCATTGCATGTCTGTTCTTTTCATGAACCACACCCATTGTCATTGCATGTGTGTTCTTTTCATGAACCACAGCCATTGGATGTCTATTATTTTCATGAAGAACACCCAATGTCATTGCATGTCTGTTCTTTTCATGAACCACACCCGGTGTCACTGCATGTATGTTCTTTTCATGAACCACATAAGGATCTACCAGTGTCATTGGATGTGTGTTCTTCTCATGAACCACACGTTAATCCACCGGTGTCATTGCATGTCTGTTCCTCTAAACAAACCACATGTCATTGGACGTGTGTTCTTTTCATGAACCACACCCAGTGTCATTGCATGTGTGTTCTTCTAAACAAGCCACATAAGGATCCACCAGTGTCATTGCATGTCTGTTCTTTTCATGAACCACACATAAGGATCCACCAGTGTCATTGCATGTCTGTTCTTTTCATGAACCACACCCAATGTCATTGCATGTGTGTTGTCCTGACAAACCACAGATGGATCCACCAGTGTCATTGCATGTCTGTTCTTTTCATGAACCACACATAAGGATCCACCAGTGTCATTGCATGTCTGTTCTTCCGATGAACCACACATGGATCCACCAGTGTCATTGCATGTCTGTTCTTTTCATGAATCATAGCTAGAGTCATTGCATGTCTGTTACTTCCATAAACCACATATGGATCCACCTAGTGTGATTGCATGTCTGTTCCTCTAAACAAACCGCATAAGGATCCACCAGTGTCATTGGATGTGTGTTCTTCTCATGAACCACAGATGGATCCACCAGTGTCATTGCATGTTTGTTCCTCTAAACAAACCACATAAGGATCCACCAGTGTCATTGCATGTATGTTCTTTTCATGAACCACACATAAGGATCCACCAGTGTCATTGCATGTCTGTTCTTTTCATGAACCACACCCAGTGTCATTGCATGTGTGTTCTTTTCATGAACCATAGCTAGAGTCATCGGATGTCTATTCTTTTCATGAACAACACCCAGTTTCATTGCATGTCTATTCTTTTCATGAACCACACCCGGTGTCACTGCATGGTTGTTCTTTTCATGAACCACATAAGGATCTACTAGTGTCATTGGGTGTGTTCTTCTTATGAACCACACGTGGATCCACCGGTGTCGTTGCATGTCTGTTCCTCTAAACAAACCACATAAGGATCCACCAGTGTCATTGGATATGTGTTCTTTTCATGAACCACACCCAGTGTAATTGCATGTGTGTTCTTCTAAACAAACCACATAAGGATCCACTAGTGTCATTGCATGTCTGTTCTTTTCATGAACCACACATAAGGATCCACTAGTGTCATTGCATGTCTGTTCTTTTACTGAACCACACCCAATGTCATTGCATGTGTGTTCCTCTAAACAAACCACATAAGGATCCACCATTGTCATTGCATGTCTGTTATTTTCATGAACCACACCCAGTGTCATTGCATGTGTGTTCTTCTAAACAAACCACATAAGGATCCAACGGTGTCATTGCATGTCTGTTCTTTTCATGAACCACACATAAGGATCCACCAGTGTCATTGCATGTCTATTCTTTTCATGAACCACACCCAATGTCATTGCATGTGTGTTCTTCTTATGAACCACACGTGGATCCATCGGTGTCATTGCATGTCTGTTCCTCTAAACAAACCACATAAGGATCCACCAGTGTCATTGCATGTCTGTTCTTTTCATGAACCACACATAAGGATCCACCAGTGTCATTGCATGTCTGTTCTTTTCATGAACCACACCCAATGTCATTGCATGTGTGTTGTCCTGACAAACCATAGATGGATCCACCAGTGTCATTGCATGTCTGTTCTTTTCATGAACCACACATAAGGATCCACCAGTGTCATTGCATGTCTGTTCTTCCGATGAACCACACATGGATCCACCAGTGTCATTGCATGTCTGTTCTTTTCATGAATCATAGCTAGAGTCATTGCATGTCTGTTACTTCCATAAACCACATATGGATCCACCTAGTGTGATTGCATGTCTGTTCCTCTAAACAAACCACATAAGGATCCACCGGTGTCATTGGATGTGTGTTCTTCTCATGAACCACAGATGGATCCACCAGTGTCATTGCATGTTTGTTCCTCTAAACAAACCACATAAGGATCCACCAGTGTCATTGCATGTATGTTCTTTTCATGAACCACAAATAAGGATCCACCAGTGTCATTGCATGTCTGTTCTTTTCATGAACCACACCTAGTGTCATTGCATGTGTGTTCTTTTCATGAACCATAGCTAGAGTCATCGGATGTCTATTCTTTTCATGAACAACACCCAGTTTCATTGCATGTCTATTCTTTTCATGAACCACACCCGGTGTCACTGCATGGCTGTTCTTTTCATGAACCACATAAGGATCTACTAGTGTCATTGGATGTGTGTTCTTCTTATGAACCACACGTGGATCCACCGGTGTCATTGCATGTCTGTTCCTCTAAACAAACCACATAAGGATCCACCAGTGTCATTGGATATGTGTTCTTTTCATGAACCACACCCAGTGTAATTGCATGTGTGTTCTTCTAAACAAACCACATAAGGATCCACCAGTGTCATTGCATGTCTGTTCTTTTCATGAACCACACATAAGGATCCACTAGTGTCATTGCATGTCTGTTCTTTTACTGAACCACACCCAATGTCATTGCATGTGTGTTCCTCTAAACAAACCACATAAGGATCCACCATTGCCATTGCATGCCTGTTATTTTCATGAACCACACCCAGTGTCATTGCATGTGTGTTCTTCGAAACAAACCACATAAGGATCCAATGGTGTCATTGCATGTCTGTTCTTTTCATGAACCACACATAAGGATCCACCAGTGTCATTGCATGTCTATTCTTTTCATGAACCACACCCAATGTCATTGCATGTGTGTTCTTCTTATGAACCACACGTGGATCCATCGGTGTCATTGCATGTCTGTTCCTCTAAACAAACCACATAAGGAGCCACCATTGTCATTGCATGTCTGTTATTTTCATGAACCACACCCAGTGTCATTGCTTGTGTGTTCTTCTAAACAAACCACATAAGGATCCAACGGTATCATTGCATGTCTGTTCTTTTCATGAACCACACATAAGGATCTACCAGTGTCATTGCATGTCTGTTCTCTTCATGAACCACACCCAATGTCATTGTATGTCTGTTGTTTTCATGAACCACATAAGGATCTACCAGTGTCATTGCATGTCTGTTATTGCACCATTGTCATTGGTCGTGTGTTCTTTTCATGAACCACACCCAGTGTCATTTCATGTGTGTTCTTCTAAACAAACCACATAAGGATCCACCAGTGTCTTTGCATGTCTGTTCTTTTCATGAACCACACATAAGGATCCACCAGTGTTATTGCATGTCTTGTTCTTTTCATGAACCACACCCAATGTCATTGCATGTCTGTTCTTTTCATGAACCACATAAGGATCTACCAGTGTCATTGCATATCTGTTCCTTTCATGAACCACACCCAATGTCATTGCATGTGTGTTCTCCTGACATACCACACATGGATCCACCAGTGTCATTGCATGTATGTTTTTTCATGAACCACACATAAGGATCCACCAGTGTCATTGCATGTCTGTTCTTTTCATGAACCACACCCTGTGTCATTGCATGTATGTTCTTTTCATGAACCACATAAGGATCTACTAGTGTTATTGCATGTCTGTTCTTTTCATGAACCACGCCCAATGTCATTGCATGTGTGTTCTCCTGACAAACAACATATGGATTCACAAGTGTCATTGCATGTCTGTTCTTTTCATGAACCACACCAAGTGTCATTGCATGTGTGTTCTTTTCATGAACCATAGCTAGAGTCATTGGATGTCTATTCTTTTCATGAACCACACCCAGTGTCATTGCATGTCTGTTCTTTTCATGAACCATACCCGGTGTCATTGCATGTCTATTCTTTCCATGAACCACACATAAGGATCCACAAGTGTCATTGCATGTCTGTTCTTTTCAGGAATCACAGCTAGAGTCATTGCATGTCTGTTACTTCCATAAACCACATATGGATCCACCTAGTATGATTGCATGTCTGTTCCTCTAAACAAACCACATAAGGATCCACCAGTGTCATTGGATGTGTGTTCTTCTCATGAATCACACATGGATCCACCAGTGTCATTGCATGTTTTTCCTCTAAACAAACCACATAAGGATCCACCAGTGTCATTGCATGTATGTTCTTTTCATGAACCACACATAAGGATCCACCAGTGTCATTGCATGTCTGTTCTTTTCATGAACCACACCCATTGTCATTGCATGTGTGTTCTTTTCATGAACCACAGCCATTGGATGTCTATTATTTTCATGAAGAACACCCAATGTCATTGCATGTCTGTTCTTTTGATGAACCACACCCGGTGTCACTGCATGTATGTTCTTTTCATGAACCACATAAGGATCTACCAGTGTCATTGGATGTGTGTTCTTCTCATGAACCACACGTGGATCCAACGGTGTCATTGCATGTCTGTTCCTCTAAACAAACCACATGTCATTGGACGTGTGTTCTTTTCATGAACCACACCCAGTGTCATTGCATGTGTGTTCTTCTAAACAAGGCACATAAGGATCCACCAGTGCCATTGCATGTCTGTTCTTTTCATGAACCACACATAAGGATCCACCAGTGTCATTGCATGTCTGTTCTTTTCATGAACCACGCCCAATGTCATTGCATGTGTGTTGTCCTGACAAACCACAGATGGATCCACCAGTGTCATTGCATGTTTGTTCTTTTCATGAACCACACATAAGGATCCACCAGTGTCATTGCATGTCTGTTCTTCCGATGGACCACACATGGATCCACCAGTGTCATTGCATGTCTGTTCTTTTCATGAATCATAGCTAGAGTCATTGCATGTCTGTTACTTCCATAAACCACATATGGATCCACCTAGTGTGATTGCATGTCTGTTCCTCTAAACAAACCACATAAGGATCCACCAGTGTCATTGGATGTGTGTTCTTCTCATGAACCACAAATGGATCCACTAGTCTCATTGCATGTTTGTTCCTCTAAACAAACCACATAAGGATCCACCAGTGTCATTGCATGACTGTTCTTTTCATGAACCACACCCAGTGTCATTGCATGTGTCTTCTTTTCATGAACCACAGCTAGAGTCATTGGATGTCTATTCTTTTCATGAACAACACCCAGTTTCATTGCATGTCTATTCTTTTCATGAACCACACCCGGTGTCACTGCATGGCTGTTCTTTTCATGAACCACATAAGGATCTACTAGTGTCATTGGATGTGTGTTCTTCTTATTAACCACACGTGGATCCACCGGTGTCATTGCATGTCTGTTCCTCTAAACAAACCACATAAGGATCCACCAGTGTCATTGGATGTGTGTTGTTTTCATGAACCACACCTAGTGTAATTGCATGTGTGTTCTTCTAAACAAACCACATAAGGATCCACCAGTGTCATTGCATGTCTGTTCTTTTCATGAACCACACATAAGGATCCACCAGTGTCATTGCATGTCTGTTCTTTTCCTGAACCACACCCAATGTCATTGCATGTGTGTTCCTCTAAACAAACCGCATAAGGATCCACCATTGTCATGGCATGTCTGTTATTTTCATGAACCACACCCAGTCTTATTGCATGTGTGTTCTTCTAAACAAACCACATAAGGATCCAACGGTGTCATTGCATGTCTGTTCTTTTCATGAACCACACATAAGGATCCACCAGTGTCATTGCATGTCTGTTCTCTTCATGAACCACACCCAATGTCATTGTATGTCTGTTCTTTTCATGAACCACATAAGGATCTACCAGTGTCATTGCATGTCTGTTCTTTTCATGAACCACACCCAATGTCATTGCATGTGTGTTCTCCTGACAAACCACACATGGATCCACTAGAGTCATTGCATGTCTGTTCTTTTCATGAGCCACACATAAGGATCAACCAGTGTCATTGCATGTTTGTTCTTTTCATGAACCACACCCAGTGTCATTGCATGTGTGTTCTTTTCATGAACCACATAAGGATCTACCAGTGTCATTGCATGTCTGTTCTTTTCATGAACCACACCCAATGTGATTGCATGTGTGTTCTGCTGAGAAACCACATATGGATCCACCAGTGCCATTGCATGTCTGCTCGTTTCATGAACCACACATAAGGACCCACCAGTGTCATTGCATGTCTGTTCATTTCATGAACCACACCCAGTGTCATTGCATGTGTGTTCTTTTCATGAACCACACAAGGATCTACCAGTGTCATTGCATGTCTGTTCTTTTCAAGAACCACACCCAATGTCATTGCATGTGTGTTCTCCTGACAAACCACATATGGATCCACCAGTGTCATTGCATGTCTATTCTTTCCATGAACCACACATAAGGATCCACCAGTGTCATTGCATGTCTGTTCTTCCCATGAACCACACATGGATCCACCAGTGTCATTGCATGTCTGTTCTTTTAATGAATCACAGCTAGAGTCATTGCATGTCTGTTACTTCCATAAACCACATATGGATCCACCTAGTATGATTGCATGTATGTTCCTCTAAACAAACCACATAAGGATCCACCAGTGTTATTGGATGTGTGTTCTTCTCATGAACCACACATGGATCCACCAGTGTCATTGCATGTTTGTTTCTCTAAATAAACCACATAAGGATCCACTAGTGTCATTGCATGTATGTTCTTTTCATGAACCACACATAGGGATCCACCAGTGTCATTGCATGTCTGTTCTTTTCATGAACCACACCCAGTGTCATTGCATGTGTGTTCTTTTCATGAACCACAACCATTGGATGTCTATTATTTTCATGAAGAACACCCAATGTCATTGCATGTCTATTTTTTTCATGAACCACACCCGGTGTCATTGCATGTATGTTCTTTTCATGAACCACATAAGGATCTACCAGTGTCATTGGATGTGTGTTCTTCTCATGAACCACACGTGGATCCACCGGTGTCATTGCATGTCTGTTCCTCTAAACAAACCACATGTCATTGGACGTGTGTTCTTTTCATGAACCACACCCAGTGTCATTGCATGTGTGTTCTTCTAAACAAGCCACATAAGGATCCACCAGTGTCATTGCATGTCTGTTCTTTTCATGAACCACACATAAGGATCCACCAGTGCATTGCATGTCTGTTCTTTTCATGAACCACACCCAATGTCATTGCATGTGTGTTGTCCTGACAAACCACAGATGGATCCACCAGTGTCATTGCATGTCTGTTCTTTTCATGAACCACACATAAGAATCCACCAGTGTCATTGCATGTCTGTTCTTTTCATGAATCATAGCTAGAGTCATTGCATGTCTATTACTTCCATAAACCACATATGGATCCACCTAGTGTGATTGCATGTCTGTTCCTCTAAACAAGCCACATAAGGATCCACCAGTGTCATTGGATGTGTGTTCTTCTCATGAACCACAGATGGATCCACCAGTGTCATTGCATGTTTGTTCCTCTAAACAAACCACATAAGGATCCACCAGTGTCATTGCATGTATGTTCTTTTCATGAACCACACATAAGGATTCACCAGTGTCATTGCATGTCTGTTCTTTTCATGAACCACACCCAGTGTCATTGCATGTGTGTTCTTTTCATGAACCATAGCTAGAGTCATTGGATGTCTATTCTTTTCATGAACAACACCCAGTTTCATTGCATGTCTATTCTTTTCATGAACCACACCCGGTGTCACTGCATGGATGTTCTTATCATGAACCACATAAGGATCTACTAGTGTTATTGGATGTGTGTTCTTCTTATGAACCACACGTGGATCCACCGGTGTCATTGCATGTCTGTTCCTCTAAACAAACCACATAAGGATCCAACAGTGTCATTGGATGTGTGTTCTTTTCATGAACCACACCCAGTGTAATTGCATGTGTGTTCTTCTAAACAAACCACATAAGGATCCACCAGTGTCATTGCATGTCTGTTCTTTTCATGAACCACACATAAGGATCCACCAGTGTCATTGCATGTCTGTTTCTTTCCTGAACCACACCCAATGTCATTGCATGTGTGTTCCTCTAAACAAACCACATAAGGATCCACCATTGTCATTGCATGTCTGTTATTTTCATGAACCACACCCAGTGTCATTGCATGTGTGTTCTTCTCAACAAACCACATAAGGATCCAACGGTGTCATTGCATGTCTATTCTTTTCATGAACCACACATAAGGATCCACCAGTGTCATTGCATGTTTGTTCTCTTCATGAACCACACCCAATGTCATTGTATGTCTGTTCTTTTCATGAACCACATAAGGATCTACCAGTGTCATTGCATGTTTGTTCTTTTCATGAACCACACCCAATGTGATTGCATGTGTGTTCTGCTGAGAAACCACATATGGATCCACCAGTGCCATTGCATGTCTGTTCATTTCATGAACCACACATAAGGATCCACCAGTGTCATTGCATGTCTGTTCATTTCATGAACCACACCCAGTGTCATTGCATGTGTGTTCTTTTCATGAACCACACAAGGATCTACCAGTGTCATTGCATGTCTGTTCTTTTCAAGAACCACACCCAATGTCATTGCAGGTGTGTTCTCCTGACAAAGCACATATGGATCCACCAGTGTCATTGCATGTCTGTTCTTTTCATGAACCACACACAAGGATCCACCAGTGTCATTGCATGTCTATTCTTTTCATGAACCACACCCAGTGTCATTGCATGTGTGTTCTTTTCATGAACCACATAAGGATCTACCACTGTCATTGCATGTCTATTATTTTCATGAACCACACCCAATGTCATTGCATGTGTGTTCTCCTGAGAAACCACATATGGATCCACCAGTGTCATTGCATGTATATTCTTTCCATGAACCACACATAAGGATCCACCAGTGTCATTGCACGTCTGTTCTTCCCATGAACCACACATGGATCCACCAGTGTCATTGCATGTCTGTTCTTTTCATTAATCACAGCTAGAGTCATTGCATGTCTGTTACTTCCATAAACCACATATGGATCCACCTAGTATGATTGCATGTATGTTCCTCTAAACAAACCACATAAGGATCCACCAGTGTCATTGGATGTGTGTTCTTCTCATGAACCACACATGGATCGACCAGTGTCATTGCATGTTTGTTCCTCTAAACAAACCACATAAGGATCCACCAGTGTCATTGCATGTATGTTCTTTTCATGAACCACACATAAGGATCCACCAGTGTCATTGCATGTCTGTTCTTTTCATGAATCACACCCATTGTCATTAGATGTGTGTTCTTTTCATGAACCACAACCATTGGATGTCTATTATTTTCATGAAGAATACCCAATGTCATTGCATGTTTGTTCTTTTCATGAGCCACACCCGGTGTCACTGCATGTATGTTCTTTTCATGAACCACATAAGGATCTACCAGTGTCATTGGATGTGTGTTCTTCTCATGAACCACACGTGGATCCACCGGTGTCATTGCATGTTTGTTCCTCTAAACAAACCACATGTCATTGGACATGTGTTCTTTTCATGAACCACACCCAGTGTCATTGCATGTGTGTTCTTCTAAACAAGCCACATAAGGATCCACCAGTGTCATTGCATGTCTGTTCTTTTCATGAACCACACATAAGGATCCACCAGTGTCATTGCATGTCTGTTCTTTTCATGAACCACACATAAGGATCCACCAGTGTCATTGCATGTCTGTTCTTTTCATGAACCACACCCAATGTCATTGCATGTGTGTTCCTCTAAAGAAACCACATAAGGATCCACCAGTGTCATTGCATGTCTGTTCTTTTCACGAACCACACCCAGTGTCATTGCATGTGTGTTCTTTTCATGAACCACAACCATTGGATGTCTATTATTTTCATGAAGAACACCCAATGTCATTGCATGTCTATTTTTTTCATGAACCACACCCGGTGTCATTGCATGTATGTTCTTTTCATGAACCACATAAGGATCTACCAGTGTCATTGGATGTGTGTTCTTCTCATGAACCACACGTGGATCCACCGGTGTCATTGCATGTCTGTTCCTCTAAACAAACCACATGTCATTGGACGTGTGTTCTTTTCATGAACCACACCCAGTGTCATTGCATGTGTGTTCTTCTAAACAAGCCACATAAGGATCCACCAGTGTCATTGCATGTCTGTTCTTTTCATGAACCACACATAAGGATCCACCAGTGCATTGCATGTCTGTTCTTTTCATGAACCACACCCAATGTCATTGCATGTGTGTTGTCCTGACAAACCACAGATGGATCCACCAGTGTCATTGCATGTCTGTTCTTTTCATGAACCACACATAAGAATCCACCAGTGTCATTGCATGTCTGTTCTTTTCATGAATCATAGCTAGAGTCATTGCATGTCTATTACTTCCATAAACCACATATGGATCCACCTAGTGTGATTGCATGTCTGTTCCTCTAAACAAGCCACATAAGGATCCACCAGTGTCATTGGATGTGTGTTCTTCTCATGAACCACAGATGGATCCACCAGTGTCATTGCATGTTTGTTCCTCTAAACAAACCACATAAGGATCCACCAGTGTCATTGCATGTATGTTCTTTTCATGAACCACACATAAGGATTCACCAGTGTCATTGCATGTCTGTTCTTTTCATGAACCACACCCAGTGTCATTGCATGTGTGTTCTTTTCATGAACCATAGCTAGAGTCATTGGATGTCTATTCTTTTCATGAACAACACCCAGTTTCATTGCATGTCTATTCTTTTCATGAACCACACCCGGTGTCACTGCATGGATGTTCTTTTCATGAACCACATAAGGATCTACTAGTGTTATTGGATGTGTGTTCTTCTTATGAACCACACGTGGATCCACCGGTGTCATTGCATGTCTGTTCCTCTAAACAAACCACATAAGGATCCAACAGTGTCATTGGATGTGTGTTCTTTTCATGAACCACACCCAGTGTAATTGCATGTGTGTTCTTCTAAACAAACCACATAAGGATCCACCAGTGTCATTGCATGTCATTCTTTTCATGAACCACATAAGGATCCACCAGTGTCATTGCATGTCTGTTTCTTTCCTGAACCACACCCAATGTCATTGCATGTGTGTTCCTCTAAACAAACCACATAAGGATCCACCATTGTCATTGCATGTCTGTTATTTTCATGAACCACACCCAGTGTCATTGCATGTGTGTTCTTCTCAACAAACCACATAAGGATCCAACGGTGTCATTGCATGTCTATTCTTTTCATGAACCACACATAAGGATCCACCAGTGTCATTGCATGTCTGTTCTCTTCATGAACCACACCCAATGTCATTGTATGTCTGTTCTTTTCATGAACCACATAAGGATCTACCAGTGTCATTGCATGTTTGTTCTTTTCATGAACCACACCCAATGTGATTGCATGTGTGTTCTGCTGAGAAACCACATATGGATCCACCAGTGCCATTGCATGTCTGTTCATTTCATGAACCACACATAAGGATCCACCAGTGTCATTGCATGTCTGTTCATTTCATGAACCACACCCAGTGTCATTGCATGTGTGTTCTTTTCATGAACCACACAAGGATCTACCAGTGTCATTGCATGTCTGTTCTTTTCAAGAACCACACCCAATGTCATTGCAGGTGTGTTCTCCTGACAAAGCACATATGGATCCACCAGTGTCATTGCATGTCTGTTCTTTTCATGAACCACACACAAGGATCCACCAGTGTCATTGCATGTCTATTCTTTTCATGAACCACACCCAGTGTCATTGCATGTGTGTTCTTTTCATGAACCACATAAGGATCTACCACTGTCATTGCATGTCTATTATTTTCATGAACCACACCCAATGTCATTGCATGTGTGTTCTCCTGAGAAACCACATATGGATCCACCAGTGTCATTGCATGTATATTCTTTCCATGAACCACACATAAGGATCCACCAGTGTCATTGCACGTCTGTTCTTCCCATGAACCACACATGGATCCACCAGTGTCATTGCATGTCTGTTCTTTTCATTAATCACAGCTAGAGTCATTGCATGTCTGTTACTTCCATAAACCACATATGGATCCACCTAGTATGATTGCATGTATGTTCCTCTAAACAAACCACATAAGGATCCACTAGTGTCATTGGATGTGTGTTCTTCTCATGAACCACACATGGATCGACCAGTGTCATTGCATGTTTGTTCCTCTAAACAAACCACATAAGGATCCACCAGTGTCATTGCATGTATGTTCTTTTCATGAACCACACATAAGGATCCACCAGTGTCATTGCATGTCTGTTCTTTTCATGAATCACACCCATTGTCATTAGATGTGTGTTCTTTTCATGAACCACAACCATTGGATGTCTATTATTTTCATGAAGAATACCCAATGTCATTGCATGTCTGTTCTTTTCATGAGCCACACCCGGTGTCACTGCATGTATGTTCTTTTCATGAACCACATAAGGATCTACCAGTGTCATTGGATGTGTGTTCTTCTCATGAACCACACGTGGATCCACCGGTGTCATTGCATGTTTGTTCCTCTAAACAAACCACATGTCATTGGACATGTGTTCTTTTCATGAACCACACCCAGTGTCATTGCATGTGTGTTCTTCTAAAGAAGCCACATAAGGATCCACCAGTGTCATTGCATGTCTGTTCTTTTCATGAACCACACATAAGGATCCACCAGTGTCATTGCATGTCTGTTCTTTTCATGAACCACACCCAATGTCATTGCATGTGTGTTCCTCTAAAGAAACCACATAAGGATCCACCAGTGTCATTGCATGTCTGTTCTTTTCACGAACCACACCCAGTGTCATTGCATGTGTGTTCTTCTAAACAAACCACATAAGGATCCACCAGTGTCTTTGCATGTCTGTTCTTTTCATGAACCACACATAAGGATCCACCAGTGTTATTGCATGTCTTGTTCTTTTCATGAACCACACCCAATGTCATTGCATGTCTGTTCTTTTCATGAACCACATAAGGATCTACCAGTGTCATTGCATATCTGTTCCTTTCACGAACCACACCCAATGTCATTGCATGTGTGTTCTCCTGACAAACCACATATGGATCCACTAGTGTCATTGCATGTATGTTCTTTTCATGAACCACACATAAGGATCCACCAGTGTCATTGCATGTATGTTCTTTTCATGAACCACACCCTGTGTCATTGCATGTCTGTTCTTTTCATGAACCACATAAGGATCTACTAGTGTTATTGCATGTCTGTTCTTTTCATGAACCACGCCCAATGTCATTGCATGTGTGTTCTCCTGACAAACAACATATGGATTCACAAGTGTCATTGCATGTCTGTTCTTTTCATGAACCACACCAAGTGTCGTTGCATGTGTGTTCTTTTCATGAACCATAGCTAGAGTCATTGGATGTCTATTCTTTTCGTGAACCACACCCAGTGTCATTGCATGTCTGTTCTTTTCATGAACCATACCCGGTGTCATTGCATGTCTATTCTTTCCATGAACCACACATAAGGATCCACCAGTGTCATTGTATGTCTTTTCTTCCCATGGACCACACATGGATCCACCAGTGTCATTGCATGTCTGTTCTTTTCATGAATCACAGCTAGAGTCATTGCATGTCTGTTACTTCCATAAACCACATATGGATCCACCTAGTATGATTGCATGTCTTTCCTCTAAACAAACCACATAAGGATCCACCAGTGTCATTGGATGTGTGTTCTTTTCATGAACCACACATGGATCCACCAGTGTCATTGCATGTTTGTTCCTCTAAACAAACCACATAAGGATCCACCAGTGTCATTGCATGTATGTTCTTTTCATGAACCACACATAAGGATCCACCAGTGTCATTGCATGTCTGTTCTTTTCATGAACCACACCCAGTGTAATTGCATGTGTGTTCTTTTCATGAACCACAGCCATTGGATGTCTATTATTTTCATGAAGAACACCCAGTGTCATTGCATGTCTGTTCTTTTCATGAACCACACCCGGTGTCACTGCATGTCTGTTCTTTTCATGAACCACATAAGGATCTACTAGTGTCATTGGATGTGTGTTCTTCTCATGAACCACACGTGGATCCACCGGTGTCATTGCATGTCTGTTCCTCTAAACAAACCACATGTCATTGGATGTGTGTTCTTTTCATGAACCACACCTAGTGTCATTGCATGTATGTTCTTCTAAAAAAGCCACATAAGGATCCACCAGTGTCATTGCATGTCTGTTATTTTCATGAACCACACATAAGGATCCACCTGTGTCATTGCATGTCTGTTCTTTTCATGAACCACACCCAATGTCATTGCGTGTGTGTTCCTCTAAACAAACCACATAAGGATCCACCAGTGTCATTGCATGTCTGTTCTTTTCATGAACCACACTCAGTGTCATTGCATGTGCGTTCTTCTAAACAAACCACATAAGGATCCACCAGTGTCATTGCATGTCTGTTCTTTTCATGAACCACACATAAGGATCCACCAGTGTCATTGCATGTATGTTCTTTTCATGAACCACACCCTGTGTCATTGCATGTCTGTTCTTTTCATGAACCACATAAGGATCTACCAGTGTAATTGCATGTCTGTTCTTTTCATGAACCACACCCAATGTCATTGCATGTGTGTTCTCCTGACAAACAACATATGGATTCACAAGTGTCATTCCATGGCTGTTCTTTTCATGAACCACACCAAGTGTCATTGCATGTCTGTTCTTTTCATGAACCATAGCTAGAGTCATTGGATGTCTATTCTTTTCATGAACCACACAAGTGTCATTGCATGTCTGTTCTTTTCATGAACCATACCCGGTGTCACTGCATGTCTGTTCTTTTCATGAACCACATAAGGATCTACCAGTGTCATTGGATGTGTGTTCTTCTCATGAACCACACGTGGATCCACCGGTGTCATTGCATGTCTGTTCCTCTCAACAAACCACATAAGGATCCACCAGTGTCATTGTATGTGTGTTCTTTTCATGAACCACATAAGGATCCACCAATGTCATTGCATGTCTGTTATTTTCGTGAACCACATAAGGATCCACCAGTGTCATTGCATGTATGTTCTTTTCATGAACCACATAAGGATCCACCAGTGTCATTGCATGTCTATTATTTTCATTAAGCACACCCAGTGTCATTGCATGTCTGTTCTTTTCATGAATCACAGCTAGAGTCATTGCATGTCTGTTACTTCCATAAACCACATATGGATCCACCTAGTGTGATTGCATGTCTCTTATTTTCACAAACCACACATGGATACACCAGTGTGATTGCATGGGTAGCCGTTAGACCGAGTATTCTAGAAGTCACACCCTAACACAGTTGTTCTGCTTGACGATTGTTACATACCGTTCAATTGGGGCACTTGGACGATTGGGATGGTCTTCGTGAGAGCGATCCGCGAGTAGGCTGTTTTGCGGCATGATTGGCCACGCTTGCTCTGGACAAACTGGCAACACCGAGCCCTCCCCTGTTGCGATTGTCACGTCTCACGAGTTCAGTGGGCCACATCCTAGTGTCACGTCCCCATTAGTTCTCTTCCTCCCCGTACTTCTCTTCCTTACCCTCGAAGCCACTTTCCCCACTTCACTACCATCCTGCCGTAGCCGCAAGCCAATGGCGCCTCCATCCCAATCCCCTCTCCAGTAGCCACCCCCTTCCACTCTCGCCATGGGTTCAAGGGAGACGGCGAGGAAACGCGTCGTGACGACAGGGACGGTGATTTCGATGTGAGTCGTCTCATCTCTATTTCTATCATCTGTGGCCAGTTATCTATTTTTTGAGCTAGATCTAGTCTGTTTACTCATGCGCGTATGATGTGTTAGGCCAACCAGACGATGTATGACTCCGACTATCATGGTTTAGAGGATGAAGATAGTCCTCTGGTATGTAAACATGGATATGTGCCCACTAAATTTGTAGCCTTCGAAGGACGAAACGCAGGCAGGAGGTTTCTATGGTGTCAAGGACATCGTGCAATTATGCAAGGCGGAAGTTGCGGTGTTGTCAAATGGGTAGATCTAGAGTGGCCCAAATCGATGCAGAAAACGCTGGACAAACTATGGGAAATGACTATCGAGTTGAAAGAATCCGTATTCAGCTCACTTCTTGACAGTGTTGAGACGAAGCTATGGGAACCATTTGACACGACCAAGCATAAGCGAGATCTCAGGTGGTTGCAAGACAAGGTTATCAAAGTCGAGAAGGAGAGGGACGTGGCGTTGGCCCTGAAGGCTAAAGCAGAGCAAGAACTAACTCAAGCAAGGAATGATCTCCACCAGGCCAAAGTCCTGCAGTACACAACTACGAGTATTGACAAGTGCACTTGAAAAATGCAGAGAAACAATTGAAGCTGTGCAAGGAAGATGATAAAAGGAAGGAGCAGACAATTCGATCCTTGCTCTTGCAGGAAGATGCGCATCAAGCCAAGATTAGGAAGATCAAGGAGATGTGTGATAACTAGTTCTATTTAGCTTAAGCTCCGGCCTTTTTAAGTTGTAATATTTGTACTTGTTGACCTAGCGGTCTGAACTATTGGTCCCGGATTCCAGGGAGGAAAAAAATTGCTCTGACCCCGCATTACTTCTTTTGTCTGATCGTCGCTTCGTCATCCTCGTGTACAAATAGGAAGCGCCACAGCGCGTCACTTTGTCGTCCATCCCCTCGTCCTCTCCAATCTCCACTGCCCCGCCATGGAGATGCCCGATCTGAACTTGTACGAGGCAGTGATGTTCGCGAACTCCGACATCCTCGCGCCGCCAGCCGTGAAGGTGCCCCACGGATGGCACAGCAGCTCTGCGGGGGTGCCGGTTGCTCCGCTACCTGGTCGAGCCGAGATGGAGAGCGAAATCACAGCGTGCCGCCGCCAGATGCCCGCATGGAAGAGGGCGCTGCCCTGGTACGTGGCGTCCAGCCCGTAATGGCCGATGCTGCTCAAGAAGGAGCGGAAGGCCAAGATTGGCAACCGCATCGTTGACGGGCGCGTGGTGCACCGGGATCTCCGCAACCGAGAATGGCGGGAGAGGTTTTGGTCCGTCCCTGGACAAACCAAGTACATCGTCATCGCTGCTGCTCGACGCGAATAGGTGCTCCGTCTCGCGAACAATGCGGACATCGTGGCGGTTCCGTCCGACAGCGACGAGGAATCCAGTGGCTCGGAGGACAGTGGCAGCAGAAGTGAAATTGCTGACTAGTGGTTGAATTAATGTAGGATGTGAAATCGCACCTTTGTTTAGAAGAATTTCTGGTTGAAGTAATGAAATGCCTCAATTTAGATCTCTGTCTCGATTCATTTGTGGAAGAATTTGTGATTTAGATCAATTTCTGCCTCGATTTAGATCTCTGTCCCGGATTGGGAACGTGACCGTGGATCAAAGACACCTTTTCTACTAGTGTATTCTGACATTGGTGGTTTGTTTAAACATAATCTACGTGGATTGTGCCGCATGCAAATGACAGAACCACAATTTATAAAGTGGAAGCACGTACACCCGGTTAATGGAGATCTAGGAGCTTCGCCAGATGTAGGGGATGCAGGAGCAGAGAGGCGGTGAGATAGACGGGCTCAAGATTAGGCCAGAAAGTGGTACCCATATCCTCCTCATCTGGGCATTATCGGTGAGAACATTGCTGTTTATGTTGCCACGTCATTGTGCAGTATCTGAAATAAGTTGCTGCTTCGTGGAGTGTGGCAGCTTAAATAATTTATTTATGTGCCGCTTACATTCCGTCGTATTTGGAGACCTCCTGCCCCTCAGGAATCGTGGAACCGGTGGATCCTTGTTTTCAGATAGAAGTGTCACAATCACAATTTCAGATTCAACTACTGACTCGGGCGTTTCCAAACCCTAAGTCGCGGTACATTTTACTCAGAGAACATGGGTAGATTGTTTTGCCCAGCAACGTGCTACACACAGAGCGATCAGAATTTAACAGAATTACATATATAGGTTCAAGTTCAACACATTACTATGCATCTTCATTGCCAGCATCCTTCTTCCGCAGCCTGGGTGCCAAGCCTTCACATCCAATGGCTTCTTCATTTCTTGCCTTCTTCCTCTTCCTCGGTGCCAATTTTCTTAGCTTCACGTACTCTGCATCGCCGGAACAATGGGCACCAGAATCGTGTCCAGCATCATCTTTCCACTCGTTTTTAATTTCTTCGGGCAGCAAAATGACATCTTTCCACTCGTTTTTAATTTCTTTGGGAAGCAAAATGACTAACCCGACAGTCATGTTTCTAACCTTGCGGCGCTTCCTGTCAAAGAAACAAGACTGTTGCATAACTGCCCAATATCTATAGAGTAAATAAAACAAAAATTCCAGTTCAACACAAACATGCGAACCCCAAGAGACCTTTTCTTACCAGGAGCTAATTGGGTTCGAGCAACCACCCTGTCCAAGAATAGAAGGGCGACTCCCAGTTCTAGCAGCTTCCACATCCAGTACATGACATTTCAGGTTAAACATGGCATCCGAAGCATACCTTTTCATCAACCCAATTAGCTGACTGTCACACGTTATAGGAACCATGATGCCACGTTCATCCATGAAGCTAAACTTTGCAGTCTGCTTCGGCCATAATTCAACATGATTACGCAGAGCAGCAACCATACCAGATATAGTGCAGATCTGCGCATGCGCTTCTTCCATCATGAAACAATGGCTTCCATACCACTTGCCTTAGAGTCGTACCTGTAGATGACTACCGTAACCAGGTAACAGGGGTCCGCGCAGATCCCACTTGATAGAAAACTGTGGACAAAATATGTTTGTCAGCTTTGGGCTAACAAATTGTTTGAGGTTTAGTAGCCAGCTAGTAGTTGTAACTAGTGCGAATAGCAAAGATAAGGGTAGATCACCCGCTTGTAGACATAACTTCTTCTTTCTTGATAGTAGGATCTGCCATCCTTCGAGCTGCTCGGCTCGTCGGCGGCGGAGGAGGGATAGAGCCTCGCAACGGCAGCTACGGCATGCGCCATTGGAGATCGGGATCAGCGACTAGGCACAGCAACTGGGCGCAGCAACTTGGCGCCAGAAGTCAAATGTCCGAATGGATCGTCCTGCCTGGAGGGTGGATTCCGACGCCGCCGGTGCTAGGGGAAAGCTGGGAATGGATTTGTGAAATTGGTCAATGCATCCAATCCACTTAGCTGCTCGATTTTCCTAAGAGGTTGCTGTGTTGGCTCCCGCGTCACGGACAGATGACCGACATGAGGGTCCCGACCGTCTACTTCACGGGGAAGTTTAACGGAATGTTTGAATTTAGCAGGGGTGAGATGAGTTTTCCTTGAAATGGCCCCTCTCAGTAGTTGGCGGCCCAACTTTTTGAAACGTGGTAATTTCAGCCAACTTAGGTACCGCCATGCGCTGGCCTGCCAACTTTGGTACCGCAGACGAACAAGCCCCTCTCCAACATAGAAAACTACATCGAAGACAATGAACCCGGTCTATTCGCTATTTAAAGTTGGACAAAGCCACCACAATTACCACCACTATTTCACACTCATGGTTCTGTTAGTTTAGTGTATTTTATTGCTGCAGCAACTAGCTTTACCTTCTTGTTATTTATTATCATGCAAAACTATCTCTATTACTCGTATTGTTGCTCTAGTTTTATTTCCTAGATAATGCAAACATTTAGTGTGCGTAGAGTTGTATCAGTGGTTGATAGAACTTGAGAGAATATTTATCCTACCTTTAGCTCCTCATTGGGTTCGACACTCTTACTTATCGAAAAGGATACACACGATCCCCTATACTTGTGGGATATCAATGGCCTCAATCCACTTGGTGAATTTGTCGACTGCAACCAAGAGGTAGGCGTAACCTCCTCGTGAGGATTTTGCGAATCGCTGGCAAGCGTTGTAGCACTGGACGATGTCCTTGGCATCGCGCATGGCCATGGGCCAGTAGAATCTAGCTCGTAGAGCTTTGGCAATGAGGGCGCGAATGCTAGCATGATGTGTGCAAGTGCCTTCATAGATGTCGAGGAGGACGGCCCTTCCATCTCCGTTGGAGACGGACCGTTGAAGTACTCCCGTGATGTTGCACTTCTACAGTTCCCCGTTGATGACGGCGAATGCTTTGGATCATCGCGCGATGTGTCACGTGTCGGTCGGATCATCTGGCAACCTTTTGCTGAGTAGATATGTGATGTAGGGTTGTGTCCAAGATGGCTCAATCATCATGACACCCATTGGTCCTTTGAGTCCTGTATCAAGCTCCAGGTCGTCGAGTGCCATTGGCTCGTTGGGTTGCGTAGCCCCCCAGTCTTTTGACGTGCTTGCTTTCTTCTCTGGAGCCTTGGCCTTGATGGAGCATTCGTAGATGCGCTCGAGAAATAACCTCGGTGGTATGGGGGCACATGTGGAGCCACTATTAGCGAGTAGATCTGCCTCTTATTGCTTTCGCGGCCATGTGTCGCAGCTCATAGCCATCGAAGTCTCCTTCGAGTGTGTCATAGAGGTCACGGTAGACGATCATGTTGTCGCTCAGTGCGTCGCACTCGTGCATCGTTTGGTTGACGACTAGTTTGGAGTCACCGTAGATGATGAGCCTTTTGGCGCCCCAGGCTTTCGCCATCCGCATCCCATGGATTAGGGCTTCGTACTCAGCTTCATTATTGGAGGCGGTGAACTGCATTCGCAGAATGTATTTCATCTTGTCTCCTTGGGGTGATGTCAGTATGACACCTGCGCCAGCTCCGTCCTTTCGCTTGGACCCGTCGAAGTGCATTGTCCAGAGGTAGGACATATATGGCTTGTCCGGGAGCTGGTTCTCCATCCCGTGTACGAGAAAGTCCGGGAGAACTTGCGACTTGATCGCGTCGCATTTTTCATATGTGATGTCTCGTGGAGACAATTCGATTCCCCAGAGCGCGACTCGTCCTGTGGCGTCAGGGTTATTGAGTATATGCCCGAGTGGGGCGTCGTTTACCACCATGATTGGGTGCTCCTAGAAGTAGTGGCGTAGTCGCCTGGCTATCATGAAGACACCATATGCCAGCTTCTGGTAGTGCGGGTACCGCTGCTTTGTAGGTGTGAGAACCTCGCTGTGGTAGTATACTGGACGCTGGACCCCGTGGACTTTATTGTCTTTGGCTCGTTCCACCACGAGCACCGTGCTGACCTCCTAGTTGGTGGCAGAGATGTAGAGTAGTAGTGGTTCCTTTTCGCGAGGCGTCACTAGTACTAGCGAGGTGGATAGTAGGCGCTTGAGATCTTCGAATGCTTCTTGTGCCTCGTCTGTCCACTCGAACTTGTCAGCTTTGCGGATAAGTTGGTAGAAGGGCAGTTCCTTTTCACCCATTCGACTGATGAATCAACTGAGCGCCACGATTCGTCTAGCTAGATGCTGGATGCCTTTTGCGTTCTTCGGCTTCTCCATGGCCAGTATGGCCTTTATTTTCTTTGGGTTTGCGTTGATCCCTCTCGCAGAGATGAGATACTCGAGTAGCTTCCTAGATGGCACACCGAAGGTGCATTTGTCCGGATTGAGCTTGATCCGGTAGCGGTCGAGGTTGGCGAAGGTCTCGCGTAGATCGTCGATTAGCGAGGCTTCCTCTTTGGTTTTGATGACAATGTCGTCAATATAGACTTGGATGTTGCGACCAAGTTGGTTCTTGAGGCAAGCCTGCATGCACCGCTGATAGGTGGCTCCTACGTTTTTTATCCCGAAGGGCAATGTGTTGTAGCAGAACACACCGAAGGGCGTCGTGAACGCTGTTTTCTCCTAATCCTCTTCCTTCATTCGAATCTGATTGTAGCCTGAGTAGGCGTCGATGAAGCAGAGGCGCTCACATCCCGCGGTAGAGTCGATGATTTGGTCGATTCGTGGCAACGGTAAGTGATCCTTTGGGCAGTGCTTATTCAAGGAGGTGAAGTCCACACACATCCCCAGGATATCCGTGTCTTTTTTAGGTACAAGCACTGTGTTAGCGAGCCAAGTACTTTCCTTGATCTCCATTCCGACTGCTTTTGATGTTGATTTAGACAGTTGCCAAATTGTCTACTAGACTGGACTTGCATCTAGATTCACATTGAGTGAGTGCTCGGCGAATTCCCTGGGCACTCCTGGCATCTCCGTTGGACACCAGGCGAAGATCTCCCAGTACTCACAGAGGAATTCGACGAGCGCGAGTTTCTATGTGGAACGCAAGTTGTTCGCGATGAGGGTCGTCTTGGTCAGGTCCGTTGGGTGGACCTGGACTTTCTTTGTGTGCACCGACGAGTCGAAGGACAGGTCGGGTGAATTTGGCCTGCTCAGGGGAGGCAGACTGTTGTCTGTCGACTCCTTCAATCTTTCCTATTCCTCCTGCATGCTGAAGGACTGGGAGATTCTGCTGAATTCCCTGTCGCAGCTGTCGGACCTCTCGAAGTTGCCATTGATTGTGATTATGCTGTTTGGACCTGGCATTTTCATCTACAGGTAGGCATAGTGTGGCACTGCCATGAACCTTGAGAACGCGACACGTCCGTGGATGTAGTGTCATTGTGAAGGCCAGTCGACGACTTCAAAGTCGATGCGCTCTCACCGAAAGTTTTGCGGCGTGCCGAAGATGACGTCAAGGTTGATTTTGCCTAGGGGGTATACGCCCTTCCCTGGGACGATGCCGTGGAACGTCGTGTCTGAGACTTCTAGGCACGTCAGAGGGATCCTGATCGCGCGAAAGGTGCTCACGAACATGAGGTTGATGCCGGTTCCGCCGTCCATGAAGACGCGACTCATATCGAAGCCCTTGATCTGTGCCTCGAGTATGAGGGGGCAGTGGCCTAGACGAGGGACTTGACGCGGATGATCGCGCTTGTCGAAGGTGATGCAGGAGTCGCTTCCACTGAGGTACTCAGTGGTGGAGGGTGGAGATTTTGTCGCCAGATTGACTTGGCAAGTGATGGCCTTCTGCACTCGATTTAAGGGACGCCCCTTTTGGATCATCCCCATGTTGCCCACGACTCGTGGGTATGGATCGCCTCCGTGATGCTGGGCCGGCACGGTCGCGGGTGTTGGTGGTCCGGGCGGTGGTGGAGGAGATCCATGTGCCACAGCGCCTAGGGCGGCTCCATAGCCCCTGTTGACCGCTTCGTGATTCATCCGATCCAGGCCTTCGTGGAGTTTGAGGAACTCGTGATAGTCCTTGAGAAGGTGGTTGGATTTCTTCTTGTCGTCGTGCTTGTCGATGTAGAAGTGCACGTTGCATGGTCCGAATAGTTTGTCCTCGATAGATCTTGCGGGTGCCTCTTCGCGAGTGCGGCGCTCCCACACCTGCGTGGTTTTTCTGACGTCGCAGTATCCACCACTGCGATATCCGTTGTTGCGGTTGTCATCTCCTTTGTCGGCATAGCCGGCTGTGACCATATTGACTTCGTCGCGGTCATCGTAGACGCGCATTCGACGTTTGCCTCGGCGGTCGTGTCTATGCCCGAGGTCGTTGTCATCGTCAGAGTAGGTACAGTTTTTCACCGATCCTTCTATGTCAGCCCACTGATTCCCGATTTCCATCAGGTGGTCGATCGTTTTGGGCTTCGAGCAGCCCAGATCCTCCCTGAGCTCTATACGGCAAACGTCGCCGTTGAATACGTCGATTGCGCGGTCCTCCGAGATGTTTTCCGTGGAGTTCTTAATGATGGACCATCTCTAGATGTACGAGCGCAGCGACTCGCCAGATCTTTGTTGGTAGCTTCTTAGTTCCTCGATTGATGCGTGCCTTTTGTAAGTGCCCTTGAAGTTGCGCACAAACTTGTAGACCAGCTCTTCCCAGCTGCGAATGGATCCGCGCGGTAGGTTGTTGAGCCATGCGCGAGCGGCTCCCTACAGCTGCAGCTGTAGGCATTGCATGGTCGTGCTTTGACTCCCGCCATGTAGCCTGACGGAGGAGATGTGGTCCTCCAGCCAGATTTTCGGGTCCTGCAGACCGTCAAATTTTGGGTTCTCTGACGGGAGTTTGAACCCCTTGGCATCCGCCTCTACCTAATGGCCCTGCTGAAGCATCTGGGGCCGTAGAGCTCAGTCTCGTCTTCTTTTGAATTGGTCGAATGAGCACGCTTTGCCCGCATCTTGTCAACTTTGCGCTGCGTGGCATCACGTGCATCGTAGTCGCGGTCATGCCGCCGTGAGCGACGTCACTGTGGCAGATCATGACTGTCGTCACTAGAGGAGTACGAGTAGTATTTGTCTAGAGCCTTGCTTTTCTTTGTCTCTGGTGTTGGTTCTTTGTCGAGGGCGGCCTCGATTAGCCCCAGGCCCATGATCGTAGATCGGTGCATGGCAGCTCGCAGATCTCCAGCCGGCGGCTTGTTGTTGAGAAGGTACATGGCTTGTTGTTGATGAGAACTTGCACAACATCTTTTGTCCTGCCAACCCGTTTGCAGCAGGGCCTCAAGGGAACTACTAGTAATTAAGGTGCTCCTTTTAATAGAGCACCGGAGCAAAGCATTAACACTCCATGAACAGATGTGATCCTCACAACAATGTGTGTATACAACTTGCAGATAAGACCAAAAACAATACTATCATAATGAATCAATAACATGTTCAGATCTGAAAACATGGCACTCAGGCCCTAGTGACAAGCATTAAGCACAACAAGTCGCAACAAAGTCATAAAGCAGAAATAAAAGATACTAGGCACCATGCCCTAACAATTTGATGCCATTACATGAATGATCTCATCCAATCCCTACCATCCCTATAGCCTACAGCGGGGGATTACTCACTCATAGATGGGGGAAACATGGATGGTCGATGGAGACGATGGTGGAGATCGATGGAGATGACTCCAGGGGAACTTCCCCGTCCCGGCAGGGTGCCGGAACAGAGACTTTCTGTCCCCCGAATCTCCACTTCGATGGTGGCGGCGCTATGGAACTTTTTCTGGAAAAACGTCGAACCCCCAGAGTTTTTAGGTCAGAAGGCTTCTTATAGGCGAAGAGGGAGACCGAGGAGGTGCCTGGGGCCACCACACCATGCCCTGGTGCGGCCAGGCCCAGCCCGCGCCTGGGAGGGGTGGCCAGCCCCTGGCCCTCCTCCGTCTTGTATTCTGGCTCCTGGAGTCTTCTGAAAAAATAGGCACTTTGGCTTTTGTCCCGTCCAATTCCGAGAATATTCATTTTCTGACTTTCCTGGAACCAAAAATAGCAGAAACCAGGCAGCTGGCACTGTGGCTCTTGTTAATATGTTAGTCCAAGAAATCATATGAAAAGCACTCCAAAGTGTGGACAAAACACAAGAAAGTGGATAAAACCAAGCATGGAGCATCAAAAATTATAGATACATTTGCAATGTATCAAGCACGTTGCCCCGCGTATCCACCGTCATAGAGCTGAAGTCGAGGACTTTCGCAGCTTCTACGTGTTCTTGCTCGGTGAGGTGGGCCAGTCGAGATCGCCTCTTGTTGGCCACGTACTCGTTGCCCTTGGAGGAGGATCCTCCGTGGGAGGAGAGCGCAGCTAGTCGAAGACTCGACTCGTCCGCTGCCTTTCTGCGTGCTTCGAGTTGCGCGATCACCTGCTGCTGGCGCTTGAATTCCTCCTTTAGCAGCCAATGGTAGCCCATCAGCATGCCCTGCGATGTGTTGGGGGTAGAGGATTTCCCCGTAGAGCTTCGCGGCAGCAGGCCCACTTGTTATCGTTGAGCTTGATCACAATGCGCTCGCAGGTGTTCTCGTTCGTCGTGAGTGACTGTTCTCCCCCTTTCCCATTGTTGACGGGCGCGTCGTTACCACCGTTGGTGGGGCCGCCGTTTGCGACTGGTATCCCACCATAGGGCGTACTGCCGTTGGGTGGTCCGGTGCCAGATCCGGTGCTAGTGTTTTCACGATTGACGCCGGTGTCGCCCGTGTTGATGACGGCGTACATGAAGTGGTTGGGGAAGCTGTTGCTCCTACAACTTTCAGATCCGTAGCGGTAGGCTCCTTCTTCTGTGGCTAGGTCACCCAGATCGGATCCGTGACTGTTGTTCTTGTCCGTACTCCCAACTGTTGCTGAGGTGTTGAGCTCGATGAGGGTGTCGATTGGTGGAACCACGATGTTGGAGCAATCGCGGGTGTCGTTGGCTGATCAGGCATGCGAAGCATGCCCAGTTGATCAACCTGGAAGCGGAAGCTCCCAATCGCCAGACTGATTCCATCGCCCACAGACTCGAAAGTCGGGCGAGTGGCTGGCGTGTGGACGGTGAAGTCGAACGGGGCTGAAGAAGCCGCGACATCAGCACTCCCAGTTCCCACAAACGGCGCCAATTGATGAGGGTTCAACTCGTCAATGCCTATTGTTATGGACCTGGGTTTTGGAGAAGGAGGGAGCGCTAGAGGCATCAATCGGCTAGCAAACAAGCACACAGGGATGCAAGTTTTACCTAGGTTCAGGCCTCATAGAGGTCCCTACTCCTGCTTGTATGCTCTTGGAATTAACGAAGGAATCCAAGATTACAGGGGCGCGCAAATGCAATCTAGCGAGAGTTGTGGAATCTAGGGTTGTGATTGTCCTCATCGCCGCCCCCTCCTAGCCTTTATATAGATAGGCTAGGTCTCAGGTAGCAGGTCGAGTCGGTTACATATTAGGGTTTTCCCTTTGAACTTTCTATCTTAAGCTTCTTCTTGTCTCGCAGGCAATCGAGAGTCTATGGGCCACTCGAATTCTTCATTGGGCCTTGGCAACACCGTGGGCTTCTGCCGTATCTGGATCGTATATGCCAAACTCGAGTACATGTAGGGTATACCCATGTCACATATACACCTGACAAGTGTATTGGGTGTGTTGGGGACACAAGAGACTTCCTGTATCTTGATTGAATGGTTGTTGCTTGAGAGGTATACCTTTGACCACTTCCTCCCTAAGTTCGATAAACCTTGGGTGATCCACTTAAGGGAAACTTGCTGCTGTTCTACAAACCTCTGCACTTGGAGGCCCAACACTGTCTACAAGAATAGAAGCGTGCGTAGACATCACGGTACGCAACCATATTGTCGCTTACGGCATCGCACCTGTTCATGGTTTGCTGGACCAAAAGGTTGGAGTCATCGTAGATGATGATCCGTGTGGTGCCACATGCCTTGGCCATCCATATCCCGTGGATCAGTGCTTCGTACTCCGCCTCATTATTGGACCCGTAGGATTTCATCCGTAGGATGTATCGCATCTTGTCGCCTTGAGGAGACGTCAATATGACGCCTACACCAGCTCCCTCCTTTCGTTTGGATCCATCAAAGTGCATGGTCCAAAGGTTGGACATGTCTGGTGTATAGGGGATCTGGTTCTCCATCCAGTGGACAAGGAAGTTTGATAGGACTTGCGAGTTGATTGTTGTTTGATGCTCGTATGTGATGTCCCGTGGGGATAACTCGATTCCCTAGAGGGTGACCCTCCCCGTAGCATCTTTGTTGTTGAGGATGTGGTTCAGTGGGTCGTCATTCACCACGACTATAGGCTTCTCCTGAAAGTAGTGGCATAGTCGCCGTGTTGTCATGAAGACACTGTATGGCAGCTTCTGGTAATGCGGGTACCGCTAGTTTGTTGGTATCAATACCTCTCTGAGGTAATATACTGGACACTACACCACATGGATTTTGTTTTGTTCGGCTTGTTCTACCAACAACACGGTACTAACCATGTGATTGGTGGTGAAGATGTACCACAACATTGGCTCCTTTTCTCTGGGAGTCACCGGTACTCACGAGGTGGAGATTAGGCGCTTGAGGTCTTCGAACGCCTCTTGTGCCTTGTCCATCCACTCGAATTTCTCAGTTTTGCGGAGGACCTAATAGAATGGTAGTGCCTTCTCACCCATTCGACTGATGAATTAACTAAGCACCGCGATCCGTCAAACTAACTGCTGAATGCCTTTAATATATTTCGGCTTCTCCATGGCCAGTATGGCTTTTATCTTCTTCGGGTTGGCCTCGATACCCCTGGTGGATATGAGGTACCCGAGTAATTGCCCGGATGGCATGCCGAATGCGCACTTTTTCGTAACAAGCATGGGGTTTGCTACCCAGGTGCTTTCCTTGATCTTTCGTATGAAATCAGTGTCAAGGAGTCTATTGACTTCCATGCCAAGCGCCTTGGCCCTTGGCTCTAACATTCGACACATCGATTGCTTGATCAATCTTGAATCTGGATTCACATTGAGTGTGTGCTTGATGAATTCCTTGGGAACTCCTAGCATGTCTGCAAGACATCTGGCAAAGATCTCCCAGCCCTCACGGAGGAATTCAAAGAGTGTGAGTTCCTACATGGCACTCAAGTTGTTGGCGATGAGGGCCATCTTGGTCGGGTCTGTTGGGTGGACTTGGACCACCTTGGTGTTCACCGACGAGTCGAAGGTCTGTCTGGTGCGTTCTACTTGCTCACAGGAGGAAGGCTGTTGTCTATCGACTCCTTTAGACTTGCGAGCTCTTCGTGCATGCCAAAGGTCCGGGAGATTCTGTTGAATTCCCTATCGGAGCTATCTAACTTGGCGAAGCTCCCGTTGATTGTAATAATGTCATTGGGTCCTGGCATCTTCATTTTCAAGTATGCCTATTTTGGGACCACAATGAACCTTGCGAATGCGACGCCCCTGAGGATGGTGTGGTACTGCAAGGGCCAGTCGACAACCTTGAATTCGAGGCGTTCCCGCCAAAATTTGCGGGTCTGCCGAAGATGACATCTTGGTTTATTTTTCCCTGGGACGATGCCATGGAATGTTGTTTCGGATGCTTCTAGGTAGGAGAGGGGAATCCGCATGGTGCACAAGGTGCTAGCGAACATGAGGTTGATGCCGATGCCGCCATCAATGAAGGCTCGACTCATCTTGAATCTGCCGATCTATGCCTCGAGCACCAGGGGAGCATGGCATGGGCGAGGGACCTAGCGTGGGTGGTCACTTCTATCGAAGGTGATACAGCACTCCGACCCGCTGAGGTACTCAGGGTTGAGCATGGAGAATTGATGGCCAGGTTGATGTGGCGAGTGATCGACTTTTGCGTCTTGTTGGAGGGACGCCCCTTCTAGATCATACCCATATTCCGGAGTGGGTGTGGGTATTTCTCACCTCCGTTGTTTTCCTGAGCAGGCAGTGTGGGCCTTCGGGCGGTGCTAGTGGCACTCCATGAGCTATGGCGCCTAGGTAAGCTCCGTACCGCTGATTTATCGCGTCGAGATTCAGCTGGATGAGGCCTTCATGGAGCTCCAGGAAGTCGTGGCAGTCCTTGAGGAGTTTACTGGACTTCTTGCCATCATGCTTGTCGATGTAGTAGTGGACGTTGCAGGGTCCATACAGCTACTCCTGGATGAATGTTCTGGGTGCATCATCACGGGTGTGCCGCTACCACACTTGTGCGGTTTTATCACTGTCACGGTAGCTGGTGCTACGACATCTGCTGCTGCGATTCCCTTTGTCATGCTTATCAGCATAGCCAGCCATGACCAGGTCGACTTCCTCACGGTCCTCGTAACCGCGTGCCCGGTGTTTTCATCGGCGGTCACGTCTGCGGCCGAGGTTGTCTTCATCGTCTAAGCGGGCATGGTTGTTGTGTAGCGAGTCTTCTCCATCCTCCCACCGATTCGCGATTTCGATCAAGTGATCGATGGTTTTGGGCTTTGTACGACCAAGCTATTCCATGAGCTCTCTGCGGTGTACACCGCTGTTGAATGCGTCGATTGCACGATCCTCGAAGATATCTTCTGTTGTGTTTTTGATGATGGCCACCTCTGAATGTAGGAGCAAAGTTATTCACCCGGCTTCTTGTAGCAAGCCTAGAGTTCTTTGACTGACTGATGACCCACAAGTATAGGGGGTGTATCGCAGTATTATCCATAAGTAAGAGTGTCGAACCCAACGAGGAGCAGAAGGTGCTGGCTAGTGGTATGGATCAGGAATTCTCTGCAAATACTTAGCAAACGGATTTTTAGGGGGTTTTCATAATGCAAGTAAATAAAATACAAGTAAATAAAAGACAGTAAGAATATATGCAGCAAGTGGCCCAATCCTTTATTCAGCAAAGGATAAGCCGATTGTATTACTTAAGATGACCAAACGTTCTCGAGGACACATGGGAATTATGTCAAGTGGTTTCGCTTCATATAGTTGATTAATCTTCTTTAGCTTGCTAAGTTTTGTGTGGGTGAACCTGTGCTAATGTACCGACCTTCCTAGGACTAATACATACTTGTGATTATACCCCTTGCAAACATCCGTAAGTACAAGAAAGTAATTAAGGTAGAAACATAACCACCGCTTTAAACTCTAAGACCCTTACATCCCTTGTTCAATGGTTTCCTAACAGGGGTTCAGGTTTCTGTCACTCCGGCAACTCGTACGATTAGTAGCCAAATACACAATGCATTCCCCTAGGCCCATATAGGTGAAGTGTCATGTAGTCGACATTCACATGACAACACTAGAACAAGTACACCACAACTTAAATATCAGACTATTGAATCTTTCTCAACACAATTCCACTACTAACAACATGACTTCTCCCATGTCCTCAAGAACAAAACGAACTACTCACAAGACACATATGGATCATGATCAGAGATGGAATAATGATGTATAACTATCTGAACATAAACAATAATTCAATGGTTCACTCAATGGCATCAACTACAAAGAGTAATCAACACCGGGAAAGTTTCCCCTAAGAACTATGCAAGGTTCAACCCAATTGTTACAACAATATGGAGATGGTGATGAGGGTGCTGATTGTGATGATGGTGGTGATGGTGATGATGATGATGATGATCCCGATGAAGTCCAGCTTGATGGTGGTGTTGATGGCGACAATCTCCCCTCTCCGGGAAGGAATTCTCTCTCGGTGTTTTCCGCCCCGCAGAGGCGGCGGAATATTTCTATGGTCTCTCCCCGAGTATTTGGGTTTCGGGAGGATTATATACGCCAGAGGGGAGAGCCAGAGGTGGGCCTGGGCGGCCACACCACCTGGTGGCGTGACCTAGGCAAGCCCGCGCCAGGGGGTAGTGTGGGCCCCCAGTGGCCCATCTCCACTCCTCCTTCTGGCAGCCTTCGTCTTCTGGAAAAATAGGATTTTCCATATATTTTCCCGGATTTTATGATCTTCGCGAATTTTGCCTCCAAATAGCACCTTTTCCATCAGAATCCTGACTACAGCGGTCCATGCTCCAAAAGTCATCAACCATGCAAAAACAGATGAAATAACATAAGTATAATGTCTTAATATTAAATATATCAATGAATAACAGTGAATTATGATATAGAATAGTGATGCAAAACGGACATATCAACTCCCCCCAAGCTTAGACTTTGCTTGTCCCCAAGCAAAACTGAGCTCAATAAACATGACCTCAGGTTTATGGAGTGAAGAGTTGATAAAAAGAATACGGACAAGAAGAATCACATTCATCAATACATAGATCATAATAGAAGACAACTCACTATTATATAAGTTAACTTGTAATAAGTAAAGGAAACACAATAAAGATACATAGAGTGAATCATAATTGGTAATGGCAAACTCAGCTCTTGATCGAAGCATAGTTGATAATTTGCTAGAGTTCACAAATAACTGGTTTTTAATGATAGGTTTCAAAGTAGTAGACACCAAGATAAGAGCAATGTGCAAAACAAGGAACATAAGAAACATGATTGAATAAATCATCATATGAATGAATGAAACACAACAACTCAAAATACTTGCTGAGATAGAAGGGAATAGGTTTACTAACTCAACTAAAAAGTAAAAGAAAGGCCCTTCGTAGAGGGGAGCAGGGATTTCAAGTTTCATAAAGAGCTCCCAAAAATTATGATACTTATTAGCTTTCAGCTCTCATTGCCCCTATCATAGGCATCTTTAGGTGATTAAGGTTAAAGTGATCAAATATGAGGATATGCTTGACAAGTTGTAAATTGAGAATCTCATGTCCCTTCAATACGAGGGCCGATCTTCATGCTACTCAAGTTTAGTCACCGGTAAGTTCTTGTCATCGTAAGAAGATGTGTATCATGGAGAATCGCCAACGGGGCACCCCTTGCCCGATGATACGGAAGAATCCCCATATCAAAATGACAAGGCAAGCAAACAACAAGCATGTCAGCAATCTTCTTATTTACCATGGGAATATGGTGCTTTTTCTCTGTTTCCTCTTTTCTCATCTTTTTTTCTTTTTCTCTTTTTCTCAATCTCTATCTCTTTTTTTATAAGAAGAATGCTTCATAGATGCTCATTATGGTTACGCTGCAGGTTTCCACCATGACAGCATGGATTAGACCGGCGGCCCAGGAGTTTCTCTAACACACATGCATAACTCCATGGACTTACAAGCTCCCCTTTCATTTCACACCGATGACATCCATAGACAAAAGAGCATGATATCAACTAGGTACAAAGTACCAGTGCAATGTTGAAAGCGTTCCCCATGAAAGCATGGTTCTGCTAATTCACAACTTACAAAGCCCAAGCATATACGCAACATAGATGGACAAAATGGTTCAAGTTTATTAAATGCAAGAAAGTAAAGTGTGCCATCAAGTTTGTGAGAGCTTTAATCACTAATTTTCACATAACAAGTTTAATTTGGAAGGTAGATAAAAACAAGAATTTACTTGGAATAGCAATAATGCTAATAGGTAGGTATGGTGGACACAAATGGCATAGGTTTTGGTTTAAGGAATGGATGCACGAGAAGAATTCCCTCTCAGTACAGGTTTTTTGCTAGCAAGGCTGTGTAGCAAGTATAAGAGTTGAAGGAAATAAACAAACATACAAGTGATAAAAACAAACATGCAATCTTCCTTGGAAGCACAAAAGATCTTAACTAGAGAATAGTAAACTTATGAGCAAATCAAGAAAGAAAGATGATGAAATTATTTTTTCTTTAGAGTACTTTTATATTTTCATTCAACTCTCAAAAATAGTGTTGCTACTGACCGAGCCAGGTTTGCCAAAACGAAATAAATTAACTCCATGATCCCAAAGTGATACCAATACTAACCACAAGATCAATCATATAACCACGAATTGAAAACTAATATAAGATATGCAAATGAGTAAATGATAGAACTTCTCATTAATATTCCACAACGACAACTCACACCATGGATACATATCTAACGAGAGAGGGGACACTTCCATAATGCAAACCATCCTACATAATAACTTCTCTATTCATGATATGACTCTACTAAAAAGGTAAAAAGATAGAAGATAGTGATGTGATACCGCGGCACTCCCCCAAGCTTGGAACAAACCAATGGGATGCCAAACCTGATGACGAATTACTCCTTCGGTGGTGGTGTATTCTCTTGGTTGGCGCGAGGAAATCTTCCAACATCTTGCGAAGCCAGTTATTATCCTCTTGAAGCATATCCAACTTCCTCCTCAAGATTCGGTACTTGTCGCAGAACTCATCAGTGACTCGTAGAGCTTCCGCTGCTGCAGGGAAAGAACTAAGATCTAGAGTCGGAGGTATCAGCCCCTTCATGCCTGTTGTCATGTCCTTTACTTCCTCCCTGCCGTTCCGATCGATGTTTGCACGCTCAAGATTGTGATGGAGCTCGCGGCGGCGTCACAACTCGTAATCCTTTGAAGATGAACCCCTGAACGACATCTGAACAAAACAGACCAAAACAAAAACCCGACGAGAACACGATATATGAACCTCAGGAGATCCGGGGGTTATATATTATGAAGTTTCACAATAAAAGGAAGGTACTGGGAGAAAACGAGTCGGAGACGGAGTCTGGAGTGGCCACACCACCTGGTGGCGCGGCCAGGGGTGGGCCCGTGCCACCCTGGCTCTGTTTCCATCCCTCTTTCGCTTCGTAGCTTTCCTTATAGGCTAAAAACTACAAAAATATAACTAGACAGATCCTTCGGGAACTTTTCTTACTGGAACTGTTACCTATTTGAAAACGGACTCTGCAGGTCTCTGAATTTGGTATTTAGTGGGTTCTTCCGGAGTCACCACTTGAATAACATCAATTCTTCATCTTCATACACTTATTGTGAGTCATAAAACCTTTCACTTTCTCATTACACAATTTTCTCCACTAACCTGGAAATTTCTTTCACACAAAACTTCACACAGTTCTTATTAGCAACATTAGTATAAGTGAAGTGATAAAACCTTTTGAGTTCAACTTCAACTGAAAACCATCAAAATATAAGCTACTGTAGCAACTCCTTCCGAAGACCCGAAAAGAATTCAAAAAGGAAATCGAATAAAGAAGCAAATGCATGAGTGGCAAAATCTGCCAAAATAGACCAGCATGTAAAGATCAATTTTTTCGAAAATATTTTGTTGCTCAAATCAAAAAGAGAGAAACTAACGAAAGTTAAATAACAACATGGGTCAGAAGCAAAAAAAATTCAGCTCAATCCGACATACAGAGATCGCTCACGAATTTTTACGATGAAGCACAAAAATCTGTTTCGGGACAGCAACTTCGCCAAATCTTACTTCTCTCTCATTAGAGGTTGATCTTGACACAAGAACCCAAACAAAAAGGATAAGGAGAGGTTTTTACCAAAGTAATAACTTCCAATACTCAAAGAAACAAAAACAAACTGAAAACTCAAATAAATTGGGCTGTGTCTCCCAAAAAGCTCTTTCTTTATAGCCATTAAGATGGGCATGATAATTTTGAAGATGCTCACATAGGAATATGAATTGAAGTGAAAGAGAGCATTAAGAAGCAAAAATACACACATTTAAGTCTGACCCACTTCCTATGCAAGGGAATTTTGTAAACAAACAAGTTGTTGAAACAAGAGGCTACTAGCATAGGAAGGCAAAACAAGTGCAACATAAAAAAATTCAGCATAAAATGAGGAAACTTGCTATTCTTGAGATGCATAAGAACACTTTTCCCTCTCTCATAGTAACTTTAAGTATCATGCATAAACTTAACAATATAACTATCACAAGGGCCATCATAACAATGATCACTTATTCTAACAGAAAACACAGGAATACTAGCTCTCATAATACTACTTTGTGAAACAATATTAGAGGTATCCTTACAAAGGATAGTGTGTCCCTCTTCTTCATACTTAGTGACAAAGTCTTTCACATTTGCTATTATAGGTTCATCATCCATTTGTTTATCAGGTTCAACAGCTTTATTTGTACTTTCATTAAACATACTAGCTATCATAGAATGTTCCTTTCTCTTAACTGGGAAAGGGATTCTCTCAATGTAAGGTTCAGGTAAGACATGATTAATAGTATAAACTTCAGTATTTCTTGCAGGAACACTCTTAACAATAACTTTATAAGGTTCATGATACTTATTCCACTTCTTTTTAGGCACTTCAATGTAGGAAGCAAAAGCCTTAAAATAAGAAGCAATAGCTTGAGAGTCTAGACCATAAGCATTTTTAATATTTTGAAAGTCATCAGTTCCCATAAAAGATTCAATGCATTCATAATCATAATTTATACCGGACTTTCTTCCTTTGTCATTCTCCCAAGCTTCAGCATTGTCTTGAATACGGTCCAAAAGATCCCATTTAGCTTCTTCTTCCATGCGAGTGAATGATCCGGCACAAGAGGCATCCAATAAATCCTTGTCATGAAGAGAAAACCTTGCATAAAAGTTATTGATAATAATATTGTTGGGGAGCTCATGAATGGGACATTTGAGCATTAGTAACTTCAATCTCCCCCAAGCTTAAGCTGTACTCTCTCCATCAAGAGGCCAAAAGTTGTATATTTGATTCCGATCTTTATGAATCTCACTAGGAGGATAAAACTTTGAATAAAAGAGAGGCACTATTTCCTCCCATTCAAGAGCTTGACCATTCTTCAGCAGCTTATACCATTCCTCAGCTCTTCCTTTTAGTGATAATGAGAATAACTTCTTCTTAACTTGATCTGTAGTAATACCTGCACACCTGAACAACCCGCATAATTCGTGTATAAACAGTAAATGATCACTGGGATGGACAGTTCCATCCCCAACATAATAGTTATCCATAACACGATCAATAATTCTTATAGGTATTTTAAAAGCATCATTCTCAGCAGGTGGTGGTTCATCTACTACCTTAGTAGTGGTAGTAGCATTACCAAATAAGAAACTCAGTGAATTATCCATAACGAAAATAAAGCAACTAACAGAAGTAAACAATACTCACAGTAGAAGTTTCCTTTACCATTTCCACTCTCCAATAGCGCTTCACTCCCCGGCAACGGTGCCAGAAAATAGTATTGATGACCCACAAGTATAGGGGGTGTATCGAAGTATTTTTGATAAGTAAGAGTGTCGAACCCAACAAGGAGCAGAAGGTGCTAGCTAGTGGTATGGATCAGGAATTTTATGCAAATACTTAGCAAACGGATATTTAGGGGTTTTTGATAATGCAAGTAAATAAAGTACGAGTAAATAAAAGACAGTAAGAATAAATGCAGCAAGTGGCCCAATCCTTTATTCAATAAAGGATAAGGCGGTTGTATTACTTAAGATGACCAAACATTCTCGAGGACACATGGGAATTCTGTCAAGTGCTTTCGCTTCATATAGTTGATTAATCTTCTTTAGCTTGCTAAGTGTTGTGTGGGTGAACCTGTGCTAATGTAGCGACCTTCCTAGGACTAATACATACTTGTGATTATACCCCTTGCAAACATCAGTAAGTACAAGAAAGTAATTAAGGTAGAAACCTAACCACATCTTTAAACTCTAAGACCCTGACGTCCCTTGTGCAATGGTTTCCTAACGGGGGTTCAGGTTTCTATCACTCCGGAAACCCCTACGATTAGTAGCCAAATACACAATGCATTCCCCTAGGCCCATATAGGTGAAGTGTCATGTAGTCGACGTTCACATGACACCACTAGAAGAAGTACACCAGAACTTAAATATAAAACTATTGAATCTTTCTCAACACAATTCCACTACTAACAACATGACTTCTCCCATGTCCTCAAGAACAAAACGAACTACTCACGAGACATCATATGGATCATGAACAGAGATGGAATAATGGTGTATAACAATCTGAACATAAACAATAATTCAATGTTTCACTCAATAGCATGAACTACAGAGAGTAATCAACACCGGGAAAGTTTCCCCTGAGAACTATGCAAGGTTCAACCCAATTGTTATAGCAATATGGAGATGGTGATGAGGGTTGCTGATGGTGATGATGATGGTGGTGATGATGATGATCCCGATGAAGTCAGGCTTGATGGTGGTGTTGATGGCGACGATCTCTCCTCTCCAAGAAGGAATTCCCCGGCAGAAATCTATCTGCCGAAGAGATCTTTCTCTCTCGGTGTTTTCTGCCCCGCAGAGGCGGCGAAATCTTTCTGTAGTCTCTCCCCGAGTATTAGTGTTTCAGGAGGATTATATACGCCAGAGGGGAGAGCCGGAGGTGGGCCAGGGCGGCCACACCACCTGGTGGCGCGGCCTAGGCTGGCCCGCGCCAGGGGGTGGTGTGGGCCTCCTGTGGACCATCTCCACTCCTCCTTCTGGCAGCCTTCGTGTTCTGGAAAAATAGGATTTTCCATATATTTTCCCGGATTTTCTGATCTTCGCAAATTTTGCCTCCAAATAGCACCTTTTCCATCAGAATCCTGGCTGCAGCGGTCCATGCTCCAAAAGTCATCAGCCATGCAAAAACAGATGAAATAACATAAGTATCATCTCTTAATATGAAATATATCAATGAATAATAGTGAATTATGATATAGAATAGTGATGCAAAATGGACGTATCACTGACACGGGCCTCTTGTAGGTGCCCTTGAACTTTCGCACGAAACTATAGACGAGCTCCTCCCAGCTGCAGATCGATCCGCGAGGCAGGTGGTTGAGCCATGCACGAGCGGTGCCCTGAAGCTACAGCTAGAGGCATTGTATGGATCTGCATTTGTTCCTGCCGTGTAGCTTGACGGAAGAGATGTGATCTTCCAGTCAGATCTTCGAGTCCTGTAGGCTGTCTAATTTCAGGTTCTCTGAAGGGAGCTTCAACCCTTTTGGCATTCACATTTCCCGTATGGCTCTGCTGAAGAAGCTGGCACCACAGAGCTCTGTTCCTTCATCCTCTGACTCTATTGAGTAGGCGCACTTGTCCCGCATCTTGTCGACCTTGTGCTGTGTAATATCGTGATGTGCGTCGTAGTTGTGATCATGCCGACGTGAGGTGCGGCATCGCCGCGACAGGTCGTGCTCGTCATCGCTAGAGGATTACTTGAGTGGAGCCTTGCTTTTTTCGGCTCCTTAGGCTCCGATGTTAGATCTTTTGCGAGCGCGACCTCGACTAGCCCAAATACAACGATTGTGGACCGATGCATGGAAGATCGTGGATCTCCAACTGGTGGCTAATTGGTGAGCATGGGCTTTGATTTTAGGGAAAATCTGAAATCTATATGGGCCTACTTAGTTTAGCCCATTATTTCTAACAAATGCGACTACGAACTGATTCATTGAAACGGATGTACTCCCTCTATCCTGGATGTCTTCACTACGGGAAAACTGGGCGTTGTCATGTGCAAAAACTCACACGACAAAGAAAAATATGTCGTGTAACCTTTGATAAAACACATGGAGAAGAAACATCGCACGACAAAACACAAGAAAATACATGACAAAGAAGCCGAAAGACACACAACAAAGAAGAAAAAAAGGAACGGTAAAGAACAAGCAACGCAAAACTGACATACAGAGCCCAGTGATACATTGCAAATGTATCTATAATTTTTGATGTTCCATGCTTGGTTTTATCTACTTTCTTATGTTTTGTACACACTTCGGAGTACTTTTCATATTATTTCTTTGACTAACCTATTAACAAGAGCCACAGTGCCAGCTGCCTGTTTTCTGCTGTTTTTGGTTCCAGGAAAGTCAGAAAATGAATATTCTCGGAATGGGACGGGACAAAAGCCAAAGTCATTATTTTACCGAGGGACACGTGGACCCAAAATACGAGACGGAGAGGGGTTGGGGCCCGACCACACCACCTGGCCGTGCGGCTAGGCCTGGCCCACGCCAGGGGGTGGTCTGCCGCCCTAGGCACCCCCTCGGCCTCTCCTTCCGCCTATATATTGACTCTAATACGGAAACCCTAAGTACCCGATCAAAATTCCACGAAAGAGTCTGTAGCCGCCGTCATCTCCATCCCTAGATCAGGAGGGATTTGAAGCTCTTCCGGCACCTGCGGAGAGAATTCACCACAGGCCTTCTTCATCACCATGCAAGCCTCCGGTGTGATGCGTGAGTAGTTCATCTCTGGACTACGGGTCCATGTAGTAGCTAGATGGTTGGTTCTCCTCCTTTGTGCTACCATGTCTAGATCTTGTGAGCTCCGTTCATGATCAAGATCATCTATTTGTAATTCTGAAGTTGTGTTTGCAGGGATCCAATGGATATTGAGATGCTATTTCAGATTGATTATTGATTCTATCATGTCTTTGTTATTTGTGATCTTGTATACTTTCTGTTGTTAGTAGCTCCAAGAGTTAGTATATATGCTCGATAGTGGGTTCATGCCTCTGGTAATCTGGGGAAGTGACAGAAATCTCTAAGGTACTAGATGTGCTGTTGCTACTAGAGAGAAAACAACAATCCTTTGTTCATAGAACAATCGTATTGTTTACATTACACGCAATTCCTAATGCAATTATCTGTTGCTTGCAACTTAATACTGGAGGGGGTTCGGATGATAACCTGAAGGTGGATTATTAGTCATAGATGCAGTTGGATGGCGGTCTATGTATAATGTTGTAATGCCCAATCGAATCTCAAAGGAGTCAAGATGATTAGTATATGCTTGTATGCTTTCTTGATGTTTGTCAATTGCCCCGCTGTAATTTGTTCACCCAGCATGTTATGTATCTGAAGGAGAGCCACCTCTAGTGAACTATGGACCCCGGTCCTTTCTTTTACAATCATTCTACAAACTGTTTACTGCTTTGTGTTTACTTCTACAAACTATTACTTCCTTCCATTCGATACATTTAATCCTTTGTTTTCAGAAAAACCGGTGAGATTGACAACCTCATCGCATGTTGGGGATAGTGTTCTGTGGTTGTGTTGTGTAAGTCTCCACGTTGCTCCTGGCACCGGTAGTGCGCCCTGCCAACGTTCAGCTAGCAACACCTTTGGGGTGTTTCCTTGCTCCTACTAGATTCCTAACCTTGGTTTTATACCGAGGGAAAACTTGCTGCTGTGCTCATCATACCTTCCTCTTGGGGTTCCCCAACGAGCTCGATATATTTCGGGCCATCAAGCATATTTTCTGGTGCCGTTGTCAGGGAGTCAAGGACATCTTCACAAGGGGAGTCCCTCATAACCAATCTCTTTACTTTGTTATTTTTGTTTTGCTTAGTTTCTTATTACTTTGTTTGCTTGTTTCTTTATCGAAAACACAAAAAAATTAGTTTTACTAGTTTGCTTTCTTTATGAAAAATACAAAAAAATGACTACTCTTGAAAACACTAAGTTGTGTGACTTCACTAGGACCAACAACAATGATTTTATGAGCACACCTATTGCTCCACCTGTTTTTGAAGCTACTTTCTTTGAGATAAAACCTGCTTTACTCAATCTTGTTATGAGAGAACAATTTTCTGGTATTGGTAATAAAGATGTTGCAGCCCATCTAAATAACTTTGTTGAACTATGTGAGATGCAAAAGCATAGGGATATAGATGGAGATATTATTAAGCTTAAATTTTTTCCTTTCTCTTTCAGAGGAAAAGCTAAAGAATGGTTGAATTCCTTAACTAGGAATAGTATTGATTCTTGGACTAAATGCAAATATGCTTTTATTGGAAAATACTATCCTCCTGCTAAGATTATATCTATGAGAAGTGAAATAATGAAGTTTAAACAATCTGATAATGAACATGTTGCTCAAGCTTGGGAAAGAATGAAATCTTTGGTAAAAAATTGTCCCACTCATGGACTGACTGCTTGGATGATCATCCAAAAATTTTATGCAGGATTAAACTATTCTTCAAGGAACCTATTGGATTCTGCTGCTGGAGGTACTTTTATGACCATTAC
The DNA here is from genome assembly GCA_023614405.1 of Avena insularis. NCBI lineage: Eukaryota > Viridiplantae > Streptophyta > Magnoliopsida > Poales > Poaceae > Avena > Avena insularis. The sequence continues at coordinate 96,743 of JAJUPC010000175.1, read as the reverse complement.
TTTGGGTGCTGCAACAAAGCTTCTGGATAATATGATGGTTAACTATTCTGAATGGCATACTGAGAGAGCTCCACAAGGTAAGAAGGTAAATTCTGTTGAGTAAACCTCCTCCTTCAGTGATAAGATTGATGTTATTATGTCCATGCTTGTTAATGGGAAATCCCATATTGATCCAAATAATGTTCCCTTAGCCTCTTTGGTTGCTCAAGAAGAGAAAGTTGATGTGAACTTTAAAAGAAATAACAATTTTAGCAACAATGCCTACAAGAATAATTTTGGTAACAACAACTATAAGCCATATCCTCCCAACAATGGTAATGCTTATGGAAATTCCTACAACACCAATAGGAGTGCTCCCTCTTGTCAGGGGGATGGTCCCCCGGTACCCCAACCGGACAAGAAACCAAGCAGTTGGATCGCTACCGGCTGACCAAGCACAGCCGGACAGGGCAGGACAGGCCGGCTACCGTGCGGTAGCCGGATCAGCAAGAAGTAGACGGCTATGGCGACGTAGCCGGACCCAATCAGTGAGACAGGACGATGTGCGTATCAGTGCACGGTACGCCCTATACGATGACAAGACTGGAAACCACTCGGCCATACCGAAGACTTTGCGGAGATGACGCAGGAACAGTGGCCTGATGCTGACGACAGGCTCACACGGCGTCCACTGTGCCTACGACAGCCATACCGCTCATACTCCGATGAGACATACCATGCCCGACACTGTAGATGACCAGCCGGCTAGGACCCGCCTATGGGGCCCGCCAGTCGGATTGGCCAGTGAGGTCGTTGCCTCTCTGCCTATATAAGGAGAGGCAAGGTCTCAGTAGAAAGGGTTGGTCTCATTGCATTTAAGGCAGTAGCTAGAGAATACAGCTCGAGGAGCATTTGTAGTTCGTGTATCCCAGATAGTCAGACTCGGCAGGACGCCATCGATAGTCCGAACCTGGGTACTTCTTGCGTCCAGCTACGCTCGCTTGTATCCAATCCCGCCTGCGGACGCCATCGATAGCTTCCCTGCTAATCCCCACACCTCTATCTAACCTCCTTAGGTACTATTGTTCCCAATACAACGACAGTTGGCGCCCACCATGGGGCAAGATGGCTGCGGCCGGAGTCACGTTCCGCACGGGACCCCGCACTTCAGCCGGTGAGCGCGTGGCCTCTGGCCTGGTGCTCACGCTCGGCAAATTCGACTGCGTCATCGACAACGCTTCCTGCTTCGCCGGAACCTCCTTCTCGGCGAACGACACCGTCCTGCTATTTGGCGACCTCCCTGTCTATGTCGCCACCGTTCCGAAGCGTTTCCCCAGGGAAATCGTCTCTGTCGCGGGGCTGCCACATCCAGGCGGTGGCACCTCCGTCGCACCCTGCGGCGTGGAGGTCATGATGGCCGGCTCCAGCTCTCACCCGTGCTAGCCGCGGGAGCGAGGCGTAGACGAGGTTGGGACTTCTGACCCTCCACAGCCTCGGAACCCGGTGGAGGATGCCATTGATCGGCTCCAGACGCCAGTCAACCTCGGGGATAACCCGGAGGAAAAGGAGGCCAACTTTGCCATGGAGAGACAGATCCTCCTCCAGGAGGCCATGGAGCTAGCAGCAGCCCGCAAGCAACTCGAGATCACCCGGCGCGAGTACGACCGCGCGCACGGCTTCACTCCGGCTACCGTGGAGCCGAGCCGGCGCGGCCAGGTGCGGCGCCGGGGTGGCGAGCTAGGCGTTAGGATGGAAAAGGATGGGGAACCAGATCCCGCACCCTCCCTCATCCGGCCCACCTATAGCACGCCCATCAAGAACCTGCGCGCGGCACGAGACACGGCAGAAGAGCTGCCCAGTCTGGAGGGCAAGGAGCGAGCCCGCCAGCACGCTCGCGTGAAGGAGCTCTTCCGCATTGCGGACAAGCAGGCCGACGCCAACCGGCAGATGCAGGAGGACCCTAGCTATTCCAAGGGGAGCAAGCTGCCCGCCAACAGCAGGGGTGCGCCGCGCGACACCCAGCAGGCATCCTCCCCTCAGGCGGCTAAGGCCCACAACAGGCGTCACAGCTCTGGCAACAGGGGACAGCCGCGCTAGGAGCAGACGGTGAACAGCAACCCGCCGCCTCCCCCTGCACCAACCGGAGCGCCAAGACCAGCCGGATCCCGTCTCTCGGGCCGGGTGGGTGCACCCAACCCGGATTGTCCGAATGCCCGTGACTGCATCGAACTCCTCGCTCAAGCACGCGTCATGGAGGAGGAAGATTCTACCGGCCCGGTTTGTTTCGGACCCTGCATCCGAAACGAGCCGTTTCCGGATAAGTTCTCCCTGCCCAGCGACACCCCCAAGTACGACAGCAGCATGAAACCGGAAGATTGGCTGACCGACTATGCTACGGCAGTCGACATCGCCCATGGGAACAAGCACACAGCCGTGCGCTACATCCCCCTCATGCTAACCAGGTCGGCAAGAACGTGGCTCAACAGCCTCGCGCCCAATAGCATCAATGCCTGGCCTGACTTCGAGAAGGTGTTCGTCCGCAACTTCAACGGCACGTATAAGCGTCCGGGGCGCCCACGAGACCTGGCCTTGTTTGTCCAGGGTGACCGCGAGACCGACTGCGAGTACCTCGCCAAGTGGACGGAGCTGCGCAACACCTGTGAGGGCACCTGGAGAGCCAGGCCATCGGCTTCTTCATCGAGGGTTGTCGAGAAGGCACCATGCTTCACCGCCGGCTACTGTGTGACGAGCCGAAAACCATGGCGGAGCTCATGACGGTTGCGGACCAGTACGCCATGGCGGATGTCGCCATGAAGAAGCCCCTCCGAGTAAATGCCGACGGGCGTCCGACTCCTACGGAGCCGGCTCGCGACCGTCCAGGCGATCCGGCTGGCGAAGCCAGATCCTCCAGGTGCCATGGCAACGACAACCGGTTCCACGCGGAACGCCAAGCCGGGCAACAGAATCCCCGCTACCACGCGCGGCAGGTCAATGCTGTGGAGGGTGCGCCCGATGCACCGGCTAATGACGCAAGAAGGCAGAAGCCGTGGCTCACCTTCAACCAGATGTTTGACGGCCCGTGCAAGTGGCATAGCGGTCCCCTCAAACCGGCTACGCACACCACCCGGAGCTGCAGCTGGACCCGCCAGCTAAAAGACCAGGGTAACCAGCCTCGTCTCCCCCCTCCCCCTCCTGGTGGACCTCCACCACCGGCTAGGGGGGCCGTCAATGATGGTAACGGTGGCAACAACGGCAACAACAACAATGGCTACCCACAGCCGCATGCTGCCTACCACATCTTCGAGATGGAGCAGGATGACAAGCACAGCCGCAGGTGACGCTCCAAGGAGGTCAATGCCATCGTCTCTCCGGTCCCCCAGTACCTGAACTGGTCGGAAACCCCCATCACCTGGAGCCGTGCAGATCAGCCGGAGCAGCTGCCGACTCCCGGGGGCTACGCCCTGGTACCTCATCGTCTCCAACGCATGTACCTGCTGATTCTCGCGCGTCCTCATCGATGGAGGCAGTAGCCTCAACCTCCTCTACCACTCCTCGCTGGAGAAGCTGGGCATTCGCGAAAGCGACCTGCGCTCGACTACCACAACGTTCCACGGCGTACTACCAGGGCTAGCCTGCGCCCCGCTGGGGAAAATCTAGCTGGACGTCATCTTCGGGACCGAGGAGAACTTCCGCCACGAACCAATCTGGTTCGAGGTGGTAAACCTGACGAGCACCTACCATGCTCTCCTCGGGCGCCCCGCCCTCGCCAAGTTCATGGCCGTCCCCCACTAGGCGTACCTCAAGACGAAGATGCCGGGACCCCGCGGCGTGATCACTGTTGCCGGCTGCTTTAGGCGGTCAATGGAGTGTGCCTCAGCCGGTTCCAAGCTGGCAGAGGCCCTCGTCATAGCCGAGGAGTAGCGTGTGATCATGCGCAACATGGCCATGGCCCAGCAGGACATGCCGGCTAGCAGCAAACTAGCTGGAGAAGGAACTTTCCAGCCGGCAAAGGAGACAAAGAGGATTCTGCTCGACCCCTCTGACCCGACTAAGTTTGTCACCATTGGTGTCGTCTTGGACAACAAATAGGAAGGCGCGCTCGTCGACTTCCTCCGTGAGAATCGGGACATCTTTGCATGGTCCCCCAAGGACATGCCGGGTGTGCCGAGGGAGTTCTCCAAGCACTCACTTCATGTGCGTCCGGATCCCAAGCCGGTCAAGCAACCTTTGCGCCGGTTCGCAGAGGAGAAGAGGAAGATAATCGGTGATGAGATCACCCGGCTCCTTGCAGCCGGGTTCATCATGGAAGTGTACCACCCGGACTGGTTGGCGAACCCAGTCCTGGTGTATCGACTACACCAGCCTGAACAAGGCGTGCCCGAAAGACCCCTTCGCCTTGCCCCGTATCGATCAAGTCATCAATTCCACGGCCGGCTGTGATTTGTTCTTTTCTAGATTGCTATTCTGGGTACAATCAGATCCGGCTAAACCCGGCTGATCAGATTAAGACATCATTTATCACCCCCTATGGGGCTTTCTGCTACGTAACCATGCCTTTCAGTCTAAAGAATGCAGACGCTACCTACCAGCGCTGCATGCAGAAGTGCTTGCACTCGCAGATAGGCTGAAACGTGCATGCTTATGTGGACGATGTGGTCATCAAGACCAAGGAGAAGCGCACCCTCCTCGAGGATCTGGGAGAAATATTTGGCAACCTCTGCCAGTACCAGATGAAGCTGAACACGGAGAAGTGCATCTTTGGAGTACCATCCGGTCAGCTACTCGGTTTCCTCGTATCACAACGAGGTATCGAGGAGAAGATCACGGCCATCGAGAGGATGCAGCCACCCAGGAACCTGCTTGGGGTCCAGAAGTTCACCAGATGTCTGGCCTCCCTCAGTCGTTTCGTCAGCCGGCTGGGGGAGAAGGCACTCCCACTGTACCAGCTGATGAAGAAGACGGACAAGTTCTCCTGTACTTCGCAAGCCGACACCGCATTTCACAACCTCAAGCGCATGCTATCCATAGCATCGGTTCTAGCCACGCCGGCTAGCAAGGAGCTGACGTTGCTCTATATAGCAGCCATCAGTCGGGTCGTCAGCGTCGTCCTGGTGGTGGAGCGCCCCGAGGAAGGCAAGGCTCAGCCGGTTCAGAGGACCGTCTACTACCTCAGCGAGGTTCTCTCCCTCTCCAAGAAGAACTACCCCCACTACCAGAAGATGTGCTACGACGTGTACCTAGCATGCAAGAAGCTCAAGCACTACTTCCAGGAGCATTCGATTAAGGTCGTGTGCACTGCACCCCTTTCGGAAATCATCGGCAACAAAGACGCCACCGGCCGAGTCGCCAAATGGGCCATCAAGCTCGCCGCCTACTCCATCCAGTACGAGCCCCGGCTCACGATCAAGTCGCAGGCATTGGCGGACTTCCTCGTCGACTGGGCTGAGACCCAGTATCTCCCACCGGCTCAGGATTCAAACCATTGGAAGATGCACTTCGACGGGTCGAAGATGCTCGGGGGCTTGGGAGCCGGCATCATGCTCACCTCGCCCAAGGAAGACCGGCTGGAGTACGTGCTGCAGATCCACTTCAAGACCTCCAACAACGTAGCCGAATATGAGGCACTGGCGCACGGGCTCCGGCTAGCCAAGGAGATCAGTGTCAACCGGATCCTGTGCTTTGGTGATTCGGATCTGGTGGTGCAGCAAGTATCCGGAGAATGGGACGCTAGAGATGCAAACATGGCCCTCTACTGATTCCACATCCAGAAGCTCAGCGCCTCCTTCGACGGGTGCGAATTTCACCACATCCCTCGCGTCAACAACGAGGCAGCCGATTCGCTCTCCAAGATCGGATCCACCAGACAGGCGATCCCACCGGGGGTCTCCTTGGAGCACCTGCGCAAGCCGTCCATCAACCTGTCACCAGAATCGGAATCCATCATCTCGGCAGGGAGCGTTCCGGCTGGCGGAACGGCAGAAGTGGATCCGACAGAGCCATCGAAGAATAAGACACGCACCAATTCCAGCAAGGCAGTGCTCTCCGGCTCGCAAGACCCGGGGGCTGCCGGTTCATCAAGTAGCTCGGGGCTTGCCGTCCCGGGCTCGCCACCCGGACGACCCCCCGACATCCGTCAACCGGAGAACGGGAGCGTCCTCGTCATTCGAGAAGTACCATCCTAGGGACAGCCCTTCATGAGCTACATCGCCAACAGGAGAACTTCCGGATGACGAGGTGGAAGCCAGGCAAATCCGGCGCCGCGCGCACACGTACACCATCATAAACGGAGAACTTTACAAGCACATCCTATCCGGCATTTTCCAGAGATGTGTCGACATAGACACGGGCTACCGGCTACTCAGGGACATCCACCAGGGCGAGTGCGGGCATCACGCTTCATCAAGGGCGATAGTCGCCAAGGCGTTCTGCCATGCTTTCTATTGGCCCACCGCCCTCGAGGACGCTGAGCAGCTAGTCCACGCGTGCAATGGATGCCAGCGCTTCGGGCAGCTTAGGCACATGCCAACTTCGGTACTCAAGACCATACCGATCACCTGGCCCTTCGCGGTTTGGGGCCTCGACATGGTCGGTCCCTTCAAGCGGGCGCGCGCGGGTAAGACCCATCTGCTGGTAGCGGTGGACAAGTTCACGAAGTGGATCGAGGCTAAGCCCATCTGGAAGCTGGACGGGGCGACAGTCGTCACCTTCTTCACCGACATCATCAACCGATTCGGATACCCCAACAGCATCATCACCGACGACAGCACAAACTTTGCCAAGGGGGCCTTCGCCCGGTTCTGCAGAAACAAGGTCATCCGGCTGCACCTCGCTTCCGTCGCGCACCCGCAGTCCAACGGGAAAGTGGAAAGGGAAAACCACTTGGTGCTAGCCGGCATCAAGCCACGTCTCATGGAGCCATTGGAGCGGTCCCCCGGATGCTGGATCAAGGAGCTTCCGGCTGTGTTGTTGAGCCTCCGCACCACGCCGAATAGATCAACTGGCTACACACCATTCTTCCTGGTCTACGGATCGAAAGCCGTCCTCTCTGCGGACATCTAATTAGACTCATCGTGCAAGCTCCTATACGATGAAAAGGCCAACCAGGAGGCACGGGAAGATGGAGTGGACCTCCTGGAGGAGGCCCGTGAGCTGGCTTTGTCTAGGTCAGCCCTGTACCAGCAGCGACTACATCGCTACCATTCAAGCCGGATTCGCCCAGTCGTGTTTCGCGAGGGCGACCAGGTTCTCCAGCTGGTGCAAGACACGAAGGGCATGAACAAGTTATCTCCACCCTGGGAGGGCCCCTTCATCATCAGTCGGGCGCTGCCCAACGACTCCTACTACCTCATCGACGCGCAGCAGCCGCGCAAGAACAAGATGGACAAGTTAGACGAGGAGACCGAGCATCCCAGGAACGCGGCCCTGCTGCGCCCACTTTACACCTAGTCGCCAGGCAGTGTATGTATCCCAAACACCCCATGAATGAAAATGCGGACCCCTACGAGAATCTCGGGGGCTCCTTGCTAGAAATGTGTTTTCGCATCTGCTTTTCCGGTTCTGATTTTCGGGCTCCGGCAACCCCTACCCGAGCGCTTGCCGGCTGGCCTGGCCTACTAAGTAAAACAAACCAACCGAGTAGTGTGCGATGATGTCAGAGGCCCACTCTTCGTCTCAGCTACAGACCGCAACCCGGCTGTCCGGCTAGCAAGAGCAAAATCCCGAGGCATCCCACACGAAAAACAGGGAGGAGACACGACAGAACGAGCGATCTGGTCTTGCAACTAGCTCGAACCAATCCGGCTACTAAGTGGTTAGTACCATGTGCAATGTACTATCAGCTTCCTTCGATTCCGGCTGCAGACCGCAACCCGGCTGCCCGGCAAGGACGCAGCAAAAATAGCAGAGCACACGGGAAAGCGACCAAGTGTCTGGAGAGGCACAGGCTAGTTTTCGAAAAAACAAGCAGTTTTCCGGCTACAATTTGACAGACTAACCTATTAACCTGTGAGGATGTATGTGTATGTATATGTATATTCTTGCCCGACTACTTCGAGTCGGAATTCAGGAAAAAGGAAGAAATATTCGAAGTCCTTGCCTTCATCAAGCTCTCCGAATCTCAGGGGCTACACCCACTGGGTGCGCTCGCAGTGGAATCTTGTAGTTCCTGACCGGCTAAGGGCGTTTAGCCGGCCGTTCGGAGCCCAGGTGAGGGCAAGGGCAAGAGCAAGAGAAGACAAGGAAGATTCGAAGCACCTGGCTACGCCAGCTACTCCGAATCTCGGGGGCTACACCCAGCAGGCGCCGCGCGCCCATTGAATGTTAGTTCCCCCAGCTGAAGGCATTCAGCCGGCGAAAGCAGCCGGCTAAGACGAGTCTAGTCGGATAAAGTTGGAAGACGTGAGAAAAAGAAGGAAGATTAGAAGCACCTGGCTATGCCAGCGAAATATCATAAGAAAATTCAAGACGCACAAGTTAAAGGAAACTCAAGAGTTCAATATTAATAAACAAAAAGGAGGCGAAGCCCCCATAGGTTACCCGGCATCAGAGATATCCGGTACAGATAGACAAGTTTCACACATAACAAAAGCAAGACAAATACACCCGGCATCCCGGGGCAGTAGCTAAGCGGCATGACCCTTGCCGTGAGGAGCACCTTGACCAGCAGAAGCTTCGGGCGGAGGAGGAGGCACAGAGCTCGATCCAGTTCCGGCGCTCGCGGGCGGCGGCATCGGGCCTTCCGCATCAGGAGTACCGACGGACTCCGAGTCGGTGAGCACCTCGTCGGGTTCCCCGTAGTCGGCAATCTTGATGGCAGACCCGCGGAGCTCCGGATGGGCTTGGCGGATGGCGGCACCGGCGCGTAAGCCTCCGTCAATCTTCTCCATGCGGGCGTCCTTGTACCAGGAGAGCATGAGGGCCAGAGCCATCTCCGCTCCGGCTCATGCCGCCAGGTCCCGCAGCTGGTCCACCGTAGCCGGCACCTCCCCCACCTTCACAGCCAGATGAGCCATCGTCTCCGGAACCGGAGCCTCTGACCACACGAAGGAGAAGACGTCCCGCGCCGCTTGGCGAAGCTTGGCAGCCTCTTTGCCAAGCAGGACGACAAGCTCGTGAGCCATCGGCTACGCTCCCGGCAAGTTCTCCTATATCCGGTTGTAGGTCAGCAGGTCTATGTCGGGATAAAAAGCTGTCAGAAAAAAGAGTCAGATCCGGCTACCGGATCTGGAAAGAAAAGAAGGCAGAAAAAGGGAACTTACCCTTAGCCGTGTGGACGACCTACATCAGCTCCTCCACCAGAGCCTTCTCCTTTGTCGCCAGCCGTTTAATCTCCTTCTCTTGGTCCTTGTTCTGGGCCTCGAGAAGGTTGAAGGCTTCGGTCCGGCTAGCGAACGAGGCGTCGTGCTCCTTGATGGTGGCTTCCAGACCGTCTACCCTCGTGAGCCAATCCTTATTCTGCAACCGCAGAGTGGTGTTGGACTTGCTTAGCCGGTCGTTTGCTTTCTTCAAGCGATCGATCTCGCGCTGAGCGGACAGGAGGATGGCTGGAACAAAACCGGCTATCAATAAAAAAAAGGCGGATGAAGCTAACTTACTCTGGGAAGTCCCATTGGCAGCGGCAAGCTTCTGCTCCATGGACTGGTTCCTGCCGGCTGCGGCCTCCAGCAGCCGGATCTCCTTCACCGCCAGCTCGAGTGTGGCGGCTAGGTCCGTCAGCGAGGCGGCGGAGGAAGCGTCGTCATCCACAGTATTTACGGCCAAGGACTCCTTCGCTGCGGCCACCGCCGTCCGCCACTCCTCCCCGGGCTCCTTGTCGAAGTTGTCATCGCCGACAACCACGACCTACTTGCCGGCAGCGCCCCCCTGGGTGCCCATGGAAGATCCATCCGGCTGCGAGGACTCCTCCCCCAGCTGTGGACCCCCCGATCCGGCCGGGGCAGCCGGTTCAGCTCGAGGGGAAGATAGAGGCGGCACTTCAGAAGAAGGGGGACGTTGGCTGATGCAATCGGAGCATGGGGCGGTGACCCGGTTGGAGCTCGAGCCGGGCTCGCGGCTCCAAAAGAAACCAACATGCTAAGAAGAAGGAGGAGAAGGCAAAGGCAAATAAACCAAAGTCAGGAAGGAAGAAAAAAGAAGCACGCGGAAAACGCTGAAAGAAAACAGGGAGAAGGGACGTACCCCGGCACAACTAGGGGCGGCCCCTTCTTCCGTCCAACGCGGCTTGGCGGCAGGGTGCTAGATCGGCTCCTCTTGGGAGCCGGCTCCTCCGCCGCGGGCCGGCGGGAGCTGGAACGGCTAGAGCCGCTCCCGCCTGCCTCGCCGTCCGTCGCAGAGCACGTCGCCAGATCGATGGTCGGCGCGACCTCCTCCTCCTCATGAACCTCCACGTGGGGGTCGGCAGCCGGCTCGTCATTCCGGCTAGGAAATGCATCGCCATCGCCGTCCGATTCATCCCGGACCGCCGAGCGCGCGGCTCGGGCAAGTCAGGCGTGAACTCCTCGAGGGGAGCCTCACCCTCCTCGCGAAGGATGCAAGCGAAGATCTACCGAATACAAGAAGTCAGCCGGACAGAACAAGAAAAACGCAGGAAGAACAAATGAAGTTTCTGGCTATAAGAACTTACCCGGGGCGCGCGGTTCTCCCGGATGTAGGGCGCCAGACTGAACTTCTAGTTCTCCGGCAGCCGCTCCTTGGTGATCGTCCACACCCACTCCTTCAAGTTGTGGTAGCAGGGATCGTGGCGCGACAACCGGGTCGGGTCTAGCCAGCCGGAGTAGTAGCACATCTTGTGCGCCCGCTGCTGCATCGGCATCATCAGCCGGGACATCCAGCTGAGGGTGATGTCCAGGCCGGTTAGCCGGCAGGAGACGAGGGAGCGCATGCGCTGCAGCATTGCGTCCGTCTCCGCCTTGTCACCATGGATCTTCAGCTCCTAGTTCTACCGGCTGGACTCGACATCCTGGAAAGCCGGAAGATTGATCCGGTCGACGTTGGTGATGTTCTTGACCTAGAAGTACGACTGCTGCCACAGCCGTACCGTGTCCTAAAGCAAGAACTTGGGGTAGCCGGATTGGGAGCAGGAGTAGATGGAGGCGCCGCCACAGATGACTAGCGGCCCCTTCGTGTACTGCACCTGCGGCCGGACTCGGAAGAGCCGGCAGAGGAGCCCGAGATCCGGCTGGATCCCGAGGTAGCTCTCGCAGAATGCCATAAAATGCGCCAACATCCCGATTGCGTTGGCGCCGAGGTGGTGGAGGCGGAGGTCGAAGAAGGAAAGGAAGGTCAAGAAGAACGGGTCCACCGGCAAGGCAAACCCAAACGCCAGGTGGGAGAGGAAGATGACACGCTCCCCCTAGGCCGGGTGCGGCGACACCTCCCCCACCGATGCCAACCGCACCGCCACCTCCTCCGGCGGCGGGAGAACACGGGTGGCGTGGTACTTCGCGATGTGGTCCTCCATGATGGAGCAGCCGCCCCAAGCCCCGCGGTCGGTGGCCATCTCCGGCTGATAGTGGGGAGCGGCGGCGAAAGAGTGGCGATGGCCCGTAGCGACGACGACGAGCGGGCAGCGCAAAAGGCAAGGGCGCAGAAGAAGGAGCACGCGAGGGAAGCGCAGCGAGGAAGCGGCGAAAAAACTGCTCCCTTGGCCTCCCCGTCCCTTTAAAGGGCCGGAAGAGCAACCGTCAACGGGGCCCGTGTGCCGAAGCAAGATGCGCAGAAGATCCCGGAGCGGGAACCAAAGTGCCGGACAGTGGCTTCCCGAGCCGACGTGCGACGGGACGTTACGCTGTCTGCCGCAGTGCAATGATGGCGCGTGCGCGCGTGGCCGGCGTCAGCACTGACGTCACGAGTAGCGCAACCGCCAAGCACAGCCGGACACAAATTCTATAGCTGAAGGGAGCGCGCGCACATTTCGCCTAAGGGCGGAATCCCCACGCGCTCGGGGGCTAGTGTCAGGGGGATGGTCCCTAGGTACCCCAACCGGACAAGAAACCAAGCAGTCTGATCACGTCCGGCTGACCAAGCACAGCCGGACAGGGTAGGACAGGCTGGCTACCGTGCGGTAGCCGGATCAGCAAGAAGTAACCGGATATGGCGACATAGCCGGACCCAATCAGTGAGACAGACGACGTATGACGTTGCACGGCACGCCTGACGATGACAAGATCGGCAACCACCCGCCATACCAAGACTTTGCGGATGACGAGAACAGGTCTGGCGATGACGGCCCGCTCACACGGGCGCCCATCGCGTGCCTATGACAACCATACCGCTCATACTACGATGAGACATACCATGCCGGACACTGTAGATGACCAGCCGGCTGGGACCCGCCTGTGGGGCCCGCCAGTCGGATTGGCCAGTGAGACCGTTGCCTCTTTGCCTATATAATGAGAGGCAAGGCCTCAGTAGAAAGGGTTGGTCTCATTGCATTTAAGGCAGTAGCTAGAGAATACAACTCGAGGAGCATTTTTAGTTCATGTATCCCAGATAGCCAGACTCGGCAGGAGTAGGGGCTTTACCTCATCACGAGGGCCCCGAACCTGGGTACTTCTTGTGTCCATCTACGCTCACTTGTATCCAATCCCGCCTGCGGACGCCGTCGATAGCTTCCCTGCTAGTCCCCACACCTCTATCTAACCTCCTTAGGTACTGCCGTTCCCAATACAACGACACCTCTAAACTTGAAGCTATGCTTAAAGACTTTATTAGTAAACAAACTGCTTTCAATAAAACTATTGAGGAAAAACTCTCTAATGCTGAAAGAAATATAACATCACTGGCTGAAGCTCAATCTTCTTTGAATAAAATGGCTGCTAAACCTGAAAATAATGATAATCCCTTTGCAACCACTAATGCCATACAAGTAAGAATTGATGAAATTGTTAGACTATTAGCTGAATTGCATGCTAAGTGGGAAAGAGAAGATGAAATTGCTAGAAACATTAGTGTTTCTACTATCACTACCACTAGTGTTGAGGCTAGTAATAGTTCTACTACTGTAGATGATAATTAGGATTTTGATCTTATGGTTGCAATATCTCTGAAGTTATTAAGTTCCTACAAAAGCTTGCTAAAAGTCCTAATGCTAGTGCTATGAATATGGCCTTTAGAAAACACATTACTGATGCTCTCATAAAGATTAAAGAAGAAAAGATGAAACATAAAGCTTCTATTCATATAAAACAAGAAGATGGCTGGGAACCCATCATTAATATGAAAGTGAATGACTTTGATTTTGAAGATTTATGTGATCTTGATAGTAGTGTTTCCATTGTGCCTAGAAAGATTTATGATAATGCTTGATTTGCCACCACTTGAAGATTGTTATATTTTTTTTGGAAGCAATTACTATGAGGGAGCCCCCCACAGCCACATTTTATTAAAAAAGCGAAATATTTACAGAGGATAGTAATCTATTTACAAAGGAAAAAAGAAAAGGGATTACAAGAGATTGTCAATCCATCTAGATAAAAGGGGAATATCAGAAGTTTTCACTCTATGCTTAAGCAAGGTGACTTCTTGGAAGAAAATGGCCTTCCATCCTCGGAATACACCATTGAAAATCCATCCATTCCTTTGTTTCCAAATACACCAGCATGTGATGATAACCACCTCAAAGAAACAAGGTCCTTTGAAACTTTTCTTGGCCCAACAAATGGTTTCCTCAAGGTCACCCGGATACCATGGAATTTGTAGATAATTCCAAATACAGGTACTATAGACACAGTTAAAGAACAGGTGCATCCAGTCCTCTAACACAAGATCACATCAGTGGACACAGCTGTGATCATTTGTCACCTGCCAATTCCTTCTAATTAGCATATCCTTTGTACTGATTCTGTCGTGTAAAATGAGCCAGGCAAAAAACTTAAGCTTCTAAGTGCATTTGCTTTTCCAGATCCAAACTGATGGGGGATTGTTATCAATGTGCTCAAAGTGCTTTTTGTCAATAATACTTGGTTTAAAAACGCCTTTGCCAAGTGTACAAATCCACTTGTCACCCAGGTGCTCATCCACTATAATGGACTGGCCCATCTTCTGCAATTCTGATAATTCCTGATGGGCCTGAATGGAAAGAGGGAAATGAAAACCATCCAAAATATTGCCTAGTTGTTTAAACTCCATGATCGATAGGAATTTGTCCTTAGAAAAGGTGAAAAGTCTTGGGAATCTCTGAGACAGAAGTTGGTTGTGCCAAAGATCAAACCATAGGAGGATTGAAGACCCAGAACCCACCTCACACCTGGTGATGGCCCTATAATTATCAGACAATTTAGAGACATCTTTCCACCAAAAAGAACCCACTAGTCTTGTAGCATGGGGCACACTATTGTAATAACAAGAGTTTCTAACCAGCGGCACCCAAGGTGTATCATCATTATTATAAAACTTATGGAGATGCTTCTTGAGAACGGCAGTATTTTGAACCTTCAGATCAATAATTCCTAGTGCACCTTTACACTTTTGTTTGCAAATCATGTCCCAAGCTTCCAAAGAATGAGTCTTATATTTGTCTTTCTTTCTCCGTAAACAGTGTCTTCTTCCTCTATCCACCACATTAATTACTCCAATAGGTAGCTGAAGGGTGAGCATGAAGTAGGTGGGTAAAGAGGAAAGAACAGAATTAACCAGTACTAATATGTCTCCATAAGAGAGGAAAGAGGAGGTAGCATTCAATCTTCTCTCAACTCTATCAATTAAGGGAGAAAGATCTTTGATTGTGGGTCTAGTGGTGCCCATAGGTAGTCCCAAATAAGTGAAAGGCATTTTACTCAGATTGCATTCAAATTCAGTGGCAAACTGAATAGCCTCTTCCTTAGATAAATTAATGGGTATCATGGAGGATTTAGGAAAGTTGACCTTTAATCTAGTGAAGACAACATACTGTTGAAGAATTTCCTTGAAAGCATAGATCTGTCCAGAGTCAGCAGGCAAGATAATCATAGTGTCATCATCATACTGAATTATAGGATAGTCACCCTCAACAGGGATAGGCCTCTTAAGAATGCCTTTTTGATAGGCAAAATTGACCAAAACTTGCAATAGGTCAGCTCCATGAACAAAAAGAAGAGGGGATAAAGGATCACCTTGGCTGACCCCCCCTCTTACAGTGGAAAACTCTCCCTGGTACCCCATTTAAAATAATAGAAGATGATCCAGAGGATAAAACTTCTCTCAACCAGGAGAGAAAAAGTTCAGGGTACCCCTTAGCTCTCATAATTTGAATAATAGCATCATGGTCCAAAGTATCAAAAGCCTTTTCAAAGTCAATTTTGAGAATCACAATTTTTCTCTTGGATTCCTGGCATTGATGAATAAATTCAAAAGACCATGCAAGGAAATCTTGGATGGTTCTGTCTTTAATGAAACCATATTGATTAGCATGAATGGTCTTTTTAATGACTCCCTGCAATCTATTAGCAGCCAACTTGGTAAGGAATTTAAGGCTGGTATTGGTTAGAGAAATGGGCCTAAAGTCACTGATGGTTTCAGGGTTCTGTCCTTTGGGAACCAAGGTGATAAAGGAGCCGTGAATACTCTGGAGAGAAGCCTTTCCTGAATGAAAATCATGACAAAGATTAAGGAAATCATCCTTCACAATGTGCCATCATTTTTTGAGGAACAGTCCATTGAAACCATCCGGGCCCTAGGCTCTGTTAATCTTCAAGAATTTCACAATATTCTCAATTTCCTCAATAGAAAAAGGAGCAACCAAAGGGTTTATTATACCAGGATCTTCCACAGGGTGAAGAAGAGAGTTGAGATCAAAAGGGGAGGCAGTAGGAATACACATTCCCATCCTTCTCTTGAAACTTAACCAAAAAGCATTAGCCTTGTCATGGTGATTCACTAGAGGATTACCATTCTCATCATTTATTGAAGAAATGACATTGTTCCTAAACCTTTCAGTGGCCTTAGAGTGAAAAAAATTGGTATTTTCTCCCCCAAGCTTGAACCATCTAATGGTACACCTAGATCTCCAATAATTAGACTGAATGAGAAGGAGTTTTTTCAAGTGTAATTTGACCAAGTTTCTGAAGTTGAATTCTGGGGGACTCAAATCCCTTTCCTCTTCAAGTTGGTCCAAGAGTAGGATCACATGATTGCATTTAACAATGATGGTTTTTGTATGTGAGATATTTTCCCCCATCTTTTCAATTCAAATCTCAGACTTTTAAGTTTAGCAGTAATTATTGCAGCAGAAGAGGTAGCTTTAACAGGCCCTTTCCACACCTTTTCTACCAGCTCAACGAAGCCAGGCTGCTGAATCCAATGATTCTCAAACCTAAAGATTTTAGCCTTTGGGATCATTGTAGCAATAGACACAACACAAGGCACATGGTCAGAGGTAGATTTCCCAAGAGGGTGAACCATGGTGTTGGGGTAACTAAGGGACCATTGACAGCTAGTGAAAAACCAGTGTAGTTGTTCCAGAAGTGGCTGAGATTGCATATTGGACCAGGTGAAAGCCCTTCCTTTGAGAGGAAGTTCAATGAGCCCCAGATAACTAATAATCTCATTAAAGATGAAGATATCATTCATATCAGCCCCCTCCTTGTTTCTGTTTTCCATAGACCTCATGAAGTTGAAATCTCCCAAAAGTAGCCAATTCTCATGATGAGGGATGTCTAGATTTTGTAACCATTGAACAAAAATATCCCTCTCCAACCCCTGAAAAGGACCATAAACATTAACCAGAGTCCAGCATTGATTAGAGTGTCTAGAGTTAAAACAAACTCTAATAGCAGATCTATGAATTTCCAGGAGCTGTCCCTCAAAAATAGCACTATTCCACAAAACAAACGATCCCCCAGAGGCACCCACCTAGGAGAATAAATAAATCTGTCAAATCTTTTGGGGCAAAAACTTCTGATAAAAGAGTGATCAAAGCTTTCACACTTAGTTTCTTGCAGGCAAACTATAGCACAGTTACTTTCATCAATTTTATTATTCACTGCCAGCCTTTTGTGTTTGTCATTCAACCCTCTAACATTCTAGTCTAGCACAAGCCAATCAAAAAGCCATTGTGGTGCACTATGCATTGGGAGGTAATAAAGAAAAATATGATGGGAAGAGCAAAGCAGATCCCAAAAGTAACCAGATATACTCAAGTAATATAAGGCAAGGTAGAGGACATAGATCCCACATATTACAGAGTCTCAAGACAAGCAAACACACTAGTAATAGGATAGAGTTCAGAATAGAGACAGATAAAACATAGTGCAGGGCCCAACAAGTGACCAAGTGGACATATAAAGGGAAACTAATCATTAATCCTTGGAGGGTTTAGCAGCCTCTGCATTAGCCATAAGCTTCTCCACAGTGAGGTCTTCCTCTGCATGTAGAGTTTTAATTGGGGTAAATGGAGTGACTTGATCCTTGGACCTAGGCTTCTTCTTTGGAGTAGGTCTGTCCCTCATTGGCTCCAACCTGTGTCCATCTCTGAGAACAGCCTGCCTAGTGCTCCTCCTCACTTTTGCTTCAGAAGAAGGTCCCACTTTCTTGGCTCTTCCCTTCCTTTTATTGCACTCAGTGCTCAGACTAACAGAGGATTCAAGTAGCATAGCTGCAGATTCAGACTGAGAACCACCAATTTCCAACATATTTGAGCCAGACCCATGGGGATCCAACTGAACCTTACCAACCTTGGCATCCTTGATCAGAGAGAAAGGGAAGGTGGGCTCAGTGTAAGGGACAATTGCAAGAGATTGGTCACCAGCAGAATCAGGCCCAGAATTGCTAGAAGGGACAGGAACCAACTCCACCTCCTCAGGGTCATCAGTTATATCTTCAATGAGAATCAGCTCAACACTTCCAGCATTCTGTTGAACCACCATCTCCTGCACAGGACTAGCTCCAGGAATCACCTGAAGAGAGGAAGAAGAACTGGCAGAGAACTGAAAGGAGACAGTGGACTAAGGTTGCTGAGGGTGAGAGGAAAATTCTGTAGTATTGGGGCACCCCAACCAGGAGCAGCATCATGGACCACATTGTTAGCAGTCTCTTCATTATTCCAAGCATCCTAGTTTCCATGATCAGCAGGTGGACCCCAGTTGTCAGCAGGGGGCACTTGATGATAATGCTAAAAAGAAACTCATGGGGAGTATTAATGATGTTCTTATTATGGTTAACAATGCCTATGTCCCCGTTGATTTCTATGTTTTGGATGTTGAATGCAATGCTTCTTGTCCTATTACTTTGGGAAGACCTTTTCTTAGAACTGTTGGTGCCATTATTGATATGAAAGAAGGCACCATTAAATATCAACTCCCACTCAAGAAAGGTATAGAACACTTCCCTAATAAGAGACAGAAGATTTCATTTGCCTCTCCTATGAAAACAAAATTTGCTCTTAATGCTTCTTCATTTGAGAACACTTGATTCTTTTTCTTGCTTCTTATGCCTAACTTAAAGGCGTTAAAGAAAAGTACTTATTGGGACATAACCCAAAAGTTTTAGATGAGTCTTGGAAGTTATTACTTTAGTAATAAACGCTCCTTATCCTTTTTATTTGCTTTTTGTGCCAAGTGTAACCTCTAATGAGAGATAAGTAATGATTGGGAAAGTTGTTGTCCCAAAATAGATTTATGTGCTTCACCGTAAATATTCGTGTAAAATCTATGTATGTCCTTTTGAGGTGTGAATTTTTCTGCTTCTACCCCAGGTTGTTATCTAACTTTTGTTAGTTCAACACTTTTTGATTTGAGCAACCGAAGGTCTTCGAACAAATTCGTCTTTACCTGCTGGTCTATTTTGACAGATTTCTGCTATTTTCTGCATTTGCTTCTTGTTGGTTCCGTTTTGAGTTCTTTTGGGGAATTGAGCTTTTTGAGGGAAGTGCTACAGTAGCTTGTGTTTTAATGGAAGTTTTATTGGTGTTAGAACTGAACCTAAAGACTTATTATCTTGAGTGCACTAATGTTGCTAATAAAGATTGTGTGAAGTTTTGTATGAAGGAAAAATTTCAGGTGTATGGAAGGAATGAGTAATGAGATGAAGGATGGACTAAAGCTCAATCTTGCAGATTCCACGCGTGTCACCCCAAGAAATATCCAAGAAGTACAAGCGTCAAAGCTTGGGAATGCCCAAGGCATCCCCTTCTTCATCAATTAAAATCCCAGGTTTCTTCCAAACGCTTCATTTTTATTGTTTCATGCACAATTGTGTTGTTCTTGGAGCGTCTTCTTTTTTGTTTTTGTTTTGGTTTTTAGTTTGCTTTGTTTTCTGAATAAATTGGTTGGAACCCCCTTTCATACATTGGTTTTCAAATAGTTTGGTTTGGTTTGGAAAAGAGTAGGAAAGTTCATGCTTAAGTGTTAAAGAGAGCTTGTTTTTTACTATGGCCTATGCTTTGTCATGCCATTCTTGATATTGTTTTAGCTTTATGCTTAGTATTCTTTTCTGTAGCATGACCTGTTATAAACAATTGAGATTGATTAATGTGCCTTGGATGAATCATGCGTTGTTTTAGCATATTAAAGCATAGTATTGTGGTATTCTCCTTTGATGCTTTATTTGGGTTGACTTGGCGCATGCTCACACCATGTTATGACTATCCCAAGTCACCAAAGCCTTTATGATCCTTTAGTTTTCAACTTGTAGTATCACTTTATGCTTTGGTCAATGATGTTTTGTTGCTATGCATTATTATGGCCATTATTGCTCTTTTAGTTTGTCGCTCCCAGTCTTTTGCTAGCCTCTAGAACCAAGTATGACTTCCACTCATGCATCCAATCCTTAAACCAAGTTATTCCAAAGAGTCCACCATACCTACCTATTAGCATATGCTATTCCAAGTATATTCATGTTTTTTTACCTTCCAAATTAAACTTGTTATGAGAAAACTAGTGATTAAAGCTCTCACGAACTTGATGGCACACTTTACTTTTCTTGCCCTTAATAAACCATGATGTCGTCTATGTTGTATATGCTTGCATTTATTTGTTGGGGATTAGCAGAACCATGTTTTCATAGGGAACGCTTTCAACATTGCACGGGTACTTTGTGCCTAGTTGATATCATGCTCTTTTGTTATGTGGTCGGTGTGAAATAAAAGGGGAGCTTGTACGTCCATGGAGTTATGTATATGTGTTAGAGAAACGCCCGGGCCGCTGGTCTAATCCATGCTGACATGGTGGAAACCTGCAGCGTAACCATAATGAGCTGTCTATGAAGCATTCTTCTTATAAAAAAAGAGTCCGATATTGAGAAAAAAGAGAAAAAGAAAAAAAAGAGATTATGAAAAGAGGAAAGAGAGAAAAAACACCATATTCCCATGGTAAATAAGAAGATTGCTAAGATGCTCGTTGTCTGCTTGCCTTGTCATTTTGATATGGGGATTCTTCCGTATCAATGGGCAAGGGGTACTCTGTTGGTGGTTCTCTATGATACACATGTACTTACGATGACAAGAACTTACCGGTGACTAAACTTGAGTAGCATGAGGAGCGGCCCTCGTATTCAAGGGACATGTACACCATAGTTTGTTCACTTTAACCTTAATCACTTCAAGATGCTTATGATAGGTGCAATGAGAGCTAAAAGCTATTAAGTACCATAATTTTTGGATGCTCTTTATGAGACTTGAATCCCAACTTCCTTCTATGAAGGCCTTTCTTCCACTTATACATTGAGTCTTCACCTTCTATCTTTATGCACCTACTTTGAGAGCATAGTGGCCATTCGTAGTTCTATGTGCATTGTCCCAAGACTTGTTGATTGATGCATACCTTGATATTGCTTGTTTTAAACTATTTGTATCTAGTCACTCTTATAAACTTTGAAGGTGTCCTATGCATTTATATTTGCTAATCTAAGAGGGACAAGCTGAATACTACTATGCTATGCTTTCTTTATGTGAAACAAACAAACGCCTTGCAAATCATTGTTATTCATGAATCTTTTGTTTGTGCCTTTTCATGTTGCACCATAGTTTCTTTGTCTTATTGCTAGAACTTTGTCTTTCATGTTATGATTGAAGTACTATGATCCCAGCTTCGAATGTTTTACAAATACTTTGATCAAGTTTATGATGGTGCATGTCACCTCAAAAATTATTCTTTCTTTTTATCACTTACCTACTCGAGGACGAGCAGGAGTTAAGCTTGGGGATGTTGATACATTGCAAATGTATCTATAATTTTTGATGTTCCATGCTTGGTTTTATCTACTTTCTTATGTTTTGTCCACACTTTGGAGTACTTTTCATATGATTTCTTGGACTTATCTATTAACAAGAGCCACAGTGCCAGCTGCCTGTTTTCTGCTGTTTTTGGTTCCAGGAAAGTCAGAAAATGAATGTTCTCGAAATTGGACGGGACAAAAGCCAAAGTCATTATTTTACCGAGGGACACCTGGAGCCAGAATACGAGACGGAGAGGGGCTGGTGCCGGGCCACACCACCTGGCCCGCGCCAGGGGGTGGTCTTGCCGCCCCAGGCACCCCTCGGCCTCTCCTTCCGCCTATGTATTGCCTCTGATAAGGAAACCCTAAGTACCCGATCAAGATTCCACGAAAGAGTCTGTAGCCGCCGTCATCTCCATCCCTAGATCAGGAGGGATTTGAAGCTCTTCCCGGCACCCTGCCGGAGAGGGGAATTCACCCTGGAGGCCTTCTTCATCACCATGCAAGCCTCCGGTGTGATGCGTGAGTAGTTCATCTCTGGACTACGGGTCCATGTAGTAGCTAGATGGCTGGTTCTCCTCCTTTGTGCTACCATGTCTAGATCTTGTGAGCTCCGTTCATGATCAAGTTCATCTATTTCTAATTCTGCATGTTGTGTTTGCGGGGATACGATGGATACTGAGATGCTATTTAAGATTGATTATTGATTCTATCATGTCTTTGTTATTTGTGATCTTGCATGCTTTCCGTTGTTAGTAGCTATCTTGGCCAAGTAGATGCTAGCAACTCCAAGAGTTAGTATTTATGCTCAATAGTGGGTTCATGCCTCTGGTAATCTAGGAAAGTGACAGAAATCTCTAAGGTACTAGATGTGCTGTTGCTACTAGGGAGAAAACATCAATCCTTTGTTCATAAAACAATCATATTGTTTACATTACACGCAGTTCGTAATGCAATTATCTGTTGCTTGCAACATAATACTGGAGGGGGTTCGGATGATAACCTAAAGGTGGATTATTAGTCATAGATGTAGTTTGATGGCGGTATATGTATAATGTTGTAATTCCCAATCGAACCTCAAAGGAGTCAAGATGATTAGTATATGCTTGTATGCTTTCTTGATGTTTGTCAATTGCCCCGCTGTAATTTGTTCACCCAGCATGTTGTCTATCTTAAGGAGAGCCACCTCTATCTTAAGGAGAGCCACAATCAGTCTACAAACTGTTTACTGCTTTGTGTTTACTTTCTGCAATCTATTACTTCCTTCCATTCGATACGTTTAATCCTTTCTTTCAGCAAAACCGGTGAGATTGACAACCTCATAGCAAGTTGGGGACAGAGTTCTGTGGTTGTGTTGTGTAGGTCTCCATGTTGCTGCTGGCACCGGTAGTGCGCCCTGCCAACGTTCAGCTAGCAACACCTTTGGGGTGTTTCCTTGCTCCTACTGGATTGATATCCTTGGTTTCGTACTGAGGGAAAACTTGCTGCTGTGCTCATCATACCTTCCTCTTGGGGTTCCCCAATGAGCTCGATATATTTTGGGTCATCAGTCAGCCCCACGCCCCAGTTGACGGTGCCGATGGAATCTGACGAGGTGTATGCTAGGGTTGTGAATATGCTCCTCATTGCCCCTCCTGGCATTTATATTGAGAGGCTAGGTCTCGGGACAACAGACTAAGTCAGTTACAGATTAGGGTTTTCCATTTAAGTTTCTATCTATTCCTTGTTGTGTTCTTCAAGGAGTTGCCTTCCTTTGGGCCACCCGAACTTGTATTGGGCTTCAGTTGTATCACTATTCCTCTTGGGCTGAACCACATAGGCCAAACATAAGTACCCGTTGGGCATACCCATGTGAAATGGATCGTATGGGCACCTAGAGGGGGGGCGTGACTAGGTGCTACTCCAAATTTTAATACTTTTTCAATTTTAGGCTTAGCACAAAGGGTAAATTCTCTAGATAAACTATTAGATGGAATTTCCCTATATGCAAACCTATCTACTAGCGAGTAAAGAGCGAGTGGAAGAGGAACAGTTAAACCGTAGTGAAGCACGCGGAGACACATGATTTGTTTGACCGCAGTTCCTTCCCTGTTAAGGGAAGTACGTCTGCGTTGGAGGGGTGGGTGGTACTAAGACCACCACGCCAAAATAGGCCTCACCCTGTTCTCTGATGGATCTCGCCACCAAAGGCCTGATCCACCTTTCCACTATAGGTACCCTTTGAGGCTGGTATCGGCGCCTTTACACAACTAGCGGGGCAACAACTCCACAATCAACTTGGAGGCTCCTGAAATGACAACAAGCTGCCACAAGAACAAAGTTATCAAATACAACAAACAAGATCTAGGTATTGACAAGAATACTAGATCAGGGATTTCTCCAAGTGAATGGAGAGGAGTTGATGCGCTTGATTCGTGATGATAATGATGATCCTCTCCTCCTTCAATTCCCCCAAAGATCAAAGCCTTCGGGTGGTTGAAGTGGGAGATCGAGAATGGGAGCTCTTGCACAATGTCTGAACAATTTCGAATGAATCAAGAGTTCTTAACATTGGGGAAGAAGGGGTATTTATACCCCCTTTCGAAACCAGTTTTTGGACACATTGGGGGCCAGATTATCCAGCCCAAGTGAGGGCCAGATTATCTGGCCAGGGGAAAACTCCGCCCCAGACTCGAAATATCCGGCAGATAATCCGCCCCCCTATCAGAGCATCGCGCCTAGCTTTCCCTTGATCAACTTCTGGGGGCCGTATTATCTGGTCCTATGTGAAGGCCGGATTATCCGGCCTAGGGAGGAAAAACTTCCCCAGTTCGGATTTTCTGGGAGAAAATCCGACCAGATACCGAGCGACGCGCCTTGGCTCCCTTTGCTCAAAAACTGGGGGCCGGATTATCCGGCCCATGCGACCACCGGATTATCCGGCCTGGGGAGGAAAAATCGCCCCAGTTCGAATTTTCTCGGAGAAAATCCAACCGGATACCGAGCGACGCGCCTTGGATCCCTTTGAACAATGAGGTAGGCCGGATTATCTGGCCCTTGGTGGGGCGGATAATCTGGCCCCCCTCAAAGCTTCCTGCACACTTAGCACACATGAATAATCTCCACGGTATTGTTATCTAACAATAAAAACATAGGAAAACATGAAATGTTCTTTCAATCTCAACCTTTTTGGTGCTAGATGACATTACCAGGATTTGTAGGAAAAAGTCACAAGACAAACAGCAATAACCATGGAAGAGACTCCCCCTCAATGTGTGCATATTAGAATTTTTCATTGGAATACAAATGCACACAAATAGGTGAATCTATTCCATAGACATATGAGCAACATAATCATACCACCGAGGTAGAGGGAAGGAATCCTTGACATAGCCTCAATTATTACTGAGATAACCAATATAAGCGCCTTCCTTGATAAAGACTTCCAGCATAATAGGATATGAATAGATGGATCCATAAGCATAATCCATGAGATGAAATCCATAAGCATAATTCATATAACCACATAGAGTCTCAAACAGACCACAAACCACAAATTTAAAGTTCAACGCTAAATGGGCATAAGCAAGAAAACGACGAATAGAAAAATGCAAGTGCTTATGCCCGACCCATGCAAATCCACGAATATCCTAATAGAACTACTTCTCCCCCTTTGGCATCGAGACACCAAAAAGGAAGAAGAGCGATGCTAGCGCCCCACGGGATCACTCATAGTCCTCGTCCTCATCCTCGTCTTCATTCTCATCATCATCATCATCTTCAAGCTCCTCGGTGTCACCATCCTCATCCTCATCATCAGCAGCAGCCGCAGAGGGGAACAAGTGACGCTCCAGCTCTCCATAGTTCAACCCGGAGGAAGAGTTCCACCGAGCATACGGTGTGGGAGGTGTAGGAGTCGGAGGGTCACCTGAAGCACCGGACACATGGTGGAGAATGAGCTGTTGGGAGTGAGCCAACTCATGGCGCTGCTTGTATGCCTCGTACTGACCCTTGTGTGTGTCCACTCCCATGCAAAGTATGTTACGCTGGAATCAGTTCAGCTGCTTGATCTCACGGGCAACGGGAGGCACTAGGGGCCTGTGAGCATCCCTCATGAGGCCCTCAGGAGCGGAGGAGGGGTGAGAGGTCTTCCGAACCTTGGTGTAGATCTTCTTGGCCTTATGCACTGAATCATTGTGGAACTCCTCAAAAGGAAGCAGGTGCCTGATGAGCATCACAATGTAGGGTGAATAGGGGATGGATAGACGGTTGAACATGGCATCAGTCAATTCATGGTAAATGAAGTCCATGACATCCAGCCTATACTGCACCGACTCGTCCTCGCACGAGGCAACCTCATGAGAAAATTGAAGTAGCTGAACAAGGTGACCATGGATGCTATCATTGTTGCCCCCACTCGGAGTGATGGAGTCACGGAAGAGACCCACTAAGGTAGCATAGATGGGAGAAAGGCCAACCAGAGTGCCCATAATGCCATTGTCCATAGTGCAAGGAGAGAGAGCTACATCGTTGTTGGGCTTCAGCTGGGTGATGATGCGGTGGCCACTGGCTCTATCCTTGCTACGGAAAGAGTATCCAAGAACCTCAGCAAACACGTGAAAATCAGCAGTCATAGGCCTGTCATGAGTCATCCACTTCATAGTGCGATGCTCATCCCCACAAATAACCAAAGTGGAGAAGAACTGCTTCGCCACCTTATAGTCAAAAGAGCACTAGAGAGACATGAGATGGTGCAGCCCTATCCTCTCAGCCACAAACATCGCATCCACAAGGTGGGCCTTCTCCAAAGCATAGCAAGGACCAGTGGGTGCATAAGCCTAATGTTCAGCCTGGCATACACATCTTCATAGATACCTTTCTGTTCCACACACCAAAAACGAGTATCCCCCAGCTCATCATCACGAGGCAACTCAGCAAACAAGTCACGGTGACGGATGGAGGAATAGGTGACTGCATCCAAAGTCCTATAGTTGATCTTGGGATCCTTGCCCTTTCTCTTGGACACCCCCTTCCTAGTCCTCTTTGCTTGTTCAGCCATGCGCTTCTCTTTGTTCTTTCTTCTCCTCAACTCAACTTCGTCCACTAAGTTACACTGTCCGTCGTCCCGAAAGTATTTAGCGCGAGGGCGGTGCTTGTAGGTCTTGGGAACACTGGACCACCTGTGAGGAGAATAAGGGCGATAGAAAGGGGATAAGCATACACACAAGTCTAGGAGAGAGCATGGAAAAAGTAGTCAAAAAGTTCATAGGACAAATCTACTCAATGCATACTCCATAGTGAAACTGAACCAGAATTGAATCCGTCAGGCCAGATTATCCGGTCTGGCCAGGGGCGGATAATCCGGCCCTGGCAGAAAATTTCGAGTCCACCTAGATTGAATGCAAAAAAGTAGATCGAGCCTAGAAACTGCAAGACTATGATTTCTATGCGAAAACACATCATTCTAGAGAACGTTCCACCCAACAAGTAACACATCTAGCCAAAGATGCAGAGAGAGGGAGTTACCCTCACTCATTGGAGGAAGAACACAGAGGAGAAGGTACCCGGAGGCGCGGAGCAGAAGATCCGGGGAGGCTCGGAAAATCCGGTGGCCGGAGAGGCTACGGGGAGGGTGGGGGACGGCAGGCGGCGGCTGAGGAGGAGGAGAGGGTTGGGGGAGAAGTGATGTTTGTTATGTGCCCTTCCCCTCGATCCCTACCTTTTAAGACAAAATCCGCCAGGGCCGGATTATCCGGCCTCAAATCTGGAATTCTGTTGTACACAGAACCAGGCCCGCACGTCCCCAAACAATACCCCCACAAAGTGTACAAGGGACTTGTGTGCAAGAATAGATGGCTTAGGGGTAGGGAAAGGCTTAGGATTAAGAGAACCAAACTGAGATGGTACTAGACACTCAAAATTGCAAGACCCAAATCAAATAAAAGCCAAGATTGAGTGTGATTCCCATAAGAACATGAGAGAGCAAAAACAACCAAAAAGATCCAATTCTCCTCAAGGGAGACGGCGGTGGCCGAAGCCACCTTGTTGGAGTGTATGGTGTGACACCACGAAGATATATCTTGGGTTCATGACCAATACTCATCAATAAGCTCACATATCACAAAATGATATTAAGAGAAATGATTTATCTTGCTTTTGGAATTATGGGGGGAGGGTTAGCCCAGTGAGTTAGGACCACACTTCCCCTATATCCCTGCCCACACCTAGACCAAAGTAGGATTGAGATGTATGAGTGAGTGCATGGGTAATCAAGACAAGCTCCTGGAATCAATGATATTTAGCTCATTCCTCAAGTAGTAGAATCTTGCTTCATCAAGTGGCTTCGTAAAAATATCCGCAAGTTGGTTCTTCGTGCTCACAAAGGATAGATCAATATCGCCTCGAGCAACATGGTCTCGAATAAAATGATTCCGAATCTCAATATGCTTCGTCCTTGTGTGTTGTACTGGATTGTACGCAATTTTGATTGCACTTTCATTATCACATAAAAGAGGCACTTTGTCACAATTGACACCGTATTCCTTTAAAGTTTGCCTCATCCACAATAATTGAGTGCAAGCGCTGGCAGCAGCAACATATTCAGCTTCGGCAGTGGAGAGAGATATGCAATTCTGCTTTTTAGATGACCAACACACAAGAGATCTTCCCAAGAATTGACAAGCTCCAGAAGTGGATTTCCGATCATCCTTATCACCAGCCCAATCTGAGTCAGTGTAACCACATAAAGAGAAATTGGAGCCCTTGGGATACCAGAGACCAATAGTTAGGGGAATGAACCAAATATCGAAAGATTCTCTTGACTGCCACTAAGTGGCTTTCTTTAGGAGCTGCTTGATACCTTGCACACACTCCCACACTCAACACGATATCGGGTCTAGATGCGCAGAGGTAAAGAAGAGAGCCGATCATGGACCGGTATACCTTTTGGTCCACATCTTTACCATGTGGGTTAAGTTCAAGATGACATTTTGTTTGCATCGGAGTGGCGACACCATTTAGACCCGTCATCTTGAATCTCATGAGCATGTCTTGGATGTACCTTGCTTGATTAATAAAGGTTCCTTCTCTAAGTTGCTTGATCTCAAATCCAAGAAAGAACCGTAATTCCCCCATCATAGACATCTCAAACCTGTCAGTCATAAGCTTTGAAATTTCATCATTAAAAGCTTTATTAGTAGAACCAAAGATGATATCGTCTACATATAGTTGGCATACGAAGAGATCCCCCTTAACCTTCTTAGTAAAAAGAGTGGGATCGATTTGCCCAACTTCGAAGCCACGATCTAACAAAAGCTCTTTAAGGTGCTCATACCACGCACGTGGGGCTTGTTTAAGGCCATAGAGTGCCTTATCGAGTTTGTAGACATGGTTCGGAAAGTTAGGATCCTCAAAACCCGGCGGTTGCTTTACATATACCAACTCATGTAGAGGACCATTCAGAAAGGCACTATTGATGTCCATTTGCTGCAACTTAAAATTGTTACGGGCAGCATAAGCAAGAAGGATACAGATGGACTCAAGGCGAGCCACTAGAGCATAGGTATCGCCGAAGTCAATGCCCTCAACTTGAGAGTAACCTTGTGCCACAACTCTTGCCTTGTTCCTCACAACAATGCCATTCTCATCTTGCTTGTTTTTAAATATCCACTTAGTGCCGATAACATTGCGGCAATCTTGGGTTTCTCCACGAGTTTCCAGACTTTGTTGCGCTCGAAATTATTCAATTCTTCATGCATAGCAACAACCCAGTCTGGATCTTCAAGAGCTTCAAAGACCTTCTTAGGTTCCACCATTGAGAGATGAGCTTGATGCTCTCCAAAGCTGGCCAATTCTCTTAGAAACCCTTCATCGAAGATCACCAACAACCTTGTCGAGGGTGTGACCCGTTAACTCACGGTTTCGATCAGCTAGAGCCTTGCGACGAAGTTCAATAAGTTTGTTGTCTCTAGGAGGAGTAGTTTCATCTCTTGAATCTTCATTGTAATCATTTGCTCGACCTTGATTAGGAACTGGGATAACAGCAGTAGGTGGTGGTGAAGCGTGCCCTTGAGGTGAGTCGATGGCAGTCAGAGGTCTGAACTGAGAGTCAGGGCCGGATAATCCGGTCGATGGAGGGGCCGGATAATCCGGCCCGGGAGTACAAGGAGAAGCTTCATCAGGATGTCTGGGGCTTGATTGAACTGGCGATGGGCCGGATAATCCGGGGCTTGCATTGATATCTTCACCACCAGGAGCAATATGGTCAGCTAGAGCGGGGTGGCCGGATAATCCGGTGTCCACCGGATAATCCGGCCTGGAGTTTTCTAGAACAACTTGACCTTCAGCAGTTGATGGAGATGGTGCAGAATTTGCTCCCGTGGTGGGAACATGTTGGTCATGTGTAGATGAGGGCTCTTCATGGGAAGAGCATTGTCCTTCCCGATCCGCCACAAGGGGTTCCTCAATGGGGCGGAAAAATCCCACGCCCATCCTTCTTATGGCATCTTGAGGTATTTCAATATCTGCATCACAAACACCAACTTGCTCCGCACGTGAACCATCATTTTCCTCGAACACCACACTACAAGATTCTACAACAGTTCCAGAGAGTTATTGTAGACTCTATAAGTGTGGGATTCGGCACCATAACCAACAAAAATACCTTCTAGAGCCTTAGATTCAAGCTTAGATAAACGAACTCCCTTGATAAGAAAGAAACACTTAGACCCGAATACCCAAAAGTATGATTTGTTTGGCTTGTTACCGGTAAGTATTTCATACGGAGTCTTGTCCAAGATCTTGCGGAGGTATAATCGGTTGGATGAGTGACAAGCAGTAGAGATTGCTTCAGCCTAGAAGTTATATGGAGATTTAAATTCGGCTAACATTGATCTTGCCATATCCATTAGAGTTCGATTCTTCCTCTCGGCTACACCATTTTGTTGAGGGGTGTACGCAGCGGAATATTGATGTCTTATCCCCTCTTCACTTAGGAACTCATTTAAGGTGTAGTTCTTGAACTCAGAGTCGTTATCACTTCTTATTGCTAGAATGGGAACGTTGTGCTGACGTTGAACCTCATTGGCGAAGTCGATGACAGTTTGTTGAGTTTCACTCTTCAACTTGAAGAAAGAAACCCAAGTGTATCTTGAGTAATCATCAACAATCACTAAACAATACTTCTTCCCACCAAGGCTTGCATGAGATGGAGGTCCGAAGAGGTCCACATGAAGGAGCTCTAAGATCCTTTTTGACGAGATAATAGTTTTCCTTCGATGAGGAGAGTCATGCATTTTCCCTTCAACACACGCCCTGCAAACACGATCTTTGGCAAAGGAGACATTTTCTTTTAGTCCAAGAATGTGGACACCCTTCTAGAGACTTTGCAAAGTTCTCATATTAACATGGGCTAGTTGGCGATGCCATAGCCAACCCACGTCAGCCTTTCCGAAAAGACACATCGGGCCTGTAGTGGTTTTCCACAAAAAGTCCACCACGTACAGGTCATTTTCGACATATCCCACGAAAACGACTTTTAAAGACTTGCTCCACAAGAGTACCACCAAATCAGCATCAATATAAACTGCAAAGCCCGTCTTACCAAGGGCGCGAACTAAAATTAAGTTGTAACCGAGGGTGTCAACAAGCATGACGTCCACGAGAGAGATATCGTGAGCCACCACAACTTTGCCGAGACCCAATACCTCAGATTTTGACTTGTCACCATAGGAGACGGTTATGTGATCATGGTTTGGCCACATATCTGTGATGATCTCCATGCTTCCGGTCATATGACTCGAGCAACCACTATCAGGTACCCATTTAGAACCACCGGAAGCATAGCCCTGCAAGAAAATTACTTCTTGGTTTTAGGTACCAATTTTTCAATGGGTCCTCTCATGTTAGTGACAAGGGTCTTGGGAACCCAAATAGACCAAGGAATGTAACAATCATAAGGGCCTACATAACTAGCATAAACATCACCATAATAATCGCAATATAATTCAAAGTTAGGATTGTTAATCCCTGCAAAACCATCATAATTAGTCTTGACATTTGTAATGTTGCTAGTCTTTGGTTGAGCAGTTTTGCTCTTCTTCTTCTTGTTTTTCTTGCTCTTTGTCTTGTTAATGTAACCAAGACCTTCTTTACTATTGTTTATCCTTTGCTTGCTCAGTATCTCATCAATAACTTCTTTACCTTTGTGTTGAGAACCTCTTGCAAGGTCTTCTTTTCCATAGGATGAGGTGGAGGTACTTGGCACATCATACCGTTTCAATTGAGTTTGGAGATGGTCATGAGACTCACTTAAAGTAGAATGATCACTCTTCAATGCCTTGTGAGCACTTTCAAGATTATCGAACTTCTCCAAAAGTCTAGCATGAACAGCCCCAAAGTCAATCTTTTCTTTCTCTAGTTTCTTTACCTTGTGAAGAGCATGGTCACGTTCTTTGATGAGCTGAGCCACAGCTTCTTCCTGTGACTCCTCAATGGATTCGAGTCTCTCTTCCAAAGATACTCGAGCTTCATCTTCCTCTTCAAAGGCATTCTTCAAAGAAGTTATCTCCAAGGCATCTTCTCTTTCAATTCTGCCCTTTTCTTCAAGAAGATCTTCAACTTGAGCAAGTTGACTCATAAGAGCATCAAAATGGAGTTTGTGCTCACCTTGTAGGTTAGTGAAAAAGGTATACAAAGCAATAACTTCTGACCCTCTTGCCATTAGGCAAGTAGCATTGTTGTTGATGACGTTCTCGTTTGGCGAGTCGAAGAGAGATGAAGGAGTCGATTTATACGTCCAAAACGTATCTACTTTCCCGAACACTTTTGCTATTGTTTCTACTCTATACTTGTGTGATTTGGATGCAACTAATGCGGACTTACGCTGTTTTCAGCAGAATTGCCTTGGTGTCTACTTTCTGTGCAGAAAATCAACTATCAGCAAAAATCCCGGAAAATATGCCAAAAATCCTATTTCACCCGAAGACTCCAGAAGCCAGAATACGAGACGGAGAAGAGCCAGGGGGTGGCCACACCACCTGGTGGCGCGGGACAGGCCAGGCCACGCCAGGGGGTGGTGTGGGCCCTCCAGGCACCCCCTCGGCCTCTCTCTTTGCCTATAAGGAGCATTCTGAACTAAAAACTCTGGGGGGTTTGACGTTTTTCCAGAAGGAGTTCCGCTCCGCCGCCACCACCAGATTCCAGGGAACAGCCCAAGAAACTCCGTTCAGGCACCCTGCCGGGACGGGGAATTGGAGGAGATCATCGCCATCATCATCACCATCGCTTCTCCATCGGCCATCCATGTTTCCCCCATCTATGAGTGAGTAATCCCCTGCTGTAGGCTATGGGGATGGTAGGGATTGGATGAGATTGTTCATGTAATGGCATCAGATTGTTAGGGCATGGTGCCTAGTATCTTTTATTAGTGCTTTGTGACTTTGTTGCGACTTGTTGTGCTTAATGCTTGTCACTAGGGCTCGAGTGCCATGATTTCAGATCTGAACATGTTATTGATTCATTATGATAGTATTGTTCTTGGTCTTATCTACAAGTTGTATACACACATCGTTGTCCGGAACCTATGGCCCCGGCGATGTAAATCGGGATAACCGGAAGGGAAAGGCTTTGATGTGAGGATCACATGTGTTCACGGAGTGTTAATGCTTTGCTCCGGTGCTCTATTAAAAGGAGCACCTTAATTGCCAATAGTTCCATAGAGGCCCCGCTGCAAACGGGCTGGCAGGACAAAAGATGTTGTGCAAGTTCTCATTGCAAGCACGTATGACTATATATGGAACACGTGCCTAGGATTATCTAGTGCTTGGATGCTTATCTTATTTATCTACAGTTGCCCTATGTTCTAATTGCTATGTGAATTGTCTTGTCCATGCAACGCCCGTTCATCCATCCCTATGCCTACCGCACTCGAATCCCACTGTTTACTGCTTTTCTTACTATTGTCTTTGCTTTACTACTGCTGTTACTTTACTATTCCTCCTACAAAACTATTGCTACTGATAAACTGCTGTGAGCAAGATTGTTTCCAGGTGCAGCTGAATTGACAACTCAGTTGTTAAGGCTTATAAATATTCTTTGGCTCCCCTTGTGTCGAATCAATAAATTGGGTTTCACTTCCCTTGAAAATACCATGATACACCCCCTATACTTGTGGGTCATCATCGATGTGGTGGCTATAGCAGCCACCTCGCGAGAATTATCATCATCCTCTTCATCTTCCCTTGCAGAGGAGTATTCTTCTTGCGCTACTAAGACGATCTTGGGTTGCTTCTTGAAGGGGCCATTCTTCTTAATAAATGGCTTCTTCTTAGGTGCTTTGGATTTCTCTTTAAGAATGAGCCTACCACCATTATCTTCTCTATTTTGATACGGACACTCGGCTACAAAGTGCATTCTCTCTCCACAGTTGTAGCAAGTTCTCAGTCTTGGGCCACTTTCTCTTCTTCCATTTGACCCGTTCTTGCGCTCGAGTTCCGACTTGGCTTTGGCAGGGTCCTTCCAAAAGTTCCTTGCATAAAACGCCATGTACTCACCATGGGCACGTTTGACTTCATCGGGGAAGTCCATGGAGGCCCCTCAAATGCTCTTTCATCCTCCTCTTTATCAACAACATTGGCTTTGAGAGCAACATTGACACCCTTTTGCATTCCAATGGCCCGAGCACGAGCATCTTCAGCATTCTATCCTGCCACTTTGAATGATGCCATCTCTTGCATGACCTCATTGGATGTCATTTGATGGTAGTGATGTCTACCTTGCAGGCTCTTCAAGCCCGTTGGCTCGAAAGGCATTAAGGCACTCACATATTTCCTTTTTATCCATGCATCATCAATGTGAGTGGAACTATGCTTTCTAAATGTTGTTGTGATGCCCTTGAGTCTTCTATACATGTCTTCATGGTTTTCACCATCCAATATGTAGAATCCCTCAGCTTCATTACTAAGGGCATCATACCTGTTCCTTCTCATGCTTTCATTCCCAACAAAGAGATCCGTAAGAGCATCCCAAGTTTCTTTAGCTGTGTTGAGATGTTCAATGTGTGGCATGTCCTTGGGACCCACACCAAGCTGTATCATGTGGAGAGCAGTGGCATTCAATTGGCTGTCCACAACTTCTCTTCTTGTTAGGTTGGTTTGATCGCCAATATGAAGACCCTCTCCAATAATCCTCCAAAGTTCAATAGAGGAGCTGCAAACATGAGATTTCATTAAGAATTGCCATTTATTGAAAGAGGATGCAGTGAGCTTGGGTGGATCACCCCTATTGTTTATATGAGGATGAGGGATAGGTGGGTCTGGGGAATATACGTGGCGAACCTCACTATATTCCTCCTTACCACTTCCCTTCTTGGAGGTGGAACCATTAAGTTTTTCACCTTCCGCATCATCATCCTTGGATCCGGTGTTACCCTTTTCTTAGATGATGGTGTGGCTGCCTCAGAGGAGGATGGACATGGGTATATAGATGATGTGAGGCGAGCAATCATTTGATTCATCTCCTCCATCTTGGCCTCAAAGGATTTCAACAAGGTTGTTTCCAACGTATTGAGATCATCCATTGTGACCTTATCCAGTTGTGTTTTTCTGGGAGCTTCTTCTTTTTCGTTTTTGTTTTGTTTTTTCGTTTGCTTTTGTTTGCTTAGTTTGCTGAATAAATTGGTTGGACCCCCTCTTTCATACATTGGTTTGCAAATAGTTTGGTTTGGTTTGGAAAAGAGTAGGAAAGTTCATACTTATGTGGTAAAAAGAGCTTGGTTTTGACTGTGGCCTATGCTTTGTCATGCCATGCTTGATATTGTTTTGGCTTTATGCTTAGTATTCTTTGCTGTAGCATGACTTGTTATAAACAATTGACATTGCTTAATGTGCCTTGGATGAATCATGCGTTGTTTTAGCATATTAAAGCATAGTATAGTGGTATTCTCCTTTGATGCTTTAATTGGGTCGACTTGGCGCATGCTCACACCATGTTATGACTATCTCAAGTCACCATAGCCTTTATGATCCTTTAGTTTTCAACTTGTAGTATCACTTTATGCTTTGATCAATGATGTTTTGCCGCTCCCAGTCTTAGTTTGTCACTCCCATTCTTTTGCTAGCCTCCACAACAAAGTATGAGTTCCACTCATGCATCCAACTCCCTAAACCAAGTTATTCCAAAGAGTCCACCATACATACCTACTAGCTTATGCTATTCCAAGTATATTCATGCTTTTGTTTACCTTCCAAATTAAACTTTTTATGAGAAAACTAGTGATTAAAGCTCTCGCGAACTTGATCGCACACTTTACTTTTCTTGCCCTTAACAAACTTGAACCATTGTGTCGTCTATGTTGTATATGCTTGCACTTATTTGTTGGGAATTAGCAGAACCATGATTTCATGTGGAACGCTTTCAACATTGCACTTGGTACTTGTACCTAGTTGATATCATGCTCTTTTGTATATGAATGTCGTCGTTGTGAAATGAAAGGGGAGCTTGTAAGTCCATGGAGTTATGTATATGTGTTAGAGAAATGCCCGGGCCGCTGGTCTAATCCATCCTGACATGGTGGAAACCTGCAGCGTAACCATAATGAGTTGTCTATGAAGCATTCTTCTTATAAAAAAAGAGTCCTATATGGAGAAAAAAGAGAAAAGAAAAAAAAGATACTATGAAAAGAGGAAAGAAAGAAAAAAACACCATATTCCCATGGTAAATAAGAAGATTGCTGAGATGCTCGTTGTCTTCTTGCGTTGTCATTTTGATATGGGGATTCTTCCGTATCATCGGGCAAGGGGTACCCTGTTGGCGGTTCTCTATGATACACATGTACTTACAATGACAAGAACTTACCGGTGACTAAACTTGAGTAGCATGAGGAGCGACCCTCGTATACAAGGGACATGAGATTTCTAACTTATACTTCGTCAAGCATGTACACCGTAGTTTGTTCACTTTAACCTTAATCACTTCAATATGCTTATGATAGGGGCAATGAGAGTTGAAAGCTATAAGTACCATAATTTTTGGAAGCTCTTTATGAGACTTGAATCCCTACTTCCTTTTATAAAAGGCCTTTCTTCCACCTTTATATTGAGTCTCCATCTTGTACCTTTATGCACCTACTTTGAGAGCATAGTAGCCATTCTTACTTGTATGTGCATTGTCCCAAGACTAGTTGATTGATGCATAACTTGATATTGCTTGTTTTAAACTTTTGTATCTAGTCACTCTTATGAACTTTGAAGGTGTCCTAGGCATTTATATTTGCTACTCTATTGAGGGACAAGCTGAATACTATTATGCTATGTTTTCTTTATGTGAAACAAACAAACGTCTTGCAAAGCATTGTTATTCATGAATCTTTTGTTTGTGCATTTTTATGTTGCATCATAGTTTCTTTGTCTTATTGCTAGAACTTTGTCTTTTATGTAATGTTTGAAGTACTATGATCCTAGCTTTGAATGTTTTAAAAATACTTTGATCATGTCTTTGATGGTGCAAGTCACCTAAAAATTATTCTTTCTTTTTATCACTTACCTACTCGAGGACGAGCACGTGTTAAGCTTGGGGATGTTGATACATTGCAAATGTATCTATAATTTTTGATGTTCCATGCTTGGTTTTATCCACTTTCTTGTGTTTTGTCCACACTTTGGAGTACTTTTCATATGATTTCTTGGACTAACCTATTAACAAGAGCCACAGTGCCAGCTGCCTATTTTCTGCTATTTTTGGTTCCAGGAAGGTCAAAAAATGAATATTCTCAGAATTGGACGGGACAAAATCCAAAGTTCCTATTTTTCCGGAAGTCATCAAGTGCTAGAATACGAGACGGAGAAGGGCCAGAGGCCGGCCACACCACCTGACTGCGCGGCCAGGCTGGGCCCATGCCAGGGGGTGGTGTGGTGGCCCCTAGCACCCTCTCGGCCTCCCCTTCCGACTATAAGATGCCCTCAGGACGAAAACCCTAAGTACCCGATCAAAAATCCACGAAAGAGTTTTTAGCCGCCGTCATCTCCATACCTAGATCGGAGGGATCTGAAGCTCTTCCCGGCACCCTGCCGGAGAGGCGATTCACCCTGGAGGCCTTCTTCATCACCATGCAAGCCTCCGGTGTGATGCGTGAGTAGTTCATCCTTGGACTACAGATCCATGTAGTAGCTAGATGGCTGGTTCTCCTCCTTTGTGCTTTCATGTCTAGATCTTGTGAGCTCCGTTCATGATCAAGATCATCTATTTGTAATTCTGCATGTTGTGTTTGCGGGGATCTAATGGATATTGAGATGCTATTTCAGATTGATTATTGATTCTATCATGTCGTTGTTAGTAGCTATCTTGGCCAATTAGATGCTAGCAACTCCAAGAGTTAGTATTTATGCTCAATAGTGGGTTCATGCCTCTGGTAATCTAGGGAAGTGACAGAAATCTCTACGGTACTAGATGTGCTGTTGCTACTAGGGAGAAAAAACAATCCTTTGTTCATAGAACAATCGTATAGTTTACTTTACACGCAGTTCGTGAAGCAATAATCTGTTGCTTGCAACTTAATACTGGAGGGGGTTTGGATGATAACCTAAAGGTGGATTATTAGTCATAGATGCAGTTGGATGGCGGTCTATGTATAATGTTGTAATGCCCAATCAAGTCTCAAAGGAGTCAAGATGATTAGTATATGCATGTATTGCTTTCTCGATGTTTGTCAATTGCCCTGCTGTAATTTGTTCACCCAGCATGTTATCTATCTTATGGAGAGCCACCTCTAGTGAACTATGAAGCTCGGTCCTTGTCTTTTACATACAATCTAGAAACTGTTTACTGCTTTGTGTTTACTTTCTGAAAACTATTACTTCTTTCCAATCGATGCGTTTAATCCTTTGTTTTCATCAAAAGACGGTGAGATTGACAACCTCATCGCAAGTTGGGGACATAGTTCTGTGGTTGTGTTGTGCAGGTCTTCACATTGCTACTAGCACCGGTAGTGTGCCTTACCAAAGCTCAGCTAGTAACACCTTTGGGGTGTTTCCTGGCTCCTACTGGTTCGATTAAACCTTGGTTTCATAACTGAGGGAAACTTGCTGATGTGCTCATCATACCTTCCTCTTGGGGTTCCCAATGAGCTCTACATCAACCACACACCAACACTTTTCTGGGCGCCGTGCATTGAGCCATCAATTAGCAGAACCTTGCTATCATGGGGAATGCTTTCAACATTGCACTTGTACTTTGTACCTAGTTGATATCATGCTCTTTTGTCTATGGATGTCGTCGGTGTTAAATGAAAGGGGAGCTTGTAAGTCTATGGAGTTATGTATATGTGTTAGAGAAACGCCTGGGCCGCTGGTCTAATCCATGCTGTCATGGTGGAAACCTGCAGCGTAACCATAATGAGCTGTCTATGAATCATTCTTCTTATAAAAAAAGAGTCATATACTGAGAAAAAAGAGAAAAAAGAAAAAAAAAGAGATATGAGAAAAGAGGAAAGAGAGAAAAACGCACCATATTCCCATGGTAAATAAGAAGATTGCTGAGATGCTTGTTGTCTGCTTGCCTTGTCATTTTGATATGGGGATTCTTCCATATCATCGGGCAAGGGGTACCCCGTTGGCGGTTCTCGATGATACACATGTACTTACAATGACAAGAACTTACCGGTGAATAAACTTGAGTAGCATGAGGAGGGGCCCTCGTATTCAAGGGACATGAGATTTCCAACTTATACTTTGTCAAGCATATACTCCATAGTTTGTTCACTTTAACCTTAATCACTTCAAGATGCTTATGATAGGGGCAATGAGAGCTCAAAGCTAATCAGTACCATAATTTTTTGGAAGCTTTTTATGAAACTTGAATCCCTACTTCCTTCTATGAAGGCTTTTCGTTTACTTTTATGTTGAGTCTCCACCTTCTATCTTTATGCACCTACTTTGAGAGGATAGTGGCCATTCTTAGTTCTATGTGCATTGTCCCAAGATTTGTTAATTGATGCATAACTTTGATATTGCTTGTTTTAAACTATTTGTATCTAGTCACTTTTATGAATTTTGAATGTCCCATGCATTTTTGTTTGCTACTCTATGAGGGACAAGCTGAATGCCACTATGCTATGTTTTCTTTATGTGAAACAAACAAATGTCTTGCAAAGCATTGTTATTCATTAATCTTTTGTTTGTTCCTTTTCATGTTGCAACATAGTTTCTTTGTCTTATTGCTAGAACTTTGTATTTCATGTTATGATTCAAGAACTATGATCCCAACTTTGAATGTTTTACAAATACTTTGATCAAGTTTATGATGGTGCATGTAACCTCAAAAATTATTCATTATTTTTATCACTTACCTACTCGAGGACGAGCAGGAGTTAAGCTTGGGGATGTTGATACGTTGCTAACGTATCCAAAAAATTTGATGTTTCATGCTTGGTTTTATCTACTTTCTTATGTTTTGTTCCAACTTTCGAGTACTTTTTATACACTTTCCTGAACTAACCTATTAACATGATGCCATAGTGCCAGTTGCCTATTTTCTGCTGTTTTTGCTTCCATGAAAGACAGAAAATCAATATTTTCGGAATTGGACCGGACAAAAGCCAAAGTCGATATTTTACCGGAAGACTCATGGAGCCAGAACACAAGACGGAGAGGGGCCATAGGGTGGCCACACCATATGGTGGCGCGGGCTAGCCCTGGCCGTGCCACCAGGTGGTGTGGGCCCCCTGGCTGCCCACCGACCTTGCCTCTTCGCCTATAAGATGTCTCCCGATGCAAAAACCCTAAATCGTCAAGCCTCCAGCCACGAAAACTTCCACTGCGCCGCCGCCACCGAAGGGGAGATTCGGGGGATAGAAAGTCTCTGTTACGGCACCCTGCCGAGACGGGGAAGTGCCCCCGGAGCCATCTCCATCGATCTCCACCACCATCTCCATCATCATTGTTGATTCCCATGATGAGGAGGGACTAGTTCTCCCTCGAGGCTAAGGGTTCTACTTGTAGATATGTGTTCATCTCTCTCTATGCATGATCTTATTGAGACCATGAGCTTGTAATCTATAGATCTACCTTGCTACTCAAGTGCTTTAATAGATCTCTGATCTCCACATGTGTGTGAAGTTGAGAGTGTGCACACCATGGTGGCACTTAGGCTAGAGATTACAATTACTTGTTATGAGTTAATTTGGAGTTGGATGTCTTTATGAAATTGTGGTGTTTGTTTGAACCATCTAGTACTCAAGGTGACAGTGTGGGGTTATTGATACGTCCATTTTGCATCACTATTCTATGTCTTAGTTCACTATTATTCATTGATATATTTCGTATTGAGAGGTGATACTTATGTTATTTCATCTATTTTTGCATGGTTGATGACTTTTGGAGCATGGACCGCTGCAGTCAGGATTCTGATGGAAAAGGTGCTGTTTGGAGGCAAAATTCGCGAAGATCAAAAAATCCCGGAAAATATATGGAAAGTCCTATTTTTCCAGAAGACTAAGGATGCCAAAGATGGAGTGGAGGTGGGCCACAGGGGGCCCACACCACCCCATGGCGCGGGAAGGCCTAGGCCACGCCTAGAGGTGATGTGGCCACCCTAGCCCACTCCAGCCTCTCCCCTCTGGCGTATATCAACCTCCCGAAACCCTAAGACTCGGGGGAGCGACCATTGAAAGATTCCGCCACCTCTGCGGGGCGGAAAACACCGAGAGAGAAAGATCTCTCCGGCAGACAGATTTATGCCGGGGGAATTCCTTCCCAGAGAGGGGAGATCGTCGCCATCAACACCACCATCAAGCTGGACTTCATCTGGATCATGATCATCATCATCACCACCATCATCACCCTCATCACCATCTCCATATTGCTGTAACAATTGCGTTGAATCTTGTATTAGTTCATAGGGGAAACTTTCCCGGTGTTGATTACTCTTTGTAGTTGATGCTATTGAGTGAACCATTGGATTATTGTTTATGTTCAGATTGTTATACCTCATTATTCCATCTCTGATCATGATCCATATGATGTCTTGTGAGTAGTTCGATTTGTTCTTGAGGACATGGGAGAAGTCTTGTTGTTAGTAGTGGAGTTGTGTTGAGAAAGATTCAATAGATTGTTATTTAAGTTGTGGTGTACTTCTTCTAGTGGTGTCATGTGAACGTCAACTACATGACACTTCACCTATATGGGCCTAGGGGAATGCATTGTGTATTTGGCTACTAATCGTAGTGGTTGCCGGAGTGACAGAAACCTGAACCCCTGTTAGGAAACCATTGCACAAGGGACGTAAGGGTCTTAGAGTTTAAAGTTGTGGTTAGGTTTCTACCTTAAATACTTTCTTGTACTTACGGATGTTTGCAAGGGGTTTAATCACAAGTATGTATTAGTCTTGTATGGGGCGGTACATTAGCACAGGTTCACCCACACAACACTTAGCAAGCTAGAGAAGATTAATCAGCTATATGAAGCGAAAGCACTTGACAATCTTCCCATGTGTCCTCGAGAACGTTTGGTCATCTTAAGTAATACAACCGGCTTGTCCTTTGCTGCATAAAGGATTGGGCCACTTGCTACATTTATTCCTATTGTCTTTTATTTACTCGTACTTTGTTTACTTGCTTTATCGAAAATCCCTAAAAATCCGTTTGCTAAGTATTTGCAGAGAATTCCTGATCCATACCACTAGCCAACACCTTCTGCTCCTCGTTGGGTTCGACACTCTTACTTATCGAAAATACTGCAATACACCCCCTATACTTGTGGGTCATCAAGACTATTTTTTGGCGCCGTTGCCGGGGAGTGAAGCGCTATTGGAGAGTGGAACTGGTAAAGGAAACTTCTACTTTGAGTATTGTTTACTTCTATTAGTTGCTTTATTTTCGTTATGGATAATTCGCTCAGTTTCTTATTTGTTAATGCTACTACCACTGCTAAAGTAGTAGATAAGCCACCACCTGCTGAGAATGATGTTTTCAAAATACCTACAAGAATTATTGATCGTGTTATGGATAACTACTATGTTGGGGATGGAACTGACCATCCTGGTGATCATTTTCTCTTTATACACGAATTATGCGGGTTGTTCAAGTGTGCAGGTATTACTACAGATCAAGTTAAGAAGAAGTTATTATCATTATCACTGAAAGGAAGAGCTTAGGAATGGTATAAGCTGCTGAAGAATGGTCAAGCTCTGGAATGGGAGGAAATAGTGCCTCTCTTTTATTCAAAGTTTTATCCTCCTAGTGAGATTCATAAAGATCGGAATCAAATATACAACTTTTGGCCTCTTGATGGAGAGAGTACAGCTCAAGCTTGGGGGAGATTGAAGTTACTAATGCTCAAATTTCCCATTCATAAGCTCCCCAACAATATTATTATCAATAACTTTTATGCAAGGATCCCTCTACATGATAAAGATTTATTGGATGCTTCTTGCGCTGGATCATTCACTCGCATGGAAGAAGAAGCTAAATGGGACCTTCTAGACCGTATTAAAGACAATGTTGAAGCTTGGGAGAATGACAAAGGTAGAAAGTCAGGTATAAATTATGATTATGAATGCATTGAATCTTTTATGGGAACTGATGACTTTCAAAGTATTAAAAATGCTTATGGTCTAGACTCACAAGCTATTGCTTATTATTTTAAGGTTTTTGCTTCCTATATTGAAGTGCCTAAAAAGAAGTGGAATAAGTATCATGAACCTTATAAAGATGTTGCTAAAAGTGTTCCTGCAAGGAATACTGAAGTTTATACTGCTAATCATGTCTTACCTAAACCTTATATTGAGAAAATGCCTTTTCCAGTTAAGGTAAAGGAGCATTCTATGATAGCTAGTATCGTTAATGAAAGTATGAATAAAGTTGTTGAACCTGATAAACAAATGGTTGATGAACCTATATTAGCAAATGTGAAAGACTTTGTCACTAAGTATGAGGAAGAGGGAAACACTATCCTTTGTAAGGATACCTCTAATATTGTTTCACAATGTAGTCTTATGAGAGCTAGTATTCCCGTGTTTTCTGTTAGAATAAGTGATCATTGCTATGATAGTCCTTGTGATAGCTATATTGTTAAGTTTATGCATGATACTGGAAGTTAATACGAGAGAGGGAAAAG
The DNA here is from genome assembly GCA_023614405.1 of Avena insularis. Lineage (NCBI taxonomy): Eukaryota > Viridiplantae > Streptophyta > Magnoliopsida > Poales > Poaceae > Avena > Avena insularis. Next base: position 53,553 of record JAJUPC010000175.1, on the reverse strand, counting down.
TGTTCTTATGTATCTCAATAATATCAAGTTTCCTCATTTTATGCTGAAAGTTTTTATATCGCGCTTCTTTTGCCTTCTTATGCAAGTTGCCTTTGGTTTCAATAACTTGTTTGTTTACAAAATCCCCTTGCATAGGAAGTGGGTTAGACTTAAATGTGTGTGTTTTTGCTTCTTAATGCTCTCTTTCACTTCAATTCATATCCCTATGAGAGCTTCTTCAAAATTATCATGCCCATCATAATGGCTATAAAGAAAGACCTTTATGGGAGACAACCCAATTTGTTTTTTCTTTTAGTTTGTTTTTGTTTCTTTGAGTCTTGGAAGTTATTACTTCGGTAATAACCGCTCCTGATCCGTTTTGTTTGGTTTTTGTGTCAAGATCAACCTCTAATGAGAGAGAAGTAAGATTTGGGGAAGTTGCTGTCCCGAAACAGATTTTTGTGCTTCACCGTAAAAATTTGTGAGAGATCTCTGTATGTCAGATTGAGCTGTAATTTATTTGTGCTTCTGCCCCAGGTTGTTATTTAACTTTCGTTAGTTTTGCACTTTTTGATTTGAGCAACAAAAGATTTTCGAAAAACTTGATCTTTACCTGCTGGTCTGTTTTGACAGATTTATCCACTCTTGCATTTGCTTCTTTATTCGATTTCCTTTTTGAATTCTTTTTGGGTTTTCGGAAGGAGTTACTACAGTAGCCTATGTTTTGATGGTTTTCAGTTGAAGTTGGACTCAAAAGGTTCTACCACTTCACTTATACTAATGTTGCTAATAAGAACTGTGTGAAGTTTTGTGTGAAAGAAATTTCCGGGAAGTGGAGATAATGGTGTAATAAGAAAAAGAAGGGTTTTATGACTCAACTAATAAGTATATGAAGATGAATATATTGATGTTATTCAAGTGATGACTCCGGAAGAAGCTACTATATACCAAATTCAGAGACCTGCAGAGTCCGTTTCCAAATAGGTAACAATTCTGGTAAGAAAAGTTCCGCGAAAATACAATCCAACTATATTTTTGCAGTTTTCAGTCAATAAGGAAAGCTACAAAGCGAAAAAGGGACGGAAATGGAGCCAGGGTGGCTCACACCACCCTGTGGCACGGTCCGTCCCCTGGCCGCGCCACCACGTGGTGAGGCCACCCAGGACTCCGCCTCCGACTCGTTTTCTCCTAGTACCTTCCTTTTGATGTGAAACTTCGTAATATATAACCCCCGGATCTTCCGAGGTTCGTATATCGTGTTTTCGTCATGCTTTTGTTTCGATCTGTTTCTGCTAGGTAGAATCCTAGATTTGGAGCCACAATTTCTTCCTCTTGATCATCCAAGGGAGATTCCTTAGAAGATATCATCAACCCATACATGAGAGAATTGAATATTCATCCCAAGGAGTTGTTGCTCGAAGGTGGGGAAGTCCGGATTAAAGAGGTTCAAGGCCGTAAAGGTGAAGGAAGTCTGGAGGACAGGATGGAATCATTGGAACAAGAAGTCTTTAGGTACAAGAAGATGGCGGAGCGCGAAGTGGATATCATCCACAAGATTTGTTCCGAACTCATCACCGAGCACCAGAATAAGACTGCTAAACTCAAAAACGAAGTCCTCTCAGTGCGCCAAACAACCAACAAACTGCAAGCACAGTTCTACGACGTTCAAAATCAAAACTGTGAGTATGAGGCTAGATTTAAACGCATAAGTGCTGCTGCATGTTTCAGGACGTTGGAAACCACGATGTCATTTGTTGATGGGAAGCCTTTACCCTGGAAGATGGACGAAGATGAGAAGACCCCACCACCACCGAAGGAGTAACTCGTCATCAGGTTTGGCATCCCCTTGGTTTATTCCAAGCTTGGGGGAGTGCCACGGTATCACATCACTATCTTCTATCTTTTTACCTTATTAGTAGAGTCATATCATGAATAGAGGAGTTATTATGTAGTATGGTTTGCATTATGGAAGTGTCCCCTCTCTCGTTAGATATGTATCCCTTGGTGTGAGTTTCCGTTATGGAATATTAATGAGAAGTTCTATCATTCACTATTTTGCATAGCTTATATTAGTTTTCAATTCGTGGTTATATGATTGATCTTGTTGTTAGTATTGGTAGCACTCTGGGATCATTGAGTTAATTTAGTTGGTTTTGGCAAACCTTGCTCGGTCAGTAGCAACACCTTTTTGAGAGTTGAAAAGAAAAAGATAGAAGAACTCTAAAGAAAAATAATTTCATCATCTTTCTTTCTTGATTTTCCCATAAGTCTAGTATTCTCTAGTTATGATCTTTTGTGCTTCCAAGGAAGATTGCATGTTTGTCTTTATCATTTGTATGCTTGGTTGTTTCCTTCAACTCTTGTACTTGCTACCTAGCCTTGCTAGCCAAAAACATGTACTGAGAGGGAATTCTTCTCGTGCATCCACCTCCTTAAAACCAAAACCTTTGCCATTTGTGTCCACCGTACCTACCTAGTAGCATTATTGCTATTCCAAGTAAATTCTTGTTTTATCTACCTCCCAAATTAAAACTTGTTATGTGAAAATTAGTGATTAACGCTCTCACGAACTTGACGGCACACTTTACTTTCTTGAATTTAATAAACTTGAATCACTATGCTCACCTATGTTGCGTATATGCTTGCCCTTTGTAAGTTGTGAATTAGCAGAACCATGCTGTCTTGGGGAACACTTTCAACATTGCACTGGTACTTTGTACCAAGATGATATCATGTTCTTTTGTCTATGGATGTCGTCGGTGTGAAATGAAAGGGGAGCTTGTAAGTACATGGAGTTATGCATATGTGTTAGAGAAACGCTCGTCATTGGTTCAATCCATGCTGACATGGTGGAAACCTGCAGCGTAACCATAACGAGTATCTATGAAGCATTCTTCTTATAAAAAAAGAGATAGAGATTGATAAAAAGAGAAAAGAAAAAAAAAGAGATATTATGAAAAGAGGAAAGTGAGAAAAAAGCACCATATTCCCATGGTAAATAAGAAGATTGTTGAGATACTTGTTGTCTGCTTACCTTGTCATTTTGATATGGGGATTCTTCCGTATCATCGGGCAAGGGGTACCCTGTTGGCGGTTCTCAATGATACACATATGCTTACGATGACAAGAACTTACCGGTGACTAAACTTGAGTAGCATGAGGAGCAGCCCTCGTATTCAAGGGACATGAGATTCTCAATTTACAACTTGTTAATGCATATCCTCATTTTTGATCACTTTAACCTTAATCACCTAAAGATGCCTATGATAGGGGCAATGAGAGCTGAAAGCTAGTAAGTATCATAATTTTTGGGAGCTCTTTATGAGACTTGCAATCCCTGCTTCCCTCTGCGAAGGGCCTTTCTTTTACTTTGTAGTTGTGTCAGTAAACCCATTCCCTTCTACCTCAGCAAGTATTTTGAGTTGTTGTGTTTCATTCATTCATATGATGATTTATCCAATCATGTGTCTTATGTTCCTTGTTTTGCACATTGCTCTTATCCTGATGTTTACTATGCACGTGGGGCTTGTTTAAGGCCATAGAGTGCCTTATCGAGTTTGTAGACATGGTTCGGAAAGTTAGGATCCTCAAAACCCGGCGGTTGCTTTACATATACCAACTCATGTAGAGGACCATTAAGAAAGGCACTCTTGACGTCCATTTGCTGCAACTTAAAATTGTTACGGGCAGCATAAGCAAGAAGGATACAGATGGACTCAAGGCGAGCCACTGGAGCATAGGTCTCGCCAAAGTCAATGCCCTCAACTTGAGAGTAACCTTGTGCCACAAGTCTTTCCTTGTTCCTCACAACAATGCCATTCTCATCTTGCTTGTTTTTAAATATCCACTTGGTGCCGATAACATTGCGGCAATCTTTGGGTTTCTCCACGAGTTTCCAGACTTTGTTGCGCTTGAAATTATTCAATTCTTCATGCATAGCAACAACCCAGTCTGGATCTTCAAGAGCTTCAAAGACCTTCTTAGGTTCCACCATTGAGAGATGAGCTTGATGCTCTCCAAAGCTGGCCAATTCTCTTCTTGTAGAAACCCTTCGTCGAAGATCACCAACAACCTTGTCGAGGGTGTGACCCCTTAACTCAAGGTTTCGATCAGCTAGAGCCTTGCGACGAAGTTCAATAAGTTTGTTTTCTCTTGGAGGAGTAGTTTCATCAGTTGAATCTTCATTGGAATCATTTGCTCGACCTTGATTAGGAACTAGGATAACAACTGTAGGTGGTGGTGAAGCGTGCCCTTGAGGTGAGTCAGTAGCCGTAACAGGAGGCTTCTGAACCGGAGAGTCAGGGCCGGATAATCCGGTCGATGGAGGGGCCAGATAATCTGGCCCGAGAGTACAAGGAGCAGCTTCATTAGGATGTCTGTGGCTTGCTTGAACTGGCGATGGGCCGGATAATCCGGGGCTTGCCGGAAAATCTGGCCTGGAGCTTACATTGATATCTTCACCACCAGGAGCAATATGGTCAGCTGGAGCGGGGTGGCCGGATAATCCGGTGTCCACCGGATAATCCGGCCTGTAGTTTTCTGGAACAACTTGACCTTCAGCATTTGATGGAGATGGTGCAGAATTTGCTCTCGTGGTGGGAACATGTTGGGCATGTGTAGATGAGGGCTCTTCATGGGAAGAGCATTGTCCTTCCCGATCCGTCACAAGGGGTTCCTCAATGGGGCGGAAAAATCCCACGCCCATTCTTCTTATGGCATCTTGAGGTATTTCAACATCTACATCACAAACACCAACTTGCTCCGCACGTGAACCGTCATTTTCCTCGAACACCACACTACAAGATTCTACAATAGGTCCAGAGAGCTTATTGTAGACTCTATAAGTGTGGGATTCGGCACCATAACCAACAAAAATACCTTCTAGAGCCTTAGATTCAAACTTAGATAAACGAACTCCCTTGATAAGAAACAAACACTTAGACCCGAATACCCGAAAGTATGATATGTTTGGCTTGTTACCGGTAAGTATTTCATAAGGAGTCTTGTCCAAGATCTTGCGGAGGTATAATCGGTTGGATGAGTGACAAGCATTAGAGATTGCTTCAGCCCAGAAGTTATATGGAGATTTAAATTCGGCTAACATTGATCTTGCCATATCCATTAGAGTTCGATTCTTCCTCTCGGCTACACCATTTTGTTGAGGGGTGTACGCAGCGGAATATTGATGTCTTATCCCCTCTTCACTTAGGAACTCATTTAAGGCGTAGTTCTTGAACTCAGAGCCGTTATCACTTCTTATTGCCAGAATGGGAACGTTGTGCTGACGTTGAACCTCGTTGGCGAAGTCGATGACAGTTTGTTGAGTTTCACTCTTCAACTTGAAGAAATAAACCCAAGTGTATCTTGAGTAATCATCAACAATCACTAGACAATACTTCTTCCCACCAAGGCTTGCATGAGATGGAGGTTCGAAGAGGTCCACATGAAGGAGCTCTAAGATCCTTTTTGACGAGATAATAGTTTTCCTTCGATGAGGAGAGTCATGCATTTTCCCTTCAACACACGCCCTGCAAACACAATCTTTGGCAAAGGAGACATTTTCTTTTAGTCCAAGAATGTGGACACCCTTCTGGAGACTTTGCAAAGTTCTCATATTGACGTGGGCTAGTCGGCGATGCCATAGCCAACCCGCGTCAGCCTTTTCCGAAAAGACACATCGGGCCTGTAGTGGTTTTCCACAAAAATCCACCACGTACAGGTCATTTTCGACATATCCCACGAAAACGACTTTTAGATACTTGCTCCACAAGAGTACCACCAAATCAGCATCAATATAAACTGCAAAGCCCGTCTTACCAAGGGCGCGAACTGAATGTAAGTTGTAACCGATGGTCTCAACAAGCATGACGTCCACGAGAGAGATATCATGAGCCACCACAACTTTGCCGAGACCCAATACCTCAGATTTTGACTTGTCACCATAGGAGACGGTTATGTGATCATGGTTTGGCCGCATCTCCGTGATGATCTCCTTGCTTCCGGTCATATGACTCGAGCAACCGCTATCAGGTACCCATTTAGAACCACCGGAAGCATAGCCCTGCAAGAAAAATAATTCTTGGTTTTAGGTACCAATTTTTCAATGGGTCCTCTCATGTTAGTGACAAGGGTCTTGGGGACCCAAATAGACCAAGGAATGTAACAATCATAAGGGCCTACATAACTAGCATAAACATCACCATAATAATCGCAATATAATTCAAAGTTAGGATTGTTAATCCCTGCAAAACCATCATAATTAGTCTTGTCGTTGGTAATGTTGCTAGTCTTTGGTTGAGCAGTCTTGCTCTTCTTCTTCTTCTTCTTGTTTTTCTTGCTCTTTGTCTTGGGAATGTAATCAAGACCTTCTTTACTATTGTTTATCCTTTGCTTGCTCAGTATCTCATCAATAACTTCTTTACCTTTGTGTTGAGACCCTCTTGCAAGGTCTTCTTTTCCATAGGATGAGGTGGAGGTACTTGGCACATCATACCATTTCAATTGAGTTTGGAGCTGGTAATGAGACTCACTTAAAGTAGAATGATCACTCTTCAATGCCTTGTGAGCACTTTCAAGATTATCGAACTTCTCCAAAAGTCGAGCATGAACAGCCCCAAAGTCAATCTTTTCTTTCTTTAGTTTCTTTACCTTGGGAAGAGCATGGTCACGTTCTTTGATGAGCTGAGCCACGGCTTCTTCCTGTGACTCCTCGATGGATTCGAGTCTCTCTTCCAAAGATACTCGAGCTTCATCTTCCTCTTCCAAGGCATTCTTCAAAGAAGTTATCTCCAAGGCATCTTCTCTTTCAATTCTGCCCTTTTCTTCAAGAAGATCTTCGGCTTGAGCAAGTTGACTCATAAGAGCATCAAAATGGAGTTTGTGCTCACCTTGTAGGTTAGTGAAAAAGGTATCCAAACCAATAACTTCTGACCCTCTTGCCATTAGGCAAGTAGCGTTGTTGTTGATGACGTTCTCGTTTGGCGAGTCGAAGAGAGATGAAGGAGTCGATTGATACGTACTTCCCCGAACACTTTTGCTATTGTTTCTCCTCTATACTTGTGTGATTTGGATGCAACTAATGCAGACTGACGCTGTTTTCAGCAGAATTGCCTTGGTGTCTACTTTTTGTGTTAAGAAAATCAACTATCAGCAAAAATCCCGGAAAATATGCCAAAAATCCTATTTCACCCGAAGACTCCAGAAGCCAGAATACGAGACGGAGAAGAGCCAGGGGGTGGCCACACCACCTGGTGGCGCGGGCCAGGCCAGGCCGCGCCAGGGGGTGGTGTGGGCCCTCCAGGCACCCCCTCGGCCTCTCTCTTCGCCTATAAGGAGCCTTCTGACCTAAAAACTTTGGGGGGTTCGACATTTTTCCAGAAGGAGTTCCGCTCCGCCGCCACCACCAGATTCCACGAAAATTGGAGGAGATCATCGCCATCATCATCACCATCGCTTCTCCATCGGCCATCCATGTTTCCCCCATCTATGAGTGAGTAATCCCCCGCTATAGGCTATGGGGATGGTAGGGATTGGATGAGATCGTTCATGTAATGGCATCAGATTGTTAGGGCATGGTGCCTAGTATCTTTTATTAGTGCTTTGTGACTTTGTTGCGACTTGTTGTGATTCATGCTTGTCACTAGGGCCCGAGTGCCATGATTTCAGATCTAACCATGTTATTGATTCATTATGATAGTATTGTTCTTGGTCTTATCTACAAGTTGTATACACACGTCGTTGTCCGGAACCTATGACCCCGAAGTGACAGAAATCGGGATAACCGGAAGGGAAAGACTTTGATGTGAGGATCACATGTGTTCACGGAGTGTTAATTCTTTGCTCCGGTGCTCTATTAAAAGGAGCACCTTAATTGCCAACAGTTCCATAGAGGCCCCGCTGCAAAATGGCTGGCAGGACAAAAGATGTTGTGCAAGTTCTCATTCCGAGCACGTATGACTATATATGGAACACGTGCCTAGGATTGTCTAGTGCTTGGATGCGTTATCTTATTTATCTGCAATTGCCCTATGTTCTGATTGCTATGTGAATTGTCTTGTCCATGCAACGCCCGTCTATCCATCCCTATGCCTACCGCACTCGAATCCCACTGTTTACTGCTTTTGTTACTATTGTCTTTGCTTTACTACTGCTGTTACTTTACTATTCCTCCTACAAAACTGTTGCTACTGATAAACTGCTGTGAGCAAGATTATTTCTAGGTGCAGCTGAATTGACAGCTCAGTTGTTAAGGCTTATAAATATTCTTTGGCTCCCCTTGTGTCGAATCAATAAATTGGGTTTCACATCCCTCGAAAATATTGCGATACACCCCCTATACTTGTGGTTCATCATCGATGTGGTGGCTATAGCAGCCACCTCGCGAGAACTATCATCATCCTCTTCATCTTCCCTTGCAAAGGAGTATTCTTCTTGTGCTACTAAGACGATCTTGGGTTGCTTCTTGAAGGGGCCATTCTTCTTAATAAATGGCTTCTTCTTAGGTGCTTTGGATTTCTCTTTAAGAATGATCCTACCACCATTCTCCTCTCTATTTTGATACGGACACTCGGCGACAAAGTGCATTCTGTCTCCACAGTTGTAGCAAGTTCTCAGTCTTGGGCCACTTTCTCTTCTTCCATTTGACCCATTCTTGCGCTCGAGTTCCGACTTGGCTTTGGCAGGGTCCTTCCAAAAGTTCCTTGCATAAAACGCCATGTACTCACCATGAGCACGTCTGACTTCATCGGGGAAGTCCATGGAGGCCCCCTCAAATGCTCTTTCATCCTCCTCTTTATCAACAACATTGGCTTTGAGAGCAACATTGACACCCTTTTGCATTCCAATGGCCCGAGCACGAGCATCTTCAGCATTCTATCCTGCCACTTTGAATGATGCCATCTCTTGCATGACCTCATTGGATGTCATTTGATGGTAGTTATGTCTACCTTGCAGGCTCTTCAAGCCCGTTGGCTCGAAAGGCATTAAGGCACTCACATATTTCCTTTTTATCCATGCATCATCAATGTGAGTGGACCCATGCTTTCTAAATGTTATTGTGATGCCCATGAGTCTTCTATACATGTCTTCATGGTTTTCACCATCCAACATGTAGAATCCCTCAGCTTCATTACTAAGGGCATCATACCTGTTCCTTCTCATGCTTTCATTCCCAACAAAGAGATTCGTAAGAGCATCCCAAGCTTCTTTAGCTGTGTTGAGATGTTCAATGTGTGGCATGTCCTTGGGACCCACACCAAGCTGTATCATGTGGAGAGCAGTGGCATTCAATTGGCTGTCCACAACTTCCCTTCTTGTTAGGTTGGTTTGATCTCCAATATGAAGACCCTCTTCAATAATCCTCCAAAGTTCAATAGAGGAGCTGCAAACATGAGATTTCATTAAGAATTGCCATTGATTGAAAGAGGATGCAGTGAGCTTGGGTGGATCACCCCTATTGTTTATATGAGGATGAGGGATAGGTGGGTCGGGGGAATATACGTGGCGAACCTCACTATATTCCTCCTTACCACCTCCCTTCTTGGAGGTGGAACCATTAAGTTTTTCACCTTCCGCATCATCATCCTTGGATCCGGTGTTACCCTTTTCTTAGATGATGGTGTGGCTGCCTCAGAGGAGGATGGACATGGGTCTATGGATGATGTGAGGCGAGCAATCATTTGATTCATCTCCTCCATCTTGGCCTCAAAGGATTTCAACAAGGTTGTTTCCAACGTATTGAGATCATTCATTATGACCTTATCCAGTTGTGTTTTTCTTGGAGCGTCTTCTTTTTTGTTTTTGTTTTGTTTTTTCGTTTGCTTTTGTTTGCTTAGTTTGCTGAATAAATTGGTTGGACCCCCTCTTTCATACATTGGTTTTAAAATAGTTTGGTTTGGTTTGGAAAAGAGTAGGAAAGTTCATACTTATGTGGTAAAAAGAGCTTGTTTTTGACTGTGGCATATGCTTTGTCATGCCATGCTTGATATTCTTTTGGCTTTATGCTTAGAATTCTTTGCTGTAGCATGACTTGTTATAAACAATTGACATTGCTTAATGTGCCTTGGATGAATCATGTGTTGTTTTAGCATATTAAAGCATAGTATAGTGGTATTCTCCTTTGATGCTTTATTTGGGTTGACTTGGCGCATGCTCACACCATGTTATGACTATCTCAAGTCACCATAGCCTTTATGATCCTTTAGTTTTCAACTTGTAGTATCACTTGATGCTTTGATCAATGATGTTTTGTCGCTCTGCATGATTATGGCCATTATTGCTCTCTTAGTTTGTCGCTCCCAGTCTTTTGCTAGCCTCCACAACAAACTATGAGTTCCACTCATGCATCCAACTCCCTAAACCAAGTTATTCCAAAGAGTCCACCATACATACCTACTATCTTATGCTATTCCAAGTATATTCATGCTTTTTTTTACCTTCCAAATTAAACTTTTTATGAGAAAACTAGTGATTAAAGCTCTCACGAACTTGATGGCACACTTTACTTTTCTTGCCCTTAATAAACTTGAACCATTGTGTCGTCTATGTTCTATATGCTTGCACTTATTTCTTAGGAATTAGCAGAACCATGATTTCATGGGGAACGCTTTCAACATTGCACTTGGTACTTGTACCTAGTTGATATCATGCTCTTTTGTATATGGATGTCGTCGTTGTGAAATGAAAGGGGAGCTTGTAAGTCCATGGAGTTATGTATACGTGTTAGAGAAACGCCCGGGCCGCTGGTCTAATCCATGCTGACATGGTGGAAACCTGCAGCGTAACCATAATGAGTTGTCTATGAAGCATTCTTCTTATAAAAAAAGAGAGTCCTATATGGAGAAAAAAGAGAAAAGAAAAAAAAGATACTATGAAAAGAGGAAAGAGAGAAAAAAACACCATATTCCCATGGTAAATAAGAAGATTGCTGAGATGCTCATTGTCTGCTTGCCTTGTCATTTTGATATGGGGATTCTTCCGTATCATCGGGCAAGGGGTACCCCGTTGGCGGTTCTCTATGATACACATGTACTTACAATGACAAGAACTTACCGGTGACTAAACTTGAGTAGCATGAGGAGCGACCCTCATATACAAGGGACATGAGATTTCTAACTTATACTTCGTCAAGCATGTACACCATAGTTTGTTCACTTTAACCTTAATCACTTCAATATGCTTATGATAGGGGCAATGAGAGTTGAAAGCTATAAGTACCATAATTTTTGGAAGCTCTTTATGAGACTTGAATCCCTACTTCCTTTTATAAAAGGCCTTTCTTCCACCTTTATATTGAGTCTCCATCTTCTACCTTTATGCACCTACTTTGAGAGCATAGTAGCCATTCTTAGTTCTATGTGCATTGTCCCAAGACTAGTTGATTGATGCATAACATGATATTGCTTGTTTTAAACTTTTGTATCTAGTCACTCTTGTGAACTTTGAAGGTGTCCTATGCATTTATATTCGCTACTATATTGAGGGACAAGCTGAATACTATTATGCTATGTTTTCTTTATGTGAAACAAACAAACGTCTTGCAAAGTATTGTTATTCATGAATCTTTTGTTTGTGCCTTTTCATGTTGCATCATAGTTTCTTTGTCTTATTGCTAGAACATTGTCTTTCATGTTATGTTTGAAGTACTATGATCCCAGATTTGAATGTTTTACAAATACTTTGATCAAGTCTTTGATGGTGCATGTCACCTAAAAATTATTCTTTCTTTTTATCACTTACCTACTCGAGGACGAGCACGAGTTAAGCTTGGGGATGTTGATACATTGCAAATGTATCTATAATTTTTGATGTTCCATGCTTGGTTTTATCCACTTTCTTGTGTTTTGTCCACACTTTGGAGTACTTTTCATATGATTTCTTGGACTAACCTATTAACAAGAGCCACAGTGCCAGCTGCCTGTTTTCTGCTGTTTTTGGTTCCAGGAAAGTCAGAAAATGAATATTCTCGGAATTGGACGGGACAAAAGCCAAAGTTCCTATTTTTCCGGAAGTCATCAAGTGCTAGAATACGAGACGGAGAAGGGCCAGAGGCCAGCCACACCACCTGGCCACACGGCCAGGCTGGTCCCATGCCAGGGGTGGTGTGGTGGCCCCTGGCACCCCCTCGGCCTCCCCTTCCGACTATAAGATGCCCTCGGGACGAAAACCCTAAGTACCCGATCAAAAATCCACGAAAGAGTTTCAACATTGCTATCATGGGGAACGCTTTCAACATTGCACTTGTACTTTGTACCTAGTTGATATCATGCTCTTTTGTCTATGGATGTCGTCGGTGTGAAATGAAAGAGGATCTTGTATGTCTATGGAGTTATGTATATGTGTTAGAGAAACGCCTGGGCCGTTGGTCTAATCCATGCTGTCATGGTGGAAACCTGCAGCGTAACCACAATGAGCTATCTATGAAGCATTCTTCTTATAAAAAAAAGAGTCATATATTGAGAAAAAAGAGAAAAAAGAAAAAAAAAGAGATATGAGAAAAGAGGAAAGAGAGAAAAACGCACCATATTCCCATGGTAAATAAGAAGATTGCTAAGATGCTCGTTGTCAGCTTGCCTTGTCATTTTGATAGGGGGATTCTTCCGTATCATCGGGCAAGGGGTACCCCGTTGGCGGTTCTCGATGATACACATGTACTTACAATGACAAGAACTTACCGGTGACTAAACTTGAGTAGCATGAGGATCGGCCCTCGTATTCAAGGGACATGAGATTTCCAACTTATACTTTATCAAGCATATACTCCATAGTTTGTTCACTTTAACCTTAATCACTTCAAGATGCTTATGATAGGGGCAATGAGAGCTCAAAGCTAATCAGTACCATAATTTTTTGGAAGCTCTTTATGAAACTTGAATCCCTACTTCCTTCTATGAAGGCTTTTCATTTACTTTTATGTTGAGTCTCCACCTTCTATCTTTATGCACCTACTTTGAGAGGATAGTGGCCATTCTTAGTTTTATGTGCATTGTCCCAAGACTTGTTAATTGATGCATAACTTTGATATTGCTTGTTTTAAACTATTTGTATCTAGTCACTCTTATGAATTTTGAATGTCCCATGCATTTTTGTTTGCTACTCTATGAGGGACAAGCTGAATGCCACTATGCTATGTTTTCTTTATGTGAAACAAACAAATGTCTTGCAAAGCATTGTTATTCATTAATCTTTTGTTTTTTCCTTTTCATGTTGCAACATAGTTTATTTGTCTTATTGCTAGAACTTTGTCTTTCTTGTTATGATTGAAGTACTACGATCCCAACTTTGAAGGTTTTACAAACATTGATCAAGTTTATGATGGTGCATGTCACCTCAAAAATTATTCATTCTTTTTATCACTTACCTACTCGAGGACGAGCAGGAGTTAAGCTTGGGGATGTTGATACGTTGCTAACGTATCCATAATTTTTGATGTTCCATGCTTGGTTTTATCTACTTTCTTATGTTTTGTTCCAACTTTCGAGTACTTTTTATACACTTTCCTGAACTAACCTATTAACAAGATGCCATAGTGCCAGTTGCCTGTTTTCTGTTGTTTTTGCTTCCAGGAAAGACAGAAAATCAATATTCTCGGAATTGGACCGGACAAAAGCCAAAGTCGATATTTTACCGAAAGACTCACGGAGCCAGAACACGAGATGGAGAGGGGCCACAGGGTGGCCACACCATATGGTGGCGCGGGCTAGCCCTGGCCGTGCCACCAGGTGGTGTGGGCCCCCTGGCCGCCCACCGACCTTGCCTCTTCGCCTATAAGATGTCTCCCGATGCAAAAACCCTAAATCGTCAACCCTCCAGCCACGAAAAGGTCCGCTGCGCCGCCGCCACCGAAGGGGAGATTCGGGGGACATAAAGTCTCTGTGACGGCACCCTGCCGAGACGGGGAAGTGCCCCCAGAGCCATCTCCACCGATCTCCACCACCATCTCCATCACCATTGTTGATTCCCATGATGAGGAGGGACTAGTTCTCCCTCGAGGCTAAGGGTTCTACTTGTAACTATGTGTTCATCTCTCTCTATGCATGATCTTATTGAGACCATGAGCTTGTAATCTATAGATCTACCTTGCTACTCAAGTGCTTTAATAGATCTCTGCTCTCCCCATGTGTGTGAAGTTGGCAGTGTGCACACCATGGTGGCACTTAGGCTAGAGATTACAATTACTTGTTATGAGTTAATTTGGAGTTGGATGTCTTTATGAAATTATGGTGTTTGTTTGAACCATCTAGTACTCAAGGTGATAGTGTGGGGTTATTGATACGTCCATTTTGCATTACTATTCTATGTCTTAATTCACTATTATTCATTGATATATTTCGTATTGAGAGGTGATACTTATGTTATTTCATCTATTTTGCATGGTTGATGACTTTTGGAGCATGGACCGCTGCAGTCAGGATTCTGATGGAAAAGGTGCTGTTTGGAGGCAAAATTCACGGAAAATATATGGAAAGTCCTATTTTTTCCAGAAGACTAAGGATGCCAAAGATGGAGTGGAGGTGGGCCACAGGGGGCCCACACCACCCCATGGCGCGGGCAGGCCTAGGCCGCGCCTAGAGGTGGTGTGGCCACCCTGGCCCACTCCAGCCTCTCCCCTCTGGCGTATATCAACCTCCTGAGACCCTAAGACTCGAGGAGCGACCACAGAAAGATTCCGCCACCTCTGCGGGGCGGAAAACACCGAGAGAGAAAGATCTCTCTGGCAGACAGATTTCTGCCGGGGGAATTCCTTCACGGAGAGGGGAGATCGTCGCCATCAACACCACCATCAAGCTGGAATTCATCGGGATCATCACCACCATCATCACCATCATCACCATCTCCATATTGCTGTAACAATTGCATTGAATCTTGCATTAGTTCATAGGGGAAACTTTCCCGGTGTTGGTTACTCTTTGTAGTTGATGCTATTGAGTGAACCATTGAATTATTGTTTATGTTCAGATTGTTATACATCATTATTCCATCTCTGATCATGATCCATATGATGTCTTGTGAGTAGATCTATTTGTTCTTGAGGACATGGGAGAAGTCTTGTTGTTAGTAGTGGAGTTGCGTTGAGAAAGATTCAATAGATTGTTATTTAAGTTGTGGTGTACTTCTTCTAGTGGTGTCATGTGAACGTCGACTACATGACACTTCACCTATATGGGCCTAGGGGAATGCATTGTGTATTTGGCTACTAATCGTAGTGGTTGCCGGAGTGATAGAAACGTGAACCCCCGTTAGGAAACCATTGCACAAGGGACGTAAGGGTCTTAGAGTTCAAAGCTGTGGTTAGGTTTCTACCTTAAATACTTTCTTTTACTTACGGATGTTTGCAAGGGGTTTAATCACAAGTATGTATTAGTCTTGGATGGGGCGGTACATTAGCACAGGTTCACCCACACAACACTTAGCAAGCTAGAGAAGATTAATCAGCTATATGAAGCGATAGCACTTGACAGTCTTCCCATGTGTCCTCGAGAACGTTTGGTCATCTTAAGTAATACAACCGGCTTGTCCTTTGCTGCATAAAGGATTGGGCCACTTGCTGCATTTATTCCTACTGTCTTTTATTTACTCGTACTTTGTTTACTTGCTTTATCGAAAATCCCTAAAAATCCGTTTGCTAAGTATTTGCAGAGAATTCCTGATCCATACCACTAGCCAGCACCTTCTACTCCTCGTTGGGTTCGACACTCTTATTTATCGAAAATACTGCGATACACCCCCTATACTTGTGGGTCATCAAGACTATTTTCTGGCGCAGTTGCCGGGGAGTGAAGCGCTATTGGAGAGTGGAACTGGTAAAGGAAACTTCTACTGTGAGTATTGTTTACTTCTATTAGTTGCTTTATTTTCGTTATGGATAATTCGCTGAGTTTCTTATTTGGTAATGCTACTACCACTGCTAAGGTAGTAGATAAGCCACCACCTGCTGAGAATGATGTTTTCAAAATACCTACAAGAATTATTGATCGTGTTATGGATAACTACTATGTTGGGGATGGAACTGTCCATCCTGGTGATCATTTTCTCTTTATACACGAATTATGGGGGTTGTTCAAGTGTGCAGGTATTACTATAGATCAAGTTAAGAAGAAGTTATTCTCATTATCACTGAAAGGAAGAGCCGAGGAATGGTATAAGATGCTGAAGAATGGTCAAGCTCTGGAATGGGAGGAAATAGTGTCTCTCTTTTATTCAAAGTTTTATCCTCCTAGTGAGATTCATAAAGATCGGAATCAGATATACAACTTTTGGCCTCTTGATGGAGAGAGTACAGCTCAAGCTTGGGGGAGATTGAAGTTACTAATGCTCAAATTTCCCATTCATGAGCTCCCCAACAATATTATTATCAATAACTTTTAGGTAAGGCTCCCTCTACATGATAAAGATTTATTGGATGCTTCTTGCGCTGGATCATTCACTCGCATGGAAGAAAAAGCTAAATGGGACCTTCTAGACCGTATTAAAGACAATGTTGAAGCTTGGGAGAATGACAAAGGTAGAAAGTCAGGTATAAATTATGATTATGAATGCATTGAATCTTTTATGGGAACTGATGACTTTCAAAGTATTAAAAATGCTTATGGTCTAGACTCGCAAGCTATTGCTTCTTATTTTAAGGCTTTTGCTTCCTACATTGAAGTGCCTAAAAAGAAGTGGAATAAGTATCATGAACCTTATAAAGATGTTGCTAAAAGTGTTCCTGCAAGGAATACTGAAGTTTATACTGGTAATCATGTTTTACCTAAACCTTATATTGAGAAAATGCCTTTTCCAGTTAAGGTAAAGGAGCATTCTATGATAGCTAGTATCGTTAATGAAAGTATGAATAAAGTTGTTGAACCTGATAAACAAATGGTTGATGAACCTATAATAGCAAATGTGAAAGACTTTGTCACTAAGTATGAGGAAGAGGGACACACTATCCTTTGTAAGGATACCTCTAATATTGTTTCACAAAGTAGTGTTATGAGAGCTAGTATTCCCGTGTTTTCTGTTAGAATAAGTGATCATTGCTATGACAGTCCTTGTGATAGCTATATTGTTAAGTTTATGCATGATACTGGAAGTTACTATGAGAGAGGGAAAAGTGTTCTTATGTATCTCAATAATATCAAGTTTCCTCATTTTATGCTAAAAGTTTTTATATTGCACTTCTTTTGCCTTTGGTTTCAATAACTTGTTTGTTTACAAAATCCCCTTGCATAGGAAGTGGGTTAGACTTAAATGTGTGTGTTTTTGCTTCTTAATGCTCTCTTTCACTTCAATTCATATCCCTATGAGAGCTTCTTCAAAATTATCATGCCCATCATAATGGCTATAAAGAAAGACCTTTATGGGAGACAACCCAATTTGTTTTTGCTTTTAGTTTGTTTTTGTTTCTTTGAGTCTTGGAAGTTATTACTTCGGTAATAACCGCTCCTTATCCGTTTTGTTTGGTTTTTGCGTGAAGATCAACCTCTAATGAGAGAGAAGTAAGATTTGGGGAAGTTGCTGTCCCGAAACAGATTTTTGTGCTTCACCGTAAAAATTCGTGAGAGATCTATGTATGTCGTATTGAGCTGTAATTTATTTGTGCTTCTGCCCCAGGTTGTTATTTAACTTTTGTTAGTTTTGCACTTTTTGATTTGAGCAACAGAAGATTTTCGAAAAAATTGATCTTTACCTGCTGGTTTGTTTTGACAGATTTAGCCACTCTTGCATTTGCTTCTTTATTCGATTTCCTTTTTGAATTATTTTTGGGTTTCGGAAGGAGTTGCTACAGTAGCCTATGTTTTGATGGTTTTCAGTTGAAGTTGGACTCAAAAGGTTCTACCACTTCACTTATACTAATGTTGCTAATAAGAACTGTGTGAAGTTTTGTGTGAAACAAATTTCCAAGAAGTGGAGATAATGGTGTAATAAGAAAAAGAAGGGTTTTGTGACTCAAGTAATAAGTATATGAAGATGAATATATTGATGTTATTCAAGTGATGACTCCAGAAGAATCTACTATATACCAAATTCAGAGACCTGCAGAGTCCGTTTCCAAATAGGTAACAATTCTGGTAAGAAAAGTTTCGCGAAAATACAATCCAACTATATTTTTGCATTTTTCAGTCAATAAGGAAAGCTACGAAGCGAAAAAGGGACGGAAACGGAGCCAGGGTGGCTCCAACACCCTGTGGCGCGGGCCCTCCCCTGGCCGCGCCACCACGTGGTGAGGCCACCCAGGACTCCGCCTCCGACTCGTTTTCTCCTAGTACCTTCCTTTTGATGTGAAACTTCGTAATATATAACCCCCGGATCTTCCGAGGTTCGTATATCGTGTTTTCGTCGTGCTTTTGTTTTGATCTGTTTCTGCCAGGTAGAATCCCATATTTGGAGCCACAATGTCTTCTTCTTGATCATCCAAGGGAGATTCCTTAGAAGATATCATCAACCCATACATGAGAGAATTGAAGATTCATCCCAAGGAGTTGTTGCTCGAAGGTGGGGAAGTCCGGATTAAAGAGGTTCAAGGCCCTAAAGGTGAAGGGAAGTCTGGAGGACAGGATGGAATCATTGGAACAAGAAGTCTTTAGGTACAAGAAGATGGCGGAGCGTGAAGTGGATATCATCCATAAGATTTGTTCCGAACTCATCACCGAGCACCAGAAGAAGACTTCTGAACTCAAAAACGAAGTCCTCTCACTCCGCCAAACAACCAACAAACTGCAAGCACAGTTCTGTGACGTTCAAAATCGAAACTGTGAGTATGAGGCTAGATTTAAACGCATAAGTGCTGCTGCATGTTTCAGGACGTTGGAAACCACGATGTCATTTGTTGATGGGAAGCCTTTACCCTGGAAGATGGACGAAGATGAGAAGACACCACCACCACCGAAGGAGTAACTCGTCATCAGGTTTGGCATCCCCTTGGTTTATTCCAAGCTTGGGGGAGTGCCACGGTATCACATCACTATCTTCTATCTTTTTACCTTATTAGTAGAGTCATATCATGAATAGAGGAGTTATTATGTAGTATGGTTTGCATTATGGAAGTGTCCCCTCTCTCGTTAGATATGTATCCCTTGGTGTGAGTTTCCGTTATGGAATATTAATGAGAAGTTCTATCATTCACTCTTTTGCATAGCTTATATTAGTTTTCAGTTCGTGGTTATATGATTAATCTTGTTGTTAGTATTGGTAGCACTCTGGGATCATTGAGTTAATTTAGTTGGTTTTGGCAAACCTTGCTCGGTCAGTAGCAACACCTTTTTGAGAGTTGAAAAGAAAAAGATAGAAGTACTCTAAAGAAAAATAATTTCATCATCTTTCTTTCTTGATTTGCCCATAAGTCTAGTATTCTCTAGTTAAGATCTTTTGTGCTTCCAAGGAAGATTTCATGTTTGTCTTTTTCATTTGTATGCTTGGTTGTTTCCTTCAACTCTTGTACTTGCTACCTAGCCTTGCTATCCAAAAACCTGTACTGAGAGGGAATTCTTCTCGTGCATCCACCTCCTTAAAACCAAAACCTTTGCCATTTGTGTCCACCATACCTACCTAGTAGCATTATTGCTATTCCAAGTAAATTCTTGTTTTATCTACCTCCCAAATTAAAACTTGTTATGTGAAAATTAGTTATTAAAGTTCTCATGAACTTGATGGCACACTTTACTTTCTTGAATTTAATAAACTTGAACCACTGTGCTCACCTCTGTTGTGTATATGTTGCGCTTTGTAAGTTGTGAATTAGCAGAACCATGCTGTCTTGGGGAACGCTTTCAACATTGCACTGGTACTTTGTACCAACTTGATATCATGTTCTTTTGTCTATGGATGTCGTCGGTGTGAAATGAAAGGGGAGCTTGTAAGTACATGGAGTTATGCATATGTGTTAGAAAGCCTGGGCATTGGTCTAATCCATGCTGACATGGTGGAAACCTGCAGCGTAACCATAACGAGTATCTATGAAGCATTCTTCTTATAAAAAAAGAGATAGAGATTGATAAAAAGAGAAAAAAAAGAGATATTATGAAAAGAGGAAAGAGAGAAAAAAGCACCATATTCCCATGGTAAATAAGAAGATTGTTGAGATACTTGTTGTCTCCTTGCCTTGTCATTTTGATATGGGGATTCTTCCATATCATCGGGCAAGGGGTACCCTGTTGGCGGTTCTCAATGATACACATATGCTTACGATGACAAGAACTTCCCGGTGACTAAACTTGAGTAGCATGAGGAGCGGCCCTCGTATTCAAGGGACATTAGATTCTCAATTTACAACTTGTCAATGCATATCCTCATTTTTGATCACTTTAACCTTAATCACCTAAAGATGCCTATGATAGGGGCAATGAGAGCTGAAAGCTAGTAAGTATCATAATTTTTGGGAGCTCTTTATGAGCCTTTAAATCCATGCTTCCCTCTGCGAAGGGCCTTTCTTTTACTTTGTAGTTGTGTCAGTAAACCTGTTCCCTTCTACCTCAGCAAGTATTTTGAGTTGTTGTGTTTCATTCATTCATATGATGATTTATCCAATCATGTGTCTTATGTTCCTTGTTTTGCACATTTCTCTTATCCTGATGTTTACTACTTTGAAAGCTATCTTTGAAAAACCAGCTATTTGTGAACTCCAACAATTTATCAACTATTCTTCGACCAAGAGCTAAGTTTGCTATTACCAATTAAGATTCACTTTATGTATCTTTATTGTGTTTCCTTTACTTATTGCAAGTTGATTTATATAATAGTGAGTTGTCTTCTATTATGATCTATGTATTTGATGAATGTGATGCTTCTTGTCCGTATTCTTTTGTCGACTCTTCACTCCATAAACCTGAGGCCATGTTTATTGAGCTCAGTTTCGCTTGGGGACAAGCGAAGTCTAAGCTTGGGGGGAGTTGATACGTCCATTTTGCATCACTATTCTATGTCTTAATTCACTATTATTCATAGATATATTTCGTATTTAGAGGTGATACTTATGTTATTTCATATATTTTTGCATGGTTGATGACTTTTGGAGCATGGACCGCTGCAGTCAGGATTCTGATGGAAAAGGTGCTGTTTGGAGATAAAATTCGCGAAGATCAGAAAATCCCGGAAAATATATGGAAAATCCTATTTTTCCAGAAGACTAAGGATGCCAGAAGATGGAGTGGAGGTGGGCCACAGGGGGCCCACACCACCCCATGGCGCGGGCAGGCCTAGGCCGCGCCTAGAGGTGGTGTGGCCACCCTGGCCCACTCCAGCCTCTCCCCTCTGGCGTATATCAACCTCCCGAAACCCTAAGACTCGGGGAGCGACCACAAAAATATTCCGCCACCTCTGCGGGGCGGAAAACACCGAGAGAGAAAGATCTCTCCGGTAGACAGATTTCTGTCGGGGGAATTCCTTCCCGGAGAGGGGACATCGTCGCCATCAACACCACCATCAAGCTGGACTTCATCGGGATCATCATCATCTTCACCACCATCATCACCATCAGCACCCTCATCACCATCTCCATATTGCTGTAACAATTGCGTTGAATCTTGCATTAGTTCATAGGGAAACTTTCCCGGTGTTGATTACTCTTTGTAGTTGATGCTATTGAGTGAACCATTGAATTATTGTTTATGTTCAGATTGTTATACATCATTATTCCATCTCTGATCATGACCCATATGATGTCTTGTGAGCAGTTCGATTTGTTCGTGAGGACATGGGAGAAGTCTTGTTGTTAGTAATGGAGTTGCGTTGAGAAAGATTCAATAGATTGTTATTTAAGTTGTGGTGTACTTCTTCTAGTGGTGTCATGTGAACGTCGACTACATGACACTTCACCTATATCAAGTTTTTTTCTGGCGCCGTTGCCGGGAAGGAAAGGTAAAAGGTATTCACACCTTAGGATTAAAGAAGAAGAACCTCCCACGGCAAACACCTATTTTCTGGCGCTGTTGCCGGGGAGGTAAGGTAAAAGGTACTCACATCCTCCGTTGTGAGTGCTCGAAGTTATTTCCTTTAGATTCTGCAATTTTGTCTTTTTGTTTCTTGTTTTCACTAGTTAGGCTCAATGGAAAACAACAACAAAAAATAGAGACCTTTTTAGTATTTTTCCTAAGATAGAACTTGAATTGTCTGAAAAGAAAATTAAAAAACCCATGGAACTTTATTTTGTTGGCTCCGCAGCATAGAAAACAAAAAATTTCCTATGATGAGAACTATACGCCAAGATCTATCTACTAGATACAGAGCAACGGGTGGACATACATCCATGGAGAACTTACCCTCGAAGACAACGAGTTTTGTTAACGAGTAGGAACTCGTGGTTGATGTAGTCATACGCTTGCCGATCTCAAGATCGTGTGGAAATCCGAGCACCGCAAATCTGCCCTCGCACACACGCTCAAGCCACCGGACAACCTCCACCTCCTCGCCCAGCTATCCAGGAAGCAAGAACTTCTTCCGCATTTAAATGCAACTGGGAACATGTATCTCGCTAATCCGAGACCATGGGGAATAATTCTAGAGGGGAGAGAGATCCTTCACAAGGAGGCGTGGATGAAGGAGGAATGGGTGGTTTTTATAGGGAGGGGGGTGCCCCCTCTCTCCATGGCCGGCGCATGGGGGGGTGACCCCTCACCTCCCCCATTCATGTGTGGTAACCCCTCCACATTAAAATGCCTCTTCACATTCCCTTTTGAAGTCTCCACTTTAAATGCATTAAATTTCTCCAAATTTAATGCTCTCTCATTTAATAAAACTCTTTTTATTAAATTTATTCATAATTTTGTTAATTACTTTAATTAACAAACATTCACATATATCCCCTTGCAATATTTCAATATCACATGCAGAACCACCTTCTGCAATTTCACCCGAAACAATTTCTGGTTTCTATTGAAACAATTCCTGCGCTTTGCAATTCTTTCGTCTGAAACATATGTGCTCCAAAATGGTGTCCGGTAACTCTTAAGTGTGCCACCCCACGGTTCGCGAATAATGCAGACATTATCGAGACCATTCTCCGATCATTAATCAGTAGTGGGACCTGGAGATCCGTACTGACTCCTACACATTCAACGATGACTCCTGTGATCGTGAGAACCTTTAACGCTTGTAACTAAATCCCTTTGTCTCTCAATATATTACATGTCCGAGATTCGATCATCGGTATCTCCATACCTAGTTTGATCTCGTTACCGACATGCACTCTTTTCTCGTTCCCATGATATAACATTCTAGTGATCACGTCACTTGCTTGCAAGCTTATCCTAATGTGATATCACCGAGAGGGCCCAGAGTATATCTATCCATCATCTGGATTGACAAATTCCACTCTTGATCCATGAGCCTCAACATAACACCTTCGTAGTACTGAACCCATCTTTATAGTCACCCTGTTACGGTGTGACGTTTGATGTTATCAAGATACTCTTCCGGTGTTAGCAATTAACATGATCTCATGGTCTAAGGATAAAGATTAATTCGTATGATGTTATAGCAATATAAACATATGACTTGATCGTAATGCTATACTTCGGATGAATGTTCATCACATCATTTCACAAATGCTGTGACCTTGTTATTAACAACATCCAATGTCCATGATCAGGAAACCTTGATCATCTTATTAATCAACAAGCTAGTCTATAAGAGAGGCATAACTAGGAACCCTTTTTTGTTTATTAAACACACATGTATTGATGTTTCCTATCAATACAATTATAGCATGCAAAATAAACATCTATCATATACAAGGAATACATAATAAAAACTTTATTATTGCCTCTCAGGGCATATTTCCTTCAGACTCCCACTTGCACTAGAGACAATAATCTAGTTTATATAGTGATAAATCTAACACTCATGGAGTTCTGGTGTTGATCATATTTTGCCCTAGGGATAACTTTAGTCAATGGATCTGCTACATTCAGGTTCGTGTGCACTTTACAAATCTTTATATCTCCATCCTTGACATGCTCGCGGATGGAGTGAAACCGGCGCTTAATATGCTTGGAATTCTTGTGAGACCTTGGTTCCTTTGCGTTGGCTATGGCTCCATTGTTGTCACAATAGATCACCATCGGGTCCAACGCACTGGGAACCACACCCAGTTCCGTAATGAACTTTTTCATCCAAACTGCCTCTGGCGCCGCTTCTGAAGCAACAACATATTCCGCCTCCGTTGTTGATCCAGCCACCACAGGTTGTTTGGAACTCCTCCAACTAACTGCTGCTCCATTCAAGAGAAATACGTATCCGGATTGAGACTTAGAGTCATCCGGATCGGTGTCAAAACTAGCATCGACATAACACTTAGCGACTAGCTCTTCTTCATCTCCGTATACAAGAAACATATCCTTAGTTCTTCTCAAGTACTTAAGGATATTCTTGACCGCTATCCAAAGGTTCAACATGGATCAGATTGGTACCTACTAGTCAAACTAATAGCATGTGCCACATCCGGTCTTGTACATAGCATGGCATACATTATAGAGCCTATGGCTGAGGCATAGGGGATCTTATCCATTATCTCTCTTTCTTCTGCCGTAGCCGAACTTTGAATCTTACTCAATGTCTTGCCTTGCAACATAGGTAAGTACCCCTTCTTACTTCCGTCCATATTAAACTTCTTTAATATCTTATCAAGGTATGTACTCTGCGATAGCCCAATTAGGCGTCTTGATCTATCTCTATAGATTTTAATGCCTAATATATAAGAAGCTTCACCAAGGTCCTTCATTGAAAATTTGATGTTTAGATAACTTTTAACACTGTTTAAAACATCTATATCATTTGCAATCAATAATATGTCATCCACATATAATATCAGAAATGCCACATTGCTCCCACTCACTTTCTTGTAAATACAAGCCTCTCCATAAGTTTGGACAAATCCAAACTCTTTGATCACCTCATCAAAGCGGAGATTCCAACTCCGGGATGCTTGCTTCAGTCCATTTGATGGATCGCTGAAGTTTGCACACCTTATCAGCATCCTTAGGATCGACAAAACCCTTAGGTTGTATCATATACAACTCTTCTTCAATATTACTATTGAGGAACGCAGTTTTGACATCCATCTGCCATATTTCATAATCGAAATATGCAGCAATTGCTACGGGAGAGAATGTCTCATCATAGTCAACTCCTTGAAATTTTCGAAACCCCTTTGCGACAAGTCGAGCCTTATATATGGTTACATTACCATCAGCATCAGTTTTTCTTTTGAAAATCCATTTATTCTCAACGGCCTTTCGATCGTGAGGTAAGTCCACCAAGGTCCAAACCTGGTTTTCGTACATGGATTCCATCTCAGATTTCATGGCTTCTAGCCATTTGTTGGAATCCGGGCTCATCATCGCTTCTTCATACGTCACAGGGTCATCCATTTCATCAACCATGAAATTCAAAACAGGATTGCCATACAGTTTAGGAGTTGCACGTGTCCTGCTTGACCTGCAAGGTTCGGTAGTGTCCTCTTTCGGAGTTTCATGATCAATATCATTAGCTCTCTCTTCATTAGGTGAAGTCAACTCCGAAACAACTTCTGGAGCTGCGCTACTCGCCATTTCATGAAGAGAAGGTTCAATAACCTCTTCGAGTTCTACCTTCCGACTACTCACACCTTTCGCGAGAAACTCCTTCTCAAGAAAGGATCCATTCTTGGCAACAAAGACCTTGCCCTCGGATCTGTGATAGAAGGTATACTCAATCGTTTCCTTAGGGTATCCTATGAAGACGTATTTTTCCGCTTTGGGTTCGAGTTTATCCGGTTGAAGTTTCTTCACATAAACATCGCATCCCCAAACTTTAAGAAATGACAGCTTAGGTTTGTTTCCAAACCATAATTCATACGGTGTCGTTTCAACGGATTTAGATGGTGCCCTATTTAAAGTGAATGCAGCGGTTTCTAGTGCATAAACCCAAAATGACAAAGGTAAGTCAGTCAGAGACATCATAGATCGAACCATATCCAATAAGGTATGTTTACGACGTTCCGACACACCATTACGTTGTGGTGTTCCGGCAGGCGTGAGTTGTGAAACTATTCCATAGTCTTTCATATGTGTGCTAAACTCGTAACTAAGATACTCTCCTCCACGGTCGGACCGCAGAAATTTGATCTTTCTGTTACCATGATTTTCCACTTCATTCTGAAATTTTTTGAACCTTTCAAAAGTTTCAGACTTATGTTTCATCAAATAGATATACCCGTATCTACTCAAATCATCCGTGATACTAACAAAATAACGATATCCACCTCGCGCCGACACACTCATTGGTCCACACACATAAGTATGTATGATTTCCAATAAATCTGTCGCCCGTTCCATTGAACCGGAAAACGGCGTTCTAGTCATCTTGCCCATAAGGCATGGCTCACATGTATCAAATGATTCAAAATCAAGTGATTCCAAAAGTCCATCAGAATGGAGTTTCTTCATGCGTTTAACGCCAATATGACCTAGACGGCAGTGCCACATATATGTAGATATATCATTATCAAATTTAATCCTTTAGCATCAACATTATGAATATGCATAATACTACTATCGAGATCCAACAGAAATAAACCATTCAACACAGGTGCATGACCATAAAAGATATTATTCATATAAATCGAACAACCATTGTTTTCAGACTTAAACGAATAACCACTTTGCATCAAACACGATCCGGATACAATGTTCATGCTCAGTGCAGGCACCAAATAACAATTATTCAGGTTTATAATTAATCCCGACGGCATATGGAGAGGCAGCGTTCGGACGACGATCACATCAAATCTTGATCCATTGTCGACTCGCATCGTGACCTCATCCCTTGCTAGTTGTCGCTTGTTCCGCAGCCCCTGAACCGAGTTACATATATTAGCAACCGATCCCATATCAAATATCCAGGTGCTACTGCGAGTACTAGTCAAGTACACATCAATAACATGTATATCACATATACCTTTGTTTGCCTTGCCGGACTTATTGTCCGCCAAATACTTGGGGCAGTTGCGCTTCCAATGGCCAGTCCCCTTGGAATAGTAGCACTCGGTGTCAGATTTAGGGACAGCTCGGGGTTTCTTTTCAGGTGCGGCAACAGATTTGCCGCCCTTCTTTCCCTTCTGCTTGCCTTTCTTGTCCTTCTTGAAACCGGTGGTCTTATTGATCATCAACACTTGATGTTCTTTCCTAATCTCCACTTCTGCAGTCTTAAGCATTGACAAAAGCTCGGGAAGAGACTTCTTCATGCCCTGCATATTATAGTTCATCATGAAGCTCTTATAGCTAGGTGGCAGAGATTGGAGAACACGATGTATGCCTAAGTCAATGGGAATCGTTATTCCCAAGGACACAAGCTTATCGGCATACCCAGACATTTTGAGTACGTGCTGACTAACGGAGCTGTTCTCTTCCATCATGCAGCTAAAGAACTTTTCAGAAGCATTATAACTCTCTACGACAGCATGGGTATGGAAAATAATTTTCAATTCTCCCATGGTATCAAAGGCATTGCCATTTCCGAAACGTTTTCGAAGTTCTGGCTCTAGCCCATACAGTATGCCGCAATGAACTAAGTTGTGGTCCTCCTGACGAGTTATATAGACGTTCTTTTCCTCGTCAGGGGCATCAGGAGCTGGTGGGGGTCCTAGCGGCGCCTCTAGCACATATTGCTTTTGTGCAGCAGTGAGGAGAATCCTCAAATTCATAGCCCAGTTGGTGAAGTTGCTACCATTCACAGCAAGCTTCTCTTTCTCCATGAACACATTGAAATTAAAAGCAGGTGGTGCCATCTACAACAGAATTTGTAAAATATATTTAGACTAAGTTTATGATAGATTGAGTTCAACTAATCCAAATTACTAATGAAATCCCACTCAAAAACGACATCCCTCATGTCCTTTTGGTGATTACATGAACCAAATCCACTACACCAAGTCCGATCATCACGTGAGTCCGTGTAGCTTCAAAGGTGAACATCTATATGGGCATCATATCAACTATATGACTCATGCTTAACCTTTCGGTCCGTGTTCCGAGGCCATGTCTATACATGCTAGGCTCGTTAAGTAAGAACCTTAGTATTTGCGTGTGTAAAACTGTCTTACACCTGTTGTATGAAAGCGTAGAGTCAAGAACACCCGATCATCACGTGATGCCTCAAAACACGATCCACAAAATGGTGTATACTTAAGGAAGAACACATTTTATGTTGATATCTAAATGAGGTATCATCTTATAATGCTACAAAAAGCGCCAAACTAGCAATATAAGATGCTAATGTGTGAAGTGAGGTGATATGGTCCATGCATTTGATCTCTATCATTTGCATCGTGGTATGATCTCTATCATTCCTTTGTGTGTAAGGGCAAGGTCTATGGAACTTACACGTTAAGTGAGTTGTAAGAGTATCTATCATACATCTACTTACAACAATACCATATCAATACACTAGCCCAGCAACGATCTAAACTAGACGCCTCTAATTTATCAATTGCAAGTTTTACGTGGCTTAGGGCTTTCGGAGATAGAACCGGTCTTACCTACGAACATGAACCACAACAAGGATAACCAAGTTATTAGCAACTCGTTGTAAATCAGATATTGACTATAGTAGGAGAGACAGACAGCCGCTAGCCACTTATGCAAAACTAGTTGCATGTTAGTCATGGAACCGGTCTCATGCACGATGACATGTAAGGTTGGTCCGGGCCGCTTCATCCCACTATGCCACCAATATCCAAAGTACATAGAATATGCAATAACATGATCATCATCGCCCACATATAAACATATGTGTACTACCCGTGCAAAGCACCTACGCATAGATCAGGCTCTGATACCACTGTTGGGTCCGCAACATAGGAAACAAAAAATTTCCTACGATGAGAACTATACGCCAAGATCTATCTACTAGATATAGAGCAACGGGTAGACATACATCCATGGAGAACTTACCCTCGAAGACAACGAGTTTTGTTAACGAGTAGGAACTCGTGGTTGATGTAGTCGTACGCTTGCCGATCTCAAGATCGTGTGGAAGTCCGAGCGCCGCAAATCAGCAGCGCATCCGTCCTCGCACACACGTTCAAGCCACCGGACAACCTCCACCTCCTCGCTCCAGCGATCCAGTGGAAGCAGCAACTCCTTCCAGACGAAATGCCACCGGGAACATGTATCTCGCTAATCCGAGACCATGGGGGAATAATTCTAGAGGGGGAGAGAGATCCTTCACAAGGAGATGTGTGGGTGAAGGAGGGAATGGGTGGTCTTTTATAGGAGGAGGGGTGGTGCCCCCTCTCTCCATGGCCGGCGCATGGGGGGTGACCCCTCACCTCCCCCATTCATGTGGTGGTAACCCCTCCACATTAAAATGCCTCTTCACATTCCCTTTTAAAGTCTCCACTTTAAATGCATTAAATTTCTCCAAATTTAATGCTCTCTCATTTAATAAAACTCTTTTTATTAAATTTATTCAGAATTTTGTTAATTACTTTAATTAACAAACATTCACATATAGCCCCTTGCAATATTTCAATATCACATGCAGAACCACCTTCTGCAATTTCACCCGAAACAATTTCCGGTTTCTATTGAAACAATTCCTGCGCTTTGCAATTCTTTCGTCTGAAACATATGTGCTCCAAAATGGTGTCCGGTAACTCTTAAGTGTGCCACCCTATGGTTCGCGAATAATGCAGACATGATCGAGACCCTTCTCCGATCAATAATCAGCAGCAGGACATGGAGATCCGTACTGACTCCTACACATTCAACGATGACTACTGTGATCGTGAGAACCTTTAACGCTTGTAACTAAATCCCTTTGTCTCTCGATATATTACATGTCCGAGATTCAATCTTCGGTATCTCCATACCTAGTTTGATCTCGTTACCGACATGCACTCTTTTCTCGTTCCCGTGATATAACATTCTAGTGATCACATCACTTGCTTTCAAGCTTATCCTAATGTGATATCACCGAAAGGTCCTAGAGTATATCTATCCGTCATCTGGATTGACAAATTCCACTCTTGATCCATGAGCCTCAACATAACACCTTCGTAGTACTGAACCCATCTTTATAGTCACCCTGCTACGGTGTGACGTTTGATGTTATCAAGATACTCTTCCGATGTTAGCACTTAACATGATATCATGGTCTAAGGATAAAGATTACTTTGTATGATGTTATAGCAATATAAACATAATGACTTGATCGTAATGCTATACTTCGGATGAATGTTCATCACATCATTTCACAAATATTGTGACCTTGTTATTAACAACATCCAATGTCCATGATCAGGAAACCTTGATCATCTTGTTAATCAACAAGCTAGTCTATAAGAGAGGCATAACTAGGAACCCTTTTTTGTTTATTAAACACACATGTATTGATGTTTCCTATCAATACAATTATAGCATGCAAAATAAACATTTATCATATACAAGGAATACATAATAACAACTTTATTATTGCCTATTAGGGCATATTTCCTTCATATTTGCATGCTAATAGCAATGTTGTTAGTATGAGTTCTTTGGACACCATTACTGCTAATGCT
Source organism: Avena insularis (assembly GCA_023614405.1). NCBI lineage: Eukaryota > Viridiplantae > Streptophyta > Magnoliopsida > Poales > Poaceae > Avena > Avena insularis. The sequence goes on along the minus strand of JAJUPC010000175.1, from coordinate 23,060 downwards.
ATGGAAAAGTCTAAGCTTGGGGAAGCTAGTTTTTATGAAAATGATCTTTTTAGTTCCCCAGCTTTGGAAGATAGCTATTCTATTGCTTATGATGATACCAAACCTCCAATATATGATGATTACAATGATGAATATGATATTTTTAGTCCACCTACTATTGAGGAGGAAATTAATTATGATTATAATATGCCTCCTATATTTGATGATTATGGTGATGAGAATAATAATGATAGCTATTTTGTTGAATTTGCTCCCACTATAATTAATAAGAATGACTATGCTTATAGGGAGAGAAATAATTATTATATGCATGTGGCTCATGATAAGAATGTTTTATGTGATAGTTATATTTTTATTATTCATGATGCTACTGAAAGTTATTATGAGAGAGGGAAACATGGTTTTATGTATCTCAACAATATTAAGTTTCCCTTCTTTATGTTGAAAGTCTTGAAGTTGCACTTGTTTTGCTTTCCTATGATTGTTTCTTTATGCTTTCATGAATTGTTTCTTTACAAGATTCCTATGCATAGGAAGTGGGTTAAACTTAAATGTGCTTTGAATTTGGTTCTTGATGCTCTCTTTTACTTCAATTCATATTTCTTATGTGAGCATTTTCTCAAACTATCATGCCTAACTTAAAGACGTTAAAGAAAAGTACTTATTGGGAGATAACCCAAAAGTTTTAGATGAGTCTTGGAAGTTATTACTTCAGTAATAACCGCTCCTTATCCTTTTTATTTGCTTTTTGTGCCAAGAGTAACCTCTAATGAGAGAGAAGTAATGATTGGGAAAGTTGCTGTCCCGAAACACATTTCTGTGCTTTACCGTAAAAATTCGTGTAAACTCTCTGTACGTCCTTTCGAGGCGTGAATTTTTGTGCATCCGCCCCAGGTTGTTATCTAACTTCGTTCGTTCAACACTTTTTGATTTGAGCAACATAAGGTCTTCGAAAAAATTCGTCTTTACCTGCTGGTCTGTTTTGACAGATTTCTGCCATTTTCTGCATTTGCTTCTTGTTGGTTCCTTTTTGAGTTCTTTTGGGAAATTGAGCTTTTTGAGAGAAGTGCTACAGTAGCTAGTGTTTTAATGGATGTTTATTGGTGTTAGAACCGAACCTAATGACTTATTATCTTGAGTGCACTAATGTTGCTAATAAAGATTGTGTGAAGTTTTGTATGAAGGAAAAATTTCAGGTGTATGCAAGGAATGAGCAATGAGATGAAGGATGGACTAAATCTCAAGATTGGGGATGCCACGCGTGTCACCCCAAGAAATATCCAAGAAGTACAAGCGTCAAAGCTTGGGGATGCCCAAGGCATCCCCTTCTTCATCAATAAAAATCCCAGGTTTCTTCCAAACACTTCATTTTTATTGTTTCATGCACAGTTGTGTTGTTCTTGGAGCGTCTTCTTTTTCATTTTCGTTTTGCTTGGTTTTCTTAGTTTGCTGAATAAATTGGTTGGACCCCCTCTTTCATACATTGGTTTTCAAATAGTTTGGTTTGGTTTGGAAAAGGAGTAGGAAAGTTCATGCTTAAGTGGTAAAGAGAGCTCGTTTTTGACTGTGGCCTATGCTTTGTCATGCCATTCTTGATATTGTTTTGCCTTTATGCTTAGTATTATTTGCTGTAGCATGACTTGTTATAAACAATTGAGATTGCTTAATGTGCCTTGGAAGGATCGTGCGTTGTTTTAGCATATTAAAGCATAGTATTGTCGTATTCTCCTTTGATGCTTTATTTGGGTTGACTTGGAGCATGCTCACAACATATTATGACTATCCCAAGTCACCATAGCCTTTATGATCCTTTAGTTTTCAACTTGTAGTTTCACTTTATGCTTTGATCAATGATGTTTTGTCGCTCTGCATGATTATGGCCATTATTGCTCTCTTAGTTTGTCGCTCCCAGTCTTTTGCTAGCCTGACAACCAAGTATGAGTTCCACTCATGCATCCAACTCCCTAAACCAAGTAATTCGAAAGAGTCCACCATACCTACCTACTAGCGTATGCTATTCCAAGTATATTCATGCTTTTCTTTACCTTCCAAATTAAACTTGTTATGAGAAAACTAGTGATTAAATCTCTCACGAACTTGATGGCACACTTTACTTTTCTTGCCCTTAATAAACTTAAACCATTGTGTCGTCTATGTTGTATATGCTTGCACTAATTTGTTGGGAATTAGCAGAACCATGCTTTCATGGGGAACGCTTTGAACATTGCACTTGGTACTTGTACCTAGTTGATATCATGCTCTTTTGTATATGGATGTCGTAGGTATGAAATGAAAGGGGAGCTTGTAAATCCATGGAGTTATGAATATGTGTTAGAGAAACGCCTGGGCCGCTGGTCTAATCCATGCTGACATGGTGGAAACCTGCAGCGTAACCATAATGAGTTGTCTATGAAGCATTCTTCTTATAAAAAAGAGTCCTATATTGAGAAAAAAGAGAAAAAGAGAAAAAAAAGAGATCGTGAAAAGAGGAAAGAGAGAAAAAAGCACCATATTCCCATGGTAAATAAGAAGATTGCTGAGATGCTCGTTGTCTGCTTGCCTTGTCATTTTGATATGGGGATTCTTCCGTATCATCGGGCAAGGGGTACCCTGTTGGCGGTTCTCTATGATACACATGTACTTATGATGAAAAGAACTTACCGGTGACTAAATTTGAGTAGCATGAGGAGTGGCCCTCGTATACAAGGGACATGAGATTTCTAACTTATACTTCGTCAAGCATGTACACCATAGTCTGTTCACTTTAACCTTAATCACTTCAAGATGCTTATGATAGCGGCAATGAGAGCTGAAAGCTAAAAAGTACCATAATTTTTGGAAGCTCTTTATGAGACTTGAATCCCTACTTCCTTCTATGAAGGACTTTCTTTTACTTTTGTGTTGAGTCTCCACCTTCTATCTTTATGCATCTACTTTGAGAGCAAAGTGGCCATTCTTAGTTCTATGTGCATTGTCCCAAGACTTGTTGATTGATGCATACCTTGATATTGCTTGTTTTAAACTATTTGTATCTAGTCACTCTTATGAACTTTGAAGGTGTCCTATGCATTTATACTTGCTACTCTATGAGGGACAAGCTGAATACTATTATGCTATGTTTTTTTTATGTGGAACAAACAAACGTCTTGCAAAGCATTGTTTTTCATGAATCTTTTGTTTGTGCCTTTTCATGTTGCAACATAGTTTCTTTGCCTTATTGCTAGAACTTTGTCTTTCATGTTATGATTGAAGTATTATGATCCCAGCTTCGAATGTTTTACAAATACATTGATCAAGTCTTTGATGGTGCATGTCACCTCAAAAATTATTCTTTCTTTTTATCACTTACCTACTTGAGGACGAGCATGAGTTAAGCTTGGGGATGTTGATACATTGCAAATGTATCTATAATTTTTGATGTTCCATGATTGGTTTTATCTACTTTCTTATGTTTTGTTCACACTTTGCAGTACTTTTCATATGATTTCTTGGACTAACCTATTAACAAGATGCCACAGTGCCAGATGCCTGTTTTCTGCTGTTTTTGGTTCTAGGAAAGTCAGAAAATGAATATTCTCGGAATTGGACGGGACAAAAGTCAAAGTTCCTATTTTCCTGGAAGACTCACGGAGCCAGAAGGAGAGTCGGAGAGGGGCCACAGGGTGGCCACACCCCCCCAGGCGCGGGCCAGCCCAGGACGCGCCAGGGCATGGTGTGGGCCCCCTGGCCGGCCACCGACCAGCCTCTTTCGCCTATAAAGTCCTCCCGATGCATAAACCCTAGATAATCAATCAAAAATACACGAAAAGTTCCGCCACGCCGCCGCCACCGAAGGGGAGATTCGGGGGACATAAAGTCTCTGTTCTGGCACCCTGCCGGGACGAGGAAGTGCCCCCGGAGCCATCTCCATCGATCTCCACCACTATCTCCATCACCATTGCTAATTCCCACGGTGAGGAGGGAGTATTTCTCTATCGAAGCTAAGGGTTCTACCGGTAGCTATGTGTTCATCTCTCTCTCTATGCATGATCATATTGTGATCATGAGTTTTGTAATCTATAGATCTACCTTGCTACTCAAGTGCTTTAATAGATCTCTGCTCTCCCCATGTGTGTGAAGTTGACAGTGTGCACACCATGGTGGCACTTAGGCTAGAGATTACAAATACTTGTTATGAGTTATATTTGAAGTTGGATGTCTTTATGAAATTGTGGTGTTTGTTGGACTCATCTAGTACTCAAGGTGATAGTGTGGGGTTTTCTAGATGGGGAAGATGAACTTTGAGGTTTGCTATTATAGCCCTACCATCGATTAGAGTGTCCAACCGAAGAGTAATTAAGAGTAGTATCATAAAGAGAAGATATTTATATGAGAGTGTTCGCTAGTGAAAGTCTGATCCCTAGGACTTGTTTCTAAGCATTGATACACCGTTTGCAATTAGATATGTTACATGTTTGCTTGTTTCCATCTTTATTTCAGTTTTCCTTTAGTCTTTTCCCACATCAACCACACACCATCAAGCTATCTTGTATCACCGGTACCACTTATAATTATCTATACCACTTGTATTTCACTATCTCTTCGCCAAACTAGTGCACCTATACACCTGACAAGTGTATTGGGTGTGTTGGGGACACAAGAGACTTCTTGTATCTTGATTGCAGGGTTGCTTGAGAGGGGATACCTTTGACCACTTCCTCCCTGAGTTCGATAAACCTTGAGTGATCCACTTAAGGGAAAACTTGCTGCTGTTCTACAAACCTCTACACTTGGAGGCCCAACAACTGTCTACAAGAATAGAAGTGAGTAAACATCAATTACCTTCTGAGAAATTGCATTGAGAAACACACATAGCTTCACAATGGGTACTCAAATATTTTCTGGCAGGAGTCCGCTCAATGAAATCGGAAGCAGCTGTGTCAGAAGCACGTGGCAGTTATGAGACTCCAAGTTTTGAAATTTTTTCTCAGCCATATTTATTATTCCCTTTATGTTTGACGAGAAGCCAGACGGGACCTTGATACTGTAAAGGACTTCAAAAAAGATTTCCTTCTCTTCTTTGGTAAGAGCGTAGCTGGCAGTACCTTCAAATAGCTCTGGATGCATGCCTTCTCGGTCTTTCATACGTTGTTGGTCCTGCCGTGCTTCCGGTGTATTTTTATTCTTCCCGTACACGCCAAAGCAGCCTAGCAGCACGCAAAGATTCTTCGTCAGGTGCATCATGTCAATTGCAGAGCGGACCTCTAGGACTTTCCAATAGGATAGCTCCCAAAATATAGATTTCCTTTTCCACATGGGTGCGTGATACGTTGCAACTGTATCTATAATTTTTGATGTTCCATGCTTGTTTTATATCTACTTTCTTATGTTTTGTCCACACTTTGGAGTATTTTTGCACATTTTCTGGAACTAACCTATTAACAATATGCTACAGTGCTAGATGCCTGTTTTCTGTTGTTTTTGGTTTCAGAAAATCTTGTAAGGGAATATTCTCGGAATTGGACCGGACAGAAGCCCAAGTCAATATTTCACCAGAAGGAATACGGAGTCCGGAGGGGAGGCGAAGAGGGGAGCTAGGGCGGCTACGTCTAGTGGTGGCGCGTCTAGCCCCAACCACACTACCAGGGGGTGGTGGTCCCCCTGGTACTCCACGACCTTGCCCCTTCGCCTATATATTTCCTCCAGGACGAAAACCCTAAGTATCCGATCAAAATTCCACGAAAGAGTCTGTAGCTGCTGCCATCTCCATCCCTAGATCGGGAGGGATCTGAAGCACTTCCTGGCACCCTGCCAGAGGGGAGAGATCACCCTGGAGCCCTTCTATCACCCTGGAGGCCTTCTACATCACCATGATTGCCTCCGGTGTGATGCGTGACTAGTTCATCCCTGGACTACGGGTCTATGTAGTAGCTAGATGGTTGGTTATTCTCCTTTGTGCTACCATGTTTAGATCTTGTGAGCTCTGTTCATGATCAAGATCATCTATATTTAATACTACATGTTGTGTTTGTGGGGATCGGATGGATATTGAGATGCTATTTCAGATTGATTATTGATTCTATGATTTCTATGTTATTTTTCATCTTGCATGCTTTCTGTTGTTAGTAGCTATCTTGGCCGAGTAGATGCTAGCAACTGCAAGAGGGATTATTTATGCTCGATAGTGGGTTCATGCCTCTAGGAATCTGGGGAAGTGACAGAACAATCTAGAAAAAAAGCAATCCTTTGTTCATAGAACAATCGTATTGTTTACTTTACACACTTTGCTTAATGCAATTATATGTTGCTTGCAACTTAATACTAGAGGGTGTTCGGATGATAACCGGAAGGTGGATTATTAGTCATAGATGTAGTTGGATTACGGTCTATGTATAATGTTGTAATGCCCAATCAAATCTCATAGGAGTCAAGATGATTAGTATATGCATGTATACTCTCTCGGTGTCTGTCAATTTCCCCGCTGTAATTTGTTCACCCAACATGTCATCTATCTTAAGGAGAATCACCTCTAGTGAACTATGGACCCCGGTCGATTCTTTTACCATCAATCTACAATCTATTTACTGTTTTCTTTTTACTTTCTACAAGCAATTACTATCTTCCACACAATACGTTTAATCCTTTGTTTTTAGCAAAACCGGTGAGATTGACAACCTTACTGTAATTTGGAGGAAAAGTTCTGTGGTTGTGTTGTGCTGGATTCCAAGTTGGAAACAACACCTCGGAGGTGTTTCCTTGCTCCTACTGGTTCGATAACCTTGGTTTCATAACTAAGGGAAACTTGCTTCTATGCTCATCATACCTTCCTCTTGTGGTTCCCCAACGAGCTTGATACGTGTTGAGCCAATCATCAGTGCATGTCCGACATCGTCCTTCAGAACAAATTGTCTACCAGGACCCTTTTCAAAGATTACTTTTATATCCTTCACCATATCAAATACATCGTCACCAGTACGGCAAATTGGCTTACACCGGCTATCTGCCTCACCATTGAAATGTTTACCTTTCTTTCTTAGGGTGTGCCTGGGCGGAAGAAAATGACGATTCCCCGGGTACACATTCTTCTTAAATTTATCCAAATATATACTTTCAGCCTCACCTAAACAGTGTGTGCATGCATTTTATCCCTTGTTTGTTTGTCCTGAGATGTTACTAAGAGCAGGCTAATCATTGATTGTTATGAACAACAATGCTCGTAGGTCAAATTCCTCCTGCTTGTTCTCATCCCACACACGTACACCTTGTATGTGCCACAACTTTAAGAGTTCTTCAACTAATGGCCTTAGGTACACATCAATGTCGTTGCTGGGTTGCTTAGGGCCTTGGATGAGCACTGACATCATAATGAACTTCCTCTTCATGCACAACCATGGAGAAAGGTTATAGATACACAGAGTCACAGGCCAGGTGCTATGACTGCAGCTCTGCTCCCCAAAAGGATTCATGACATCTCTACTTCGACCAAACAATAAGTTCCTCGCCTCACCTGCAAAGTCCGGGAACTCTCTCTCGATTTTTCTCCACTGCGGCCCATCAATGGGGTGTCTCAACATCTCGTCTTTCTTACGGTCTTCCATGTGCCATCGCAACAATTTGGCATGTTGTTTGTTCCTACACAAACGTTTCAACCATGGTATTACATGAGCATACCACATCACCTTGGCAGGACCCCTCTTCATGCGGCGCTCGCCCTCAACATCACTAGGGTCATCTCGTCTTATCTTATACCACAATGCAGTGCATACTGGGCATGCATCCAAATTCTTGTACTCCTCACCGCGGTAGAGGATGCAGTCATTAATGCATGCATGTATCTTCTGCACCTCTAATCCTAGAGGGCAGACAACCTTCTTTAACCAGAGGTACTGGCAGGCAGTTCGTTATCCTTTGGAAGCAACTTCTTCATTATTTTCAGCAACTTTTCAAATCCTTTGTCAGTCACACTGTTCTCTTCCTTCCATTGCAGCAATTGCAGTGTGCTACCCATCTTTTTATGCCCATCTTCACAATTTGGGTACAAAAATTTGTTGTGATCCTCTAACATCTTCTTGAACTTCAATCTTCCCTTTCAGTTACACATTCTTCCTTTGCATCAACAATGACCCTACTAAGATCATCATCGGGCAGATCTGATGCCCGTTCTTCATCTTGTTCTTCTTGTCCTCGATTGTAGTACCATCGTATTCAGGGGACATAGTAGGGTAGTCGTTATCATTCTCTTCTTCTTTGTTGTCTTCCATCATGAACCCTCTTTCTCCGTGCTTGGTCCAACAATTATAGCCGGTCATGAAACCGGACCGAAACAGCTGGCTGTGACGGACTCTTGAGGAAGAGTATTCCTTATGATTCCATTAGACACCACATGGACAAGACATAAAACCATTGCGCTTGTTTGCCTCGCTACATGGAGAAAATAATGCACCCCTTTAATGAACTCGCTAGAGAGTCGGTCAGCATACATACATTGTCGGCTCATCTGCATTATATAATTAAGTACATCAAACAAAATCATGATGATAAAATTAGTACTAGTCTAAAAAACAAAATTAAAGCAAACAACCGGGACTAAAGATATGATGAACCTTTAGTGGGTACCACTAAGCCAGTAAATGACAACACTATTTTGGGTGGGTGGCAGCACTATGCCAAGGGTGAGTGTCGACATTATGTCTTTAGTGCCTGACACTATGTTGTTCTGCTTAATATATACATAGGTATGCATTCCTGTGAAGAACTACAAGATGGTGTGCGAGAGCAGGGACACCACTACGGCGGAGCTTCTCGAAGATGTCTTAGGATCCCGTCCTCAGATATGTTCGAGGAGCTCGCCATAGAGGCACTCCGTAATATGTGAATATTGTTAGTTACCCGGCGTATTAATCTATAGCTATAGAAGTTATTAACTCCAAGATGATGCAAGAGGGACACCACTAAGACGGAGCTTCTCGAAAATTTCTTAGGATCCTATCCTGAGAGATCTTCGAGGAGCTCGCCATAGAGGAGATTCTCAAAGATGTATTGTGATGTCTTCTTACCAAGCTTTTATGAATTAACCCTATCTTTGTTACAATTTTTTCAGTTTGCTGAAGGCAGGTAGAAGACGAAGAAGGCTATTTTTCCCAGCTAGTTAGAATGATGAACTCATGCATGTGTGTGCTTCTAGAATCAAATTCTGAGACTATGTTCCAAAACAAGATATATAGATAGAATCCACATATTGTGATATTTACCTGGGAGTTCATTACATTAATACAAGATAGATAGAATCTAAACATCGACTCATGCTATCATTGCAAAAATTACTGCCAAACTAGATCCACAAATCCATCTACAAGATAGAGCATGAAATGAGCTAATATAGCAATGAGAGTTCAAAGGATAAAGTTGGTCACCTTTTAGAACCTTTGGATAGATGGAGCACCACAAAATGTAGACAAATCTTGAGACAAAATTGGGCATAACTCGAGCATGTTGAAGGAAGAAAGAGAGAGGAGACACCAGCTTGAAATGGTGGCTCGGGCAGGTGGGGGATGAAGATATAGGCAGGCCTTTAGTCCTGGTTTGTGTCTAGAACCGGGACTAAAGGTCCACCTTTAGTCCCGGTTCGTATAACAAACCGGGACTAAAGGGTCTGGTGCCGGACCCAGCCTGCCTAACGCCCTTTAGTCCCGGTTTGTTACTTGAACCGGGACTAAAGGGTCCGTTCGAACCGAGACTAGTGGCTGCCGCCCCCTGCAGCCAGATAGAGTGATTGGGACAGGCGATAGTCGGTTTGTGAGACGGACTAATACCCTTGTACCAAAGGTCCATTTTCTACTAGTGTATGTGAGCTAGTAGAATTGTTGTGCTAGGTGAATTGGATACTACATGATTTTTCTTAGCCCAAATATATTTGTACCCGCCGTCTGAACCGGTATTTCCTGCATTGCACTTGTAATTCATGAAATGAAAATAGTATGTGTTATGTGGAGTGTCATTATTGTGTGATCTCGGTTAGGATTGTAATATTCGTCTATATATACATGCAATGAAAAAGATCTAAGTGTGATCTCTGATACGTTGCTAATGTATCCATAATTTTTGGTGTTCCATGCTTGGTTTTATCTACTTTCTTATGTTTTGTCCACACTTTGGAGTACTTTTCATTCTTGGACTAAGCTACTAACAAGAGCCACAGTGTGAGTTGCCCATTTTCTGCTGTTTTTGGTTCTAGAAAGTCAGAAAATGAATATTCTCGGAACTAGACCGGACAAAAGCCAAAGTCGTTATTTTCCCGGAAGATTCACGGAGCCAGAAGGAGAGACGAAGGGGGGCCACAGGGTGGCCAAACCACCCCTAGGCGGGGGTCCCCCCAGGCCGCGCCAGGGCATGGTGTGGGACCCCTGGCTTCCCACCAACCTTGCCTCTCCGCCTATAAGATGCCTCCCGATGCAAAAACCCTAGATCGTCAAGCCTCCAACCACGAAAAGTTTCGCAGCACATCCGCCACCGAAGGGGAGATTCAGGGGACATAAAGTCTCTGTTCCGGCACCCTGCCGGCACAGGGAAGTGCCCCCGAAGCCATCTCCATCGATCTCTACCACCATCTCCATCACCATTGCTGATTCCCATGATGAGGAGGGGGTAGTTCTCTCTCGAGGGTAAGGGTTCTACCGGTAGCTATGTGTTCATCTCTCTCTCTATGCATGATCTTATTGAGATCATGAGCTTGTAATCTATAGATCTACCTTGCTACTCAAGTGCTTTAATAGATCTCTGCTCTCCCCATGTGTGTGAAGTTGACAGTGTGCACACCATGGTGGCACTTAGGCTAGAGATTTCAAATACTTATTATGAGTTATATTTGGAGTTGGATGTCTTTATGAAATTGTGGTGTTTGTTGGATCCATCTAGCGCTCAAGGTGACAGTGTGGGGTTATCTAGATGGGTAAAGAAAACTTTGAGGGGTGCTGTTATAGCCCTACCAATGATTAGAGTGTCCAACCGGAGAGTAGTATCATAAAGAGAAGATATTTATATGAGAGTGTTCACTAGTCAAAGTATGATCCCTAGGCCTTGTTTCTAAGCATTGATACACCGTTTGCAATTAGATTTGTTACATGTTTGCTTGCTTCCTTCTTTATTTCAGTTTGCCTTTAGTCTTTCCCACGTCAACCACACGCCAGCAAGCTATTTTCTATCACCGTTACCACTTATAATTATCTATACCACTTGTATTTCACTATCTCTTCGCCGGACTAGTGCACCTATACACCTGACAAGTGTATTGGGTGTGTTGGGGACACAAGAGACTTCTTGTATCTTGATTGCAGGATTGCTTGAGAGGGGATACCTTTGACCACTTCCTCCCTGAGTTCGATAAACCTTGGGTGATCCACTTAAGGGAAAACTTGCTGCTGTTCTACAAACTTCTACACTTGGAGGCCCAACAACTGTCTACAAGAATACAAGTGCGTAGACATCAAGCTATTTTCTGGCGCCGTTGCCGGGGACTAAAAGAAGAAGAAGCTCCCACGTCAACCACGCGCCAACAATCTCCTTCTCCTCCCATCTCTAGCTGCCACCGCGGTTCTTCTCCAGCTGCCGCCCCTTCCCCCTCCTATTTCCATGGCGCCGCCCGACCCCGGCCGAGCCCCGCCCCAACATCCACCTCTGGGTGCAAGCCACCACCATCCAGAGCATCCGCTCCCCCGTGCCGATTGTCCTCGACTTAAGGTCCAACGTCTTCCCCAAGTGGCACACCTTCTTTACCATCGCCCTCACCAAATACGCCCTCGAGTATCACGTTACCACCTAGACGCCCCTGTCTGATGCCACGTGGCTCCGGATCGGCCCCACTGTTCTTACCTAGCTCTACGACTCCATGGCCATGGATATTGTCGACCTACTCATACCAACCTCGACCGCCGCCCCCGCCGCCATGCCTACACGGTCTGGATGGCTATCCACGGCCTCTTCAACGAAAAATAAGACCTACGAGGGTTACCTCGTCAAGGAATTCCGCAACGTCAAGCAAGAGGACAGGTCCATCTCCAAGTACCTCCACCTCCAGAAGTTGGCGGCACCATGGACGAGGTCAGCACCCTGCTCTCCGACTCGGATCTCATCACCAACATCATCAAGGGCCTCCATGACCGTTTCGATAGCATCATCGACATCTCCCCGTCCTCACACCGTTTTCCACATTCCTAAATAGTGTGTCCCCTCTTATTTCAGGCTAGTTTACCGTCTCAATTTTTGGTAGAAGATCTTCATCATGCCACTCATGTCCTTAATCATCTCCCCACTGAAACCATTGTCCCTCCATCCTTATGTTTCCCTTCATAACAGTCATCCTCACTACTCGTCTCTTCGCGTTTTGGTTTCCTTTGCTATCCGAGACTTGGTTTTTATCCTCTCACTTGTGTCCCATAGGACCTGATTATTTGATGCATGTTCCTTTATTATGGCACTATCCACATGAGGGAGACTTTCTTGGATCCCCTCGGTATAACCTTGATTTGAAGTTAGGAGCCATAATTTGTTTGAGGATTTATTACTAGCTTGTACGTATGCCATATTTTACTACTTTATGTACTACCGTTACTCCAGAAGCATTTACTACAAGTACTGTTTTGGACATTCCACGATTATGCTGTCTAGACAAGCCTAGTCACACTTTTTGATTCATTGTCCTTTTTAGCCATGGCCACAAACCCTGGGTTTATTTTAGATCCCCGCCCGATTTCATTGTGGTTAGATTAGTGGGTTGGTCATCTGAAACAACCTTTGGATTCTGGGATTTCTCTGTCATGAAACCTCGTTGGCTTTTCTTTCGGATTTTTCCTTGAGGTGATCGTGCGTGTATTGCTATCTGTGTACCACTGCAGGGTAAATCTTTTCGTAAATCCATGTCCGCGGTTATGAACTACTTGGAGCACAGTTTATCGATCATGAACAACTTGAACTAAAGTACCACTATAAACTTAACTTTTAATTAGTGCAATTCCAACGGAATAGTTAATAAACCAACGGGTCTATATTCTTTTGTTGTCTCGTTTGGCAAGCAGGATGGTGGTTTGGATATGCTTTACTTTATATTACATGTATCTCCTTGTTATGTTTATGCGATATGTCGTCTATATATGGTTAGACGATTGTTATAGTGTGTATCTATAGAACTATTATAGTTGTTTATCTTTTTCACGTAATTGCGTCAAACCCGAGTCATCCCTTTAGTTGCATAAAAACTTTCTTAGTATAGTAAGGTCTCACATCTATAATATTTCATCATGTCAGACACATGTCTATGGAGGATAGTTCGTTGATGAAGCTGATCAGGAAGACACCAACCCCCTGGAGTAGAGATTCTAGGGATTGTGATTCTGAGATATGTTGCTTGGGATTTGCTTTGTTCTAGGCATTATATGCCATATTGGTATCTTCAACCATGATCCTATTTATGTTACTCTACTTCTGCTTGATGATACTGAGGACATGTGTCCTATGCGATGATATTATATGATATGTATTGGTATATTTTCTAAATGCGCTGCCATATATTTCAATTTCTCATAGATGATTGTGTTCTGATATATTATTGTACGATCGTATCTCGTACGCACCCACTTGTGTAAGAAAGGAGGATACCGATGGGTATGTTAGTCTCCCACGCTGCTTCATGTCCGTGGTGGAGCCAATCAATGTGGGGATAAAGCAACACGTATGCGTAACATACCGAATGGAGTTTACACTTGGGTGGTGTGTAACGCCCTCGCGTGATAAGACCGAGTTACTGTGTATTGTGCTAATCCCTAGATCGGTTCACTAGCACACAGTACAAAATGATATCAAATATAACCATGCATCATAAATACAACGAATATGATCCATTATTTACATTACATTATCCAAGTACACAACGAAAATAACTATTGAGTGGAGTCTCGCGACCTATGAACGACAATTCAGAAACAGAATAACAAGACAATTCAGCTTTGTATGCTCCTAATCCCATGTTCACCCATCAAATTTTAGTAATTAAGAAATTGATATGAGTGAGATCTTCCAAAAAATTCCAGGCCTAGTTTCTCATAGTTGTCCATAACCGGGGACACGGCAAATCGATTAGATTTAGATCTTCTGCAGAAGTTGTATACTTTACCCACAAGACACAATCTCGTCTTAAAGCCACCAGTGGCCGCTGGATTAGTACACACCAATTGGTATACCGACATATTCGAGAATGTGACGAAATATTTCCATAAAAGTCCTCCCAATACACAATGCTAGCACGTCTAACAGGCACCAATGCAAGGATATAACCTCCAATACACAATTCTAGTTAACCTGAATAGGTACCAATCCAAACGGTCTTCCGCTATGTAATGAACGCAGCCAGAGCCCATATTAGCATATGATAGTGACACTTGCCTTTAATCGATGTAGTCATTCAAACAATCCTTACAATTGCAATTGTTGCACTCTTTGCAATCACAGTAGTCACACTCCTCGCAATCTATCGCTTCGAACAAAGCACAACAAATACACCATTCAAAACATTGCAAACAAACAACTATGCAACAATACAATAAAAGTATGATGAAACAAATGCATGCATGATGATTTAATAGGTCACAGTGATTGTATATAGTTCTCTTAACATTATTAGATCATATGATGCATGTGGAAAACCATTTAATGCAATAAATCAACTTAGTATTAAAGCTATATTGATTTAATATAGTTTAACTCACTTTAATTCAAGTACTGATGTATCTTTTGTATTAAATTGTGAACTAAATACTACTGGATAGGTACTGCAATTTCAAGACAGTACCAATTGGAATCACCTAAAAATAATTTATAGATATTTTTCTATGATTTAATTACTATTGCAATTAGGTTTATAGCTTTATGTAAAGATTTATGTTTTAACAATACTAAATAATTTGTCATGTAATTTATCTGGATAGTTATTGTCAATACAAAACAGTGGCAATTGGTTTTCTGCAATTTTACAAGTCTGCATGCTTTTCTGCTTATTTAAATAAAAACAAAACAATTTGCCTTGCTAACTGGCGCTGACTCAGCGCCACGCGGCGCGACCGGAGTGGCTGATACTGCCTCGGAGGTTCGATAAACCCGGGGCTTTGGATCGGGATCAATCGGCGCAGGTGTGACGACTGAATCTCGGCTTGGCTTGAGGCCTGGCTAGGCATCGGTCTCGGCTTGGCTCGGCTTGCAAAGAATCAACCGTCCAGATTAGATACAACGGTCACATTTGAGGCTGGTGAGACACCGGCGGCTGGTTTTCGACGTCAACGGTGGAGACGGTGGCGATGGCTCTAGAGGCGATGGTGGTGGCGCCTCTAGTGGTCATGGGGCTCGGCGGTGATGTCCACGAAGTGTGGCAGCGAGCGGCGGTCTCGGGGGCGTGTTCAGCGGGGGCCCTCGCTCCCTCGGGCGATGCTGGTGGTCAGCTGCGCGCTTCGAGACGATGCGGTGTGGGAGAGCAATGCGACGCCGCGTGAGGAAGGAGCAGGCTCCCACGACAGGCGGTAGGAGGATCCCCACGTCCTCCGTCCACGGAATTTTTTCGGAGGCGGCGTGCTGTGGAGCCTGCTCCATCTGGGATTTGGTTGCCGCAAGACGGAGGCACTACTAGGAAACAGCTTATAGGTAGACAAGATATTCTGTGGCGCATATGTAAAACCATGCACCACAGATATATATCAGTGGCGCATTAGAAAATATACGCCACGGAAGTTTGGCAGTTCAGTGGTGCACGAAACCAATATGCGCCACAGATGTCCATATTTCTGCGGCGCATATTTTTGTGTGCGCCATAGAAAGTGATGATTATGTGGCGCATATAGATGTATGCGCCACAGAAATTTGATGGGATCTAGCACAAAAAAAGTGGGGAGAAACTTATGTGACGCATATGTCCATATGCGCCACAGAAAGTGATGTTTCTGTGGCGCATATAGGTGTATGCGCACATAACATGCAAAAACAGACCCCACGTGGATCGCCTTTTCAGTTTTGTAAAAAATAAATGAAAATGATAAAAACTTAAAAAAAAATTCCTTTGAGATGTAGTTATATTTTAGGGTGTAGTTGTAGTGAAAATTGAAATATATGAATTTCAATGTATTTTGCAAAAATAGGTCATGGCACGGTAAAACGGCTATAACTTTTGCATATTATGTCGTAAATGATCGTCTCCAGATTCCTCACGGTCCTCGTAACCACGTGCCCGGCGTTTTCCTCGGCGGTCTTGTCTGCGGCCGAGGTCGTCTTCGTCATCTAAATGGGTGTGCTTGTTGTGTAGCGAGTCTTCTCCGGCCGCCGACCGATTCGCGATTCATCAAGTGATCGATGGTTTTCGGCTTTGTACAACCAAGCTATTCCATGAGCTCTCTATGGCGTACACCGCTTTTGAACGCGTCGATTGCACGATCTTCGGAGATATCTTCTGTCGAGTTTTTGATGATGAACCACCTCTGAATGTAGGAGCGAAGTTATTCGCCCGGCTTCTTGTAGCAAGCCCAGAGTTCTTTGACTGACACGGGCCTCTTGTAGGTGCCATTAAAGTTTTGAACAAAACTATAGACCAGCTCCTCCCAGCTGCAGATCGATCCGCGAGGCAAGTGGTTGAGCCATGCACGAGCGGCGCCCTCAAGATGCAGCTGGAGGCATTGTATGGATCTGCATTTGTTTCTGCCGTGCAGCTTGACGGAAGAGATGTGATCTTCCAGTCAGATCTTCGAGTCCTGTAGGCCGTCAAATTTCGGTTTCTCTGAAGGGAGCTTGAACGGCTCCTTTATTTTCATATCAACTCTGACAATTCCCGAATGACGATCGTGCCCGGATTAAGAAACCTCCGTGGGTATCCCAGCCATCCATGTGTTTCCCTGATCTTCTGTTTTCTTCGCAGGTGCGCACTGAAGCAAAAACATATTTTCATTACAAAATGGACGAACACATGACCTGTAACATCTCCTTTACCTAAACCAATATCGTTGTAGTAACATCTATCACAACTGATATCGCGGTGGTGCACTTCGCCACCAATATCTTCGCTCTCAGTACAGTGTCCTCCCTCGTCGTTTGCTCCGCTGGTATGTTTTATGATATGAACGCCGGTATGTTTTATGATATGAACGGATAGCCTGTATATATTTTTTGTTTGGCATATAAGGTTAGTAGTAAATTATAGCTCCATAAAGTGACAGCAATCAAAACCAACTCTTATAATAATCTATCAAAAACACATTCTCGTGGATTTATAGTTAAAACAACCATGCGGGAATCATCCATGATTTATTCGGTTTAGATTGCTTGATAGTACTTTTTTCATATACTTAAACATGCCTTCGATCAGAGTTCAAACTATAGCTAAATTTACAAGTTTCATCCAATTTACTGTCCGTCCTTTCGTCAAAAAAAAAATCAAACCTCTATTAAGTAAAGTTTGATTAGATTAGACAAAGATTCTCTCATGGATCCAAAATGTATGCAAACCGGCAGCGTTTGCGTTTCGAGTCATCAAGTCATTTCCGTAACTCCTTCAATTAGAACCACTCACCAAGGCCTCGACAGAGAAAACTCAGAACGTTGAAAGGTCGGAGGGGATGGCGAATTGGTGAGGGAGGACACCGTACTGAGAGCAAAGCAATGGACACCCAAGTCCGGCACAGCGACATCAGATGTGAACTTGTCTTGACTACCCATCGGTTTGTCCACGATATCAGTTGTGAACCAGACTATGCATCGGTTTGTGCACGATATGACTTGTAAACCTGAATACGCGTCGGTCTGTGCAAATGTGATGTTACAGTTCATCTTTCTGGCCTTTTTTTTTACTGAAAATAACAGGACATCCACAAGAAAATCACAAACCCAAAAGGGAACCTCCATGTCTTGCTCGTCCTTGTCACTAAGCGTGACCACAATCTCAAGGGTATAGTGATAACCAAATGAAGCAGATGACACTGGTGAAAAAATGGCCTCTAGTCCCGGTTCATAAGGGCCATTGGTCCCGGTTTCCGAACCGGGACCAATCACTCGGGACTACACTAGTGGAAACGAGGCAGCGTGGCCCGTGCAGTAAAAAGGAGCCCCCCCGAACCGGTGTTAAAGGCCCCTGCACCAGTGGCCTGTGCAGCCCCCCCCTTAACACCGGTTCGTGGCTTGAACCGGTGTTAAAGGGGGGGGCTATATAAGACACCGCAGCCCACACCCCACTCTTCCATTTTTTCACTATCTCATTTTGGAGCCTAGCAAGAGGGTGTTAAGTGTGCTAGTTTGTGTTTTTTTCGTATGCACAAGAGGTGTTTGGAGAAATGCCCGAGAGCTCAAAATAAGTTTTCTCGTTGCTCTTTCCTTCTCGGTCGAGGTCGGCAACTATCCTTTCATGTGTCATTGATGTACTATATATATAAATGGTCATCTCCCTATTATTTTTTGATATATACTATATATTAATGCAGATGAACCGGCAATGGATGTATGGTGACCGCCGCACTTCCGAGTATATTACGGGCCTCCAAAATTTAATCGTTGTGGCTAATGCAAACCGTGGTCACAATGGTTTTATGTGCTGTCCGTGTGTTGTCTGCCCTCTAGGATTAGACGTGCAGAAGATACATGCCTGCATTAATGACTGCATCCTCTACCGCGGTGAGAAGTACGAGAATTTGGATGCATGCCCGGTATGCACTGCACTGCGGTATAAGATCAGACGAGATGATCCTGGCGATGTTGAGGGCGAGGCCCCTAGGAAGAAGGTTCCTGCCAAGGTTATGTGGTATGCTCCTATAATACCACGGTTAAAACGTCTCTTCAGAAATAAAGAGCATGCCAAGTTGTTGCGATGGCACATGGAAGACCGTAAGAAAGACGCGATGTTGAGACACCCCGCTGATGGGTCACAGTGGAGAAAAGTCGAGCGAGAGTACCCGGACTTCGCACGTGACGCAAGGAACTTAAGGTTTGGTCTAAGTACAGATGGCATGAATCCTTTTGGTGAGCAGAGCTGCAGTCACAGCACCTGGCCTGTGACTCTATGTATCTATAACCTTCCTCCTTGGTTGTGTATGAAGAGGAAGTTCATTATGATGCCAGTGCTCATCCAAGGCCCGAGGCAACCCGACAACGACATTGATGTGTACCTAAGGCCATTAGTTGAAGAACTTTTACAGCTGTGGGCCAAACCAGGTGTACGTATGTGGGATGAGCTCAAAGGGGAGCCATTTGACCTACGAGCATTGCTTTTCGTAACCATCAATGATTGGCCTACTCTTAGTAACATTTCAGGGCAGACAAACAAGGGATACAATGCTTGCACACACTGTTTAGATGAGACTGAAAGTGTATATTTGGATAAATGTAAGAAGGTTGTGTACCTAGGGTATCGTCGATTTCTTACGAACCTGCATCCAGTAAGAAAGAAAGGCAAGCATTTCAAACGTCTGGCAGAACCCCGGAGGAAGCATGTCCTCCGTACCGGTGAGGAGGTATTTGGTATGGTCAAGGACCTAGAAGTAATCTTTGGAAAAGGTCCTGGCAGTCTATCTGTTCCGAATGACGATGCCGGACACGCGCCCATGTGGAAGAAGCAATCTATATTTTGGGATCTACCCTATTGGAAAGTCCTAGAGGTCCGCTCTTCAATCGACGTGATGCACGTGACGAAGAATGTTTGCGTGAACCTGCTAGGCTTCCTAGGAGTGTATGGGAAGACAAAAGATACACCGGAAGCACGGCAGGACCAGCAACGTCTAAAAGACCCTGAAGAGCCTATGCATCCTGAGAACGAGAAGGGTAAACGATGCCACTTAACTCCTGCCAGCTACGCTCTTACTAAAGCAGAGAAGGAAATCTTTTTTGAATGCCTGAGCAGTATCAAGGTCCCGTCTGGCTTCTCGTCGAATATAAAGGGAATAATAAATATGGCAGAGAAAAAATTCCAAAACCTGAAGTCTCATGACTGCCACGTGATTATGACACAATTGCTTCCGATTGCATTGAGGGGGCTTCTACCTGAAAATGTTCGAGTACCCATTGTGAAGCTATGTGCATTCCTCAATGCAATATCTCAGAAGGTAATCGATCCAGAAAGCCTACCAGGGTTACAGACAGATGTGGCCCAATGTCTTGTCAGCTTTGAGTTGGTGTTCCCACCATCCTTCTTCAATATTATGACGCATCTTCTGGTTCACCTAGTAGAAGAGATTGCCATTCTCGGTCCTGTATTTCTACACAATATGTTCCTCTTTGAGAGGTACATGGGAGTCTTAAAGAAATATGTTTATAACCGTGCTAGGCCAGAAGGAAGCATCTCCAAGGGCTATGTAATAGAGGAGGTCATTGAGTTCTGTGTTGATTTTATTCCTGACCTTAAGGCGATTGGTGTTCCAGAATCACGACATGAGGGGAGACTACATGGAAAAGGCACCCTAGGATGTAAAGCAATGATATGTAGGGACGGGCATTCTCTCAATCAAGCACATTACACGGTTTTACAAAGATCTATCTTGGTTGCCCCGTATATCAATGAACACAAGAATTTAATACGCCTTAAACACCCGGCACAGTCTGATGAATGGATTATAAGTGAACACATGGCGAGTTTTGGCGGCTGGCTCCAAAGACTTCTCACGAATAACACCACTGTTGGGGATTAGCTGTACTTGTTGGCCAGGACACCATCTTCGACTGTACGTACTTTCCAAGGGTACGAGATAAATGGGAATACATTTTACATGATAGGCCAAGATAAAAAGAGCACCAACCAAAATAGTGGTGTCCGCTTTGATGCAGCAGAAGACAATAGGAAAAAGACCACGTATTATGGGTTCATAGAGGAGATATGGGAACTTCACTATGGACCTAATTTTACGGTCCCCTTGTTTCGATGCAAATGGGTCAAGCTAACAGGAGGGGGGTTGAGGTAGACAAGAAGTACGGAATGACAACGGTGGATCTCAACAATCTTATGAAGGTAGACAAGAACTTAGACGAACCATTCGTCTTAGCCAATGATGTGGCTCAGGTTTTCTATGTGAAGGACATGTCTACCAAACCGAAAAAAAGAAAAAAATAAGCAAACAGATACATCACACGATGAGCCAAAGCGTCACATAGTTCTTTCAGGGAAAAGAAACATCGTGGGAGTGGAGGACAAGACAGACATGTCAGAAGATTATAATAAGTTTGATGAAATTCCTCCCTTCACAGTGAAGACTGACCCAACCATCCTGTTAAAAGGTGTTGATACTCCATGGTTACGGCCGACACGATCATAAGATTGACTATATGTATTAATTGAGTCATTTTTGGCACACATATGTATCTCAACATGGAAATCAATGTCATATTTCTTCTGTTAACAATATATGTATTAAATGAGCCATTTTTCTTCCTTCTATTTCTTCCATCCATTTTTCTTCCCGCCATTTTTCTTTAAGACTCAGGAAGAGGGTTCGTGCCAAGGTGATGGGGGGGCCTTATCTGGGGGAGGCTTATCTGGGGGGTGGCTAACCTTTAGTACCGGTTGGTCGGTGCAACCGGGACTAAAGGTGGTTTTTGTGTCATCTAACAAAACTGCCGGTGGGATAAGGACACGTGGGTAACCTTTAGTACCGGGTGGGGGCTCAAACCGGGACTAAAGCTGTCGGTAGGATAAGGACGCGTGGGTGGAGTACCTTTGCTTTCGATGTAGCGCCTGACATACATGGAGGAAGAAGACAAAGTAGAAGCGGCGCCGTGCCTATAAAAGGAGCATCAATATGCCATGGCAAACAACTCAACAAGCCAACATGGATGGAGAGTTTCATCCCCATGGATGGAGGAAAGGGTTGGGAAATCTCCCGTGGCGGAACTTCTCGAAGATGCCCTTGGTGCACACGCCCTATGGCATCTTCGGAAGTTCCGCCACGGAAAATATTTTCCTGCTAGCCCGTGAAAGACTACATCTCCGCCTCCCTGGGGTTAGAGGTATGGTGGAAGCCATGGGATAGAGTGGAGAGAGGCGGCAGATATGAGTGTAGATGTGCTATGGCAACGACCAAGCCAACATGGATGGAGAGTTTCATCCCCATGGATGGAGGAAAGGGTTTGGAAATCTCCTGTTGCAGAATTTCTCGAAGATGCCCTTGGTGCACACGCCCTATGGCATCTTCGGAAGTTCCGCCTCGGAAAATATTTTCCTGCTAGCCCATGAAAGTCTCCATCTCCGCCTCCCTGGGTTTAGAGGTATGGTGAAAGCCATGGGATAGAGTGGAGAGAGGCGGCAGATATAAGTCTAGATGTGCTATGGCAACGACCAAGCCTAAACCCTAAACCCTAAACCCTAAACCCTAAAGGGGCTACCCTCGTACGGAGAAAGCTACAAGGGTAGACGATCCGAGGCCCCCGGTCTAGGGTTTCACCAGAGGAAGACCACCGGAGGAAGACCATTTTTCCCGCCATTTTTCTTCCCGCCAATTTTCTTCCCGCCATTTTTTCCCGCCAGTTCTTCCCTCCACTTCTTCCCGCCAGTTCTTCACTATATATATATGTAGGGTTGGCCTCCAGTCATTTCACATCTCTAGACTCATATCTGCAACCTCATCACTCTTTCCCATGGCTTCCACCGTAGCACTAACCCCCAGGGAGGCGGAGGCGCTTTGCGCCTCGAACTATCCCCGTCAGACTCTTGTGTCCCGTCGGCTGGATGCTGGCGCTGAGGCATGCCGTTCCTCTGTCCCTCTAGGTGTGGCCGGATGGCCATCAGAACCACTACTACTTGAGCTCACACGGGCGGAGAATCCCAGATGGCATCCCGACTATTTCCCTACTTGGGAAGCCTTCTTCGTGGATCGGCGTGAGAGGCGCGCCAGCCACGAGGAGGAGCCCACCTCCTCGAACTTCAACGAGGCCAGCCGTCGGCTATGGTGGCGGTCGGACTCTCAGGCGTCATGGCCTATGACATTGCCGCCGACTCTAACCCCGTCTGCGCTACCCTCAAGTCCAGCCCGCGTACTCAGCCTTCAAGGTTCAATTCTGGCGACCCGACAGCGGCGATGACGGCG